>OX451738.1:1286334780-1286934780 GCA_948472305.1 Vicia faba | reverse complement strand
CTGGGGGAAAGCAGTTTTGTTAGCTTGTTCCTGCCTCATGGCCTCCTCTGATGCTTTTGGTTCAGAGACTTCGACCATGTTGACATTCATGGTATCTTTATTGGCAAGAGTCAACTGCTTCATTTGAATCTCCAAGTCCTCTGTCTGGCCTTGAACTGCAGCCAAGTGAGAACTGGGTTTTGTTCCAGATTTTTGGGCTCCTGCTGTCTCCAGCTTTGGGCTTTCGACCGCTTTCTGAACCGCTTCAATTATGGCCCAGAAAATTATGATATTTACAAAAGCCTCTCTTCTTTCTTTGATCAAGAGGAGGCACTTTTACCCCTGGGGGTATTATCATTTGGCCATCTTTTACAAGCAAGTCAAAGATTTCATCACACTTTGTAATATCAAAACTATAAGTCTTTTTGGGGAACCTATCGTTGGTCCTTTCTGGACCAGTGGGATTTTTCCCACTTGAGGGGACTAACAGCTTGCAAGAATATGGTGGTCCTTGTTTTAGTTCCGCTAAATCGACTTCGCCTTCTTCGACAGTTATAGTTTCGTCGAAGGCTTCTGGATCTTCGTCATCCATCTCAACGTACGCTATCCTCTCTCTCTTATGATTTTTCGTTGCTTTGGCTTTCTCAGCTTTAAGGCGTTCGACCTGTCGAACTCTATCGGCCAGTTGGGCCATGTCTCTCAGGTATTGAGTGTCTAACTTCTTCCTAATGGAATAATCTAAGCCGCCTGCGGCTATTTCGACTAACTCATGTTCTGGCACTTGTGTAAAACATCTCACTTTGAGCAACCTAAACCTATTTAGATATTCGTCTATAGGTTCAGTGAAACGTCTCTTTACACTGGCCAATTCTTTCAGGCTTATCTTGGTTTGTCCCATGTAGAATTGCTCATGGAACAATCTCTCCAACTGGGTCCAATGATGGATCGAACTGGGAGGGAGAGTTGTAAACCAAGTAAAAGCGTTCTTTGTTAAAGAACTTGGGAAGTACTTAATCCTCAGGTTTTCGTTGTTTGAAATATCTCCTGCTTCGATCAAGTATCTCGCTACGTGTTCGACAGTAGATTCTGTCGTGTCCCCAGAGAATTTAGTGAACTTAGGGACTTTACATCTAGGAGGTAAGTCTGTCTGTAACACGTATTCTGACAGTGGGGATGTGAAGTTGGGCCTACGAAAGCCCATGTTCATCCCATTTTGCGTCATGATTCTTTCTATCATGGTTGCCAGATTATTTTCCAAACCCATGTTTTGGTATTGGATATGCTGAACTACTTCGTCAGCATTTTGGTTTCTGTTAACTAACCTTACCTCTGGGGTTATAACCCTAGGTTCTTCGACAGGCTGTTCCAATCGTGCCCTAAGGTTTTCTTCGACAGGCTGCTGGCCTTGGTTGATAGTGGTTTCTTCCTCTAAGAATATACCTTGGTTTCCCCTTGTCTGCGCCCTTTGGGGCTGTCGACTAGGTTGGGGTACTCCAAAGAAATCAGCCAAACGCGTCATTTGCGCTGTCATCTGCTGATTCGATTGGGTGGTGTTTTGTATTAGAGGATTCAGCACTGTACTTAAAGTTTGTGCCAACATTTGAACCATATCATGGTTGCTTTCGTCCATTTGTTGCCTCAAGACTGTTGTCGAGGCATTTGTAAGGCCATGTGCTACTTGGGACGTTCCTCCTAAGAGTTGGGTCCTATTTCTATTCGCCATACCTACTCCAGAACCTTGGAGTGGCGAAGAGGCACTCACTAAAGGGTCTGAAAAAGTGGACGCAGCGTTCGTTAGGCTAGCCAAGTCAGACGTTGGAATGCCGTAGAGTGGTTCTCGATTTTGACCGCCTGTCATAAATCCCGGGGTAACATAAGGCCTTATGCCTAAATTTCCCCTTGGTGGGGGGGTTCCCAAAGGCACTCTGGGGCCAGTGAACGGAGGTAATGGCCCCGTCGTTGTGACCGTTACTGCTAGTGTTGAACCAGCGGTTATCGCTTCACTTACGGTTGGGATAACCGTTGATCCCACATTCGTTTGTGGGATCTCGTTATTGTTTGGCGGATTCGCCATCTCTTCTCTTCTTCTGGCAGTATTGGTATTGTTATTGTATACTCTACCACTTCTCAATAACATACAACACTCCTCGAAAAAGAACGATATTTCGTGTAAACAGATTAAACTTCAAAATCAACACACGGTCCCACCGGGTGTGCCAATTTGTTTACCGTTGGTGTTGGTAAACAACCGCTGATCTTCCAAATGGTTACTTATTTGGTGACTCGCAGGATCGATCAGATTGATCCTAAGACATGGTTGATTTTGGGGTTTTGATTAAATATGACTCTGGTTAAATGACAAGGAAATAAAGAAGTTTTATGTAAATTGCATGAAGAAGAGAACTTGATAAAATAAAGGAAGGCTTGAAATAGAGGTTTTCGACAGGAAAAGTAAAGGAGAAAGCAAGTAAAGTTTCTGGAAAGTAAATGACTTTGATTAATAAAAGTGGTGTTTCACACATACATTCTCAACAATTCTTTCTCACACGCTGTGTACTAGAATCTATATGAGTGACTTTGTATATAATTGTGAACACACGCGAAAAACGGCGTGAACTACTAATATTTATACTAAAACATCCCAAATAACCGTCGGGCAGTTACACTGCTTCGAGATGACTCCACTTGGCACGTTCTCAGCGTTCGACGCTCCAGATCTTTGCACGTTGCACTTTGGTAATCGCTGGGAACCGTTTTCCCTCCAAACGCTTGAATTTCAAACCGTTCCACTCTGAACAATCGAACACCTTCGTCGAGAAGCATCTTCGACGAGAAACACCTTCGACGTCGAAGGCAACCAAATTCTCCCTTGGAAGAAATCCTCTAAGTACATTGCCATCTTCTGATGGGCATTTCGACAGACCCAGCTGGTCGAAAACATCCTTCAGCTTTAATGGCTGATATTAATAAAAAACAAGGGTGTCGAATTTAGGAGCCAACAACAGGCTGGATTGTGAGGGTTTAGAGCTCAAGCCTAGTAACATTGTTGTCCGGGCCTTTGACGGGTCGAAGAGGATGGTACATGGTGAAGTGGATATTCCGATCAGGGTTGGTTCCCAGGTCTTTGATTCAACATTCTATGTGATGGACATCCGACCATCCTACTCTTGTTTGCTGGGTCATCCTTGGATCCACAAGGCTGGAGCTGTGACCTCCACATTACATCAGAAGCTTAAGTACCCGGTCAGAGGGAAGATTGTTACAGTGCAGGGGGAGGAAGAATACATGGTCAACCACCTTAACTTGTTCCGGTACATAGAAATGGATGGGGAGTTCATTGAGACCCCCTTTCAACACTTTGAAGAGGTGCCTCAGACATTGGCAGCAGCAGAAAAAGTGATTGAAGACCCTCCTTTGAAGATGGCTTCCTTAAGGGATGCCCGGGCTGTGGTTGAGAAGGGTGAGTGCACAAACTGGGGCCGACTTCCTGATTTCACTCCGAAGACTGACAAGTTTGGTTTGGGTTTCACTGCAGAAGCTCAGAAGGCTGTGCGTAAGGCAAGGACTGGAAGACCTCCTGTGTTCATCACCAACCCGGGAGTTAATGCTATTGAAGACGACATGGAGGAGTCTGAATTTGACAGCTGGATCTACCCAACGACCAACGGTGGACCAAACAACTGGACTGCGAAGGACTTTATACCTATTACTTTTGTCACTCAGTAATGAACTCCTTTATTTTAAATTTGTAACGAACAATAATTTGAAACTTTATGGCCCGGTGTCTTACCCGGGGCACCGTGGTTTCATTTGTGAGGGCTTGTTATTTGTCACTTCCATATACCATTAATAAAAGCATTGGACGTTTTTTCGCATTTCAAATCTTGCGCTCCCTTTCTTTCTTTATATATTGCAAAACAGCTATATTTACACACACTCACCTATACAGGTTCCAATCCACTTTGGATCTCACTGGTAACGACTCTGCTATTGCCAGTTATGACTTTGAAAATCCGATCAACTTAGCCGAAGACGAAGGTGAAGATGATTGTGAAGTGCCTGGTGAGCTTGCAAGATTGTTACTCCAGGAAGAGAGGGCCATTCAGCCACATGAAGAGCCAGTGGAAATGGTAAATCTGGGTACTGAGACAGACAGAAAGGAAGTCAAGATTGGTGCAAATCTGGAGGCTAGTGTGAAACAACGGTTGATTCAGATGTTGCATGACTACGTGGAAATCTTTGCCTGGTCCTACGAAGACATGCCTGGGTTGGATACCGACATTGTGGTTCATCACTTGCCTACCAAGGAAGACTGCCCTCCGGTAAAACAAAAGGTCCGCCGTATGCGTCCAGAGATGTCCGAGAAAATCAAAGCTGAGGTTATGAAACAATTTGACGCCGGTTTTCTAGCAGTGACTTCTTACCCTCAGTGGGTTGCCAACGTGGTTCCAGTACCGAAGAAAGATGGTAAGGTCAGAATGTGTGTTGATTACAGGGATTTGAACAGGGCGAGCCCTAAGGATGATTTCCCTCTGCCTCATATCGACGTTCTGGTTGACAACACTGCTCAGCATAAGGTATTCTCCTTCATGGACGGGTTATCCGGTTATAATCAGATCAAGATGTCTCCTGAAGACATGGAGAAGACCACCTTTGTTACTCCCTGGGGCACCTTCTGCTACAAGGTCATGCCTTTTGGGTTGAAAAATGTTGGGGCAACCTACCAACGTGCCATGGTTGCTTTATTTCATGACATGATCCATCATGAAATCGAAGTATATGTCGAAGATATGATTGCAAGGTCCCAAACTGAGGAGGAACACCTTGACCATCTACAGAAGCTGTTTGACCGGTTGAAGTCGTACAAGCTGAGGTTGAACCCGAACAAGTGCACCTTCGGGGTAAGATCTGGAAAACTGTTAGGCTTCGTTGTAAGCGACAAAGGTATTCAAGTGGACCCTGCCAAGGTGAAAGCCATACAAGAGATGCCAACTCCCAAGACAGAGAAAGAAGTCAGAGGCTTTCTAGGACGACTGAACTACATTGCTCGATTCATCTCGCACCTAACTGCTACTTGTGAACCAATCTTCAAGTTGCTGAAGAAAGATCAAGTAGTACGCTGGAACGATGAATGTCAGGCTGCTTTTGAAAGAATCAAAGAGTATCTCCAAGAGCCACTTATCCTTATGCCACCTGTTGAAGGGAGACCTCTAATCTTATACTTGACAGTACTTGACAACTCAATGGGGTGTGTGTTGGGGCAGCATGACGAGTCTGGCCGAAAAGAGCATGCTATTTATTACCTTAGCAAAAAGTTTACCGACTGTGAGACTCGATACTCACTGCTCGAGAAAACTTGCTGCACTTTGGTATGGGCTACTCGTCGGCTGAGACAGTATATGTTGACTCACACTACCCTGTTGATTTCAAAAATGGATCCAATAAAGTACATATTCGAAAAACCCGCCTTATCCGGAAGAATAGCAAGATGGCAGATGATCTTGACAGAATACGACATCCAGTACACGACTCAGAAAGCAATCAAAGGAAGTGTATTGGCAGACCATTTGGCACACCAGGCAGTGGATGACTACCAATCCATGAACTTTGAATTTCCAGACGAGGATATCATGGTAGTGACTGATTGTGAGATACCTAGATCGGATGAAGGACCTAAGGAAGGATCCCGATGGTCTATGTACTTTGATGGAGCCTCAAACGCTTTGGGTAATGGCATCGGCGCTGTGATCACATCTCCTAATGGAACTCATACTCCACTCACTGCCCGACTATGTTTCAACTGCACCAACAACATGGTGGAGTATGAGGCATGCATTATGGGTCTTCAAGCTGCAATTGACCTAAGGATCAAGTTTCTGAGTGTCTTCGAAGATTCCGCTCTCGTGATCAATCAGATCAAAGGCGAGTGGGATACGAAACACCCAAATCTTATTCCTTACAAGGAGTATGTGTTGACGTTGCTTCCCCATTTCGAGGAGATAACCTTTGAACATTTCCCAAGAGAGGAGAATCAGTTGGCGGACGCGCTGGCTACGATGTCTTCTATGTTCAAAGTCAAATGGGATAACGAGGCTCCCCGGATCATTATTTGGAAACTGGATGAACCTGCATATTGCTGTGATCTTGAGGCTGAAGTGGTAACTGAAAAACTTTGGTATCATGAAGTGAAGAGGTACCTGGAAGCTCAAGAATACCCCGACGGTGCATCTGTTAACGACAAGAAGTTTCTGAGAAGGTTCGCAACAAAGTTCTTCATCAGTAACGGCATTCTGTACAAGTGAAACCATGATCCAACCTTACTGCGTTGTGTGGATAAGACCGAAGCAGAAACGATCATGACAAAGCTGCATGAAGGCACCTTCAGAACGCATTCCAGTGGACATACCATGGCAAAGAAAATCCTTCGGGCAGGATATTACTGGTCCACATTGGAAGCTGACTGTTACCAACATTCTCGGACATGTCACAAATGCCAGATCTATGCCGATAAGGTGCACGTTCCTCCAGTTCCTCTGAATGTCTTGACAGCACCTTGGCCTTTTGCAATGTGGGGCATTGATATGATCGGCGAGATCAGACCTACAGCATCCAACGGGCATCGCTTCATCCTGGTAGCGATTGATTACTTCACAAAGTGGGTCGAAGCAGCTTCCTACGCTACGGTAACCAAGAACGTCGTGGCACGGTTCATTCGGCACAACCTGATCTGTCGATACGGTGTACCAGAGAGGATCATTATAGATAACGGTACCAATCTCAACAACAAGATGACCACTTAGCTCTGCGAGCAATTCAAGATACAGCACCACAATTCTTCTCCCTACCGGCCGAAGATGAATGGGGCCATAGAAGCAGCTAATAAGAATATCAAGAAGATTGTGCAGAAGATGATAGTGACCTACAAAGATTGGCATGAAATGTTACCGTTTGCTCTTCATGGATACCGTACCTCAGCACGGACGTCAACAGGGGCAACACCCTTCTCCTTGGTTTATGGCATGGAGGCAGTTTTGCCTATCGAAGTTCAGATACCCTCTCTCCGGATAATGAAGGATGCAGGTTTGAGCGAAGATGACTGGATCTAGACCCGGCTTGATCAATTAAACCTAATTGACGAAAAGAGACTCACCGCTATTTGTCATGGTCAAACGTACCAAAAATGGATGATCAATGCATTTAACAAGAAAGTCAGACGGCAAGAGTATCAAGTCGGGGACCTGGTAATCAAGCGCATCATTCTTCCTCAAAGTGATCCCAGGGGCAAATGGACCCCAACGTACGAAGGGCCATTTGTTGTTAAGAATATCTTCTCAGGAGGAGCGATGATTCTAACCACCATGGATGGTGACGACCTTCCTCACCCCGCCAATGCAGACATAGTAAAAAGATACTACGCATGATCTAAAGACCCGCTAGGTTGACACACCTAGGCAAAAATAAGGGCTTCCCGGCGAACCAAAAGGGTTCGGGCAAAAATAAGGGATGAAATGAAAAAAATCTGTACACCCGGCAAGTCGAAAACCTGAAAAGGCGGCTTGGGCAAAAATGGCTATCCCTGTGGACTGAAAACCCGAAAGGGCGGTCCAGGCAAAAGTTAGGGATAAGCGTAATACTATGTCTCATTGATCACCTTGCATCCAGAATTCAGTATCAACTATCAGGTTCAGACGGCATCAATCAATCAGCTTCATCTTTAACTAAGCAGCAAAGTGATGAGACGCTTGAAGACATAAAGGCGATAGCAGAGTTGGAACCCAGTGGGATTTTTCACATAGCTGTTTTGTTTTCCTTTTCACAAATTGTATAAACTCTATTTTGTTCGGCGACGTTCTCTTACTAGAACGTCAGCCTCTTGTACATAAACGCCTATTTACGGGCAAATTCAAAAATCAATACAAATCCACTTTTCCAGACAAATTGCCAATTGTTTTTCCTTTTTCTGTTTTGTCTTGCGAAGGACGTCCAATGTTCATTTTGATATATGCATTTGACATTAATTGCTGATCATAAATATTTGCATGCGAAACAAAGGACTAATTACAGGTGACATTAGAAACAAGGGCAATAAGAATTGTCTAAGCGATCTAGTTGCTCTATCCACCAAGGTACCAAGGTAGGTTCGGCTGAAGAACGCAACCAGGATACCTTCGCTCCCTGCAGAGTAAGGCAAAGTTCAGCAACACTCTTCCTCAAGCAGAGTGGGTCTCCCATCAGCCCTGAAAAGGCACAGTATTTTCCAGCAAATCAGCAACACTCTCCCCAAGCAGAGTTAGTCTACTGTCAGCCTTAAGGAAGTTGGGTACCCCCAGAAGATCTCAATATTCCCCAACGGAGTATACAGATGTTCCTAAGCAAGCATCCCCGGCAGTCTTAATATAAGATTGTTCCCCGACGGAATATCAGACACCCCAGTGGATCCACTTCCCCAGTGCAGTCCAAAAGTTTCCCCAGGAGAGTTGGATCATCATCCCTAGTAGATTCTGGAAGCTTATCCCCAGTAGATTCTGGAAACTTATCCCCAGTAGATTCTGAAAGCTTATCCCCAGTAGATTCTGGAAGCTTATCACCTGCAGAGTACATACGCATCTCCCCGGCCATATTCAAAGGTTATTCCTCACCAGAGCTTATAACTGGGTTATCCTCAGCTAATTACCACGGAAAGATCGTCCTCGGCGAAGTTCTTCCTATCCCCCAGCGGAGTTCATCAAATCCTCAACAAGAGCTTACCCACGGAATCCCCAGCGGAGTTCATCAAATCCTCAACAAGAGCTTACCCACGGAATCCCCAGCGGAGTTATCATCAAACCTCAGCGAAGCATCTCTTCCCACAGAGTAATTCCCCGCAGAGTAATCTCTTCAACAAGTTTATCCCCCAACGGAGTCATCTCCTCCTACTGGTTTATTCCTGCAATCTTCATCCCCAACGGAAACGAAGAACTCTCTTTAAACATCAGCCCAGGATTTAACTTCCCGGTATTCGTCAAGGATTTATTTTCCTAGACGAAAATACATTCATAGACATTTCACATTTCATACATCCTGCTTACATCATGATACATACATATACGCATCATATCACACAATCTCATTTATTCTTGAGAACATCATGATAGCATGCAGTTCATGCATCAAGACATTGCATACAACTAATGTTTTACCTTTTCAAGAAAAAGGTCAATCAAAAGATGACTACTATCAACTGTCGTAATTCCAGATTCGATTCCTGTATCTAGCCAGGGCATATCTGAAGAGTTTTGCATATTCGATTCCTGTATCTAGCCAGGGCATATCTGAAGAGTTTGAAGATTCGATTCCTGTATCCAGCCAGGGCATATCTGTAGACGACTAATTCCAGATTCGATTCCTGTATCTAGCCAGGGCATATCTGAAGAGTTTGAAGATTCGATTCCTGTATCCAGCCAGGGCATATCTGTAGACGACTAATTCCAGATTCGATTCCTGTATCTAGCCAGGGCATATCTGAAGAGTTTGAAGATTCGATACCTGTATCCAGCCAGGGCATATCTGTAGACGACTAATTCCAGATTCGATTCCTGTATATAGCCAGGGCATATCTGAAGAGTTTGAAGATTCGATTCCTGTATCCAGCCAGGGCATATCTGTAGACGACTAATTCCATATTCGATTCCTGTATCTAGCCAGGGCATATCTGAAGAGTTTGAATATTCGATTCTTGTATCCAGTCAGGGCATATCTGTAGACGACTAATTCCAGATTCGATTCCTGTATCTAGCCAGGGCATATCTGAAGAGTTTGAAGATTCGATTCTTGTATCCAGCCAGGGCATATCTGTAGACGACTAATTCCAGATTCGATTCCTGTATCTAGCTAGGGCATATCTGAAGAGTTTGAAGATTCGATACCTGTATCCAGCCAGGGCATATCTGTAGACGACTAATTCCGGATTCGATACCTGTATCTAGCCAGGGCATATCTGAAGAGTTTGAAGATTCGATACCTGTATCCAGCCAGGGCATATCTATAGACGACTGATTCCAAATTCGATTCCTGTATCTAGCCAGGGCATATCTGAAGAGTTTGAAGATTCGATACCTGTATCCAGCCAGGGCACGTCTGTAAGCAACCTTTTAAAGTTCCGGATCCGATTCCTGTATCTAGCCAGGGCACGTCTGTGAGCGACTGTTTGAAGATTCGATTCCTGTATCTAGCCAGGGCATTTATGTGAGCGACTGATTGAAGATCAATCCCTGTAACAGGCCAGGTAATTATCTTTCTTTCTCAGGTACGCAAGTTCTCTCTAAGGAATCTCTTACGCGATCGACACCTTCAGATGGCATCTTTAAGCCCATCTCCACAACTATCCATTACACTTCCAAATGGCATCTATAAGCCCATTCCCGACAAGGTTCTGTCACATCTCCAGATGGCATCTATAAGCCCATCCTCTTATCCATCATCTCTCCAAATGGCATCTGTAAGCCCATTCTCGCTATCACATTGCTGATATTCTACTATGCGAGTGCAAATTTCTGGGCACTTTAGTGTTCAATCATCTTCCACCCTCGGATCAAGAAAGGCACGCAAGCCAATCTACATCCTCAGGTCTAAGAAGATTGAACAGGGGCAACTGTTGTACCCCAAAATTTTCCCTCCCATATTCTTCAAAGTTTTGACAAGCATCATCTCAATCTGCTCAAGTCTACTCAAGGGTTGCACAGTCCTAACAACTCCTAAGCCAGTCAAAAAACTAGGGTTTTGGTTCTTGCAAAGAAGTTGAGGTTTTCAATGGCTTAAACAAGTATCATGTGCCTATATACATTGCCAAGCATCCATATGTCAAGTTTCAAGACTCACAACATCAAGTTGCACAATCAAAAGCCCTAATTGCTTCACAATCAATTGTAGGGCTAAAATGGTCATTTGGCAATCAAAAGTCAAAATTTTTGGTCAACATCTTATTTTGAAGCCACAATCATCATTTGATCAAGTCTTGATCATGATTCCACAAGAATGGCTCAAAAATCATCAAGATGCAAAAGTTTCCATTTTTGGACAGGTGAAAAGTCAACTGTAACTTGACCAAGGCATAACTTTTTCATGGTTCATCAGAAAAATCCCATCCAATGCTCATTTTGAAGGGGATGACATTTCCTACAACTCATCTTCACATTCCAAATCCAAAAAATCCTCTCAGAAAAAGTTATCAATTTCAACATTATAGGTCATTTTCAAAAGTCAACAAAAAGGCATTTTAAGTCAAAGACCATAACTTGAGATTGGTAAATCAAAATGACATGGTACCAAAGGCATTGGTTATAGGACTTAAAGACCTTTCCAAAATGTCCAAGAACATGTTCATATGATCAAAATTGAGCAAGATATGCATTGGAGAAGTTGGGAATTTTTTGTGAAATGGCAAAAGTCAACTATCCTTAAAACTTCAATTTTTGACAAAAGGGCCCACTTTCTTCCACTTGATTCAGCCTTGTCATGCCACCCACGTGTCCCATGATTAATTTCAAGACCAAACATTTATTTTTCCATTTTATTTAATTTTTATTGATTTAATTCATTTTAAATCCATAAAAATTCAAATAAAATCAAAAAATTAATTAAATGGCATCTTTGTGGTTTGAATGACTTTCATACAACATATTCCAGCTACCAAATTCGTGCTAGGCTATTTTGTGCACAAAATCATGGTTTTTGCTCCAAGTATGGAAAGCTTTCAATGGTGGTTAAGGAAAATCTCAAGACTTCAATTCCATGGATACCAAGCCTAGCTGCTGACCTAATTGCATTCACATATACATATGCAAGCATTTCAGACCTAATACACGACCTAAGCATCCCTGAAACGGCCAAACCATATTCAAAAAAATCAAGCAAAAAGTCAAATCTGATTTCTCACTCCAAGGTCCTTTCAAGCCAATTTGAGGATTCAAACATACTGCCAGCATTCCCAGGAACGTGCAGAGATCAAAACCACACGCTAACACTCAAGGAATCCCAAGAACCAGTCACACGGTTTGACTATTCTTTCCTTAATCATAATTCAATATTTGTGCATCCTTAACATGTTATGATCATTGATTTACATTGCTAACACCCTTTTGAAGCTTTTGGTATAAGACAATTGCATTATGGTGTCCTAAAACAGGAAACGCCATTGTTGAATTTTAGGTTTTCCAAGCTTGAAATTTGGGGATTTAGTAACCAGGAAAAATTGAGCTTCATGATGCACATGACTGAATTCGTGAGAGTCATACGAATTGAACAAGACTATTGCGCCCTATTTATATAACCCATGGAGCTATTCGCTATTTTTTATAGTTGCAGGTTGTGGGGGTTTAAAACCCCCGCTATCTAACTCTATTTTTTGCAGGAAAAGGAAGAAGACGATTACGTGCTTGCATCTGATTGGCCATTTCAAAAAGCGCGCGTCCATTTTTTTTCCAGGGCATTGTTTGATTTACAAATATAATATCCACTTATTATTATTATTTCAAATTGAACACACAGCTCAGCTGGCTAAGGCGTACAAGCATTGTCCCTTGGGACCTGGGTTCGATTCCCAGGTCCCCCAAAATTTCTATACATTTTTTCTTTACATGCTTGTGTGTAGGTTCCAAAAGAAGGTTCATCATACACCTCCCTCATCCAGACGCCAAGTGTCCTCAAGCGTCCATCCAGTGGCCTAAAGATGACGCACACTATGCTCCTGGTCAACCTTGTGCATAGGCAAGCAAGAAAGTCAACGTGGCTTGGCTGGTTAATGGGCCTAAATTTCCAGATTCACCTCCTTAAGGGTCCAACACCCCCCTTGGTTCATTCTTTTTCTTTTTGTTTTATATTTTTTAATTTAGTTATTAATTATTTTTTTTAATTATTATTATTACCACCAAAATTAACATAATTAATATTTTTCATAAAAATTCAAAAAAAAAACTAAAAAATGTAAATGTTTTTTTATTATTCACTATTAATTATTTTTATAAATAAAACACTAATAAATTGATTTAGTTTAAATTAGGTTTAATTTTAATCTTCTTTTTACAATAAATAAAAACAAATTTAGACTTAGGCTTTTCTTTTGACATTTTTAATTCCTTTTTATTTTATTTCATTAAAACATAAAAATACAAAAAACATTTTTTTTTCTTTTAATAAATAATTAATTAATTAGTAATTAGGCCTAATTTTTAATTAATTGTAAAAAAAAAAGGGACAAAACTTCAATTCTTTCTCAAAAAGGGTCAAAGCCCTCAGGACATCCCGATTCATTTCTCCGCGCGCATATTTATTTTTTAATTCTTTTTGATTATTTATGTATCTGCTCCGGAAGTGTAATAGTTAAATAGGTTTATCGCTTTATTTACTTTTCTCGCGCTTTATTTTCCAAAACGGGTTTTTGTTTTTTTGGCGATGTATAGACCCGCGCCTTGTAATAGCTAGATTTACATTTCCGCAATTTATTTTCCGCACTCTTAACTGTTAATTATGCCTGCAAGAATGAATGACAAATAAAATCAATCTGTAGCTCACAAATGACATGTACAAGATAATATAACATGAAAACAACATACATACACATGCCACTCCTAGGGTACGCCTCACTCGTTGCCTCGAACGTGGTCGTCAAGTATAGGGTGTTTTAGAGGTCGCCCTCCTATCTAAAGATCCAGTTGCCTCGAACGGTTGCCTCGGATAAAAAGGATCTAGGACATTAGGGTTACTT
Organism: Vicia faba; assembly: GCA_948472305.1. Taxonomy (NCBI): domain Eukaryota; kingdom Viridiplantae; phylum Streptophyta; class Magnoliopsida; order Fabales; family Fabaceae; genus Vicia; species Vicia faba. Next base: position 1,286,921,060 of record OX451738.1, on the reverse strand, counting down.
CTAAGGTGTCCTACTATTGCTTCGGTGACCACACTGTCCCTTAACTCGAATTGACCCGAATAACTCCAACAACGGTGCTACCTACCTCTCAATGGCGGGATATCACTATCTAAAGGACTCTTACACAACCTAATTCCTTAGAGTAGGTAGATTTCTCGTGGGTACTTGCTCTCTCAAAAAACAAACAAAAACAACTTTTCACACCGACACTTTCAAAAAGTTTTCAAACAAATACTTCATACACTCTTGAGGACTGATACAAGAGTTACCTAGAAGTTTTCAAAACGAAACTTTTTTCAAAACCCACACACACTTGAAAAGCAAACAATTTTGAAAACATAAGAGCAAGTACCTAAGAGTCTGTGGATAACCACGGATAGAAAGGGTGCTAACACCTTCCCTTTCTATAAATCTACCTCCTGAACCGAGAAACATTCTCAAAGAAGGAATTTTGCTGTGCTTTTGTCCTTTCCATGTTGGAGAACATAAAAGACGGTGGCGACTCTTGCTTATCGCGACATTTCGCGAACCAGCTTAAAAAACAGTCAGTTCTATTTCCACCGATCACAGTATGCTTTTGAACAGACCTCGCTGATGATGTACATGCATTTCTTTCAAATCCCAAACACTGGAGTTATAAGGAAGATAATCCCTAGTCAACCCCTTCGAGCCAAAGATGTAGGAGTTTTCTGTTCTAAACAAATTGAAACCTTTGATTTAAACCTGGGGCAGGGTAGTCTCTTAGTTAATTCAAAAAAAAAAAGAGATGTGCATGGAAGTCGCAAACTCTCAGTTCGTAATACAACGAACGACATCAAAAACATTCCTTTGGAACCAAAAGACGGTGATGGTTCTTTATTTCATAGGCAGTCAATCTCTCAAAAGAGAAAAGCCCACTGAGCCAAAACCTATAAAGAAGGCTTAAGAAAGCTGGGGCATCCCGCTGACTGTAATCTCGAAAACAGGAACAGTCAGGCAAAAGTTAGGGATAATGAATCAAAAGAAAGAGGACATTACAAATCCTCAAACAACATGAAAAAATGTTGCACAAAAAATGATGGCTGCCTTCCCATAAAATTCAACTGATGAACCATCACCCAAAAGTCGTTCCAAATTCGAATAGAGTTCGACGCACAATTAATTGAGTCTAGGATTGAAGGACATCACGAAGAGCGGGTGGGTACAAATATACTTTGAGCCTTTATCCTTTGTTTCTTAAACCGTGAACCAAGCCACGTTACAACCCTTCAAAAGTCCTAATTGAAGCATGGGTTAGTTCGAAAGCACATTGTTACAAAAGGTATCCTGACTCCTGTAAGGCTTTGCTCTAAATCTTGTGTTGAATTTGTCTTATAAAAAGTTTTCTGCTAAAAAACGCATTTTTCAAAACTTTGAGACAAGCATAAACTTGGCATTATTTGAATATCGTTGTTTGCACATGGTTATTTGTTTGACAGCAAAGAAATTCATACAGCGAATGTTCAAAGGAACGAAAGCCCTCTCAGTGAGCAAAATCATTTCAAAAGGAACGACACTTTCATTGAAAAATCTCCTATCAACAAGGGGGCATGACATGTCACTATCCAGTACACCTGGGGAAGTCCAGTCAAGGTTTCAACAGATCTTTCAAAATTCAGTTAACCTGGGGCAGTCCAGTCAAGATTTCAGCAGATCTTTCAAAGTTCAGTTAACTTGGGGCTGTCCAGTCAAGATTTCAAAAAATCTCTCAAAAGTTCAGTGAACTTGGGGCAAGTCTCCTTCATCATCACTTGGGGAATTCGAATGTCAATCCCTAGGTCGTTCAGAATTCCTTCATCATCTGCTGGAATTCAAGGTCGTTCAGAATTTCCTTCATCACCTGCTGGAAGTTACAACCACCGACAGAATAACGGACAATTAAAGCTCCTAAAAATTTGTTTCTCTCAAAAATGAAGACTCTCATCCTTAAAACCTCATAAGATTGGTATACTCCCAGTTTCTGACCGTTAACAGAATGAAGATTCTCATCCTTGAAACCTCAGAAGATTGGTATACTCCCAATTTCTGACCCTTAACAGAATGAAGACTCTCATCCTTAAAACCTCAGAAGATTGGTATACTCCCAGTTTCTGACCGTTAACAGAATGAAGATTCTCATCCTTGAAACCTCAGAAGATTGGTATACTCCTAATTTTTGACCCTTAATAGAATGAAGACTCTCATCCTTAAAACCTCAGAAGATTGGTATACTCCCAGTTTCTGATCGTTAACAGAATGAAGATTCTCATCCTTGAAACCCCAGAAGATTGGTATACTCCCAATTTCTGACCGTTAACAGAATGAAGACTCTCATCCTTAAAACCTCAGAAGATTGGTATACTCCCAGTTTCTGACCATTAACAGATTGAAGATTCTCATCCTTGAAACCTCAGAAGATTGGTATACTCCCAATTTCTGACCCTTAACAGAATGAAGACTCTCATCCTTAAAACCTCAGAAGATTGGTATACTCCCAGTTTCTGACCGTTAACAGAATGAAGATTCTCATCCTTGAAACCTCAGAAGGTTGGTATACTCCCAATTTTTGACCCCTAACAGAATGAAGACTCTCATCCTTAAATCCTCAGAAGATTGGTATACTCCCAGTTTCTGACCATTAACAAAATGAAGATTCTCATCCTTGAAACCTCAGAAGATTGGTATACTCCCAATTTCTGACCCTTAACAGAATGAAGACTCTCATCCTTAAAACCTCAGAAGATTGGTATACTCCCAGTTTCTGACCGTTAACAGAATGAAGATTCTCATCCTTAAAACCCCAAGAGATTGGCATACACCCAGTCTTATGGCCCAAGACCTAAATGAAGATTCTCATTTTGGCTTCCCCAGTAGAGTGGCATATATCCAACCTCCTGATATTCCCGACAGAATGAAGATTCTCATTCTCAAAGTGGCATACAACCTAAAACTCCTGAACTTCTTCCAGACAGGAATAAGCTTTTCCCAGAGTCCCGAGCTTACTCTCCAGCAGGATAGCTACTTTTCAACAGTATGGTTATTCCCCACAGAATTCTTAATTCCCCAAGCAGAATGAAGATTCTCATTCTCAGTTCCTCACAGGATATTCAGATGTTCCCCAGTGAAGATCTCCTCAAGACAGGAATCCTCAGTAGATTGGCATACAACCCAAGCTCCTGATCCCCCAACAGTGGTTCCAGGACTTCTCATTTCCAACAATCCCCTGCAGTAGTCAAGGATTTACTTTCCCCAGCAGCAGTCAAAGATTTCATTACCCAAGATTCGTCTTCCTCAGCAAGACAGCTACTCAGCTTACATGCGCATCCATTCATATCATAAACATTGATGAAGTACAATTCATTACATCATGACATTACATACAACTAACTCTTTACCTTTTCAGGAAAGATCAATCAACAGACAAAGATCATCATCTTCTGAGATTCCTTCTAGAGATAGTTCATATGTGACCCAGACATGGCGACATTCTGATACTTATTCCAGATTCATTCTAGAGATAGTTCAGATGTGACCCAGGCATGGCGACATTCTGATACTTATTCCAGATTCCTCCTAGAGATAGTTCAGATGTGACCCAGACATGGCGACATTCTGATACTTATTCCAGATTCATTCAAATACAGTCCAGATACGATCCAGATTCGAATGTAATTCTGTCACTCATTCAAAAACAGTTCAACAATCATTTCTCTATGGCATCTTTAAGCCCATCTCCAACAACTATCCATCATATCTCCAAATGGCATCTGTAAGCCCATTCCCGACATCACAATACTTGTAGAGATTGAAGATCAATACCTATAACAAGCCAGGAAAACTATCTTTCTTTCTCAGACTCAACTTTTGAAAACAGTTCACGGACGCTTCCCAACATGGATGCTGATCTATTGCTTATTCAACTCCTCCACTACTGAAAACAGTTTACGGATGATTCCAAACATGGATGACAATATATTGCTTGTTCAGATCCCCAGTTCAGAGATGTTCCAAACATGCATACATTTTTGATACTCACCCGCTCACTGACAACATACAGTTCAACAAACCTTTTTGGATGGCATCTACAAGCCCATCTCCAACAGGATACAATCACCTTCAGATGGAATCTATAAGCCCATCCTCCTACCAACAATTTCCAGATGGAATCTCTAAGCCCATCCCCCGACAAGATCCTGTCACATCTCCAGGTGGCATCTTTAAGCCCATCTCCAAATGGCATCTTTAAGCCCATTCCCTCAAACTACGCTTTGACGAGTACAAATTTTTTGGGCACTCTAGTGTCCAATCTCATTTTACCCTCGAGTCGCGAACGGCAAACTTGCCAATCTAACTCTTCAGGTTCAAGAAGATTGAACAGGGGCAACTGTTGTACCCCAAAATTTGCCCTCCTCTTTTTCACAAGAAATCACAGCTTCAGGCTTTTCCTGATTTTTCAGATTGGCTTAAGAATCGGTCAAACAGACTTTTCTTATCATTCAAACAAAATTAGAGTTTCCATTAACTTTTGAATCAGTCTAAGCAGATTATCAGGGTTTGTAGTGATTTGGTTGAGTTTGGCTCATGGTTTGATCAGGCGGACGTTTCTTTGACAGTAAATCAAGAATTAGGGTTTTGCATGCGCATTCTCAGAAGAATTTGAATCCACAATGTCTTAATTGGCTGTCACACTGCTTTGACGCCTGTTCAAGATTTCAGTTTGTTTCTCAAAACCTGAACCTCTGGGTTAGAAGCTGAGGCTTCTGTTTGAAAATTTGCAGCTTTAGTTTAATCAAGTGAAGTGAAAGGTGCCTGGACGTTTGTTTGTTTAAGCTGTGCAATTGGTTAACTGACATGCCGGGCTTATTGCTGGTTAAAGCGGGGTTTGTGAGACTACAACGTTATTAATTATTTATTTTATCTAAGTTAGAATAATTGGGATGTACTTCCAGTTATTTTAATTCAAGAAGCTTAAATAATTAAACAGACAGTGAAATAAAGAATTATCTGATAACAGGACTTTTATTTATTTTTAATTATTGGTACAAGTGTTATTTGAATACATTTACAGTATTTACAAATAATGTTTATTACAAATGATTAGAAATAAAATAAAACTATCCTAAATCTCTTGAAGTCTTCATCTTCTACTGTTACATCCTTTGCTCAACTGATGTTCACCTGCAAAGACAAAAAGGAAAAAGTCAACACAGATGAATTAAAAAAGGGCATTTTCAGACAGTTAATCATAAAAACTCATCATTAAAAGTGTTGGCCGGAATCAGTTTGTTCGTCCTCTCTGCAGATCACAAGAAGACTCTCTTCTTGGTTCACAAAGAGGGAAAGAAAATATGTTTGCAAATATATGAATTAAATACAAGGCAGCATGTTAAACAAAATGCACAAAAATGCATAAATTCAAACAAGGCAAACTGAACAGCCAAGTTACAAACAAACTGCACATGTGCAAACTGTCAAAGAGAGGCAAACAAGGCAAACCAAACTAAGTCAAAATGGCCAACTAAGTCACAACTTCAAGAAGCTGTCAAAAACTGTCAAAGAGGCTAACAAACTAGCAATGCAGAAAATCTGGAAAAGAAGAAAGTACAAGGGGCAGAGCAAAGCTAACATTGCAAGCATATATTTCAAATTATCATCATTTTCTAACCAACACTTTTTCAGACAGAAAGTACAGTTTAAGTAATTAAATATACTTTTCTGGAGAGAGAGAGAAGTAGAAGGCTCTTACAGTTTTTCAGGCAGGCTAGAGATAAATAAATATAACAGATCAAAATAGTTCAAGAAAAAAAAGACCACATAGAAAAATATAACCTTCAAGCCAGTTCAAACAGCAAGCTTTTTAAAAGCCAAAGTTACCAAACACATAAACCTAAAACAAACAGCCTTCAAGCCAAGGCCCTGCATAGCCTAAGGACCAAGCCTGTCAAAACACAAGCCTGCTTCCAAGCTTGCTTGCATCTACACAAAACCAACTCAAACATATAACTGTATAACTTGTAACCTGTCAAAAGCCATCACACCAAACTTCAAACCTGTTACATAACACAAGCCCCAGAAGCCTGAATAAACACAAGCCTGCTCTAAACAAGCATATCAGCCTGCATCAAAAAACCCTTCAAGCCAAACTGCACAATAAACCTGTTTCAAACATCCTGTACCAGTTACAAAAGCCTAAAACAAATCTTCAAACTACCATAAGCCTTTCAAGCCTGTCAAAACCCCAACCTCCAATAAACTTGTACCAACAACCCTTCAATCCAAACCATTTCAAAATCAAAACAACAATAAAATGCCTCAGAACTAGCTTCCTCATAGGCAAAGACAGCAAGCCAAAGAGAAGAAGATTGTGAAAGCATCTCAGAAGCACAAATACTCAGAATCAAAATCATCATAGCATGCCATTGGAAATAAACGAAGCAATCAGAAGAGGAAAAGAAGTTATCCTAGGGTTTTCAGATATTCATCACCAAACCAGTCAAAAGAAAGATACGAGAGTACCAGACAAACCAGAACAAAGCTAGCATCACCAGTCCCACGCCTCCGGCCACCGGAGAAGCCTCCTATCCAAACTCTCCGCCTCCTCTCCAAAAGCAAAATAAAGGTATTGTCCTCCTTCCTTTTCACACCTCACAGAAACAAATAATACAAAAGATCAGAATATGAAAGAGATGAGACATGCAAGATAAGAATAAAAACCTAAAACGCACATGAAGAAGAAGTCGTTACCTTTTACCACCGCCTGGTACAAACCATGGGGAGAGGAGAATGGAGGTGGCTTCTAGTGGCCAAAGGCGAGAGGAAGGAGTTTATCAGTGGTTCTGATCAAGAAGGATAAAGAGGACAACGAAGAAGGAAGGAGAGCGGCGTCGTTCCAAAACTGTACAAACCCTATTCTGAGCAAATACGCACGAACCTTAACAACAAAGTGTTATAACGCGTTCTGGGCCTCTTCCCCACTAAACTTCCAAGCCCAACGATTCTAGCACATACACCCCCCTTTCCCTTTTTTGAATCTGTTTGTTTTTGTTGTTTGGGCCATGCATTTCCTCATAAAGCCCATTTAACTCCTCTCTTTTTTTTTATTCAAACTAATACTCTTTTTTTTGTTATCACATTATATCCTTTTTATATAACTTATTTTGTTAAGAAAAACAATATATTAATTTTTGTACAAAACTTTTCTTAATGTTTATTACATTTTATAAGAATAGGTAAATATTAGATTTATTAGGTTAATAGATTTTTGTCTTAAAACTCTTTTTAATAAATCTTTTTTATACATAAAAACATTAACTAAAATACATAAATAATAGTTTTCTTTAAACTTAAAACATTTTTTTCTTTTCTTTAAAACTTTTGTTTATATATAATTAACAAAAACACAAAAAACGATAATAATACTTAATGATACATTAGGTTAATTTTTGCATCATTTGTAAATAATCACATGCATGGCATAATACTTTTGTTTATCTTTGATTCTTATACTTTGATTATATTTCACATTGAGGATGCGATTCGATTTGGTTGTAAATAATATTTGGACACTGTTGTACCCCAAAATTTGCCCTCCCATTTTCCTCAACATTTTCTCACCACAAGACCCTTGGAGCTCAAGATCAAGTTAGGGTTTTGCTCTGCTCAAGACTTCTCCTTGCACTGTTGACCCAAATTAGGGTTTGTGTTTGCACAAAGATGTTTTGACCTAAAATGCCCAAAATTTCTTTCATGCTTCATGTTGTACTCACAAGTTTATCCATACCAAGTTTCAAGCCTTGATTCCAATCTTTGCCCAGTCAATTGGACAGTTGATCTAGAAATCAGCTGTATTGGGGAAAAAGTCAACTGTGGTCAATTGACAATCAAATCTCATGATTTTTGACCCACATCAACATTATGAACTCATATGAACCATTTGGTCAAGTTTGGATCACAATTCCACAAGAAATTTGATCAGATCACCAAAAGGGCAAAATGGTCATTTTTAGGATTTTGACTGCACAAAGGCAATTTTTGACTGTTTGACCTAGCCGATGGCAAACCAAGCTCACATATGGACTCAATAACCCCATGGAATTGTCTTGGCATGTTCCACAAGTTCAAAAGATCCCAAATGCACAAGATTGATAGATGAATTTTCCAGTCAATTGATCAATTTTTGACTGTATACTAAAAAGTCAAACTTTGACTTTTTGGTCAAAATCAAGTGTCAAGATTCATTTTTCATCAAAACGTGCCAAATCATGAAGCTTGTTCATCAAGAAATCAAAAATCACAAATTAGGGTTGAAATGAAGGATTTTCATAACTTGGATTTTTCTAAGTTATGAAAAACCCTAATTTTTCCCTAACTTTGTCCCACTTTTTCATCAAGATGCATTTAGATTCAAACAAAAGTCAAAACATGAAAGTTATAGTCCATTGCAAAATCTACAATTTTGATTCACAAAGTTTCCTAAAAATAAGCTTGTAGCTCAAGTTACAATTTTTGGAATAAGGGTGCACAACCATTCTTAACTTAGAAAATTTTTGACCTATTCTACGCAGGATTTTTGCCTAACTTCATGGCCACTTTTCACATGCTTCCACTTGGAATTTAAATTTTCATTACAAAGATGGATTGTAGTACTCATTCCAAGATTTCCAAAATGTCCAAGAACTCATCAAACAACCTTGTGGTTAGGGAGAATCGAATTTGGCAATATGGGCAAAAGTCACTTTGATTCATGGCCATGTACATGTTCATACACTTTGCAATTTTTCAAATCAGCATGAGCAAGCTAGTTACAGGCCTATAATCCTTTTCTTACTCAATAATTAAATGCCAATCCATTGTGTTTTAGCTTTGTTTTGTTCATATAGTCATTACACAAAGAATTAAGCCTTAATTGGAAAAAGTGATTTATCCATTTTTGTAAAGTAGAACTTTATGTCAAGTTTGAAAATCAAGAGGTACAATGCATATCTTTGGACACAAGATTCATGGACATAACACACTGATCAAGACTAAAAGATGCAGCACATTTGAGGGGCCTGTACAAGCCTAGGAACCAAGTTGGCATTTCCTTGCTTCACATAGAAGAAACCTTACATTTTGAAACACAACTCTCATTGCTGTAAGAAATAGCTTAGACAAACTTGTTAGACACATTCTAAACAACATAACTGAGCTAAGGCACAACCAAAACACCTTCCAAACCTCATCAAACCTCAAAACACCATCCTACTGCAGGAAACAGAGTCACCTCTGCAGTTGGACTTCCATACGCCAATCCATTCGTGCATTCTTGCTAAAACCAGTTCATACACATTCCATATCACATATACAAGCTATCCCAAGCATTGGACACGACCTGTAACACCTCTAACCAACTTTACCATTTTCACATTTTCTGTTTTGCAGGTGGATTGCTATAGCTTGATTCATTTGGTTTCAAAGCAAACTAAAGGTTGGAGAAGCATCCCTGACCTTCAAGCAAGCTGTACCAATCCTCACTTTGCCTTGAAAGTGCCTCCTTTGCCAGATACGATCCAAGCTGAACAGGTAAGTTCATGGACTTCTACCTCTCAATCTAGGAAGAGTTAGCTTTAAGTTTGTGAATGAAAAATGCCATATTCATGCCCCTGAAGCTATACTTATCCTCACTTTCCATTTATATTGCATATGCTAAGAGTATTTTGAACCTGAACATTGACAAAAACTTAGGTTAAGAATTAGGGATGGAGAAATTCTCTCTCATTTCTGAGAGTTAAGTTAAGTTTTTTATATGTCTGGATTCGTGGTTCAATGCTTGACATTTTTCATGTTATGAGTTTGTGCTGGAAATCAAAGAATCAAGAGATAGCAAGCAGGGAAGAGAACGCGCGCATTTTTGTGTTTGAAGGTGCTGGAGGTTGAAGACAACCATCCTTGGGCTTGGGCCTGGCTCTTTTTTCTGTTTGCACCCTATTTTTACACATGCACCCCTCTGGCCCATTTTGAGATATCTTTGTTATTTTTGATTTTTTTTCTTTTGATTTTGTTTTATATTTTTGTCTAAACATAAAAAAACATTAAAAATATTTTTCCCACATTTTTTTGCATTTTTTTGACATTTATTTTTTTTCATTTAGTTTTGTATAAATAAACATAAATATACTATTATTTAAAATAACTAAAAATAATACAAAACACTTTTATTTTCTGATTTTATTTTATTTTATATTTTGAAAACATTTTATAAAAAATATATATTTTTTATAATATTAAATATTTTATTTTTGTACATATTTAATATATTTAATAAATAATGTAAATACTTATATATTTATTAGCATATTTAGGTTAAAAACATAAAAAAATAATACATTTTTATTTTTATTAATATTTAACATCAAAAATACCTTTTTGACAAATATACTTCCTTTTATTTATTTTTGTACATAAATAATAATATTATACATAATAAATAATTAATACCTTTTATTTAGCAAAACTAGGGTTTTGCCCTAACCATTGAAAATATTTAAAAATTAACCCTTTTATTTGTTTTTATTTCACTTGTAAATAAATAATATATATTTACACACAAATATTTACACATACACATTTGTTTATTCTTGTACATTATTTCCCATTTACATTTGCGCAATTCGATTTGGTTGTAAATATTGGATACCATTCTCCTATAAAGTCTCATCCCCATTTGGACATTTGTACCCCCCATCACATAATTTGTGTTGTAATAACTTAGGACCTTTTATTTTTTCGCATTTTAAAAGCTTTCTAATTATGCCATGTTAGAATTAGGGTTTTGTATGAAAATCAAAAACAACAAATAGTTAGACCTAAATCCAAGATAAACAAGCATGAAAATGGACAACACTAATCACACTTGCACCCCTAGGGAACTCCACTTGTTGCCTTCAATAATTGGGCCATATTGCATGTTAAGTATCTTTGGGCAAAAACAAAACAATCAAATGATCATAGACCCTCGATAACACTTTCAAAAGTTGCCTAAAAATGATCAAGTCCCTTAAAGAAAATTGCCCAAAGACACTTGGCACCGTTGCAATTATGGTCTAAACGATGACCCGCGCCCGTCCCGTTCACATCCTAACACAAGATTGTCCACCAAATACAATGGTGGGACAAAATTGTTAAAAGGGTTAAAGACATAGCAAAAAATCTTTGAGTAAATTTAGGAGTAGACAACTCTTGGTTACTTGCCAACTTTCAAAACAAAAACCCTTGCCTATTTTTCAAAACCACACATCACAACACACTTTCAAAACCATTTTCAAAAACATTGAAAACTTTTCAAAAGATAGTACACCTTTGTATACATCCCAACATGGATCATTACAAAGGTTGCCACCACACTGGCCTCTTTTCAAAACATTTTCAAACTCACACACAAAGCACCATTTCAAACAATTGAAAGCACCATTTCAAACAATTGAAAATCAAGGCAAGTTGATCTAAGCAAGTAACTAAGAGCCCATGGATAACCATGGATAGAAAGGGTGCTAATACCTTCCCTTTCTATAATCTACTCCCCGAACCCAAGAAAACATCTCAAAGGTTTTTTGCTGTGCTTTTTAACCTTTCCTTAGGATAAAATAAAAAGTCAGTGGCGACTCTTGCTAAACCGAAACATTTGCGAAAACAAACGCAAAACCTCAAGTCAGTTCTCCCACCGTATCACAGAACTGGCGACTCTGCTGGGGAATAACTTAAAAGTGGAGTAACCTTAGGGCTTAGATCATCATGTTTTCAATTGTTTGCTTTGGTTGCTTTATATTTGTGGGCTTTGCATCGGAGTTTTATAGATCCTAACCCGGATCTGGGGAATACCCTTTTAGGTAGCATAATCTATGAGGGACCTGTCCGGCGTAGACCTACATGGGTGAAGCAGTAGCTACGTTGGTGTGGCACCTTAGTCTGTACCGATATCCCTTGTGTTGCAACGAGGAGAATATGGGTCTTCTAAGGAGTCATTAAGCACCAACCGACCTTAGAACCCTAAATTGACCTAACTTGGCCATAGAACAGTAGCAGTATGCTACACTCATTGAGGCTAAACTCTCGCGATGGTTCTGGCCGCAAGAAAAGATTGCGATGCTGGAGTTATGACCGATTGAGGGTAGTCAATGATATTGAGATTCTCTAGAACCCGGTTACTTTTTATAGGACAGGTCTTAACCAACGAAACTAAAAGAGGGTAATACCTAAACTTCATGTTGGCCTGAACCCTAAGGGTTGTCTTGTGTGACTTGTGTGCCTTATCATGCTTGCCTTTGTGAATACTTGTGGTGTGTTTTATCATAGCATCATACCATCATACCATTGCATGCATCCTGTATAAGGACTGACCCATTTCAAAGACAAGAGGGTTTCATCTTTGCTTTGTTTTGTAGGATATCATGATGCCCGTGCGTAGGAATACTATCCGGCTCAACTTTGTTCAACCACCTGCTTTGCTCAAGGAGTTGATTGATAGGATTCCAAACACTACTTCCTTCATCAAGAGGCATGGTTCTCTCCTTGGGTTAGTCACTTCAAAGTGGGACCATCAACTGATAAGTGTCCTGACCCAGTTTTATGATCCTCTGTATCATTGCTTTATCTTTCAAGACTTCCAGCTGGTCCCTACCCTGGAAGAATTCTCTGATTTGCTTGGTATCCCTGTTTTGGAACAAACTCCATTCACTGGTTGGGAAAAGATTCTTAGGCCTGAAGAGATTGATGCAGTCCTCCCTTTGACCAAAGAAGAGGTAGTGGCTAACTGGGAAACTAGAAGTGGAATTGAAGGTTTTTTGGTTAAGTTTCTGGTTGGCAAAGCTAATAGTTTCTGGAATGACTTAGACTTCAAGGCGTACAAAGACATTCTGGCTCTCTTAATCTATGGTCTAGTTTTGTTTCCAAATCCTGATGACTTTGTCAATGTCAATGCCATAAGGATCTTCATGTCTCGGAACCCTGTACCCACTCTCTTGGGTGATATCCTGCAACAACTCTATGCTCGTACTGCCCGAAGACGGGGAACTCCATGGTGTTGTGCTCCTTTATTAGTAAGGTGGTTTATTTCGCACCTTCCTAAATTCGTGTTGAAGAATGAAGAAGGAAAAGGCTGGGCTCATAGGTTAATGTCTCTCACTGATAATGACATAATTTGGACTCTCAGAGGTTTAGATGGAATGGCTGTTATTGATCGTTGCGGAGAATATCCTAATGTTCCTTTGATCGGTACTCAGGGAGGAATCTCTTATAATCCATGTTTAGCTCTCCGTCAGTTTGGAAGAGCCAGAAGAGCAGGGCCTCATGAGATGTTGATTCCTCACTTCCATTTTGAATTTCAGGTAGGCAGTGACAAACTGCGCCATGGATTCATTAAAGCTTGGGACAGAATTCACAAAGCTGACCCACATGAGTTGGGACCGAAGACTTCTCTACCTATAGAATCCTATTGCAGATGGGTCTGCATCTGTGCTCAGAAGTTAGGTATGCCGTACGAAGCTGTCAGGCCTATCATTCTTGAATCTCCTGATGAGGACGGGGTTCCTCCAACTGTCCTTCCTCCTCAGATACCCACTGATATTGATACACTAAAGAGATCTTGGGCGCAGCTACAGAAAGAACGGGATTATTATCGGGAAAAGTACAACGAACAGGAACAAAAGATCCACAAGCTAACTAAGCAATTGGATAGTGAGCGGGTCCTGAACGACTATATTCGTACCGAGAAGAGGAGGCCATGGGAGCATTGATGGGCTTTGGATGTTTCTTTTACAGCTTTTATTTCCTTTTTCAGTATTTTCATTTCTGTAATGCCTAAGGGCCAATTGTTGAACAATTTAAAGTTTGAATCTAATGAAGTGTGTTTCCTTGTTATCTACAAAGTTGAATCCCGATTGTCTTCTGAAAACATAAATCATACGCATCTCATTGCATCATATGCATAACAGGTACCCTTTTCTTACAGGTTGCTTAATCTTCTTTGCTGTTTATTTGAACAGTCATCATGAATCCTGAATCATCCAATGAACAAGCTATCAAGGCCCTCCAGGCCCAGAACGCCCAGTTTCAAGAGCTGGTCATGACCTTAGCCCAAGGCCAACAAGAGTTGAAGGCTTTGCTTTTGAAGAAGAAGAAGAAGAAGAAGAGGACTGCGCTATTTAACTCTGGACGGAGGTTTGGGAATACACTACATAATGAGGCTGATAAGGCTACTTCCTCTGCAGAGAAAGACGGCCCCCAAGGGGGAGGGGTTCCTAGTCCTGCAATCTCCGACAACGAGACAGATTACAACGACGAACAATACCCTCCTGCCGAAGACAGGTATAAGCAACTAGAGGACCATTTAAGTGCCATGGAGATTCAAAGTGTGCCGAGGCTGGATTTTGGTGATTTAGGCTTATCTTCTGGGGTGGTGATCCCACACAAGTTCAAGGCACCTGCCTTCGTGAAGTACGACGAGGCTTCCTGTCCTAAGCTGCATCTCAGATCGTATGTAAGGAAAATCCAACCTTACACTGCAGACAAGAACCTTTGGATTCATTTCTTCCAAGATAGCCTTTCATGGGGTCAACTCGAATGGTTCTATCAGTTGGATGGAACCAGTATTCGAAGCTGGGAGGACTTGGCCACTGCCTTTTATAAGCAATATCAGTACAATTCTGACCTCGCTCCCACGCGTACCCAACTCCAGGGTATGTCACTGGGGACGGGCGAAGGATTTAAGGAATATGCGCAGAAATGGAGAGACCTGGCTGGCAGGGTGCAACCACCTTTAACTGACCGTGAACTAGTCGACATGTTCCTAGGGACCCTGTCTGGTCCGTTCTTCAACCACCTGATTGGTAATTCTTCTGCTGGGTTTACAGATTTGATCTTAACGGGTGAGAGAATAGAAGCTGGCATCAAGTCGGGGAATATTCAGAAAGGTGCCTCCGTGAGTACTGAAAAGAAGCCCTTCAAGAAGGAAGCCAGTGTTGTTTATGGTCCAAGGAGACAGATTAAGCCGGAACGCCGCCAAGCTGTCAACGCGTTGGTAATTTCAAAGCCTGCCGCTGCTCCTCAGCAATACAACCAACCAAGGGGTGAGAGACCCAAGAGGCAGTACACTCGGCTTAGTATGACCCTGTCTCAGATTTTTCCGCAACTTCTGTTAACCAATCTGGTAACTGTCAAAGAAGCTCCGAAGGTAGTGAACACAGCTTCTCCAAAGTATAACCCCAACGCCCGTTGCGCTTATCACTCTGATAGCCCCGGGCATACTACTGATGATTGTTGGGCTTTGAGGAATAAGGTTCAAGACCTTATTGATGCTAAGGAAATACAGTTTGAGGCGCCTGAAAGACCCAATGTTGTAACCGCTCCCATGCCCCAGCATGGGGCGAATGCTGTGGAAGAAGACCGGTATGTAGCCTCTGTGGAAGAGATTGTTACTCCATTATCAACTGTTAAAAGGAATCTGTTGCTCGCCGGTTTATTTCCGGGATGTGATGAAGATTGCCTTCTATGTGCTGTTTCGCCTGTTGGTTGTCCGTTGCTGAAATCAGGTTTCCAAAGCCTGATGGATAGCAAAGAAATCTTGTTCGAGAAAATTGTTGTTCCTGCTGTCCCTGTTGAAGAAGTTTCTATTATCACTATTTTTAACAACCCTCATAAGGTTCCTTCAAAGGAACCTGTCAAAATCATGTCCACTCAGAAGATTGCTCCTATCATCATTACTGTTCCGGGGCCTCTCCCTTATACATCCGACAAAGCTGTCCCATGGAACTATGGGGCAGATGTTTATGTGCTTGGAATAAAGCAAGAGTTTGATACAAGTACCGGCGTCAGTAACATCACTGGGCCTGCCAAGGTTACTCGCAGTGGTAGGCTGTTCTCGCCAGATATTGTGCCACCAGCTTTTCAGAAACCTCTTGTCATCACACCCGCAAGTGTGCATGTTCCCCTTCATAATCAAGTTCTTGTTCCTACCCCTGCTGCTGAGTCATCTGACACTCGGGGCAAGGGGATTGATACCGATTTGCCTGCCCGGACGGAGGCACCGAAGTCAACTACTGTTGAAGCCTCCCAGCAAGAGATGGAGGAAATTCTCAAGATTATCAAGAAAAGTGATTTCAATGTAGTTGAGCAGTTGGGGCACACCCCATCAAAAATTTCTATGCTATCACTGTTGTTGTGTTCAGAGGCCTATGCCAAGGCCCTGATCTCCTTCCTGAAAACGGCCCATGTGCCGCAAGAAACGTCTGCCGACCAATTCACCGATTGCATGGCCAACTTGACTGCCGATAACGGTTTGGGCTTCTCTGACGCTGATCTGACAGCCAAAGGAAAGAACCATAATGACGCCCTGCATGTCTCCATTGAATGCAGGGGCACTACTCTTGCCCATGTGTTGGTAGACACCGTTCTTCTTTGAATGTGTTACCCAAGAAGGCCCTGGACAGGTTGGATTGTGAGGGTTTGAAGCTCAAGCCCAGCAACATTGTTGTCCGAGCCTTATACGGTTCGAAAAGGATGGTACACGGGGAAGTTAACATTCCAATCAGGGTTGGCTCTCAAGTTTTTGATTCCACTTTCTATGTAATGGATATCCGACCATCTTATTCCTGTTTGCTGGGTCGCCCGTGGATCCACAAGGCTGGAGCTGTGACCTCCACACTACATCAGAAACTTAAGTATCCAGTCAAGGGGAAGATTGTTACAGTTCAAGGGGAAGAGGAATATATGGTCAGCCACCTCAACTCGTTCTGGTACATAGAAATGGATGGGGAATTCATCGAAACCCCCTTTCAACATTTTGAAGAGGTGCCTCAGACATTGGCGTCAGCAGAAACTGTGATGGAAGACCCTCCTTTGAAGATGGCATCCTTAAAGGATGCCCGGGCTATGATTGAGAAGGGTGAATGTGCAAACTGGGGC
The DNA here is from genome assembly GCA_948472305.1 of Vicia faba. Classification (NCBI taxonomy): domain Eukaryota; kingdom Viridiplantae; phylum Streptophyta; class Magnoliopsida; order Fabales; family Fabaceae; genus Vicia; species Vicia faba. The sequence goes on along the minus strand of OX451738.1, from coordinate 1,286,904,128 downwards.
CGACTTCCTGACTTCACTCCAAAGACTGACAAGTTTGGGCTGGGTTTCACTGCAGAAGCTCAAAAGGCTGTGCGTAAGGCAAGAATTGGAAGACCTCCTGTGTTCATCACCAACCCGGGAGTGAATGCTATTGAAGATGACATGGAGGAATCGGAATTTGACAGCTGGATCTACCCAACAACCGACAATGGATCAAGCAACTGGACCGCCAAAGACTTTACACCTATTACTTTTGTCACTCAGTAATGAACTCTTTTGTTTTCAATTTGTAACAAACAATATGTTGAAACTTTTATGGCTTGGTGTCCTACCCGGGGCACCGCGGCTCCATTTGTGAGGGCTTTTGTATGACATTTTCATATATCATTAATCAAAACATTGGACGTTTGTTGCATTTCAAAGCTTGTGCTCCTTTTCTTTCTTTATCATATACTGCAAAACAGCTATATTTACACACACTCACTTATACAGGTTCCAATCCACTCTGGATCCCACTGGTAACGACTCTGCTACTGCCAGTTATGACTTCGAAAATCCGATCAACTTGGCCGAAGACGAAGGTGAAGATGATTGCGAAGTGCCTAGTGAGCTTGCAAGACTGTTACTCCAGGAAGAGAGGGCCATTCAGCCACATGAAGAGCCAGTGGAAACGGTAAATCTGGGTACTGAGACAGACAGAAAGGAAGTCAAGATTGGTGATAATCTAGAGCTCAGTGTGAAACAACGGTTGATTCAGATGCTGCATGACTACATGGAAATCTTTGCTTGGTCTTACGAAGACATGCCTGGTTTGGATGCCGACATCGTGGTTCATCACCTGCCTACCAAGGAAGACTGCCCTCTGGTAAAACAGAAGGTCCGCCGTATGCGTCCAGAAATGTCCGAGAAAATCAAAGCCGAGGTTATGAAACAATTTGATGTCGGGTTTCTAGCAGTGACTTATTACCCTCAGTGGGTTGCCAATGTGGTTCCGGTGCCAAAGAAAGATGGTAAGGTCCGAATGTGTGTCGATTACAGGGATTTGAATAGGGCCATCCCCAAGGATGATTTCCCTCTGCCTCACATCGACGTTCTGGTTGATAATACTGCTCAGCATAAAGTTTTCTCCTTCATTGATGGCTTCTCCGGTTATAATCAGATCAAGATGGCTCCTGAAGACATGGAGAAGACCACTTTCGTTACTCAGTGGGGCACCTTTTGCTACAAGGTCATGCCTTTTTGGGTCAAAAAATGCTGGGGCAACCTACCAACGTGCCATGGTTGCTTTATTTCATGACATGATCCATCATGAAATAGAAGTATATATCGATGATATGATTGCAAGGTCTCAAACTAAGGAGGAACACCTTGACCACCTACGGAAGCTGTTTGACCGTCTGAAGTTGTACAAGCTGAGGTTGAACCCAAACAAGTGCACCTTTGGGGTGAGGTCTGGAAAATTACTAGGCTTCATCGTAATCGATAAAGGTATTCAAGTGGACCCTGCCAAAGTGAAAGCCATACAAGAGATGCCAACTCCCAAGACAGAGAAAGAGGTCAGAGGCTTTCTAGGATGTTTGAACTACATTGCCCGATTCATCTCACATCTAACTGCTACCTGTGAACCAATCTTCAAACTGCTGAAGAAAGATCAAGTAGTACGTTGGAACGATGAATGTCAGACTGCTTTCGAAAAGATCAAAGAGTATCTCCAAGAACCGCCCATTCTTATGCCACCGGTTGAAGGAAGACCCCTAATCTTATACTTGACAGTACTTGACAACTCAATGGGGTGTGTGCTGGGGCAGCATGATGAGTCTGGCCGAAAAGAGCACGCTATTTATTACCTGAGCAAAAAGTTTACCGACTGTGAGACTCGGTACTCACTGCTCGAGAAAACTTGCTGCGCTCTGGTATGGGCTGCTCGCCGGCTGAGACAGTATATGTTGACTCACACTACCCTGTTGATTTCAAAAATGGATCCAATCAAGTACATATTCGAAAAGCCTGCTTTGTCCGGAAGAATAGCAAGATGGCAGATGATCTTGACGGAATATGACATCCAGTACACGACTCAAAAAGCAATCAAGGGAAGTGTATTGGCAGACCATTTGGCACACCAACCAGTGGACGATTACCAGTCATTGAACTTTGAATTTCCAAACGAGGATATCCTGGTAGTGACTGATTATGAAGTACTTGGACCGGATGAAGGACCTGAGGAATGATCCCGATGGTCTATGCACTTCGACGGAGCCTCGAACGCTTTGGGTAATGGTATCGGCGCTGTGATCATATCCCCTAAAGACACTCATACTCCACTCACCGCCAGGCTTTGTTTCAACTGCACCAACAACATGGCAGAGTATGAGGCATGTATCATGGGTCTTCAATCTGCAATTGACTTAAGGATCAAGTTTCTGAGTGTCTTCGGAGATTCCGCTCTCGTGATCAATCAGATCAAAGGCGAGTGGGATACGAAACACCCAAATCTTATACCTTACAAGGAGTATGTGTTGACATTGCTTCCCCATTTCGAAGAGATAACTTTTGAACACTTCCCAAGAGAGGAGAATCAGTTAGCGGACGCGCTAGCTACGATGTCTTCCATGTTCAAAGTCAAATGGGACAACGAGGCTCCCCGGATCATTATCTGGAAATTGGACGAGCCTGCATATTGCTGTGATCTTGAGGCCGAGGAGGTAACTGAAAAACCCTGGTATCATGAAGTGAAGAGGTACTTGGAAGCTCAAGAATACCCCGAGGGTGCATCTGTTAATGACAAGAAATTCCTGAGAAGGTTTGCAACAAAGTTCTTCCTCAGCAACGGCATTCTGTACAAGCGAAATCATGATTCAACCTTGCTGCGTTGTGTGGATAAGACCGAAGCAGAAAGGATTATGGCAGAGCTACATGAAGGTACCTTCAGAACACATTCCAGTGGACATACCATGGCAAAGAAAATCCTTCGGGCAGGATATTTCTGGTCCACAATGGAAGCCGACTGTTACCAACACTCTCGGACTTGTCATAAATGTCAGATCTACGCTGACAAGGTGCACATTCCTCCGGTTCCTCTGAACATCTTGACAGCACCTTGGCCTTTTGCAATGTGGGGCATTGATATGATCGGCGAAATCAGACCTACGGCATCTAACGGGCATCGCTTCATCTTAGTAGCGATTGATTACTTCACAAAATGGGTTGAAGCAGCTTCCTATGCTACGGTAACCAAGAATGTCGTGGCACGGTTCATTCGGCACAACCTGATCTGTCGATGCGGTGTACCTGAGAGGATCATTACGGATAATGGTACAAATCTCAATAATACGATGATCACCGAGCTCTGCAAGCAGTTCAAGATACAGCACCACAACTCTTCTCCTTACCGGCCGAAGATGAACGGGGCTGTAGAAGCAGCGAATAAGAATATCAAGAAGATTGTGCAGAAGATGACAGTGACCTACAAAGATTGGCATGAAATGTTACCGTTTGCTCTTCATGGGTACCGTACCTCAGCACGGACGTCGACTGGGGCAACTCCTTTTTCCTTGGTCTATGGCATGGAGGCAGTCTTGCCTATTGAAGTCCAGATACCCTCTCTCCGGATAATGAAGGATGCAGACTTGAGCGAAGATGACTGGATCCAGACTCGGCTTGATCAGTTAAACCTAATCGACGAAAAGAGACTCACTGCTATTTGTCATGGTCAGACGTACCAAAAACGGATGATCAGGGCATTTAACATGAAGGTCAGACGACAAGAGTATCAAGTCGGAGACTTGGTAATCAAGCGCATCATTCTTACTCAAAGTGATCCCAGGGGAAAATGGACCCCTACGTACGAAGGGCCATTTATGGTTAAACATATCTTCTCAGGAGGAGCGATGATTCTAACCACCATGGATGGTGACGACCTTCCTCACCCTGCCAATGCAGACATAGTAAAAAGATACTACGCATGAATTAAAGACCCGCTAGGTTGACACACCTAGGCAAAAATAAGGGCTTCCCGGCGAACCAAAAGGGTTCGGGCAAAAATAAGGGATGAAATGAAAAGAATCTGTACACCCGGCAAGTTAAAAACCTGAAAAGGCGGCTTGGGCAAAAATGGGTATCCCGGTGGACTGAAAACCTGAAAGGGCGGTCCAGGCAAAAGTTAGGGATAAGCGTAATACTATGTCTCATTGGATCACCTTGCATCCAGAATTTGGCATCAGTTATCGGGCTCAGACGGCATCGATCAATCAGCTTCATCCTCAACTAAGCAGCAAAGTGATGAGACACTTGAAGACATAAAGGCGACAGCAGAGTTGGAACCCAGTAGGATTATTTTTCACATAGCTGTTTTGTTTCCTTTTCAAATTTGTATAAACTCTATGTTTCTCGGCGGCATTCTCTTACTAGGACGTCAGCCTCTTGTACAAAAATGCCTATTTACGGGCAAATTTCAAAATCAATACAAGTTCGATTTTTCATTCAAATTACTCATCATTTTTCCTTTTTCTGTTTTGTTTTGCGAAGAACGTCCAATGTTCATTTTTGATATATGCATTTGACATTAATTGCTAATCATAAATAACTACATACGAAACAAAAGACTAATTACAGGTGGCATCAGAAACAGGGGCAATTTAGAATTGTCTAAGCGATCTAGTTGCTCTGTCCACCAAGGTACCAAGATAGGTTCGACTGAAGAATGTAACCAAGTTACCTCCACTCCCCGCAGGGTAAGACAAGATTCAGCAATACTCTCCAAGCAGAGCTGGTCTCCCGTCAGCCCCGAAAAGGCACATCGTTCCCCTAGCAAGTCAGCAATGCTCTCCCCAAGCAGAGTTTAGCCTACTATCAGCTTTAAGAAAGTTGGGTATCCTCAAAAGATCTCAACATTCCCCAGCGGAGTATAGACATTCCTCAGCAAGCATCCCCGACAGTCTTAATATAAGATTGTTCCCCGGCAGAATACAGACATCCAATGGAGCCACTACACCAGTACAATCCAAAAGTTTCCCCAGGAGAGTGGAATCCATATCCCCAGCAGGTCTTGAGGCTTATCCCCAGTAGATTCTGGAAGCTTATCCCCTACAGAGTACGAACGTCTCTCCCCGATTTTATCCAAAGGTTATTTCCCCACCAGGGTATAACTGGGTTATCCTCAGCTAATTACCACGGAAAGATCGTCCTCGGCGAAGTTCTTCCTATCCCCAACGGAGTTTATCGTGAAAATCCCCAAGCAGAATTCTCATTAACACCTCAGCAAAGTATCTCTTCCCACATAGTAATACCCCTCAGAGTGATCTCTCCAACAAGTTTATTCCCCAACGAAGTCATTCTTCTCCTACCGGTTTATTTTTGCAACCATCATCCCCAGCGGAAGCGAAGAACTCTACTCTTCAACATCAGCCCAGGATTCAACAAACTCCTGGCAGTCGTCAAGGATTTACTTTCCTAGACAAAAATACATTCATAGACATTTCACATTTCATCCATCCCGCTCACATACGTGATAAAGTGCATACAACACTATCTCATTTTGAGCATCATGACATCATGCATCTCATACATCATGACATTGCATACAACTAATGTTTTTCCTTTTCAGGAAAAGGTCAACCCAAAGATGATTACTATCAACTATCGCAATTCCAGATTCGATACCTGTATCTAGCCAGGGCACATCTGTGAGTGATTTGATTGTAGATTCGATACCTGTATCCAGACAGGGCATATCTGCATAAAGAGTTTGAAGATCAACCCCTGTAACAGGCCAGGAAATTATCTTTCATTCTCAGGTCAGAGGTTTACACCTGTATCCAGCCAGGAAAGCTATCTCTACCAACCTTTCGCAAATTCCAGATTCGATTCCTCTACCCAGCCAGGGCATGTCTGTAGACAACATATTCCAGATTCGATTCCTGTACCCAGCCAGGGCATGTCTGTAGACAACATATTCCAGATTCGATTCCTGTACCCAGCCAGGGCATGTCTGTAGACAACATTTTCCAGATTCGATTCCTGTACCCAGCCAGGGCATATCTGTAGACAACATTTTCCAGATTCGATTCCTGTACCCAGCCAGGGCATATCTGTAGACAACATTTTCCAGATTTGATACCTATATCTAGCCAGGGCATATCTGCATGAAGAGTTTGAAGATCAACACCTGTAACAAGCCAGGAAACATCTTCCTTTCTCAAAGTACGCAAGTTCTCGCTAAGGAATCTCTTACGCGATCGACACTTCCAAATGGCATCTATAAGCCCATTCCCGACAAGATTCTGTCACATCCCCCGATGGCATCTATAAGCCCATCCTCCTATCCATCCTATCTCCAAATGGCATCTATAAGCCCATTCCCGCCATCACACTGCTGATACTCCAGCCTACGAGTGCAAATTTCCGGGCACTCTAGTGTCCAATCTCCTTTTACCCTCGAGTCGCAAAAGGCAAACTTGCCAATCTAACTCTTCAGGTCTAAGAAGATTGAACAGGGGCAACTGTTGTACCCCAAAATTTTCCCTCCCATTTTCCTCAACATTTTCTCACCACAAGACCCTTGGAGCTCAAGATCAAGTTAGGGTTTTGCTCTGCTCAAGACTTCTCCTTGCACTGTTGACCCAAATTAGGGTTTGTGTTTGCACAAAGATGTTTTGACCTAAAATTCCCAAAATGACTTTCATGCTTCATGTTGGACTCACAAGTTTATCCATACCAAGTTTCAAGCCTTGATTCCAATCTTTGCCCAGTCAATTGGACAGTTGACCTAGAAATCAGTTGTATTGGGGAAAAAGTCAACTGTGGTCAATTGACAGTCAAACCTCATGATTTTTGACCCACATCAAAATTATGAACTCATATGAACCATTTGGTCATGTTTGGATCACAATTCCACAAGAAATTTGATCAGATCACCAAAAGGGCAAAATGGTCATTTTTAGGGTTTTGACTGCACAAAGGCAATTTTTGATTGTTTGACCTAGCCGATGGCAAACCAAGCTCACATATGGACTCAAGAACCCCATGGAATTGTCTTGGCATGTTCCACAAGTTCAAAAGATCCCAAATGCACAAGATTGATAGATGAATTTTCCAGTCAATTGATCAATTTTTTACTGTATACTAAAAAGTCAAACTTTGACTTTTTGGTCAAAATCAAGTGTCAAGATTCATTTTTCATCAAAACATGCCAAATCATGAAGCTTGTTCATCAAGAAATCAAAAATCACAAATTAGGGTTGAAATGAAGGATTTTCATAACTTAGAATTTTTCTAAGTTATGAAAAACCCTAATTTTTTCCTAACTTTGTCCCACTTTTTCATCAAGATGCATTTGGATTCAAACAAAAGTCAAAACATGAAAGTTATAGTCCATTGCAAAATCTACAACTTTGATTCACAAAGTTTCCTAAAAAGAAGCTTGTAACTCAAGTTACAATTTTTGGAATAAGGGTGCAAAACCATTCTTAACTTAGAAAAATTTTGACCTATTCTAGGCAGGATTTTTGCCTAACTTCATGGCCACTTTTCACATGCTTCCACTTGGAATTTCAATTTGAATTACAAATATGGATTGTAGTACTAATTCCAAGCTTTCCAAAATGTCCAAGAACTCATCAAACAACCTTGTGGTTAGGGAGAATCGAATTTGGCAATATGGGCAAAAGTCACTTTGATTTGCAATTTTTCAAATCAGCATGAGCAAGCTAGTTACAGGCCTCTAATCCTTTTCTTACTCAATAATTAAATGCCAATCCATTGTGTTTTAGCTTTGTTTTGTTCATATAGTCATTACACAAAGAATTAAGCCTTAATTGGAAAAAGTGATTTATCCATTTTTGTAAAGTAGAACTTTATGTCAAGTTTGAAAATCAAGAGGTACAATGCATATCTTTGGACACAAGATTCATGGACATAACACACTGATCAAGACTAAAAGATGCAGCACATTTGAGGGGCCTGTACAAGCCTAGGAACCAAGTTGGCATTTCCTTGCTTCATATAGAAGAAACCTTGCATTTTGAAACACAACTCTCATTGCTGTAAGAAATAGCTTAGACAAACTTGTTAGACACATTCTAAACAACATAACTGAGCTAAGGCACGACCAAAACACCTTCCAAACCTCATCAAACCTCAAAACACCATCCTACTGTAGGAAACAGAGTCACCTCTGCAGTTGGACTTCCATACGCCAATCCATTCGTGCATTCTTGCTAAAACCAGTTCATACACATTCCATATCACATATACAAGCTATCCCAAGCATTGGACACGACCTGTAACACCTCTAACCAACTTCACCATTTTCACATTTTCTGTTTTGCAGGTGGATTGCTATAACTTGATTCATTTGGTTTCAAAGCAAACTAAAGGTTGGAGAAGCATCCCTGACCTTCAAGCAAGCTGTACCAATCCTCACTTTGCCTTGAAAGTGCCTCCAATGCCAGATACGATCCAAGCTGAACAGGTAAGTTCATGGACTTCTACCTCTCAATCTAGGAAGAGTTAGCTTTAAGTTTGTGAATGAAAAATGCCATATTCATGCCCCTGAAGTTATACCTATCCTCACTTTCCATTTATATTGCATATGCTAAGAGTATTTTGAACCTGAACATTCACAAAAACTTAGGTTAAGAATTAGGGATGGAGAAATTTTCTCTCATTTCTGAGAGTTAAGTTAAGTTTTTTATATGTCTGGATTCGTGGTTCAATGCTTGACATTTTTCATGTTATGAGTTTGTGCTGAAAATCAAAGAATCAAGAGATAGCAAGCAGGGAAGAGAACGCGCGCATTTTTGTGTTTGAAGGTGTTGGAGGTTGAAGACAACCATCCTTGGGCTTGGGCCTGGATCTTTTTTCTGTTTGCACCCTATTTTTACACATGCACCCCCCTGGCCCATTTTGAGATATCTTTGTTATTTTTGATTTTTTTCCTTTTGATTTTGCTTTATATTTTTGTCTAAACATAAAAAAAACATTAAAAATATTTTTCCCACATTTTTTTGCATTTTTTTGACATTTATTTTGTTTCATTTTGTTTTGTATAAATAAACATAAATATACTATTATTTAAAATAACTAAAAATAATACAAAACACTTTTATTTTCTGATTTTATTTTATTTTATCTTTTGAAAACATTTTATAAAAAAAATATATTTTTTATAATATTAAATATTTTATTTTTGTACATATTTAATATATTTAATAAATAATGTAAATACTTATATATTTATTAGCATATTTAGGTTAAAAACATAAAAAAATAATACATTTTTATTTTTATTAATATTTAACATCAAAAATACCTTTTTGACAAATATACTTCCTTTTATTTATTTTTGTACATAAATAATAATATTATACATAATAAATAATTAATACCTTTTATTTAGCAAAATTAGGGTTTTGCCCTAACCATTGAAAATATTTAAAAATTAACCCTTTTATTTATTTTTATTTCACTTGTAAATAAATAATATATATCTACACACAAATATTTACACATACACATTTGTTTATTCTTGTACATTATTTCCCATTTACATTTGCGCAATTCGATTTAGTTGTAAATATTGGATACCATTCTCCTATGAAGTCTCATCCCCATTTGGACATTTGTACCCCCCATCCCATAATTTGTGTTGTAATAACTTAGGACCTTTTATTTTTTCGCATTTTAAAAGCTTTCTAATTATGCCATGTTAGAATTAGGGTTTTGTATGAAAATCAAAAACAACAAATAGTTAGACCTAAATTCAAGATAAACAAGCATGAAAATAGACAACACTAATCACACTTGCACCCCTAGGGAACTCCACTTGTTGCCTTCAATAATTGGGCCATATTGCATGTTAAGTATCTTTGGGCAAAAACAAAACAATCAAATGATCATAGACCTTCGATAACACTTTCAAAAGTTGCCTAAAAATGATCAAGTCCCTTAAAGAAAATTGCCCAAAGACACTTGGCACCGTTGCAATTATGGTCTAAACGATGACCCGCGCCCGTCCCGTTCACATCCTAACACAAGATTGTCCACCAAATACAATGGTGGAACAAAATTGTTAAAAGGGTTAAAGACATAGCAAAAAATCTTTGAGTAAATTTAGGAGTATACAACTCTTGGTTACTTGCCAACTTTCAAAACAAAAACCCTTGCCTATTTTTCAAAACCACACATCACAACACACTTTCAAAACCATTTTCAAAAACATTGAAAACTTTTCAAAAGATAGTACACCTTTGTATACATCTCAACATGGATCATTACAAAGGTTGCCACCACATTGGCCTCTTTTCAAAACATTTTCAAACTCACACACAAAGCACCATTTCAAACAATTGAAAGCACCATTTCAAACAATTGAAAATCAAGGCAAGTTGATCTAAGCAAGTAACTAAGAGCCCATGGATAACCATGGATAGAAAGGGTGCTAATACCTTCCCTTTCTATAATCTACTCCCCGAACCCAAGAAAACATCTCAAAGGTTTTTTGCTGTGCTTTTTAACCTTTCCTTAGGATAAAATAAAAAGTCGGTGGCGACTCTTGCTAAACCGAAACATTTGCGAAAACAAACGCAAAACCTCAAGTCAGTTCTCCCACTGTATCACAGACACTACTATTCTGATAAGTCTCATCCCCATTTGTAAATATTTGTATCCCCATCCCCATAATCATGTTGTAATAATTTAGGACTTTAAATTTCCGCATTTAAAAGCTTTCAAATTATGCCATGATAGACCTAAGGTTTGTATGCAAATAAAACCAACAAATAGCTTGGCTAATACAAAGACAAAAAAGCATGAAAATTGACAACACAATGCACACTTGCACCCCCAGGGTTCCTCCACTTGTTGCCTTCAAAATGGGCCATGCTTGCATGTTGAGTTTCTTTGGCAAAACAAAAACAAATCAAATGATCATAGTCCCTCGATGACGCTTTCGAAGTTGCCTAAACAAAATGATCATAGTCCCTCAAGAAAGTTGCCAAAGACACTTGACATTATTGCATTCATGGTCTAAACGATGACCCGTGCCCGTCCCGTTAACATCCTAACACAAGGTTGTTCACCAAATACAATGGTGAAACAACACTGTTAAAAGGGGTTAAAACATGAGAAAAACCTTTGAGAAATTTAAGGTAGATAGCTCTTGGTTACTTGACCAAACTTGCAAAACAATCCTTTCCATTTTTCAAAACACACATCACTACACAACTTCAAAACCAACTTTCAAAAACATTGAAACATCTTTTCAAAAAGACACACACCTTTATAAAACATTCAAACAAGAATTGTTACAATGGTTGCCTAGACAAGGCATCTTTTTCAAAACATTTTCAAAACCACACACACAAAGCACCATTTCAAACAATTGAAAAGCAAAGGCAAGTGATCTAAGCAAGTAACTAAGAGCCCATGGATAACCATGGATGAAAAGGGTGCTAGTACCTTCCCTTTTCATAATCTACCCCCCGAACCCACGAAAACATCTCAAAGGTCTTTCCTGTGCTTTTTGACCTTTCCTTAGGATAAAATAAAAAGTCGGTGGCGACTCTTGCTAAACCGAACAAGTGCGAATACAAACGCAAAACTCAAGTCAGTTCTCCCACCGTATCACAACTGCTATCTGGTCATATTCCAGGATTCACAGTGACTTACTGAGGAAAGGAGATTAAACTGTTATCTGGTAATGTCCAAGCTTCAGTGATTTGAAGAAATTAAGTTGTTATTTGGTTGGATCCAGGCTTCAACTTGAATCTGAGGTGTACCGTTATCTAGTCGTATCCAGGCTTCGATAATTTGAAGAAATTAAGCTGTTATCTGGTCAGATCCAGGCTTCAACTTGAATCTGAGGTGTACCGTTATCTGGTCGTATCTAGGCTTCAGTAATTTGAAGAAATTAAGTTATTATTTGGTCGGGTCCAGGATTCAACTTGAATCTGAGGCAAACTACTATTTGGTTGAATCCAGGCTTCATAGTAATTTGATAGAGTAAACAGCTATCTGGTCGGATTCCAGGCTTCACAACACCTTATACTATTATCTGACCAAAATCCAGGCTTCATATTGATTTGACAGAGTAAACTGCTATCTGATCGGATTCCAGGCTTCACAGCACCTTATACTGTTATCTGGTTGAAATCCAGGCTTCACAGCAACTTAAATTGTTGGTTGACTATTATCTGGTCGGATCCAGGCTTCATTGTAACTGACAGGGTAAACTGCTATCTGGTCAAATTCTAGGCTTTGCAGCGCTTTATACAGTTATCTGGTCGAAATTCAGGCTTCATAATGTCTTTGAAGAAGTGAACTACTATTTGGTCAGATTTCAGGCTTCGCAACACCTTATATTGTTATCTGGTCGAAATCCAGGCTTTACAGTTTCTTCAATTAGAATGGAAACCAGAGAGATCTTAGTGTCGATCTGACTGAACCAGAGAAAATCTTGGGAGGACATCTTTCTAAGGAAATTGTTGAAAATAACCCTCCATCAGACATAGCTTTTGAGAAGACTACCCGATCACATAAGTAGCAGTGTTCGTTGATTTGATCTTTCCCTGAAAAAGGAAAAGAGTTAGTCATATGCAATGTCATGATGTATGAAATGCATTGTGACGATGTCCTCAAAATAAATGAGATTATGATGTATGTGATGTGTATGCATATGCCATGATCTATGAAATATGGGATGTTATTGAGATGTTTCTCGGTCTAGGAAAATAAATCCCGGACTACTGCTGGATGGGAAGTTGAATCCTTCATTTCCGTTAGGGATGATGAATAAAGATGATTCGCTGGGGATTTCCTCTTTCTGTTTGAGGATAACCTGCTGGGGACTGACTCTGCTTGAGAATTGATTATGCTTGAGAGTAGGTCTATGGAGAGAGATGCTTGTTGGGAGATTCTGCCGATGTAGAGAAATAAACTCTGTTGGGGCATGAACTTCTGCAGTTTGAGAAATAAACTCTACCTGGGAGGAGGTTTTGAACTGGGCTGGGGAAAACAAACTTCAGTTGGAGAAGGTAATCCCTGCTTGGGGAAGAAGAGACCAAAACTTTGGTTGTTTCTGCTCTGTGGGGAACATAAATGTCACAGACGTATGCTGAGGGTACAACGATGACTTTGCATTAGGACGTTTCTGCCCCTGTGTCTGCTGGATATTTTGCGGATGAATCTATGTCGTGATTGTACTTGAACATGTATTGAATGAGTGTCAGAATGACATCCGTCTCTGGATCGTATCTGCATTGTTGCTGGATGGGAATCTGGAGTAAGTGTCAAGATGATATCCGTCTCTGGATCGTACTTGAACTGTTGCTAGAAGATGATCTAAATAAGTATCAGGATGACACCCGTCTTGGATCGTACCTGAACTATTGCTAGAATATGATCTGAATAAGTATCAGGATGATATCCGTCTTGGATCGTACCTGAACTGTTGCTAGAATATGATCTGAATAAGTATCAGGATGATATCCGTCTTGGAGCGTACCTGAACTGTTTCTAGATGAGAATCTAGAGTAAGTGTCAGGATTACATCCGTTCTTGGATCGTACCTGAACTATTTCTAGATGAGAATCTGGAGTAAGTGTCAGGATGACATCCGTTCTTGGATCGTACCTGAACTGTTTCTAGATGAGAATCTGGAGTAAGTGTCAGGATGACATCCGTTCTTGGATCGTACCTGAACTATTTCTAGATGATGATCAACTTTATTCAGAATGTTTCCGTTGGGAAATCTTGTTTTGTTGTTTTGAGAAGAAATCCGTTGAGGAACATTAACTTTGCTTAATTGTACGTGATTTGTTGTTGGAATTCATGTCTAATGCCCTAAGTGATTCAGATGGAGATTTGCCCCTGGCTATTTGGCATTTTTGAGAGATTCCTTGAATCTTGACTTGACTTCCCCAGTTGATGGACAATGATCATGTTGTGCCCCTTGGTTGGAAGTGTCTTTCCACTTGAGGTGAACCCTTTCATTGAGAAAGTTCTTATTCACTAGATATTCGTCATGTGAATTTCTCTGTTGTTGAACAAATAGTTATATGCAAACAATGATATTCAAATAATGCAAGGTTTATGCTTGTCTTGAAGTTTTTTTAAAATTCATTTTTTTTGTAAAACAAACAAATTTTGTGAGATAGTGATATCAACTCAGGATTTATATCAGGTCCTACAGGAGTCAGGATACCCTTTGTAACAGTATGCTTCTGAACTAACATATGCTTTAGTTAGGACTTTTAAGGGTTGTAGTGTGGCCTGGTTCACAGTTTAAGAAACAAAGGATAAAGGCTCAGAGTTATTTGTACCCACTCGTTCTTCATAATGTTCTTCAGTTCTATGCTCAGTTAATTGTGTGTTCAGATCCTAATTGAGTTTGGCATCTTGTCCTTGATGTTCCAGTGATGGTTCAGATACTGGCAATTTATTTTGAATAGGCAGTCATTTTTGTAACCTTTTTTGTCGAGGATTTGTAGTAGCCTCTTTCTTCTCTGATTTTCGTTATCCCTTCTTTTGCCTGAACTATTTCTTTTTGTGATTACAGTCAGCGGGATGCCCTAGTTTTTCTTTTTCTTAAGTCTCCTTCATAGGTTTTGACTTAGTGGGCTTTTATTGTGAGAGATAATAACAACCTGCTTTGATTATTATGCGGAACCATCATCATCTTTTGATTTGGAAGAGCATCTTTGATGCTATTCATTGTGTATGAAGCGGAAGATTGCGACTGAATGCGCGTCTGGATTAACTGAGAAACTACCCTGCCCCAGGTCATAATTAAGGGTTTTAATTTGTGTGAAAAGAAAAACTCCTACTTCTTTGGCTCAAAGGGGTTGACTAGGGATTATCTTCCTTATAACTCCACTGTTTGGGATTTTAAATAACGCTTGTACATCGTCAGCAAGGTCTATTCAAAAGCACACTGTATGGATTGTGGTATCGTTTTTGTCATCCTCCCTCTAAAGGCTTACAACTTGTAATCGAGAGTCGAATATCACGTAAAGGAAGCAAGAAAACAGTTTAAATAAAATGACAATGAAATTATTCAAGACAAACATATGCGATGCATTAATGGGAAAACCAAAGTTCGGCATAACAGTAATTGTTTGAACAACAAATGAAATTACAAATGAAAAATAAAAAAGTGAATTGGACGTTCTCAATGATTTGGCCTAGGAGCAGTGATCACTCTGTGAGTCTCTGGAGGGTCGAACTCAATCTCTTTAGCGTCAATCATATCCTGAATTTTGTTCTTTGGAGCCCAGCAGCCATTTGTATCATGTCCCGGACTGTCAGAATGGTATCCGCACCTCTCATCGGGGTGGTAATTGGGAGCAGAAGTGTTGGCATTTCATAGAGGAGCCTTTAGCATAATCAACCCTGCTTTCAAAATGTGTTGTAGTGCTTGGGCTAGTGACATGTTGATTCTGGTGAATTGTCTCTTAGGTATGACCTCCTTATGCTGGTCCCCCTGTTGGTGTTGTTGCATAGGTGTATAGTTAGAGACCAGTATTTCCCCCATAAATTGATTGTGGTCATCAGGCTTATTACGACCCCTCTGGCCATGCACATCATTGGCTTACCTCTTACCAACAAATGGCTTCTTCTCAGCATTAGAAGATGTAACCATCGGGATCTTCCCACTCTTGATACCACATTCGATCCTTTCTCCAGTCATAACCATTTTGGTGAACCCGAATGAGGAACTCCCAATCAGCAAATTGAAGAATGGGCCTGTCAAAGTGCCCATGAACATGTACACCATTTCCCGATCATTCAGAGGGGGTTGTACCCTGCTAGCTAGATCCCTCCATTTTTGCGCATATTCCTTGAACCCTTCTCTTGAGCTCATGGACATATTCTGCAGTTGCACTCAAGTTGGTGCCAGGTCAGCATTGTATTGGTACTGCTTGTAGAAAGCAACAGCCAAGTCTTCCCAGGTATGGATGTCAGTTCCTTCTAGTTGATAGAACCAATCCAATTGAGTGCCAACTAAACTTTCTTGGAAGAAGTGGACCCACAACTTCTGGTCAGCAGTGTGAGGCTGGATCTTTCTGACATATGACCTCAAGTGAAGCTTGGGACAGGATACACCGTCATATTTTGCAAAGATGGGGACCTTGAACTTAGGTGGGATGACCACCCCTGAAACTAAGCCTAATTCTTCGAAATCCAGATCAGGCATCCTTTGAACCTCCATGGCATTGAGCCGATCCTCCGGTTGTTTGTATTTATTGTCAGCAGGAGGATGTTGCTCCTCAGAGTAGTTAGGTTCATCTTCTTCAGACGTTGGATTTTTGTCTCCTTTATTTGATTCCTCATCTTCCTCCTCTTGATTATCCCCTCCATTTGATGGGGTTGCGATATCTAGAGCTCGGTTAGCTGGTCTTTTTCTTCCCACACTCAAAACATGAACTTGTTTCTTTCCCCTCTTAGCCTTCTTTTTGACGATCAGAGCTTTCAGATCTTCTTGCCCCTGGGTCAGAGTCAGGAACATTTGTTGGAACTGGGCGTTTTGAGCCTGAAGGTCCTTGATTGTTTGTTCGAGAGCCATTTCTTTACTTGCTAAAGTAAACAGCGAATAAGATGAGGACCCTGCTTTGAAGCTTGTTTATGCAATAACATGTATGATATGCGTATGCAATGTTATCAAGGACTCGCGGGGTAACCAATAAGATGTTAGCAGTTGAAATTTGTAGCTTTGGTTGAAGAACTCTGTATCATTGAGTGTCCTTCCAAAAGATCCAAGCTCACCATATCAAGTGGGTCATAGCCCCTGACTCAAGTGGTTGAGTTTTGATCCTTTGATGGTATTGGCTAGAGGAAAATAAATCCCCTTGCCCCTTGCTAGACGTCTGGTTCATCATAACCTGCATCACAGACCCCTGAGATCCTTGAAATGGTTAGGGAGATGTTGTGGCATGATGTTATGATGTGTATGCTATACGTTAAGCAAAAATGTAAGGTTACGTAAGCAAGTAAACCCTGCAAAGAATTCAAGTTATTGGATAATGATTGTAACCAAATCCTGCAAGGAAATCATGTTGTCAGATAATAAAACCCTGCAAGTAGTTCAAGCTGAAACCAAGCAAGTCACACAAGCAGCCTTAGGTTTAGGCTTGCATGGGGTTTGTAGGTAAGTATCCTCTTGAATGTTCAGTTGGCTCAACCTGTCCTATCAATAGAAACTGAGTTCTAAGGAGCCTCAATATCACTAACCTTCCCTTCAGAAATTTTTTCAGCTTCGCACCGAAGTATTGCGGCCAAAAAATCCTGAAAGTATAGCCTTAATGAGTGTAGTATCGAGTATCAACTAATATTCGGTCGGAACCAAAGCTGGTTATCTCACTACTTCCTAATGTCTAGAATGAGTCAATTAAAGGTTCTAAAGGTCAGTTAGCGCTTAGTGACACTATGAGGAAGCCTAATGTTATCCTTAACTTACTCAAGGAACATTAGTACAATCCAAAGCATCGCGCTAACATAGCCATCACTTCGTCCATATCGGTCTACACCGTACAACCTCCATGGTTTATTGCTACTTACCTAATGAGGTGCCCCAAATCCGGGTGTAGGATCTTTTAGTAACAACCGAAGCAAACCCTCAAAAGTAGAGCAAACAAGCACAACAATAAATTTAAAGATGAACTAACTCTAAGGTTACCCCACTTTTTATGATTCCCCAGCAGAGTCGCCAGTTCTGTTTTACGGTGGCAGAACCGACTGTTTAATATGCTGGTTTTGCATTTTTTTGTTTGCAAATGTCGCGATAAGCAAGAGTCGCCACCGTCTTTTCTTTTATCCAACAAAGGAAAGGGTGAAAAGAACAGAATAATACCTTTTCGAGATGTTTCTGAGTAAGGGGGGTAGATTATGGAAAGGGAAGGTGTTAGCACCATTTCCATCAGTGGTTTTCCACGGGCTCTTAGAGGTTTGCTCATTTTGAAAATGCTTTGTGCTTCATGAGTTTGAAAATGTTTTGGAAGATGCCTTAGTGCGGTGATTTGCTTTGTGTTTAACTCTTGTATCAGTCCTCAAGAGTGTTAACAAAGCAAATGTTTTGAAATTGTTTTTGAAAAGTAGTATTTGTGTGTAAGTACAAAAAGTATTTTTGAGCAAACTTCTAACAACTATCTATTTTTATTACTCGAAAAGGATCATTATTTTCCTCTTTTCCTTTATACAATGCTATCCTACTATTAGTGAGTAGGTAGCCTTATCGTTGGATGTTGAGGGATATTCGAATGGACGTTACAGTCACGAAGGCAACTTGTGGAGATGCTTTAGCAATTCTGTTTCAGGGACTAGATCATTAACCGAGAAGGCAACTGTAGGGTCATTGAGGGACTATGATATTTTGATTTATGGGTCTTTGCTAAAGCATTCCTACCTCACGACTGTTTTATTGAAGGCAACCAAAGTGGGCATACCTTAGAGGTGCTTGTGTGCGATTGTGTTGTGTTTCAGTTATTTTTGTCTTTTTATTAAGTTTTCTAGCATTTGATTATTAGTTTTATCATACAAGCTAATTACTGACAGTTAATATGAAAAGTGATAAAATGCAGAAAATAGAGGTCCTATGCTATTACAAAGCTTCAGGGAGGGGATTTACATTATACAAGGATAAAGGGGATAAAGCAGTAAAATAACCTAATTTATCTATTACATCCGGTAGGCAGATACAGTAATAGTAAACAATACGGAATTAAATAAACACGCGTGAAATAGAAAAGACGTCTAAAAAATCCTAAAGAAAAGAAATATTTTTTTGTTGTTTTTGGTATAGAGAAAACAAGGCCTGAGTATATTTTAATTTTAATTTTAAGAAAAAGTGTTAAAATAATTAATTTATTTATTTACAAAAATTAATTTAATTGGAAAAAACAACTAGCCTAATATTTTTGTGATTTTTTTTAATTTTAATGTTAAAAGGGTAAAAAGCCAACTAAACAAAAAATAGAGAAAAGAAACAAATTCAAAATAAAAATACAATGAAGCATCCTTCGATTGGGGTGAAGGGGGGGGCTTCGATTAAGAGGATATTGACTTTCTATTTGGAGGTGGGTGAAGTTTTTGATCCAGGAAGGATGGGTGTCCTTTGACCCAGAGAAAAAGTATTTCTTTCGATCCAGAAGGGGATGCCTTCTTCGATCCAGGAGGCTCTGGCTTCGATCCATAGAAGGTATCTCCTTAGACCTGGAATGTTGTCCTTGCAGAAGTACGTTAGCGAAACGAAATGCAGGACCTGGGTATCGAAACCCAGGTCCTTCGATCCTGCGCTTGATGGGTCTTCTTAGGCTATGTTTGCTGCAAACGAAGAACATGACCAGGGTGCCAAACCCAGGCCTTTTGATCCTGTCTAGGATGGAAAATCTAAAGTAACAACAAGTAATGACGTGTTATGCAAATGCAAAGTTGGATAATTTAACCCTTCTTACCAGCAGATTGAGTCTTTAATTTGGGTGCTTGCTGGAGGTGAGCACCTTCGATCTGGGGCTTCTGGGCATAGCTGCTGTTTGGAAAATTCTGGAAACCTTTGATGGATTTTGTGGGCAGCCTCTCTCTACTGTTTTTCGTTATCCTTCCCTTTTTATCCTCTTTGTAATGTGTCCTTGTCCTCATATTTATAGGAGTGTGAGAGGACAAGAGAAATAACGTTGGTAACGACCATTTGAATGCCATGAATGTAAAACGTAACCTTGGCCAAAGTTAAGGGATCTTGTCCCTTTTTTTTTAATTTGAATGATATGTAACTGGCCTTCGAATGCTCCCTTTCGAATGGTCTGATGGCCTCCTTCGAATGCTCCCTTGAAAGCTTCTTCGAATGGACCTTTGCATGTTCTTCGAATGGACCCTTTGAAAGCTTCTTCGAATGGACCTTTGCCTGTTCTTCGAATGGACCTTTGCATGTTCTTCGAATGGACCCTTTGAAAGCTTCTTCGAATGAACCTTTCCCTGTTCTTCGAATGGACCCTTTGGAATGTCAATCGAAGGGCTTTTGTCCAGATACCAATAGAAGGATACATGTTAAAATGTCAATCGAAGGACACTATCACAATGCCAATCAAAAAGTACTTTATTAAAATGCCAATCGAAAGGCCTAGTTAATAGGACAATCGAAGGATCTTTCTTCATGCCAATCGAAGGGTGCTATGCAGATGCCAATCGAAAGGCACTTTAGAGATGTCAATCGAAAGGTATTTTAGGGAGGCCAACCGAAAGGAACTTTGACCAACTTCAAAATTTATTATTTTTCTTCAAGCAAGTGTTTGTAACCAACCATGTAAGAGAAGATCTTGTAAAAAATGAGAGGGAAAATTTTCGGGTACAACAGCTCGCATGAATGCAATACCAATCAGGTGTAATTGGGAAGGGGCCACCCGCAGATTCCTGAATACGGCCATCTCAAAATCCGAGAAGGGGAGCCGAAGATCCATTTCTCGGAACACGATGTCGTACATAGAAATTCACCTTCTTCATATTTCGAGCAAATCCTACTCTCTTTCTCGGGAATATATAGCGACCACTCTCCGTGGTTTCCTTCCTCATGAGTGTACACCTTAGTAAAAACATCATCCTGATGCTCGAAGAAATACGAGGGCCACTCCCAGGAATCATTTGTGACCCAAGCCCGCGAATCCTCCTCGTCCCCGGGGGAAAACAAGCAACCTTGATCAGCGGAGGCCATCTCCATATCACCTCCCCCCGCTTGTTGTTGCGGATGATTCAGCTCATCCCCGGAACTCTCCAGAATGCTCAACGAGCTACTCGCCTCGTCCAAAGAAATTCTTGAAGATCCAGAAGACTCGCTCGAGAGATCAACCCGGGTGTTGTCGCCCATAGTACCTGAAAAGCAGAGGATGAAGATGAGTTTGACATCAGTGTCATAACCACCCTTCCACCGCTAATCAAGTGAAAGGGCAATGGCAAACGAGGATCATGTCCTCGACCAGAACCCTCACTAAGGTGCATAAACAGGTAGAAATTCAAGAAAGAGACATAAGCCCTAAAGGACCGTCTACAGCGCATCATGAAAATGCCCGGGGAGGATCCACGGCGGCTCCGACGATTCTAAACTACAGAACCACCACCTACCACTAACACTCCCCAAGGGCATCCTAACAGACAGAATGCTAAACCCTAACCGCATGCACTTCTAGAAAGAAAATCACGAAAACATAAACTACTAAAAACAAACGACAACGGAAAACTGAAATCTTACCAGTTAAAGAAGAAGGAAGGCTAGAAGTAGCAGCAACGAGCAACGAATCTCAAGATATGACAGTGGTCAACATGCGAGCGATTACGAGCAGCTAGGAAAGAGAACAAAAAACATTAAACTCCTTACTCCTCTCGTATTTATAGTTGGGACCATCCGCACGTATGAGACACGTACCTGGGAACCCTATGGTTGTCATTATTACACCTTATCCCCTAGATCATCATTGCGTCGCTTCGTCTGCACGCTACCTGAGACACGCTACCTCTTCAAGTTCAAGGCTCCTAACGACCAACTCCTCATCAACATGCAAGAAAGGCGTAACAGGCGACACTCATTCTCCCCGTAAGACGCACCCTGTTATATGATCAGGTGTTAAAGTCACCAATCATGTGCCCAGAAGCAAAGACTTGGGGGGTTATTATTCAGGACTGGCCCGACATCTAGAATGGGCCCAGTCTAAGTCTTTCTTTTGGTACGGTCTGTGATACGGTGGGAGAATTGACTATGGTTTTGCGTTTGTTTTCGCAAATGTTTCGGTTGAGCAAGAGTCGCCACCGACTTTTTATTTTATCCTAAAGGAAAGGTTTAAAAAGCACAGCAAAAACCTTTGAGATTTTTCTTGGGTTCGGGGAGTAGATTATAGAAAGGGAAGGTATTAGCACCCTTTCTATCCATGGTTATCCATGGGCTCTTAGGTACTTGCTTAGATCAACTTGCCTTGGTTTTCAATTGTTTGAAATGGTGCTTTGTGTGGTTTTGAAAATGTTTTGAAAAAGATGCCTTGTTTAGGCTACCCTTGTAACAATTCTTTACTCGAATGTTTTGCAAAAGGTGTTTGTCTTTTTGAAAAGATGTTTCAAGGTTTTTTTTTAAAGTTTGTTTTGAAAGTGTTTGTGAAGTGTGGTTTGAAAATAGGCAAGTGTTTTCTTTTGCAAATTGACAAGTACTTAAGAGCTATCTACCCTAAAGTTCTCAAAGATTTTTGTTATGTTTTTAACCCTTTTAACAATTTTTGTTCCACCATTGCATTTGGTGGACAATATTGTGTTAGGAGGTGAAAGGGACGGGCGCGGGTCATCGTTTAAACCATAGTTGCAATAGTGCTAAGTATCTTTGGGCAATTTTTCTTTGAAAGGGACTTGATCATTTTTAGGCAACTTTTTGAAAGCGTCATCGAGGGACTATGATCATTTGATTTTGTATTTGTTTTTGCCCAAAGAAACCTAACATGCAACATGGCCCATTATTTGAAGGCAACAAGTGGAATACCCTAGGGGTGCAAGTGTGAGATGTGTTGTTCATTGTCATGCTTTGATTATCTTGAAATTAGGTCAAACTATTTTGTTCTTTTTATTTGCATACAAACCCTAATTCTAGCATGGTATATTTAGAAAGCGTTTAAAGTGCGAAAAGTAAAATTCCTACACTATTACAACATAATATGGGAAGGGGGGTACAAATGTTCAAATGGGGGGATATTTAGACAAGAAACTTAAACCTAGCTATTACATCAATTTTGGAATATTTACAAGATAATTAATTGCATAAATTAAATGGAAAATAAAATAAATATGCAAAATGTAAAAAGGGTTTTTATATGTATGAAAAAAAGTATTTTTATGTGTCAAATAAACAAAATAAAAAAAAGTATTATTTTTGGAGTTTTTGTATTTTAAGGGTAAAACCCTAATTTTTATTAAGTAATATATATATTATTTAATTTATACAAGTATTTGTTTATTATGTACAAAAATAAAATAAAATGAAGTATATTTATAAAAAGTATTTTTTTATGTCAAATATTAATAAAATAAAAAAATATAGGTATTTTTGTATTTTAACCTAAATATACTAATAAATATATATATATATATATATATATATATATATATATATATATATATATATATATATATATATATATATATATATATATATATATATATATATATATATATATATATATATATATATATATATATATATATATATATATATATATATATATATATATATATATATATATATATATATATATATATATATATATATATATATATATATATATATATATATATATATATATATATATATATATATATATATATATATATATATATATATATATATATATATATATATATATATATATATATATGTATTAATTTCTAAATATGTATTATATATAAAAAATAATAATAATATTTAATATTTATAAAAAAAAGTATATTTTGCATAAAATATTTTCAAAAAAGGAAAATGTAATAAAAATCAGAAAATAAAGTATATTTGCATTATTTTTCATATCTATTCTAAATAATATATATATATATATATATATATATATATATATATATATATATATATATATATATATATATATATATATATATATATATATATATATATATATATATATATATATATATATATATATATATATATATATATATATACAAATGTCCATATAAACCAATAAATACTTAAAAAATATAAAAATGGTGTAAAAAATATTTTTCATGTTTTTAATATTATTAGCAAAAATAAATAAGTCAAAATGAAAAAAGAAAAGTAAAAAAATCATGAGAATAAACATAATGGGCTCAGGGGGTATGAAACAAAAAATGTGGTGTGAAAAGAAAATCAGAAGCAAGCCCAGCCCATGAAGCTTCTTCTTCAACCTCTGAACAAAAACGTTCAAAAAACGTGCGCCTGTACTTCCAATTCAAACACTTGGATTCTTTGATCTTTTGCACAAACTTCCAACATAAGAAATGTTAAGCATTGAATCACGATTCTAAATATATAAAAAACTCATCCTAACTCTCAGAAATGAGAGAGAATTTTGACATTCCCAAATCCTGACCTAAGTTTTCTGCCATATTCAAACCTTAAATTCTCACAGCTTAAGCAAAATAAATGAAAAGTAAAAGCATGTACAAATTCAGGGGCATGAGTAGAACATTTCTTATTCACAAACTTAGAGCTAATGATGCCTAGACTAAGAGTTAGAAGTTCAAGAAAATACCTGTTCAGTTGAAGTTCTATCTGGCAATGGGTGAGCTTTCAGAGCAAGATGATGATCTATACAGCTTGCCTGAAGTGTGGTGATGCTATTCCAATGCTTACTTTGCCTTGAGACACCTTGAATCGAGCTATGGACCTTCAACTGCAAAATAAGAAAGTGAAAATGGTGGAACTGGTTAGAGGAATTACAGGTCGTGTTTTAGGTTTTGGTTAGCTTGCATTGATGCTATGGAATGTGTTTGATGAGCTTTGGGCAAGAAATCATGCAAGGGATGAGAGTTGGCACTCAAACTGCAGTGAGAACTCTATTTGAGCAGTTTGATGGTGGTTCTGAGTTTGTGGAGGTATTGGAGGTATTGGAGTCATGTTCTAGCTTGGTTTGGATGATTAGAAGGTGTACAAAATAATTGCTTAAGTGTTCTAATGCTGAGATGATAGTTGTGTTGTGTTATGATACTTTTCTTCACTCTTAAGCCAACAAAACCAAGTTGATGTTCTAGGCAAGTAGAGGCCCCCTAATCATGCTGCAAAACCTCTCCTTGATCAGTGTGTTTTGCTCATAATCTTGTGCCAATTAGATTTGAATTGTACTTCTTGGATTTGCATTATGACATAAAGCTTACTTTTGCAAAAATGGAAGAAATGCTTTATCTATTTTGGGATTAATCCATCATGCAATGCTTGAACACATAGAACATGGTCTTGGCACAATGAATATGCATTAAATTTATGAGTGTTGGATGGTTTAGAGGCCTGTAATCAAGTGGCATGCTGGTTTGAGAAATTTGCACAAGTTATGAACATGTACATGGCCATGAATCAAAGTGACTTTTTGCCATATTGCAAAATTCGATTCTCTCAAGTTATGAGGTTGTTTGATGAGTTCTTGGACATTTTGGAAAGCTTAGAATGTGTACTACAATCCATCTTTGAAATGAAAATTGAAATTCCAAGTGGAAGTTTATGGAAAATGGCCTTGAAGTTAGGTAGAAAACCTTGCCAAAATAGGTTAAAATTTCACTAAGTTAAGAATGGTTTAGTACCCTTATTCCAAAAATTGTAACTTGAGATACAAGCCTCATTTGGGAAAACTTTGTGAATCAAAGTTGTAGATTATGCAACAAGCTACAACTTTCATGTTTTGACTTTTGCTTGAATCCAAATGAATCTTGGTGAGAAAGTGGGGCAAAGTTGGGAAAAAATTAGGGTTTTTCATAACTTAGAAAAATTCTAAGTTATGAAAAATTCCCATTTCAAACCCTAATTTGCAATTTTTTATTTCTTGATGAACAAGTTTCATGATTTGGCATGTCTTGATGAAAAATGAATCCTGACTCTTGATTTTGACCAAAAAGTCAAAGTTTTGACTTTTCAGTGTACAGTCAAAATTGATCAATTGACTGGGAAATTCAACTGTCAATCTTATGTACCTGGGACCTTTTGAACTTGTTGAGCATGTCAAGATAATTCCATGGGGTCCTTGAGTCCATATGTGAGCTTGGTTTGCCATTGGCTAGGTCAAACAGTCAAAAATTGCCTTTGTGCAGTCAAAACCCTAAAAATGACCATTTTGCCCTTTTGGTGATCTGATCAAATTTCTTGTGGAATTGTGATCCAAACTTGATCAAATGGTCCATATGAGTTCATAATATTGATGTGGGTCAATTTTCATGAGATTTGACTGTCAATTGGCCATAGTTGACTTTTTCCCCAATACAGCTGATTTCTAGGTCAACTGTCCAATTGACTGGGCAAAACTTGGAATCAAGACTTGAAACTTGGTATGGATAAACTTGGGAGTCCAATATGAAGCATGAAAGTCATATTAGGCATTTTTGGTCAAAACATCTTTGTGCAAACACAAACCCTAATCTGGGTCAACAGTGCAAGGAGAAGTCTTGAGCAGATGAAACCCTAACTGGATCTTGAGTTCCAAGGGCTTTGTGATGAGAAATGTTGAGAAAATGGGAGGGCAAATTTTGGGGTACAACAGTTGCCCCTGTTCAATCTTCTTGAATCCGAAGAGTTAGATTGGCAAGTTTGCCTTTCGTGACTCGAGGGTAAAAGGAGATTGGACACTAGAGTGCCCTTAAATTTGCACTCGCCGAAGCAATGGATGCGGGAATGGGCTTAGAGATGCCATTTGGAGATGGGCTTAAAGATGCCATCTGGAATGAGTATCAGAGAGGTGTCCATGTTTTGAAACACATCTGAACTGGGGGTCCGAACAAGCAATAGTTTGACATCCGTTGTTGGGAAGAATCCATAAACTGTTTTCAGAAGTTCGAGGAGAGTCTGAACAAGCGATAGGTTAACATCCGTTACTTGGAGAACCCGTGAACTGTTTTCAGAAATCTTGAAGTTGAATAAGCAATAGAGCAGCATCCGTTACTTGGGAAGCGTCCGTAAACTGTTTTCAAAAGGTTGCATCTGAACAAGTTGATAGATTAACATCCGTTGTTGGGAAGAATCCATAAACTGTTTTCAGAAGTCTTGAGAAGAAACTGAACAAGTGATAGGTTAACATTCGTTACTTGGAGAACCCGTGAACTGTTTTCAGAAATCTTGAAGTTGAATAAGCGATAGAGCAGCATCCGTTGTTGGGAAGCGTCCGTAAACTGTTTTCAAAAGGTCGCATCTGAACAAGTTGATAGATTAACATCCATTGTTGGGAAGAATCCATAAACTGTTTTCAGAAGTCTTGAGAAGAAACTGAACAAGTGATAGGTTAACATCCGTTACTTGGAGAACCCGTGAACTGTTTTCAGAAATCTTGAAGTTTGAGGAGGAACCGGTGTAGGGTTTCCTGATGATGAGCTCGTATAAAACTGCATCTGGATAAATCGGGAATAAGTATCAGAATGTCGCCGTGTCCGGGTCACATCTGAACTATTTCTGGATGAATCTTGGGAGATGATCTTTGTCTGTCGACTGATCTTACCTGAAAAGGCAAAAGGGTTAGTTATATGCAATGTCATGATGCATGATACAATGTATGTTGTATGATATGAATGTAAATGGATGTGCATGTAAGCTGGAGAGCTGTCTTGCAAAGGATAGATGAATCCGAGATGGCTGAAGATGATAGTATCACGACTGCTGCTGGGAAGAATAATTCCTGGTTGTTGCTGGAGAATAAAGAGCTTGGATTGTATACCAATCTTCTGGGGAATTCCTGATGACTTCTACTGGGGAGTTCCAATCTAATAGACTCATGCTGGAGAGGTAAGATTGAGAATCTTCAGCTTGGCGGGAAGTATCTCTGGCGACTTCACTGGGGAACTCAAGATTTGCTCTCCCAACACTCTGTGGGGAGTAGGTTCATTAGTCTGGCTTCGCTGGGGATTGATAACTTGAAGTTTTAGCTCGGCTGGCGATACTGAAACTTAAATTTTGAGGGGGATTGAGTTCTGGAGGATTCTCTGGCTGGGGATAACAAAGATAAACTCCTCCGGGGATTGTATTGATATGTTGGGGAACTCTGATGAACTCCGCTGGGGATAGGAAGAAGTTTGGCGAGTGCGATCTTCCGTGGTAATAAGCTGAGGATAACCCAGTTATAAGCCCTTGTGAGGAATAACTTTGAATAAAACTCGGGAGAGACGTCCGTACTCTGCAGGGGATAAGCTTCAGGGTTTGCTGGGGATATGAATTCCAAATCTCCTGGGGGTTTCCTTTGAAGGGGTATCAAGATATCCAACTGCATCTTTAACCTATCAGTAATCCTCTTTCTCGATTCATAAGGAAATGGTTATATTCAAATGCATATGCCTATTTAACAAAACATTGGACGTTTCTCAAAATAAAACAATTAGTGCAAGAAAAAGAAAAAGGAAATGACACAAATTTCTGGGAAGAGTATTTGTATTAACTTTTTCTGAGTATATTTGTACAAAGGAGACAATCATCCTAGTAAGAGGATTTTGTCGTAAATATTGAAAGATTTATACAAAATAAAGATGGCTATGTGAAATAATTCCATGGGATTTCATTCCGCTATAGCCTTCACAACTCTGAATATCTGTCCATTCAATGCTTCGTTTGCCGATGACTGGATTGATTAGAAACCTGGAACCTGGTAGATGAAGAGATTGTCTTTGAAGTGATCCGACGAGACATAGTCATACGCTTTAATTCCCTAATTTTTGCCTGAATCGCCCTTTCGGGTTTTCGATCCACCGGGAAACCCCTTTTTGCCCAAGCCGCCCTTTCGGGTTTTCAACTTACCGGGTGTACAGATTTTTTTGTTTTTATCCCTAATTTTTGCCTGAACCGCCCTTTCAGGTTTTCGGTCCACCGGGATGCCCATTTTTGCCCAAGCCGCCCTTTCAGGTTTTCGACTTGTCGGATTATTTTAGGCGTAGTATCTTTTGACTATGTCTGTGTTCGCAGGGTGCGGCAAATCGTCACCGTCCATGGTGGTCAGAATCATTGCACCACCAGAAAATATGCTCTTGATCACAAATGGTCCTTCATATGTAGGAGTCCATTTGCCCCTGGGATCGCTTTGCGGCAAGATAATCCGCTTGATTACAAGATCTCCGACTTGATACACTTGACGTCTGACTTTCTTATTGAAGGCCTTGATCATCCGTTTTTGATACGTTTGACCATGACATATAGCAGCGAGTCGCTTTTCGTCGATCAAATTGAGTTGATCAAGTCGGGTCTGCATCCAATCATCTTCATTCAAACCTGAGTCCTTCATAATCCTTAGAGAAGGAATCTGAACTTCCATAGGCAGGACAGCTTCCATGCCATATACCAACAAAAATGGGGTTGCCCCAGTTGAAGTACGTGCCGTCGTACGGTATCCATGCAGAGCAAACGGTAACATCTCATGCCAGTCTTTGTAAGTGACTGTCATTTTCTGAATGATCTTCTTAATGTTTTTGTTCGCAGCTTCAACAGCACCGTTCATCTTTGGCCGATAGGGAGATGAATTGTGATGATAAATCTTGAACTGTTCGCACAAAGCGGTGATCATTGTGTTATTCAGATTTGTACCGTTGTCCGTGATGATCCTGTCTGGAACACCATACTGACATATGAGATTTTGCTTGATGAAGCGGGCAACCACATTTTTAGTAACATAGGCGAAGGAAGCTGCTTCGACCCATTTGGTGAAATAGTCAATGGCAACCAGGATGAAACGATGTCCGTTGGAAGCCGTGGGCTTAATCTCTCCAATCATGTCAATGCCCCACATTGCGAATGGCCAAGGAGCAGTCAGAACGTTGAGAGGGACCGGAGGGATATGAACTTTGTCAGCATAGACTTGGCATTTGTGGCAAGTACGGGAATGTTGATGGCAGTCAGCTTCCATGGTAGACCAGTAATAGCCTGCCCTTAGGATTTTCTTAGCCATTGTATGCTCGCTCAAGTGAGTGCCAAATGTGCCGCTGTGTATATC
Source organism: Vicia faba (assembly GCA_948472305.1). Classification (NCBI taxonomy): domain Eukaryota; kingdom Viridiplantae; phylum Streptophyta; class Magnoliopsida; order Fabales; family Fabaceae; genus Vicia; species Vicia faba. The sequence continues at coordinate 1,286,874,483 of OX451738.1, read as the reverse complement.
AGTCATAATCAACTTTGCTTCAGCTTTGTCTACACATCGGAGTAGTACACAATCATGGCTTCGTTTGTAAAGGATGTCGTTGCTCAGGAAGAATTTAGCAGCGAATTTCCTTAAGAACTTCTTGTCATTTACGGAAGCTCCTTCGGGATAATCTCTAGTCTCGAGATACCTTTTGATTTCATGGAACTAAGGTTGTTCCGCTACTTCTTCGGTATTAATCTCGTGACAATGTGCCGGTTCATCCATTCGCTCGATGGTGATTTGGGGAGCCTCGTTATCCCAGTTGAGTTTAAACATGGAGGACATTGTGGCTAGAGCATCTGCTAGCTGATTCTCTTCTCGCGGGAAATGCTCGAAGGTAATTTGCTCGAAATGCGACAACAATGTTAAGACATGTTCCTTGTATGGGATAAGATTAGGATGCTTGGTATCCCACTCTCCTTTGATTTGACTGATAACCAAAGCCGAGTCCCCAAATACGATCAAAGATTTGATCCCCAAGTCTATAGCAGCCTTGAGACCAAAGATGCAAGCTTCATATTCAGCCATGTTGTTTGTGCAGCTGAAGCAAAGTCGGGCCGTGAAAGGTGTGTGACAACCTTCCGGAGAAATGAGTACTGCGCCAATACCGTTTCCAAGTGCATTTGAAGCACCATCAAAGTACAGGGTCCATCGGGATCCCTTTTCGGGTCCGTCATACGGTCCGTTAACTTCAATGTTGTCCAAATTCATGATGTCTTCGTCTGGGAAGTCAAATCTCATGGGTTGATAATCTTCGATAGCTTGATGAGCCAGATGGTCAGCTAGTACACTCCCTTTTATAGCTTTTTGGGTGGTGTACTGGATGTCATACTCAGTTAGGATCATTTGCCATCTAGCTATCCTTCCAGATAAAGCGGGCTTTTCGAAGATATACTTGATAGGATCCATTTTGGAAATCAACAAGGTAGTATGAGTCAACATATACTGCCTTAGTCGGCGAGCAGCCCATACCAAAGCGCAACAAGTTTTCTCGAGCAGTGAGTAGCGAGTCTCACAGTCGGCAAACTTTTTGCTAAGGTAATAAATAGCATGCTCTTTTCGACCAGACTCGTCATGCTGGCCCAAAACACACCCCATTGAATTATCCAAGACGGTCAAATACATGATCAATGGTCTTCCTTCGACGGGTGGCATCAGAATAGGAGGTTCTAGCAAATACTCCTTGATTTTATCAAAAGCATCTTGGCAATCGTCGTTCCATTCGACTACCTGATCTTTCTTCAAGAGTTTGAAAATTGGCTCACAAGTAGAAGTCAGATGAGAGATGAATCTGACAATATAGTTCAAGCGCCCCAAGAACCCTCTAACCTCCTTTTCAGTACGGGGAGCAGGCATTTCTTGTATTGCTTTCACTTTTGCTGGATCGACTTCAATGCCTTTGTTGCTTACAATGAATCCTAGAAGTTTACCAGACCTAACTCCAAAAGTGCACTTACTTGGATTCAGCCTGAGTTTGTATTCTTTCAACCTGGCAAACAGCTTTTCTAGATGTTCAAGGTGCTCCTCCTCTGTTTGTGACCGAGCTATCATATCGTCTACGTAAACTTCAATCTCATGATGTATCATATCATGAAACAAAGCTACCATGGCGCGTTGATAAGTTGCCCCTGCGTTCTTCAGCCCGAACGACATCACCTTGTAACAGAAAGTGCCCTATTGAGTGACAAAAGTTGTTTTCTCCATATCCTCGGGGGCCATTTTGATTTGATTATAGCCCGAGAATCCATCCATGAAGGAAAACACTTTATGCTGAGTTGTATTGTCGATCAAAATGTCAATATGAGGTAGCGGAAAATCATCTTTGGGGCTGGCCCTGTTCAAATCCCGGTAGTCCACACACATCCTGACTTTGCCATCTTTCTTAGGTACTGGCACGATGTTAGCGACCCATTGAGGATAGGACGTAACAGCCAGAAAGCCAGCGTCGAATTGCTTCATCACTTTTGCTTTGATCTTTTCAGACATGTCAGGCCTCATTCGGCGGACTTTTTGCTTGATCGGTGGACAATCCTCTCTTGTAGGGAGACGGTGAAACCACGATGTCTGTATCTAAACCCGGCATGTCCTCATAAGACCAAGCGAAGATTTCAACATACTCATTCAACAATTGTATCAGGCGTTTCTTGACACTTGGTTCCAGATTGGCACCCACTTGCACCTCCTTCCGGTCTTCCTCGGTCCCTAAGTTGACAGTTTCCAATGACTCTTCATGCGGTAAGATGGCCCTTTCCTCTTGCTATAGAAGTCTGGCTAGTTCCCCTGGTACTTCACAACCTTCGTCATCTTCATACTCGACTTGATTGACCAGATCTTCGGAGTTATTGAAGGATATAGCAGAATAGTCACTCATGGAATCCGGAGTGGATGGGTACCTGCATTGGTGAGTGTGGGGTGTGTGTAAGGGATAACCATCCTTAAACAAAAAATGCAAAAGGAAAGAAAATGAACACAAGCAGTTTATCAAATGAAAAACGTCCAATGAATCATTAAACATGGCATATGGATATGACAAATAATCAAAACCCTTACAAATGGACCTACATGCCCCGGGCAAGGCATGAGGTGAAAAGATAGTGTACGGATTGTTTGAAAATAAATATTACAGACCAATAGGAAATGTTTAACAGATAAATTACTGATGAATAAAAGTGATGGGGACAAAGTCTTTTGCCTCCCAGTTGCTCAATCCTCCTTTGACAGTTGGGTAAATCCACTCTTCGATGTTGCTCTCTTTGTCCTCATCCTCCAAAGCATTGATTCCGTAGGGAGAAATTTTGACTGGCGCTCTTTCAATCTTCGAACGGCGCATAGCTTTCTGGCCCGCGGTAGTGAACCCTAATCCAAATTTGTCGGTTTTATGTGGAATATCAGGCAACTGCCCCCATGCTGAATTCTTCCCTTCCTTTACTGCGGCCCTTGCATCCTCCAGAGATGCCATCCTGGCCATCTGCCTCGGTGTCTCAGTTGCCAACTTTGCTACTGCTATTTCAGGAAGGACTTCTTCGAAATGCTGGAAAGGCGTTTCAATGAACTCCCCTTCAACCTCCACATACCGGAAAGAATTTAAGTGGCTAATCATGTACTCCTCTTCACCATGGACAGTAATGATCTTTCCCTTGACAGGATACTTCAACATCTGATGTAAGGAGGAGGTGACTGCCCCAGCATGGTGTATCCAAGGCCTACCCAGCAAGCAAGAGTATGACGGACGGATGTCCATCACATAGAAAGTAGATTTGAACACCTCAGTGCCTATCTTGATGGGAATTTCAACCTCCCCATGAACCATTCTTTTCGAACCATCGAAAGCCCTGACAACAATATCACTCGGTTTCAACTCCAACCCCTCACAATCTAGTCGGTCCAAGGCCTTCTTAGGCAGTGCATTCAGTGACGAACCAGTGTCGACCAAGACATGTGCGAGAGTAGTTCCTCGACACTCGACTGAAATGTGCAAAGCATCATTGTGGTTTCTACCTTTAGGAGTTAAGTCGGCATCAGAGAACCCTAATCCATTGTCCGCAGTAAGGCTAGCCACGCAATTTTGAAATTGATCCGCAGAGGTTTCCTGGGGCACATGGGCTGCCTTCAGGAATTTTATCAGGGCTTTAGCGTGCGCTTCTGAGCAAAGTAGTAGTGCCAGCATGGAGATCTTTGAGGGGGTTTGCCCCAACTGTTCTACTACATCGTAATCACTCCTTTTGATTATCCTCAAAATCTCATCCATTTCCTTCTTGGAGGTTTCCGGGATGACCAAGGGCTGAGCCCTCGTCCTGACGAGCTCATCTTGGATTCCCTTACCTTTGTCAGCAGTGGTAGGAGGGATAGTACTAGGAACAACAACATCTTCAATCAAAGGGGCTCTAGCAGAGAGTTTTATCGGTGCAGGGATGACCTTGTCGGCAGATGAGGGTCCAAAGATTGCTCTTGGAGGGGCAATCTCTGGAGAAAATATTCTCCCGCTCCTGGTGATTTTGCTTGTGCCTGCAATGTTACCAATGTTGGCTTCTTCATCATCCAAACTTTCTTCAGTTATTTCGATTTGTTTAATACCATGGTAGTAGACGTCGCCGCCGTAGTTCCATGGTATCGACTTCTCAGACACATAGGGAACATGCCCTGGCATTCTTATCTTCAAAGGAACAGATTTCGTAGCTGGTGTAATCTTAACAGGCTTTTTGACGGCCTCGGAAAGATTGGCGTGAATGGTTATGATTGAGACATCTTCAGTATGGGTTGGAACAGCGGAAACTTTTTCAAACAAAATTTGTCGACTATCCATAAGGCCTTGGATGCCTTTCTTCAGTAACGGACAATCAAACGGCAGAGAGTAACAACAATAGCAGTCTTCTTTACATCCCGGGAAGATCCCGACCCTTAATAGATTCAACTTAATGGTTAACAACGGAGTAATCAGATCATTGACATCAGCAACATACAGATCTTCTTCAATGGCATTGATATTTCGGTCGTGCTTCGGCATGGGAGCAGATATCACATTAGGCTTCTCCGGAGCGTCAAACTCCACCTCCTTCACCTCTATCAGGTCTTGGATTTTATGCTTGAGTGCCCAACAATCATTGGTGTCGTGCCCAACACTGTCTGAATGGTAGGCGCACTTAGCATTAGCATGATAATGCGGAGAGGACGTATTCACATTCTTTGGTGCCTCCTTGATAGTGGCGAGATTCAACTTCAACAGATGGGGAAGCACCTGCGCTGGAGTCATATTAATACGGGTGAACTGCCGTTGTGGCCGTTCCACTCGTTGCTGATTTGGTCTGGATTGGTTATAGCGAGGCTGCTCACTTGAAGGATTTTGAATCATTACGGCCCCCACAGTTGGCCGACGCTCCGTCTTCCCTGCTCTTCTTTGGGAGTATACCACAGTCGTTTCCTTCTTAAAAGGCTTCTTCTCAACACTTGCAGCAACACCCTTCTGAATCTTCCCTGACTTGATGCCAGCTTCTATTCTTTCGCCTGTTAAGATCAAATCGGTAAACCCCGCAGAAGAGTTACCAATCAGATGATTGAAAAATGGCCCAGATAGGGTCCCTAGAAACATATCAACAAGTTCACGGTCGGTTAAAGGAGGCTGCACCCTGCCAGCCAAATCCCTCCATTTTTGTGCATATTCTTTGAATCCTTCGCCTGTTCCCAGTGACATACCCTGAAGTTGGGTACGAGTAGGAGCAATGTCAGAATTGTACTGATATTGTTTGTAAAAGGCAGTGGCCAAGTCTTCCCAGTTTCGGACGCTGGTTCCCTCTAGCTGATAAAACCACTCCAATTGAGCCCCAGAAAGGCTGTCTTGAAAGAAATGTATCCACAGGTTCTTATCTGCCGTATAAGGTTGAATCTTTCTCACGTAGGACCTGAGATGCATTTTTGGACAGGACAACCCATCATACCTTACAAACACTGGCACTTTGAATTTCGGGGGAATCACAATCCCGGCAACTAAACCCAAGTCTTCAAAATCCAAACCCGGTACTCTTTGTAGCTCCATGGCGGCCAACCTGTCTTCTAGCCCTTTGTATTTATCATCAGCTGGAGGGTATTGCTGATCAGTGTAGTCCTCATCCTCTTCAGCCTCCTCTTCTTCCACATCGGACTCAGAAGGTATTGCAGCCCCACCTCCTTTACTGGTTCCTTCATCAGAAGTAGGAGGAAATTCAAGCACTCTCCGAGCTTCTCCGTCAAATCTTCTCCCTAAAGTAGCCACCCCGAGTCTCTTTTTCTTCTTTTTCACTGGGTCTCTATTCCCCAGCAAGGTCTTGAGATCCTCCTGACCTTTAGCCAAGGTTGTCAGGAGTTGCTGAAACTGTGCATTTGAGTTTGTAGGTCTTTGACTGTTTGCTCGAGATCCATCCTACTGAAATAAACAGCAGACAAATAAGGAAACCTGGAGTGAGACCTGCTTATGCACATGATGAATGATATGCTTATGTATGCAGTGCATTCAAGGATTTGGAACATTCAAAATTGTTGCAGACAAAGAAGAACGCACGTCATATTAATAAGAAGAAATTTGTTAGTACATAAATGCCCTATGGGCCAAATATTACAAAAACAACTTCTCAAGGTAAAAAGACATTGCGCATCCTCTTTGGTGCGATGTAGGTGTTGAGGGCCTCTTGCTCATGGAGTCGGCGGGTAAGCTCTAGAACCTTCTTCTCACTGGCGTAGAAGCTAGTTTCAAAAGTGTTCCGTTCCTCCTTGAGTTGAATCCAACTTTTCTGCATTTCCTCCCACGATGTAGGCATGTCTGGATATAGGATGGTGTAAGGAACCTCTCCTTCCTTGACGGGCTCTTTAATCACAGGGAGTACATGAGGATAAGGCATCATTAGACTTTGGGCTTGGGCTCGTACCCATTTGAGATAAGGCTCAAGAGGGATGGAGTTCTTGTGTCCCAGAGTCTTGCTATCAACCTTGTTGGGTCTTCCCCAAGCTCTGATGAATCTTTGGCGAAGTCCTTGCGCATCGTTGTCGAAGTCAAAAACTAGGTCAGGAATCAACATGTCATGAGGGCCATCCCTCCGTGCATATCCAAATTGCCTCAAAGCTAGGCAAGGGTTGTAGGTGATACCTCCTCTGATTCTAAGTAAAGGAACATTAGGAAACTCTCCACAACGATCGACGATGATGACATTTTCTCTGGACCGAGAACACCAATGTACATCAGAGTGAGTAAGAGTCATCAACCGTTGGGACCACCTCGAGCCTTGGTCATTCTTTAGGACAGATTGTGGAAGGTGCGAAATAAACCACCTTGCAAGGAGAGGAGTACAGCACATGAGAACACCCCTCTGTCTCATTGTTCGTGTGTAAAATGAGTGAAGGATGTCCCCAAGCAATGTTGGTATTGGATTTCTGGACAAGAAGATTTTGACGGTGTTGACATCTATCAATTGGTCAGAATTTGGGAACAAAACCAACCCATAGATCAGGAGTGCCACAATTTCTTCAAAGGCTTGAAGGTCCAATGAGTTCCAACATTCTTGTGCCTTCTCAAACAAGAATTTTGCTAAGAATCCTTTGACGCCGCTTCTGGTTTCCCAATGCCCCTTGATGTCGGATGGTTGTAGATGTAATGCTCGAGCAACATCTTCCGGCTTTGGTTCCTTTTCCGTACCGTTGAAGGGTAGTTGATTAAGGATAGGGATTCTTAGGAGTTGAGAAAACTCCTCCAAAGTGGGCACCAACTGGTAATCAGGGAAAGTGAAACAGTGGTGAAGAGGGTCAAATAAATGGAATAGCACTTTCATCATGTCTTCTTCAATGTTGGTGTTGACTAAGCTGAGCAGTCTGCCATGTCTTTCACTGAAGGATGAGCTTTCCGGAATTCTTGAGGTGAGCTTCTTGAGTTGAGGAGAGATTCTCACAAGGTTGACTTGGATGGTCTTTCTGCGAGGGATTTCCATGACCTACAAAATAAGAACAAAGATGAAGATCCAAACCCTTGAAATGGTTAGTGAATGCATATGATGCTTTATGATGTTTATGATGTATGCACAAACATATGTACAAGCAAATCACACCAAACCCTAGTTTCAGGCTTGCATGGGGTTTCATAGGTAAGTACCCTCTTGAGTGTAGTTGGCTTAAAAACCTGTCCTATAAATAGTAACTGGGTTCTAAGGAGCTCAATATCACGGAATTGTTTTTATTGTTCATTGTTTTGGTTTAGCCACTTAACTAGCGACCAAAATATTCCAAGAAAACAACCCTCAATGAGTGTAGTATCGAGTATCTACCAACTTCGGACTGCACCAAAGCCGGTCATCTCACTACCCCTAATAAAAGGCCAAGATGGTCAAGTAAGGTTCTAGGTCATTAGTGCTTAGTGACATCACTCAGCGGCCCCGTACTCTCCTTGATTGAACTCAAGGGTTACCGGTACTCACAAATATGTCGCACTAATATAGCTATTGCTTCGACCGTGTCGGTATACCCCGCACAGTTTCCACAACGTATTGCTATCTATGAATGTTTCCCAAAATCCGGGTGTAGGATTGCAAACCCAAACAAGAGAGCCAAAATGTAAAGCAAACAAGACAAACAATTAGTCATGCAAGAGGGTGATCTAAGCCCTAAGGTTACTCCACTTTAAAATTCTCTATCCCCAGCAGAGTCGCCAGTTCTGTGATACGGTGGGAGAACTGACTATGGTTTTGCGTTTGTTTTCGCAAATGTTTCGGTTGAGCAAGAGTCGTCACCGACTTTTTATTTTATCCTAAAGGAAAGGTTTAAAAAGCACAGCAAAAACCTTTGAGATTTTTTTTGGGTTCGGGGAGTAGATTATAGAAAGGGAAGGTATTAGCACCCTTTCTATCCATGGTTATCCATGGGCTCTTAGGTACTTGCTTAGATCAACTTGCCTTGGTTTTCAATTGTTTGAAATGGTGCTTTGTGTGGTTTTGAAAATGTTTTGAAAAAGATGCCTTGTTTAGGCTACCCTTGTAACAATTCTTTACTCGAATGTTTTACAAAAGGTGTTTGTCTTTTTGAAAAGATGTTTCAAGGTTTTTTTTGAAAGTTTGTTTTGAAAGTGTTTGTGAAGTGTGGTTTGAAAATAGGCAAGTGTTTTCTTTTGCAAATTGACAAGTACTTAAGAGCTATCTACCCTAAAGTTCTCAAAGATTTTTGTTATGTTTTTAACCCTTTTAACAATTTTTGTTCCACCATTACATTTGGTGGACAATATTGTGTTAGGAGGTGAAAGGGACGGGCGCGGGTCATCGTTTAAACCATAGTTGCAATAGTGCTAAGTATCTTTGGGCAATTTTTCTTTGAAAGGGACTTGATCATTTTTAGGCAACTTTTTGAAAGCGTCATCGAGGGACTATGATCATTTGATTTTGTATTTGTTTTTGCCCAAAGAAACCTAACATGCAACATGGCCCATTATTTGAAGGCAACAAGTGGAATACCCTAGGGGTGCAAGTGTGAGATGTGTTGTTCATTGTCATGCTTTGATTATCTTGAAATTAGGTCAAACTATTTTGTTCTTTTTATTTGCATACAAACCCTAATTCTAGCATGGTATATTTAGAAAGCGTTTAAAGTGCAAAAAGTAAAATTCCTACACTATTACAACATAATATGGGAAGGGGGGTACAAATGTTCAAATGGGGGGATATTTAGACAAGAAACTTAAACCTAGCTATCACATCAATTTTGGAATATTTACAAGATAATTAATTGCATAAATTAAATGGAAAATAAAATAAATATGCAAAATGTAAAAAGGGTTTTTATATGTATGAAAAAAAAGTATTTTTATGTGTCAAATAAACAAAATAAAAAAAAGTATTATTTTTGGAGTTTTTGTATTTTAAGGGTAAAACCCTAATTTTTATTAAGTAATATATATATTATTTAATTTATACAAGTATTTGTTTATTATGTACAAAAATAAAATAAAATGAAGTATATTTATAAAAAGTATTTTTTTATGTCAAATATTAATAAAATAAAAAAATATAGGTATTTTTGTATTTTAACCTAAATATACTAATAAATAAATATATATATATATATATATATATATATATATATATATATATATATATATATATATATATATATATATATATATATATATATATATATATATATATATATATATATATATATATATATATATATATATATATATATATATATATATATATATATATATATATATATATATATATATATATATATATATATATATATATATATATATATATATATATATATGTATTAATTTCTAAATATGTATTATATATAAAAAAAAAAAATTTAATATTTATAAAAAAAAGTATATTTTGCATAAAATATTTTCAAAAAAGGAAAATGTAATAAAAATCAGAAAATAAAGTATATTTGCATTATTTTTCCTATCTATTCTAAATAATATATATATATATATATATATATATATATATATATATATATATATATATATATATATATATATATATATATATATATATATATATATATATATATATATATATATATATATATATATATATATATATATATATATATATATATATATATATATATATATATATATATATATATATATTTATGTACAAATGTCCATATAAACCAATAAATACTTAAAAAATATAAAAATGGTGTAAAAAATATTTTTCATGTTTTTAATATTATTAGCAAAAATAAATAAGTCAAAATGAAAAAAGAAAAGTCAAAAAATCATGAGAATAAACATAATGGGCTCAGGGGGTATGAAACCAAAAATGTGGTGTGAAAAGAAAATCAGAAGCAAGCCTAGCCCATGAAGCTTCTTCTTCAACCTCTGAACAAAAACGTTCAAAAAACGCGCGCCTGTACTTCCAATTCAAACACCTGGATTCTTTGATCTTTTGCACAAACTTCCAACATAAGAAATGTTAAGCATTGAATCACGATTCTAAATATATAAAAAACTCATCCTAACTCTCAAATGAGAGAGAATTTTGACATTCCCAAATCCTGACCTAAGTTTTCTGCCATATTCAAACCTTAAATTCTCACAGCTTAAGCAAAATAAATGAAAAGTAAAAGCATGTACAGATTCAGGGGCATGAGTAGAACATTTCTTATTCACAAACTTAGAGCTAATGATGCCTAGACTAAGAGTTAGAAGTTCAAGAAAATACCTGTTCAGTTGAAGTTCTATCTGGCAATGGGGGAGCTTTCAGAGCAAGATGATGATCTGTACAGCTTGCCTGAAGTGTGGTGATGCTATTCCAATGCTTACTTTGCCTTGAGACACCTTGAATCGAGCTATGGACCTTCAACTGCAAAATAAGAAAGTGAAAATGGTGGAACTGGTTAGAGGAATTACAGGTCGTGTTTTAGGTTTTGGTTAGCTTGCATTGATGCCAGGGAATGTGTTTGATGAGCTTTGGGCAAGAAATCATGCAAGGGATGAGAGTTGGCACTCAAACTGCAGTGAGAACTCTGTTTGAGAAGTTTGATGGTGGTTCTGAGTTTGTGGAGGTATTGGAGGTATTGGAGTCGTGTTCTAGCTTGGGTTGGATGATTAGAAGGTGTACAAAATAATTGCTTAAGTGTTCTAATGCTGAGATGATAGTTGTGTTGTGTTATGATACTTTTCTTCACTCTTAAGCCAACAAAACCAAGTTGATGTTCTAGGCAAGTAGAGGCCCCCTAATCATGCTGCAAAACCTCTCCTTGATCAGTGTGTTTTGCTCATAATCTTGTGCCAATTAGATTTGAATTGTACTTCTTGGATTTGTATTATGACATAAAGCTTGCTTTTGCAAAAATGGAAGAAATGCTTTATCTATTTTGGGATTAATCCATCATGCAATGCTTGAACACATAGAACATGGTCTTGGCACAATGAATATGCATTAAATTTATGAGTGTTGGATGGTTTAGAGGCCTGTAATCAAGTGGCATGCTGGTTTGAGAAATTTGCACAAGTTATGAACATGTACATGGCCATGAATCAAAGTGACTTTTTGCCATATTGCAAAATTCGATTCTCTCAAGTTATGAGGTTGTTTGATGAGTTCTTGGACATTTTGGAAAGCTTGGAATGTTTACTACAATCCATCTTTGAAATGAAAATTGAAATTCCAAGTGTAAGTGTATGGAAAATGGCCTTGAAGTTAGGTAGAAAACCTTGCCAAAATAGGTTAAAATTTCACTAAGTTAAGAATGGTTTAGTACCCTTATTCCAAAAATTGTAACTTGAGATACAAGCCTCATTTGGGAAAACTTTGTGAATCAAAGTTGTAGATTATGCAACAAGCTACAACTTTCATGTTTTGACTTTTGCTTGAATCCAAATGAATCTTGGTGAGAAAGTGGGCAAAGTTGGGAAACAATTAGGGTTTTTCATAACTTAGAAAAATTCTAAGTTATGAAAAATTCCCATTTCAAACCCTAATTTGCAATTTTTGATTTCTTGATGAACAAGTTTCATGATTTGGCATGTCTTGATGAAAAATGAATCTTGACTCTTGATTTTGACCAAAAAGTCAAAGTTTTGACTTTTCAGTGTACAGTCAAAATTGATCAATTGACTGGGAAATTCAACTGTCAATCTTGTGTACCTAGGACCTTTTGAACTTGTTGAGCATGTCAAGATAATTCCATGGGGTCCTTGAGTCCATATGTGAGCTTGGTTTGCCATTGGCTAGGTCAAACAGTCAAAAATTGCCTTTGTGCAGTCAAAACCCTAAAAATGACCATTTTGCCCTTTTGGTGATCTGATCAAATTTCTTGTGGAATTGTGATCCAAACTTGATCAAATGGTCCATATGAGTTCATAATATTGATGTGGGTCAATTTTCATGAGATTTGACTGTCAATTGGCCATAGTTGACTTTTTCCCCAATACAACTGATTTCTAGGTCAACTGTCCAATTGACTGGGCAAAACTTGGAATCAAGACTTGAAACTTGGTATGGATAAACTTGGGAGTCCAATATGAAGCATGAAAGTCATCTTAGGCATTTTTGGTTAAAACATCTTTGTGCAAACACAAACCCTAATCTGGGTCAACAGTGCAAGGAGAAGTCTTGAGCAGATGAAACCCTAACTGGATCTTGAGTTCCAAGGGCTTTGTGATGAGAAATGTTGAGAAAATGGGAGGGCAAATTTTGGGGTACAACACGGTCCATGTGTTCATGGCCCGAACCTCCCCAATCTCCGTCGAACAATATCAACCTCTTTTCCCTCCCAAACCAGCACTGATAAAAGTTGATCGACGAGCACCTCTCAGTTTTCTCGACCTCAAGTCACACAGACAACCAGGAACCGATCAGATCACTGCCCGTAACTCGCCCCCTCCCCAGAAAAAACGGCTAGTTACGAGAACAGTTTCCCGATTTGACTAAGTCCTGGCAGTTATCTATTTTTACGGACCCGCATATTCAGGCCCAAAAACACGAACCAATGGCCATGCGCCAGGGGCATTATATAAACCCTCACTCTTTTGAGGGTCAAGTATCGAATATTCACTATTCACCACCAATACCTTAACACTTTGCTTGTATCTCATTGTTCCCACTCTTACTTGATCGTCGGAGTGCCTTGTAGGTACAACCCCCTTTTCCTCCTCGACATCACAGCCCAACTGCAGATCATCACTCGGCCACCTTGCAGGTTCTGATCAATCGGTAAGATCAATTTCAATTTTCCATATATTATTTATAAAAAAAATGTATCTTGAATTAAAAATAATTTTAAAATAAAAATATTTGATACATAAATAATTAAAAAATAAAACATTCATATTGTGTTTGGATTAATACATTATTTTTACTTTTATTTTATTTAATTGTTCAAAAAATATAATAACCTGTGCGTTTGTACGAAATTTGGTATGGTTAACCGTGCGCTCACATGATACTGATGTGTTACCCCGTGCGTTCGCTAGGTATTGGTGTGGTACGCACGCTTTTGTTTTCAAAATATAATAAAAATATAAATAAGAAAAATAAAATAGTTTTACCAAATATTAGTAACATAAATAAACATATTTTGCCCATGTTCGGATTCATACATTATTTAAAAAGTATTTTTTTTAATTGTATAAAAAATGTAATAACCAGTGGGTTCGCACAAATTCTGATATGGATACACGTGTGTTTGTAAGGATACTGGACTGGACTGGCCCAACAGCTAGAGTGGCCCCACCATGACCTCCTTCTTCGGCACGACCCATACGACCGTGACCCGGGTTTCCCCGCCCTCCGTCGGGCACCATCGTTCGTTTACCCTCTAGGACCAGCACTGGCCTATAACATCTGACGAGCGCCTCTCAGTCTGTCCGACCTCAAGTTAGCCAAACAACCAGGAACCGACCAGACCACTTCATGTAACCTACCTCCTCCTTGGAACTAACGGCTAGTTGCGGAAACACCTGCTCAGTTTGACTAAGTTCTGGTGGTTACCTATTTTTGTAGACCCGCATATCTAGGCCCAAAAATAGTAACCAATAGCCAATAGTCAGAGACACTATATAAACCCTCACACATGTGAGGGCCAGGTATCGAATATCCACTATTCATCACTGACTAACATTTTGCTTGTATCTCTTTTGCTCCCACACTTACTTGATCGTCAGAGTGTCTTACAGATACAACCCCCTTTTTCCTCTTGGACTTTCCAGCCCGTCTGAAGATCATCATCCGGCCACCTTGCAGGTTCTGATCAACCGGTAAGATCAGGTACTGATGTGTTACGCACATTTGTTTCAAAGATATAATAAAATTGAAATGGAAAAAAGACAAAATTGCCTGACCAAAATAGTTTATTGTTTTTAAAAGATATAATAAATCGATTTCTATAATTTCTTCTGTATATAAAAATATTTGAATCAATTGTATAATTATTCCTGCATATAAATGTTTTTGTTTTGAAATTTTTTATAAAAATATTTAAATCAATAGTAAACTTGTTCCCGTTATTATTTAATATTTAACTTAATAACTTAATATCAATATCATATGTATGTACTATATCAGTACTCGTATGTTTGCACGGATATTAGTGTGGGATGTTAAGTTTCGTCAGTTATTTACAAATTTGAAGAAAAATAATTTAGCTTAAAATATTACTATTAAATTGTCAATTTAAGTTTAAATAGATAAAGTTAGTTATCTAATATACATACCCATATAATAAGTCAATGAAATCAAAGGAAAATGTATGATATGAAAGAGTTGCACTTGCACATCACAAATTAATCATATTGTATATATAAACTATCATGTTGTATTGAGGCGTTTTACGTAAACCCCCTTTATATTCATCATGTAATATAGTGATTCATATTTTATTTAAACTACTAAAAACCTTCATCAATTTATTATTTTCTGGTTTCATTTTTATCTTTTTCCCAAAAACCATTGATAATTTCTTTAAAGAGGTTGATTGCATCACCCCATTCCATACACCTATTTCACTCATTTATTTGAACTTCTAATATCTTCCAATTTTGAATTTATCTTATAACTTTTAGTACAGAAAATTTAGTTCATTTAATTTT
Source organism: Vicia faba (assembly GCA_948472305.1). NCBI lineage: Eukaryota > Viridiplantae > Streptophyta > Magnoliopsida > Fabales > Fabaceae > Vicia > Vicia faba. The sequence continues at coordinate 1,286,859,410 of OX451738.1, read as the reverse complement.
CCTCCATCTCTTAAAACGACTAAATATATGAGTAACTTCTAAGTGATTTTTAAAGTAATAGAATTCTAGATACCCTTTCAATGACCTGAGATGAGCATACAATCACATGCAAACACCAGAAAAAAATGACTGATGAATCTTGAATGCTTGCTAGGTGCCTGCACCCTTGGGCACCACTTTTATTGTGTTGTTTTCATCTTTTTGGATTTCAATGGTTGTGTTTCTTTAAGGTTTTTGATGATGGGTGGGTTGCCTTTTAAGATATGACAGTGAGTGAATAATAGAAATTAATGATGGGTGAGTTGTTACCTTTTAAGATAAGACATGATAGGTTTTCATTCAAAATTTGATCACACATTAGGATGATATTAGAAATTAATGCAATGATATAATCCTTCCTCAAAAAATAATATACTATATAATTGCATAACATTTTTAAGACTACAAATATTAGAAAGGTATTGGAAAGTTAAAATCCAAGGATGCACAAGAAACACAAGCAGTATAGTCTGTTGTTGGTACACTTAAAGACAAGCACAAATGCTTCCAAAAGAAGCAAGCATGTCCATTGGAAGTAGTTCACACTTCATATCACTTGCTTAGATCAACCTCTACCACGCCCAACACTTGCCAAAAGAAGCAAAGGTATATGTTTTTCAAGCCACCATTATGCAATTCTCCAACAATAAAGGTTAACATTATTAGAACCAACAAATTGTGATATTAATACATCAGATTTTCAATAATATTATCGACATCAGGACAATAAGTAACCCCACTGCTCTCTTGTGCATTGGACACAATTGTCACATAAACATTTATATACCTTGGCATTATACCCTCGAAAATGCTACCATTTTCGCAAGCTTGAACATATATAACCTATAAAAAATAACACCTCCATGATTTAACATAAATTAACATCATTTCTAGTCATTATTTTACATGTGAAATGATATCTTAGTATCTTTTTGTAACCTCTAGATGCACTTATTTTCTTTAAAACATCAATGAAATCCATAGCATATACATATGGCATATTTGGCATCCCTACATATTAAAAAAGAAAATCACTGATATGTAATTTCTGTCTAAGATAAACCTACTTATTAAAATCTATGCTTATGTGTTTTACATAACAAGAACTCCAGGGCCTCCATGATCAGAGTAATACATAAATATTATATTATATGCTTTGCTGTTGATGACCTTGTTACTTCCACCCCTAACTATACTCCAGTCCGATCACCATAAAAAAATTTAACAAACACTTATAACCTGATTTGTCACACTACCAGCAACACCGACACCTGAACAACCAGCACATGTTTTTTGCCTTGAAAAGTCATTTAAATCTTTACATGCGTAAAATTCAATATGAACACCATTTTATATAATTATATTAAGTCTGGCCATGTACATTATATAAATTTAAGAATTTTAAATATTAACGTCCGTTCCGGATTGTACGACATTGTTATCGTAAATTAGTATTTAGTGTCATCAAATTTGTGTTATATTTTTACTAAATTGTTCTCTTAAAACTGATAAACAATCCGGCTTGAATGAAATAGACATGAGTTGTCTCTGTAGAAGTAATTACACAATAAGTGAATAACAAATTATGTATAAACAATTACCAATAAGTGAATAACAAACCTGACAGGAAATCAAGAGTCTGCAAGTTAACACAAATAACAAGTTAACTAATGTTGAAATTATACACTTCTTTTGGATTCTGAACTGAATGGTCAAATCCGTTGATCATGAAACACCCTGCTTCAATAAAGATTCATCATCCATTAGCTTCGTGGGAAAGTGTCTTGGTGCAACGACACAGAGAGCGATCAAGGTACGAAATACAACAATGTCATTTGTAACACCAAGTGAAACCTCAGTTGACATTGAATGAACAAAGAAATAATCTAAAACAAACACAAACACAACACAACAAACCCTTAACAAATCAATATGAGGATCAATAATAGAAAGAAGCAGAAAAGTAGAATGAATGAAACATGAGAAACACAACTACTTACAATAAAAGACGTGGAGGTAATGAAAGACCCAATGCATGTTTATTTATTATAAGGTGGAAGAAGAACCAAAATGCTTTGAAAGAAAAAACGAAATCCTTTTGAAGAAGAAATGATTACAAAGCATTGGTAATGCCATAAACAACTGAGGCGTAAATTGAAGGGATTTACATCGAATTCTTCCAAAAGTTCTATTATTTAAGAAATAGTATTTAATTTTGTTAAATCAGAACATTCCACCATTAATAGCAATTTTGTCCAATCAGAGCATTTCATCATTAACAACAATTAATTATTTGGGCCTTAATTCAATAGACAAAATTAACCCTTTAAAAAGCAAGATTTGACCTATAATTGAAAAGGTTAATTTTGTATAATGCAACACATATTATTTTCTTATACGGTAGATTTATATAAACGATAACTAGTAAATAACCTGTACATTCACACGGATCGTGTAAAGTCGATATAAATATTAAATAAAGATTATATAGTTATAGTTAAAAAAATATATAAAAATCTATACAAATTAAGAGAAAAAAGCTTTAAATGATGATTATCACATAAATTTTAATTTAATTTATTAAGTAGTAATAGTTGTCAAGATATACATAAAAATTATGTTGAAAAACATGAGTATATGGTCTAGTACACTTCACACACATATATAAAATTGATTATCTACCCGTGTGTTTGCATGGTTGTGCAATATCATTATAAATAACAAATAAATATAATATAATAATGGTTAAGAAATATATATAAAAGATATATAAATTAAATAGTGTTGACCCGTCAGAAATATATATAAATATTTTAATAGTTTAATATGTTTAAGATATTCCCTAATAGAATAATAATCAGAATAAAAACAAAAAAAACAAAATTTAAATAAAAACAAAGAATGAGCCTAAAGGATGTTGTAAGGCCCATCGGAAACCCTAATTATTAAAGAAGGAAAAGGGTAAAGAGAAAAAACATTAAATCAATTACTGAATGACCAATTAAAAGCAAGATATATAGAATAAAACACATGATACCTCCCTCTTCCTGCCACACTTCTATATTTTTTCATCTCTCTCTTTCTATATTTTTTCATCTCTCTCTTCACCGTCGATTCCTTCTCATCTCTGTTTCTCCTTTCATCTTTCTCTCCTTGTTCTCAAACTCGCTCTCTCACTCTATGTTCTTTTCAAATCTCATGAAAACAAACAACAACAATCCTGCTTTCATTCTCACGGTTCAGTCTTGCTACTCGATTCTTTATCATATTTTCACAGTTCCGATTTCGTTTACATAACCTCAAAACTCAATCTCTCTCTGCTCCGATCCAAACTCTTTATCTCTCGTAAGTCGCTTATTACAGTTCTGTTTCAATAATCATCTATCTGTTTCGACTCTGTTCGGTTACAAAGTTTTTACGGATTTGATTTCATTTTTCACAAGAAAAACAACAATCAACACAACCACACATGGATTCGCAGCTTGAACAAGACAAAATCTAGAAAATAAATTGAAAATTCTTCGCAGGTAAATTCTTCTCATATACTTCTATTCTTTAGAGAGATTAATTTGTTTAATGCTTTGTTTTAAATCTTCTACCATCCATAATATAAAAAACATATATGTTATTAAAAAAAACATTTATGTCCATCATTGTCCGTCTGCCACATATCAAATTGAGCTAGTATTAATCATTATTATTATTTTTTATTAATTATTATTACGCTTGTAAATTGTATTGTCTTTGAAATTAAATCTCTTATTAAGTTTTTCAAAAAATATCAAAATAATTTTGATAGTATATTACTTTATTATAATAATAATAGATAATAATAAATTATATATTTTAATTATTAATCATATCATTTTTGTGAATCCTCTCCGTCTACCGATTCTACATCATCGTGAATCCTCGCCGTCCACCGCTTTTTCTGACATCCCTATCGAGCATCTCAATCTCTAGCGTTGTCTCACTTTCTATTGCGCGTGTTCTAACTCCGATTACAGTGTAAGTATTCATCCTTCTTCTTCTTCTTCACTCCATTTTAACCCTAGGTTCCTTATTTCTGAATTGATAAACAGTACTAGCGCACAAAACCATTCGTTTTCGTGCAAAATCAAATAACAAAATGGAAGCAAACAACCGAGATCAAATTGTGGATGTTGGATCGGTGGTTGAAGCTGTTTCTGCTGAGGCCGGTGATGCACCGCTTTACGCCCTCGAAAGCCTCTGCATGCGTTGTCATCAAAATGTATTGATTATGCATTGCTTCTACTCTGGAGTTATTGTATTTATAGGGCTTACCTTTACAGCCTCATCTGATGTTTTTTGTTTTTGTTTTAATCATCTTACTTGAAATTGTGTGATGTTTTTCAGGGAACTACAAGATTTTTGTTTACTTCAATTCCTAACTTCAGGAAGGTACATTTCCTTATTTACCACTCCTTGAGATGAATGCAAATTGATTTGTTTGGATGATCGTGAGTTGAATGTAAATTGATTTATATTTGGATACATTAATGTGAAAAGTAAACTGAACATTGAATTTAAGGATAAAATCAAATGTAGAAGGCAAACACTACAATTTATAGCTTGAATTTAGAGTCAATTTTAGAACTACTTGAGAATGCCGAAACATGTTAAAATCAGTTCTACCCTCTAGAATCAATTTTGACTCCTTCAATCGTGAAACCTTAACATGGTCGTTGAAAAGGCTTCTAGAAGCCCCAATAAGGGAGTAGACCAAATGAAGGATAGTATAATAGTTAAGAGATATAGAGGGAGACTATGATAAACTATGTGCCAAACTAATAAACAATATTTAAGGTTGATGGTTTGTCATATGATTCATGATAGGGCATTCTCGTATCATTGGATTTGTTTAGTTGACTCCGCCTAGTGGGCTGGTGAAAAAAGATTTTAGCTGTTATCTTTTTGTTTTAGTTATTTGTTATGTAGGACATGATAGAAACGGACACATTAGAGAGGTAATGGGAGTTTTGCGTTATGTGGAAGTGTTGGTAATCAGAAGATATAATTTTTAGTATAATATTAATACTGCTTTTAACTCGTTTACTTTATAAGAGGTGGCATTTCTTACGTTACGAACCAATTTTGTATGGTTGAATTAGATCCAATCCAAACTTCTAAGAGCTGTTTTCGTTTACTGCTTCTTTTGTCATGCTTGTAGTTTTATAGGAGTAGGATTATAATCCAATGCTTTTGCTTTTGTGCAGATTTTATTGTCGGCTTTTGAATGTCCTCATTGTGGTGAGAGGTAGGCCGCCCTTAATTTATGCCCTCATCTTGTAGTATCTATCGTGTGTTGATATAATTACTCTTGTTATTTTTCATTGAAACCTAATGTTATTTTATGTTTTTGTTGACCTGCTAGGAACAATGAAGTGCAGTTTGCTGGTGAAATTCAACCACGAGGTTGTTGTTACTCGCTAGAGATCCCAGTGGGTGAACAAAAGGTTGTGTACATTCATATTTAACTCCCCCTGATTATTTATATGAATTTAAGCAAACATACATAGCCTGTGGGTGAATTAAAAAACTCGGTTTAACAGTTGAGGTAGATACTAGACTTAATTGGGTGGAGGGTGCCCCGGTGACTTCCTAGCATCCCGGCATGGTTTTATTATCAGCCAGATGCTACTCCACATGAGGTTCTGTGCTGGACATCAATGGCCAGCCCTAATGCCGCACCAATTTTGCTCACTTTAACTCATTTATATGTGTTTTAAATTGTGTACATGTTTAGACAAGGGATATCTGTCTTGAAAGAGCCAATGATGCATTTAAATGTTTAAGTCATACAAGGCATGTCAAAGTATAATCATGAAATATTTAATATTAGAATTCAATCTTCATCAATTCTCAGCCATGGCCTTAAAGACAGTGAAGTTGTTGATGAGCACTCCATACCATCCACAAACTGATGGTCAAGTGGAAGTGATCAACTGCTGTTTGGAGACATTTCTGCTTTGTTTTTCATCTGACCAGCCCGAACAGTGGGTGCAATGACTGTCTTGGGCTTAATATTGGTGCAACACTAATTTCCACAAATCTAAAGGGACAACTCCATTTGAAAATGTCTATGGAAGGCCCCCACCAGTTCTGAATCGTTTCTTACCAGGGGAATTCAGGTGGAAGCAGTACAAAGAGAATAGAGGGACAGAGATGAAACTCTCAAACAATTGAAGTATCAACTGCAAAGGACACAAAAATCAAATGAAGACTCAAGAAGAAAACAAAGGGTGGACAGATAATTTGCTGCACGTGACTGGTTCTCTTGAAATCATGGCCTCATGGTCAGGTTACATTAGGGGCTCACATCTGCCAAAAGCTAGCTCCACGTTATTACGGCCCATTTCAAATTCTAGACAAGGTAGGAGCAGTGGCCTACAAGCTGCCGCTACCTGAATATTCCCGCATCCATCCAGTGTTCCATGTATTTTTGTTGAAGAAGGCTATGGAGAATTACAGCGTGCAAACTGCCTTCCTTCAAGAGTTGGCAAGTGATAGTGCCAACAATGTGGAATCTGAATCTATTCTAGTCAGCAGGGTGGTCATGTTGTCCGTCAAGTTCTGATCTAGTTGATAGAGAAAGGATGGGAGGATGCAACATGAGAGGATGAACTAAATGTTAGGAAATAGCAAACACAGATTATAAATGTAATTTGAAATCTAGGAGGTATTTTGGTGATATAAAATAATACACGTTTGTCTTAGATTAGATGGAAATATGGAAGTTAGTGGGACATGGTGATACACTGAGGTATACTGTGCACAAATTAGAAAAAGGCTGGGAAACTAAATTCTACATTTTAACATCTGCGTCGATGGTATAACACGAAAATACGGCCTCATGAATTATGTTAGACTCTCCAGTTTTGTAACTGATATTAAATTATTAGGAGAGTTAGTGGGTAATTATTAGAATTATTATATAATTAATTAAGAGTGTTTAGGTTTAGAATAAATAGGGGAAGATATTAGAGAGATGATCATCGTGGAATTGGATAGGAAAAGGGCCATTTTGGCATTTGGGAGGTGCAGACCCTTGAAGTTCTGCAATATCATTCTGTTTTAAAAGGGAGTTTCCCTATATCTTATTCTATATCAGTTGGTTTCTATCAACTGGTATCAAAGCAGTTCTGATCCAAAAGAGATTTTGTCAGTGTGCTGGAAATTTTGGCATGAATATGGCTGCAGATTTGATTCCAAGATTTGATGGAAGGGAGGCCTATTGGTGGCTGATCCAAGCTGAGCAATATTTTGGGTCAAGAAGAATGAGTGAAGAGATGAAGCTTGAGTGGGCTGTGCATTTGCATTGAGAGGAGATGCCCTCGATTGGTGGATTTCTTGGAAGGAGAGTCATCCAAATACTTGTTGGTGGAATTTTGCAAAGGCCATTCTCAAGAAATTCCAACCAGAAGTTTGGGTTTGTCTACTGGAGTCTGAAAATGAAACACAGGAAATCCAAGGCAGTGATGAAATTCAAGAACCAATAGCATCTCCAACCGAAGAAATGATTGGTGGTAAAGTTGAAGACTCACAAATCCAACAATACAGTGAAAAAGAAGTTTGTAAAGTGGATATCAAATCTGATTGCGAGGGTGACAAAGTGAAAAATACAGATTCATTGATGGCCGCTAGTGAAGCAAAGGTCCAGAGAAGTGACAGAGAGTCGGCTATTTCATCACAGGCAAAAGACTCACTATTGTCGGTGTTTGCTACTATTCCTAAGATAAAGTCTAGGAACAAGAAATTTCCACTACTGGTGCCACTGTGGCCACAACATCTGGTCACAAGAGGACTGCCATTAGCAAGAAAATTTCCTATTTCATGTACAACTCAACCTTTATTTTTCATATTATGGGATCCGGGAGGATAAGTTTTTCCTATGTATTTCTTTCACCTTGAGGACAAGGTGAATCTTTAGGGGGGAGTATTGTTAGACTCTTCAGTTTTGTAACTGATATTAAATTATTAGGAGAGTTAGTGGGTAATTATTAGAATTATTATATAATTAATTAAGAGTGTTTAGGTTTAGAATAAATAGGGGAAGATATTAGAGAGATGATCATCGTGGAATTGGATAGGAAAAGGGCCATTTTGGCATTTGGGAGGTGCAGACCCTCGAAGTTCTGCAATATCATTCTGTTTTAAAAGGGAGTTTCCCTATATCTTATTCTATATCAGTTGGTTTATATCAAATTACTGCCGTGTTCTTATGTAAGATGTGCACAAATTAGGAAAGACTGGGAAACAAAATTCTACATATTAACATATGCATTGATGGTAGTATAACCGAAAATAGTGCCTCCTGAATTATTGATGTGTGCTCATATAAGATCCATGTTTCTTATTTTAGTTTGTGGGTGCTTTTTGCTAACTAGTTGGCTAATATGTGAATGCCTTATTAACAAGTTTAATGAATGCAGATGTTCAACCGACAAGTGGTAAAATCAGAATCTGCTACCATTAAGGTACAAAAATTGTTATTTAATTATTTTCTACATATGTTTAGCCTATGAAAATCCTTTGGATAATTGACAGGGTGTTTCTTGTCTCCTTTGAGACTTAGACACAAGCCATCTTAGTTGAAATGACACATAGCATGCATCGATGAATGTATTTGACCTTTATTAGTGTGATAAGACCTGATTGTTGTTATTGTTGATGATAATGTCATGTGCAAGCATGTTATTGGTCCTACAGAACCTTCTTTTCGTATTGATTAAACCTCAATTTTGCTTTGTTATTCTTCTGTTCTCTTTATTGTTTAAATTTTCTGCTGATTTTGTGTTTCTTGTTATTTATTTATTTATTGAGGGGTTCAAGCATTTTGTTGATACTTTCTTTAGTACATATATCTCACCTTCTATATTATTTCTGTTGTCACTTCTTTATTCAAGTCCTGCATTATGCTCGTTGTGCTGTGATATTTATATATGTTTTTTCTTGAATACTAAACTCTGTATTGTCCCTGACAATCTTGCCTGAAGCCTCATTAGCTGATTGCGTGATATTTGCATATGCAACTTTTTACTCATGCATGAAGCCAGGTTTCTGAATTTATAAGATCCGTCTCTTTTGATTCTCGTCGAGTTTGAAAATATGATTAATATATTTGATTCTATTATTGAAAATGTGCAAGTACAATGTATTTATTTTAAAGGCACCTTGCTTATGTGTATAACTGCAGATACCCGAACTCGATTTTGAGATTCCACCAGAGGCACAGCGTGGTAGTCTGTCAACGGTACATCTGTTACATATTTTTATTTTTATCTTTTCCCTCTCCTGATATTGATGAGTCTGCTATTTCTCCTTTTTATGTTAGCTTCCTTGTCATTTATGTCTCAGTTAGTATTCTGACACATGCCTTCATTTTGCCTTGCATGGGCTGAAGTTACTCTGCTTATGCAATATTATGTAATGAATAAACATGTCCCACATGTCCTTTTTATTTGATCAAAACAATATTTCAAGTAAAAAAAGTTAATTTGGTATGTACTATTAGTAAGAATGTTTTGCATATCCATCCAATCACATTTCACCGTGTAGATAATGTGAAAATATTTTAGGTGTCAATTGCAAGTGTCAAGAGTTTTATACTCACAAATTTGACAGAGTTAGGGTATATTCTCTACTAATTGAAGATTTGTTGTCATATGATTTGCCAATATTATTTCTGGTGTAATTATAGGTTGAAGGGATACTAATGCGAGCTGCTGATGAACTTCAGGCCCTTCAAGAGGAGCGCAGAGTATAATTTGTTTCTACCCTTAACCTATATTATTGTTTGATATAAGTTTCTCTTTTAATTTAATAATTTACTGTTATGTTCTTTACCTTCTAGAAAGTTACTCCAGAGACGGCTGATGCAATAGATCAGTTCCTGGTGAAGTTGCGAGCCTGTGCCACAGCTGAATCTTCCTTCACGTTTATTATTGATGATCCTGCTGGAAACAGTTACATCGAAAATCCGTAAGTGGCTATCTGTTGTTGAAAGTTTTTTTTTTCCGAGAGGGAGTGATTGAAGCAGTTTTCTTAGAAGGAAATATTTCAGTAGGGTTTAAGAGAATCTCATATAGTTAAGGTAAATAACAACAAAAAATTCAAGAACTCTTCATCCTAATAGAGCCCTTTCAATGGTCATCCATTTTAGTTACCATTAGCTGACCACCACAAAGAAGCTTTTAGAGAGCCTCAACTATGTAACAGACTATAAACTGTCTGTGAACAACTAACCTGGCTTTCCTCACAGACCTTCAATGGTGAATAACAGAAAACATCATAGCTCTTCACTAAGGTCCTTCACGAAATAGTTTGGGACTAAGTTGACATTAGAGAAACTGGTCCAAACTATAGACCGAACAAACTGAATATTAACCAAAAGCTCTAAAAAACTCACCCCTTAACTGTCCTGCATATGGGAAGTCAAGAAACAAGTGCATGCTAGACTCAGACTATGATTACGTAAAAGTCATTTGGTCATTGGGAGACTATAGAGAATATTCTAACATGCTTTCAACAGTTCAATGCTATAAGTATGAAGGCCAAAAAAAGCCTCTACCTTGCAAAATGATATCCTAATTGATAAGATGATTTCTCAAGACAACCAAATTCACTACGAAAGAAAGACTCATAATTTTCTATGCAGTTTACTAGACAATCTAGAGACTATGAAAAGAGACTGACATTCTATGAAGGATATTTTACATAGGAGTAATATTATATCCTTCTAAAGATAAGAAAGCATATTTTCGCATTGGATCTTGAAAATATTAAAAAACCTACGAACCACATACAACTCTAGGAGTAGGTGTGTCGTTGTGTCTGACATGCGTTGGTGTCTTACACTTATATGATACCCGTACGACATGTGTCAGGAAAGTTAGACAAGTGTCAGAAAAGTCGAACAAGTGTTTGGTTTTTTCTTTGCTTCAGCACTTTCTGAAATGAAGTCAGACACCAGTATGACACTCATACAACACGTGTCAGACAATTCAGACGGGTGTTTCAAAAAAATGTTTTTTTCTTTGCTTAACACTAATAGAGTAAATAGGGCTTAGTGTATGTTAGTAATGCCAGCTGTATGCTGATGTGTAACAATTCTAGCTGCCCTATATAAGAGCCTTTGTATTCGTTCATTGTTAACAATCAATATATGAAATACACACTTTGCTTTATCCTTTTCTCTCTTATGATACTCTATCATGGTATCTAGAGCATTTCTTTTTCTGATCCAGTGACCTTGATCTATGGCGTTTCCTTCTTCTCACGTTAAGCTCTCACATCTTATCTCCGTCAAGCTTGATGATAAGAACTTCAAGCAATGGAAACAACAAATTGACGGTGTTGTTCGTGGCCACAAGCTTCAACGCTTTGTCACGGTTCCGGTGATTCCTCAGCGTTCCCCTTCGACTTTCGATCCTAATCTTAGCAAGGTGAACAATGCATATCTTGATTGGGAACAACAAAATGCTCTTATTTGCACGTGGCTTCTCTCCACGATCTTTGATTCGCTACTTCCAAAGCTCGTTGACTGCACACACGCGTGGCAGGTTTGGATGGAAATACATCGTTACTTCGCCACGTTACTCACAATGAAAGCACGTCAGCTTCGCTCGGAATTGCGTCGTCTCTCCAAAGGTACTCTCACTATTGAGTCGTTCATGGTGCGTGTTCGTGAAATCAATGAATCCTTGATCTCAATTGGGGATCCTGTTCCTCTTCGTAACCTAATTGAGATAGTTCTGATGCACTCCCTGAGGAGTTCGATTCTATTGTCGCTGCTATTAATAGCAAGGATGATCTTAGCTCTTTGGATGAACTCGAGTCTTGTCTCCTTGCACACGAATCGAGATTGGAAAAGCATCGCAAAGCGATCCTCACCAAATATCTCAATACCCTTGGCATTACTCATAGGTTTACATGTCCTAATACCCAACATCAAAATGGCATAGTTGAACGTAAACATCGTCATATTGTAGAAACACGTCTAGCATTATTAGCTCACTCTAACTTACCTCTCAAGTTTTGGGACCATGCTTTTGTCACAGCTGCTTACCTAATTAATAGGTTACCTAGTGTGTCTCTTGCCAACCAGTCCCCTTATTTCAAGCTTCTTAACAAAGTACCTGACTACTTTCATCTTAAAGTTTTTGGCTGTGCCTGTTTTCCGTTCCTTCGTCCCTATAACTGTCATAAGTTGGATTATCAGTCCCAAGAGTGCATATTTCTTGGCTATTCTACCATTCATAAGGGTTATGAGTGTTTTGCTGGTAATGGCCGCATTTACATTTCCATGGATGTCCTTTTTCATGCAACAAAATTTCCTTACTCCTTCTATTTCCCTCTTCTTCCCCTGTTGCATCCACATCACCCTCTTCTACTTCTTCTTCCTGGTCTATACCAGCAATTCCTATGTCTGCTGTTCCTCTAACTCAAGTCAATTCTATTCCTGCTACACCTACTGCATCTAGTCCTTGTAGCAGCCCTATTTCTGCTCCTATTAATTCTGCCAATTCTCCCATCATAACATCTTCCAACAATGCTTCCTCTACTTCTGCACACTCTCCTTCCCACTCTCCCATTACTCCCTCTTCTCTCACCCCTCTCACATTTGATATTGCAGAGGCTAGCACTATTTATCCATCTTCTTTCCAGGAGAAGATTTCTCTTCCCAACCCTGTTTCAGCCTCCCAACAACCCTCTATTCATCCCTATCATACTCATTCCATGCAAACTAGAGCCAAAAGTGGCATTATTAAGTCTAGACTTCACCCTACTCTTTTACTCACACATATGGAACCTACTTCAGTTGGTCAGGCTTTGGCTTCTCCCCATTGGTCTCAGGCCATGAAAGATGAATACCAGGCATTATTAAAGAATCAAACTCGGACCTTGGTGTCACCATCTGTTTCTAGGAAGCCAATTGGTTGCAAGTGGGTATTTAGGGTGAAGGAGAACCCTGATGGCTCCATTAACAAATACAAGGCCAGGTTGGTAGCTAAAGGCTTCCAGCAGCAAGCTTGCAGTGATTTTACAGAGACCTTTTCTCCTGTGGTAAAGCCTGTTACAGTTAGGATTGTCTTGACTCTTGCAGTTACTCACAAGTGGCCTATACAGCAGATTGATGTGAACAATGCCTTTTTAAATGGCACCCTTGAGGAGAAAGTTTATATGCAGCAACCTCCTGGGTTTGAAGCTGCTGACAAGGCCCTTGTATGCAAGCTGAGCAAAGCTATTTATGGGCTCAAGCAGGCTCCTAGAGCCTGGTTTGACAAACTTAAAGGTTCTTTACTGCATCATGGTTTTCATGCTAGCAGAAGTGATCCTAGTCTATTTCTCCTTCACACTGCAAGCTTAACCATAATGGTGCTAGTGTATGTTGATGATATCATCACTGGTAATTCTCCCTCCTTTATTACTGCAGTAATCAAACATATGAATACTGATTTTTCTCTCAAAACAACTAGGCACGTTGGACTTTTTTTCCTTGGCATAGAGGTCACACTTGCCAAATGGTTCACTCCTTCTCTCTCAAGCTAAACACCTGACTGATTTGCTGGCTAAGATTAACATGCTCAATGCTAATGGCGTGCCTACTCCTATGGTGTCCTCAAGTAAATTGTCTAAACTTGGTTCTGAAGCTGTTTCTGATCCCACTCAATTCAGATCTGTTGTGGGGGCTCTTCAATATGCCACTCTCACCAGACCTGAAATTTCATTTTCTGTTAACAAGGTTTGCCAATTCTCCTCTAATCCCTTAGAGGAGCATCAGAAGGCAGTTAAAAGGATCTTGAGGTACCTCAGTGGCACTCTGCATCACGGCTTGCTGATTCAGCCTGCCTCACCCCATTAACCTCTATCTTTGCTTGGTTTCTGTGATGCTGATTGGGCATCAGACCCTGACGACAGAAGGTCTACCTCTGGAGCTTGTGTTTTTCTAGGTCCAAACTTGATTTTTTGGTGGTCTAAAAAGCAGCAGTTGGTAGTCAGGTCAAGTGCTGAGGCTGAGTACAGAAGGATGGCTCAGCTTGTTGCAGAAATCCTATGGGTGCAGTCCCTTCAAGAACTTCACTGCAGAATTCATACTCCCAAACTCCTCTGTGACAACCTCAGTACAGTTACTCTTGCTCACACTCCTGTGTTGCACAATAGGACCAAGCATATGGAATTGGACATATTCTTTGTAAGGGAAAAAGTGTTCTCCAAGAATCTCATAATTGAGCATGTGCCAGCTTAAGATCAGTGGGCAGACTTACTGACTAAGCCTCTTTCAGCAGCCAAATTTCTCCCTCTGCGTGACAAACTGAGAGTGTTCAACATACTTAGTCTGCTTGATGCATCCTCAGTTTCTAAGCGGGAATAATAGAGTAAATAGGGCTTAGTGTATGTTAGTAATGCCAACTGTATGCTGATGTGTAACAATTCTAGCTGCTCTATATAAGAACCTTTGTATTCTTTCATTGTTAACAATCAATATATGAAATACACTCTTTGCTTTATCCTTTTCTCTCTTATGATGCTCTATCAAACACACCTTATACATTTTTTCCGATAATTCTCACACGTCTAAAGATTAAATATGTATTATTTGAAGCAATGTTATCAATTGAAAATTTTGATGATAAGACTATTTTAAACCTTTTTTAATAATAGATTGATAAATGAACGTCAAATACTATACTATATGTAACGGTGTTGGTTTCCTAGATTTTTGAAATTATTGATGTCAGAGTGTCAGTGTCGTGTCCCGGTGTCTGTATCGGAGTCTGTGCTTCATAGTAAGAAACTTAATTATTTCATAACTATGCTCTTCAAGTGAGTTTTAGTGGGGCTTGACGAAGTTTGGATTGCTATCCAAATTGTTTCAAATCTACTGCATTTTATTATCTTTTATTGAAAATCAGTTTAGACAGACAGTCTCTGTTGGTGAAACAGTATGGCACCTATATTTAATTGGGACTTGTTAATAAATATTGGTCAAGCCTTGTAATTGCTTCTATTATATTTAAATGGATTAAATATCACGTGAATAGGTTTGCACCATCATCTGATCCATCACTCACTATCAAGTTTTATGAGCGAACTCCTGAGCAACAAGCATTGTTGGGATATTCTAAACAGAATGAAGGAACTCATGATGAAGTACTGGAAAGTGGAGAAGCAACGGCTTCTGGGAGAATGAGGAGGCAACCCCACGGGTCAGTTGGGGCAGCAGCTGGTCAACGAGCAATTGCGCAAAGTAATAGTGCAGAAATCGCAGATGCCATATTTCGATATTCTGCACCAGAAGAGGTATATTATGCTGAAATGTACTGTACTACTAGAGGTTGGTCTTTTTTTGTTGTTCGACCATTCAGTTTCATATTGCATATTGCTCCTGACAGGTGATGACTTTCCCGTCTACTTGTGGAACTTGTGCCGCTAAGTGTGAAACTCGAATGTTTGTTACCAGTATCCTTTTACCATTTTTCATACTGCCATTTAGACTCTTAGTGCACACCTCACTTTGGAGGAGCCAAACCTTTCCTTTGTCAACAATTCCTCACTTTCTGCAATCTAATGCAATTCTGCATTGTAATATTAGCAGAGCCTGCATGAACTGTGTTTCACTAAATCTTTTTTACACTTTATTGAGCTTAACAATAAACAGATATTCCATATTTTCAAGAAGTAATCGTTATGGCATCTACATGTGATGCTTGTGGTTACCGCAACTCTGAGGTATTTGATGATTTCTGCGCGTAGTTCTCTCATTTGAGGGCCGAAACTGGTATAATTGTTGCTCTTTTTCATGCAGTTGAAACCAGGTGGACGAATTCCTGAAAAAGGAAAAAAAATTACTCTCTATGTGAAAAATATTAAGGACCTGAGCCGGGATGTGATTAAGGTTTGTTTTCTTTTATATTTAAATTTTGACAACTCTCAAGCTCTCAACCCATGAAATTCTGTAGTTTATATACACTAGAGGAAAGACGGGCACTAACATGCTCATCTTGTATAATATATTTTTTATTTTAATTTATCTGTCTGTTTTTTAATATAATACTTGATACTGTGGCTTTATTTTTTTAAAGTGCAACAGTTACTCCAATTTAGGAACAGTAATAGAGTAGTACTTTATAGTGGAGAATCTAAGTTGGCTATGGCATTACTTTTTCATTTCGATGGAACCTATAAAAGTTCATGCAGACTCTTTCTAAATGCCATTTTGAAATTGTAATTTTGGTTCTATAATTTTGTTTCTACACTAGGGTAAAAATAAAACTATACCTTCTTTTTATAATCAACTCAACAATTTGTTGTGGTTATCATTGTAGGAAATATTCATTTCATCATCATAGTGCTTTGTGTAACACCCTTTTAAATTCTAAGGAATATTCACAATTATTCTAATAAATAAATCAGAGTATATTACTAAACAAGGGTGTCACATTTTCATATAAAACTTCACAACAATACATCCTGTTCCGTAACACGGGTTTTCAAAATCTTTAACAAAATAGAATTAACATTTAGTTTTTCGAATCATGGCAGCGAAAATCATAGTTCAAAACACTTCATTATAGTACTTCATAAAAATTAGTCATACTTTATAACTCATACTTATAAATCAAAACATCTCGAGTATCATATAGGGTGACTCAACATCTTAAGACAAAACAAAGAACATAAGTTTCAATCATTCGATCCCAACTCCGATGTTACGTATCAGAGCAAGACTCCCTTTATTCAACAAAAGCGAATAAACGCACTCTGAAGCTATCCTCTAATATTTCTACGGACTATTCTCGATCACCTGCACGTTACCTACGTGGAGGCAACATTCAAACAGAAATGGGTGAGTAAATCATAATCATTATATAAGACATAAGGAATAGACATAGTAAATATGCACATAAGCAAGGCATCCCACATCATCATATATCGTTATGTTATACTCACACCTTCACCACTTCATCAATACACGAACACATATCATCATACACAATGTATCATCAAGCATCACAAATAAATCATTATGCAATGTCACATATGATGTAATGCAACGTCATAGACTTATGCATGTGGTACCAAAACTTCTCTGATGACTCAATCATCGTTATCTCTAAAGATCCCCACCATAGGATCAATTCCTGCTTGTAACTAGAGCACTTCACTGTTGCACCCAATCCACACTATGGGATTGTTGCCTTCACTATCGTCTTATCGTTTTCACTGGACCGAAGTCTTAACTTCACTGGACCGAAGTCCTAGAATATGCCATGAATGTAATGATGCGCAACAACATATTTAATATGATCACGACTAGTCAACACGCATCATCATTCATGATCCGGAACCTAATTCTATTATAACTTAGGTCTCAGAGATATACTCCTTAAGTCTCATTTTTTTCTCCACATAATTAAAATTTATTGCGTTAGCTATCCAACGCTCCGAACGAAACCTCAATCCGAGATCTAGAACTAAAGTTATGACCATTTTAAGATTGTCCGACACAGCCAACCAAATTTGCCATACGTCGCATGGTGACACACCCGTCGTCTAGCGACGCACCCTTCGTGTCCGCTTCGCAGGCGACGCTAGAAGCGACGCACTCCAGAAGCGTCATCCTTTCTCCACCTTTTCCATCGCCTCGTCCTTGCTTGACGACGACCAAAAATGCATGTGTCGTCCGACGACACTACTTTCATCGCTTGACGATGATGCGCGAACAAGATTTTTCTGTTGCAATTTCTGTACTACACCAGTCTAAATCTTCTGCGATTCATCACATTACAGGTCCTAAAACACCATCTGATCACTGGGTTTCATCATCTATAAACAACCTATAATTCTATACTCATTATACATCAATTATAAGTCATTGTCCATCACCAATTCATCAATTTCTCATCAAACAATATCAAATCACCATCTACCAAAACCTAAGGCAATCTACCGATCATCTAAATCTTAAATCAAATATAATAACAATGATAAAACCTCCCTTACCTTGAGATTATTGCTAGAGATTATTGCTAGAGATCAATTCCTCTTCGTACTCTACCGGGATTCCTATGCTCTTCTTGCCTCTTTGTGTCCTAATTCTCTTTTCTCCTCAACGTTCTTTCCAAATCTATCGTACAGATTGAGCGTGTAAAATCCCAAACCCTCTCCTTATACCAAACCTGCCCTCTTAGATCCCTAATAATGAACTTTCCATCACGCCCTCACTTATCCTTCACTAATGTCCACAATGCCCTTATTTTCTCTACATCACATATTATTCTATTTATTTAAATCCAAATAATTCTAAATAATTACTTTTAAATCTAAATAATTCTAAACTAATTATTTAAATTCTATACTCTTATTATCCCATCCTACACCACACAATTCATCATCTTAAACATCTTATTCATCAAGTCATCGTTTGCATCACAGATGCATCACGAATACATATCATATACCATCACAGGGACTAACACAAAGCACCAAAACATCATATATATACTAAACACTTCATAGAGACTCATATATTTACGCTAAATTAATTAAATAAATAATTAATCTAGAATTCGGAGTGTTACACTTTGTGCGACGTTGTTGTCATTAGATTGAGGTTATAGAGTTTAAGGTAACAAAAGACAGAAGGACAAAGATTTTTGATTATGATTATGGTATGATAGTTATGACTAAAGTTTAATGCCCAATCCTTAGTATGATGCTGAACTCCTAATTCTTATCAAATAGGGAAACATATCCTGATAACAACTAAGAAATATGAAAGTTAATCCCTAAGAGATCGTATAGGATTCTCTAAGATATCATGATATTATAAGACATTTTTCACCGAATGCAACACTCCTCACCAAACTAAACCTTATTATACTTTGTAAAAAAGCATGATCAAACTATACAATCTGATAGTTGGAATTGTTGCGAGGTCGTAGTTCTGATGGTAGCGGCCTTGTCAGAACAGTTGTCAGAAATTTTGCAATGACCTCAGACCATGGCGTCAGAAGCTGGGAAAGTGTTTGAATATTGGAAGGGATGATACAGCGGAGAGAGAAACCAGAGATGATGCAGTAGTGCTAGTGTTTGGAAGGATGACAGAGAAGGAACCATTGGAATTTTTGTACAGATGACAGAATAGAGACTTTTAGCTATGAATATGACAAAAAACTGAGTAACTCTTATTCATACTAACACTTGACTCCGAGTTCCAATCTTGCAGGGAAAGAAATCATGATAATAGTTAAGAAGTATGAAAACAATTCTAAGAGATAATAGGAGATCAAGATATTATAAAATATTAATCATACCTTATCATCTAACGGCTTTGTTTTCAGTGATATACTAAAAATTGTGATAACACTCGTAGGTCTTTATGGTGAAGTCAAACCTTTAAAAATGTTGTGATGGTGTGTTTACTCTCAAGCATTTGTTTTGTTCCCCTGCTTACAAATTTGGTTTATATCTCTCCTTACATGGTATGCTATATATGTTGACTGCATTAATTTGGTCTGAATAGTCTGATACTGCAAGTGTACAAGTCCCTGAACTTGACTTGGAGCTGGCAAGTGGCACCATGGGAGGACTTGTTACAACTGTTGAAGGTTTAATTACACAAATCGGTGAGAGTAAGTATGCTACCTCTTTCTCTTTTTACATCTAGATGATGTCTCCTATAGTGAAAAAATTAAGAGTAATTTTTGTGGAATTGTAAAGGAAAGGACAAATAGTAGTGCCAATGATACAAATTGGGAATTTTAGGGTGTTCAAGTCCTGCATTGGGTAGTATGATGAAATGCTCAGTGAAGTAGTAAGGGACTTGGTTCTTCCCCCTTGATAGCTAATTTTAAAGGAGGGTTCCCTAAGTGCTTGGCTTATCATGCTATTAAACCATACACTTGTTGATACCACTAGCAATCAAGACTTTTCAAGTTTTATCTCTCAAAATATCATGTTTAATTACTCTAGAGGTCCTCAAAATATTTGGGGATTTTTTAAATAGATCCATGAATATAATAATAAGTTCAGTGATCAGTTTGAGAATTTTTTAATAGTCCCAGGACCTCTAGATTAATTAGACTTCAAAATTATTTCTTTTAATCCAATAGCCTACACCTAGTATGTTGGAAAAGCCATTTGAAAAGACGGTGCTAATGGCAGGCCAAAAGACACATACCTTTTAAAGAAGAATTTTAATTATTCTGTCATTCATTCACATGTTCATGTTTTTCCTGATTCTTGTGTGATTTATTTTAATATAATCTATATATCTTTGCTTGAACGTTAGGATATTATTGATTTGATTTGATTTGATTGTACAGGCCTTAAAAATGTTCATGGGTTTAGTCTTGGAGACAGTCTTGATGAACATAAAAGAAGCAAGTGGCTAGACTTTCAAGCAAGACTAAGCAAGGTAGGACATAACTATATGAGTCCGTCTCTCTTCCCCTTCTCTATAGAAGGGTACTCTGCCATCAGATTCTTTTCAATGTTTCTCTTATGGCTCACCAGGAGAAATGAGGCGACTAGAAGTAATACATAGCTAAACGCATTGCAGTTTATATATTCTTTTCTCTATTGATTTCTCTTTAACTATGTGGAATAAAATGAAGAAAAATGAGAAATAGGTCGAGGAGTTTTAAGCAAGTAACTTCTCCTAGGAAATAGAATAAAACTTTGGGCTAGAACGGCCAGTGTTCAAATTTTACACTTGTTATATTCTTTTGCATAAATCATGGTTAGTGGATTGAAGCTGTCATACTATCAAATATCTTTCTCTATGTTGTCAATAGTGCGCTATAGCGGAATAACTTGTCATACTATCAAATATCTTCCGCTATGTTGTCAATAGCGTTCTATAGTGCAATTTACCTTAGCGGTAGTAGGGTTCAGCACGACGCTTTTGCCCCGCAAGCTGTGGTCAGCAATAGTGGTAGTAGGGGCCACTTATTGTATCCTTATTTGATTTTCTGGGATAAATTCCTCATATTTCTGTTTTTTAAACTGTTGTCATTTTTTAAGGATATAAATCTCAATCCAAACCCTTGAAGAGTAAAGTCATGTTCTTGCTTACATATAATCGTTTAGTTCTTTTTCCTACTTTAAGTTCTGTTTTATTCTTCTTTTGTGCTGAAGTTTTATTACTCTATACTGTAGATTCTTTATCTAGCAAGTATATTGATCTCTTTAATTTTGTGTAATATTCTATTTTTGAGTATTTATGATTAATTTGTAAATTAGTTTTTAGTCTTTGCAATTACGTTCGGTGCTACGCAATGCTATCTGAGATTAACAACTTAGATCTTCATGTCATTGAAAACTTTATGACTTAGCATCTTTTCTATATGTGCAGCTTCTTAGCTTGGAAGAAGCTTGGACTCTAATTCTTGATGATGCATTGGCTAATTCTTTCGTAGCACCCGCAACAGATGATCTAAAAGACGACAAACAATTAACATGTAAGTTTTTTCTAATAAAAGATTAAGTTATATTAGATGCAGTTGCCATTTTCCAACTCTATTGAAATTGTGAATTTTTGTTTTGATTTGGGGACTGGTATGGTATCTATCCAGTTGAAGAGTATGAGAGGTCATGGGAACAAAATGAAGAGCTAGGTCTGAATGATATTGACACCTCTTCTGCGGATGCTGCTTATGAATCAACAAACACTACTAAGATTGATTGAACATCTTCTGAACTCATATTTCTTTCCTCTCTTGTCTCAATCCAGCACAAGGAGGGAAGAAACATAACCTGAAGGAAGAATTGTTGTGCCTTTAGTAGCTAGGAACATAGAGAGAAAGGAAATGCTTGTTGTCTTATTTAGTGACTTGTTTTAGTTGGTTGTTATGTAAAAGTTACCATTAATTTTTGTTTTTCTTTCTTTTTAGCACACTGTATTGTATGATAATATATTGATAACTATTGCATCCTTAAATTATATTTTTAGTAAAATTTTGCTAACCTCTCTGATTTAGTTATTGTCTTAAAAATATATTCTTTTGACTTGGAGTTCGTTGGTTATTTCTGGTTTTTGCAATACTTGATGCTGTTTATTTAGTTTCCCTTTTTAATCAGCGCATCTCTCTGTTTTCTATAAGAAACAATATATTTTTTTTTGACTTGGTGAGTTTGTTGGTTACTTCTGGTTTTTGAGATACTTGAAATTAGTCTTAAATAATTTCTTTTGACTTGGTATGTTGAAATTTTTCCTGCAATAATCAAGTTTTCCAATTAAATTCATTCGATAACCCATGCATAACTTAGGTGCCGTAATCAAGTTTTCTTTTTGATATAAGAGGAGGTGGTATTCCATTTGACACATGCACTTAAAAAGCAACAAAGATGTCATATGAGATGATCCATGCATAACTTAGGTGTCATATGAGATGGCGTATGCATGCAAGTTTTGTACGGATGTGTCATCTCATATGACGCGAGTGTAAGTCTATTTCCTATACGTAACAACTCATTTTTTTCACCATTCTTCACACTTCTTCTCATTTTTTCTCTAATTTTTTCTTTAACTTCCAGAAGAGATGAATATGTTTATTAATCGGCTACCAAACCCTAGATCAAAGTGAATTTTTAGAACATCCATTCTATTTACCATCTTAAGAGGTCATTGATCTGATAGTTAGACAGAGAAATCTAAGATGGTGAGGTTATTAGAAGAATTTAGAGACTTGTAACGACCACTTTATATGCGACTGGATAACCACAACGTTGGTGGGATGAAGTAAAAAATGACAGGGATGTAATGACTATGATTTGTCGTGTTAAGTGATTTTATTCGTTGTCTGTGTTGTTTTAATTTTGCGTTCAGTTTGTTGTAACCAATCTGCTTAAGGAATAAAAAGTTCAGTTCATTTTTAAAAATAAATTATAAAAAGTGCATACAATAATTACATCACTGTAGCATCCAACAAACATATGGGCTCCTTCAGATCTCACCTTAGCCCCGACTTGAGCCTACACGAGGAATATGACCCAAACAATCCAACATACCTGCAAACATCACATCACCATAGCATTCAACAAACACATGGCTACCAAACACCTTAAGAAACATTATCTTTTTAACCTCCCGATTCAACTGACAAGTACTACCGACCAACCATCCAACCCATACCGCCACTAACACGACCAAATTTTAAGGACATGGGCAACCGACTTTTTAACAGTGGGTCTTCAGGATTATTTAGTGAGCTAACTGATTTCATTGACCCAGATCGCATTGACTTCCCAGGACCCTCGACTCAAAGACAACAAGAACCTCCGAGGAGTAAGGGACAACGACTTAGGATAGCACAAGAGTGCAGAACCAATAGTCGATATCAACGATCGGACCATTAAATTATATGTGATTTTTATTCTCTGAATGTAATGGTTATATTAAATTAGTAATAATAATTTTTATAATTTTTTTATTATTATTTAAATAAACTAAAAAAAATAATTAAAAAATAATAAACAACACTTAGGCGCCATATGAGATGACTCCTCCAAATTGCATTGAACCCATGCGCCATCTCATATGGTTCCTATCTTAAATTTTTTCATCCATGGGTCATCTCATATGGCGCCTCCTCTTATATAAAAAACAAAACCTGATTATTTGGGTGAATTATGGAAAAACTTAGTTATGGAGGGAATTTAATTGCAAAACTTGATTATTGCTGAAAACTTTTTTTTGGCGAGTTCGATGATTACTTTTGATTTTTTGAAATACTTGCTGCTGTTTATTTAGTTTCCCTGAGTGCTTCTCTCTGTTTTCTATAAGAAACAAAATGATTGAATTTAAGTGTATGTTTGAACTTATGTTGACTTGGTAAAAATTACGGTGCATCACTGAATTTACAAAAGTTACATTTTAAGCTTCGACAAAATGCCTCTAAATTTGTTAAATTTATGAGGAGATTTTTCGATAATTTCTGTATTTTTTTGTTGGGGAATTCGATAAGATGTGTAAAAGATTATTGGAATGACGCATGTGATATATGATTCTAGTATCAAGAATCCAATTACTACAAATAAAATGATGTATAAGATTAATGGTGGTAATGTTACTTGTTGGTGAAGGAATGGTGGTGTTCAACTGATGAATGGAGGACTTGAGGTTGATTAGAAGCTCGTTGAATGAATTCAAGAATGACCTTTTATTGGTATGCATTGAAGCCACGAGTGATGTTCTCAGAAGATATCCTCAAGTTGTTCATTGTGAATGTTTTCATTGTTGGCTTTAAATTTTAGACGCTTAGCCTCGTTGTGAATGTTTTCTTTGTTGGCTTCAAATTTAGAAGCTTGAGATAAATTCATGCATTTGAGGTGTGGAAAAAACCCATATTTCTTTAAATAAATTTTAATTGTGTGTCCGAGATTGTGACAAAAGGTATACATTTTTATTCCTTGACCATGAACGGTGGGAAAAGATATTGAACCCAATTCTTGAAAACGATTTATGTTGTAGGGTTTGGAGGCTCAAACAACATTGAAAATACATGATTGATATATGGAAGAGGTTGCATAAGGATTATTTGTGAATGAACTAGAGAATACTTCTCATTCAATTCCTTGAAAAAATGAATAATGTAGTTGGTGTCACTGTAACACCCCAATTCTACCCGATAAATATTATAAAAATCAAAGTTATAAAATTTCGACAACTAAATCAGGATGCTACAATTTCAACTTAAAATAACAGCATTTAACACATATACATAACACTTTAAACTAGGATGAACCAACAACAACATAAATTAATCTTTTAAAACCAACAACTTTCATAACTACGCATCGGAATCATAAAATTCGACTTAAAAGAATGTAACATCTTTATCCAACTGAAACAACTCCAAATAACAAGTACTTAACGAAAATGAACTTAGAATTCAACAACTGAAGTAATAACAACGATAAAGCAACAAACGTTCATCCCCCGAGTGTTACGTATCAGAGAAATGACACCGACTCAAACTACTGAAGGTAAATAATCTTCACTCTGGATTTCCTGCATGTTATCGACATAGGGCAACATTCAAACAAAAGGGGTGAGATATCGACAATATAATATGATGCATGATAAAATAATATATTAGAATCCGTTCATACAAAATCACCATTTCGCAGCTCTTTAACAACATTAACATCATCAATCTATCCATACAATAACTCAGAATGCAACATGAAATGCGGTTTGTTTTTATGCACATGCATGTGGTACCAATGAAGCAAAACTCCCAACTTAATAATCTGACAATAAATATAGGCATCAATAAGGCATAAGCCTTCAATTTAATATTTTTCCAATCCAGGCCAACTTAACGAGCATCAGATCCAACTTGACATGTGATGTATGCAACATAACATGAACGTAGCAACAATAACAACAACTCAACATAAATCAACATTGGCCATAAGCCTATAACATCAATAATAATTCAACATCAACTCAACATAATTCAACTTTTGGCAGCAAGTCTACAACATAATATTTGTCAATAGTTAGAGGCACCTCAACATAATTCATCAACCTGAAATTTCTCAACTCAGAACAACTTATACAACACTGGTATCGACCAAATCAACATTAATGGGAAATAGGGTTAGGGAAGAACTACATGCCCCTCGATATGCACAGGAACTAAGAAAAAAATAACAACTAACTTGTGCTACTCGACACAGACTGCAACTTCGTGCAGCTCGACAACAGTATCGGGCTCCTCGGCACGCCCCACAACCTAATATCGTTTGACATCCAACACATCAATTCCCCTACACACCTTGCAGCCTACATGCCGCTCGACACCTAGCACCATCAGTATCCTCCTCGACTACTAATTTCGGCCAACATCATGGAACAATACGTCATAACGACCACCACAACACAATCTATAATTTCTGGCCAACTGCTCGGAATAACAGCAACGATAACCTAACGACTATATCAAAAAGTAATAATCTACACTAACCTATTAATCGATTCTACCGGGCAGTTATACAGACAACTCAAAGCATCCACAACATATCAAACATGCAATTTCCTATAACAGGTTCATTAATCATACAAGGCAGTCATGCGGTAACTCCCTAAATGACTACAACATGAAGAAACAGGCAACTTCAATAACAAATCCAGAATATCAACGTACAACAGTCATAAATACGACCAATTCCCCCATAACAATCATCATCAATCCCATTATAAGGTCAGAACCCCATCCTTACCTAGATTAAAGGTCGCTCTACCAAAATTTCCAGCCGACAACCTTGCCATGCTCTGCTCGACAATCGTGCAACTTTGCTCCTCTCTTCCGCGCAACTTCAGACGGTCATGCACACGACTTCTTATTTTACCAAATAACTAAATCCTTGTGTCAACTTAATCTTATACCATTAATCCTATTGGACTTAACTTTCACATCTCCACTATACTACTTCCAACCAATAAAATAGGTCCAACACAATTATTCTATTATTCTACTAATTCTAACATTATTGTTATTATTATTATTATTATTATTATTATTATTATTATTATTATTATCAATCAACTACTTAATTAACTAATAATAATCTAGCAACTTATGCCAACAATTCCCCACATCTCACAACTTCAACAAATAATTCGAAAATAATTTAATTAAATAATTAATTAAATAACGAGCGTTACAACTCTCCTCCACTTAGAATATTTCCGTCCTCGAAAATTTACCTTATTCGAACAACTCAGGATAAGAGTCCTGCATCTTGCTTTCCAACTCCCGCGTCATGCTTTCTCCGGCAGCTCCTAGCCAGACTACTTTCACCAAAGCAATCTCCTTGCCTCTTAGAGTCTTCATTTCATGATCCGCGAATCGTACAGGAATCGTCTCCACAGTAAGATTATCTCGTACTTTCACATCATCCATATGAATCACATGAGATGGATCTGAAATATACTTCCAGAGTTGTGACACGTGAAACACATCATGCAAATTCAAAAGATTAGGCGCTAAAGCCACTCTATAAGCAACGTTCCCAACTCTGTCCAAAATATGATACAGATCAATAAACCGAGGAGTGAGCTTCTTAGACTTTAATGCTCTCCCAACACCAGTCACAGGTGTAACTCTCAGAAATACACGGTCACCTGCTTGAAATTCTAAATCTTTCCTTCGCTTGTCATGATAACTCTTCTGTCTACTTTGGAAAGCTTTCATATTTTCTCGAATTAACTTCACCTTCTCAGTAGTCTCTCAAACAATTTTAGGTCCAAGAACTACACTTTCTCCAGATTCATGCCAACATAAAGGAGTTCTACATCTCCGGCCATATAACACTTCAAAAAGTTCCATTTCAATACTAGAATGATAATTGTTATTATAAGTGAACTCTATCAATGAAAGATAAGTATCCCACGAGCCTCCATGCTCAAGAACATATGCTCTTAACAAATCTTCTAACGACTGAATAGTCCTTTCAATCTGACCATCCGTCTGAGGGTGATACGCCGAACTCAACCTCAACTTAGAGCCCAATGCTTCTTGCAGACTCTTCCAAAAATCTGAAGTAAACCTCGGATCTCTATCCGACACAATGCATAAAGGAACACCATGCAGCTTTATAAGTACACTAGTATAAATCTCTTCCAGCTTCGACACTGGAAAACTGATGTTAATAGGAATAAAATGAGCCGACTTTGTAAGACTATCAACAATCACCTAAATTGAATCATGTCCCCTTGAAGTATTAGGTAACCCCGTCACAAAGTACATAGAAATGCTATCCCATTTTCATTCTGGAACTTCTAACGGTTGCATTAATCCTGCAAGCTTCTGATGTTCAACTTTCAACTTCTGACAAGTTAAACATGCATACACAAACCGAGCCACATCACTCTTTATTCCAGGCCATCAAAACAAATTCTTCAAATCTTGATACATTTTTGTAGCTCCCGGATGAATGCTCAACTTGCTTCTATGACTTTCCTCAAGAATTATTTTCTTCATCTCCGCATCACCAGGAATACAAATTCGATTACGGAATCTCAACACACCTTGCGCATCTAACTTAAAATCACTATTCTCAGATTGATCGATTCCAACCATCGAATCTGCCAGTTTCATGTCTAACTTTTAAGCTTCTTTGACATTGTCTAGAAATTCATTGTTAATCTTCAACATTCCCAACATAACACTCTGCGGTGTCACTTCGCAAACTAAGCTCATATCTCTGAACTGTTTAATTAATTCTAACTCTTTAGCCATCATTGCCGACATATGTAAAGTCTTTCGTCTTAACGCATCAACCACCACATTCGCCTTTCCTGGATGATAATTCAAATTGAAATCGTAATCCTTTAATAACTCCAACCATCTTCGTTGTCTCATATTCAATTATTTCTGATCAAATATATACTTTAAACTCTTATGGCCACTAAATACTTTGAATCTAGAACCATAAAGATAATGCCTCCAAATTTTTAACACAAAAACAACTGCAACAAGCTCTAAATCATGCGTAGGATAGTTCTTTTCATGAGTCCTTAACTGCCTTTGCGCATAAGCAACCACCTTTTCATTCTGAATAAACACACCTCCTAAGCCCATCTTAGAAGCATCACAATATACCACAAAAGGTTCTCCTGAATTAGGTAATGTCAAAATTGGAGCCAACGTCAATCTCTTCTTCAATTCCGTAAAACTTTCTTCACAGTGAACGTCCCATACATAAGCTCCACCTTTACAAGTCAACTTAGTCAACATAAGTTCCAACTTAGAAAAACCTTCGATAAACCTTCTATAATAACCAGCTAATCCCAAAAAGCTTCTAATCTCGGTAGCCAACTTTGAAGTTTCCCACTGCAACGCAACATCTACTTTAGATGGATCTACAAAAATGCCACCACCTGAGATAACACGACCAAGAAAACTAATCTCCTTTAACCAAAACTCCCACTTAGACAGCTTTGCATACAACTTCTTCTCTTTCAAGACTTGCAATACTATTCTTAAGTGTTCTGTATGCTCTTCTTCTGATTTAGAATAAATCAAAATGTCATCAATGAACACCACTACAAACCGATCCAAATAAGTATAAAAGATACAGTTCATGTATTCCATGAATACTCCCAGCGCATTAGTAACACCAAAAGGCATCATCGAATACTCATAATGTCCATAACGCATTCTAAAAACCGTCTTCTGGATAACTTCATCCTTCACTTTAATCTGATGATAACCCGAACTCAAATCAATCTTACTAAACACTCGAGCACCCACCAATTGATCCATCAAGTCATCTATTCTTGGAAGTGGATACTTGTTCTTAATCGTCACTTTATTCAATTGTCTATAATCAACATAAAGTCTCATACTTCCATCTTTCTTATTACTAGCAACACTAGAGCTCCCCACGACGATACACTTGGTATTACAAATTTCTTTTCAAGTAAATCTTCCAATTGCTTCTTTAATTCTGAAAGTTCAGATGCAGACATCCTGTATGGTGCCATAGAAACAGGTCTGATACTAAGTACAAGATCAATAGCAAATTCGACTTCTCTTTCTGGTGGTACATCAGGAATTTCATCAGGGAAGACTTCAGGAAATTCACGCACCACTTGCAATTCCTCAATTATAGCTTGATTCTCGACATATAACTACACCATCAACGAGAACATCTGAGCCTCTTCTTGCATCAGCTGTCTAGCCGATAACAGACAAACTTCCTCTTCTTCTGGAGTAGAAAAACTCACAGACTTGTTATAAAAATTAATATGAACATGGTTATGCTCTAACCACTTCATACCTAAGATCACATCTAACCCACTTAAAGGCAAACAAACCAAATCAACAACAAAGTCTCAGTCGAAGATCCACAAAGGACACTTTAAACATACAAAAGAAGTAGTCATCGATCCCTTGGATGGAGTATCGTCGACCATCTCTCAATTAAAAGAAGACAACATAAGACCCAATCTTTCAACACAATCAGCAACAATAAAGCAATGAGTAGCACCAATATCAATAATAGTAATTAAAGGAGTACTATAAATGAAACATGTACCTCTGATGAGTCTGTCCTCATTAGTTGTCTGATTCTTAGCCAAAGCGAACACTTTACCACTGGTTTGTGCCTTTTTTGGTTTCTGACACTGACTACCAATGTGTCCTTCTTCACAACAGTTAAAACAAATCATCTCTTTATGCTTGCACTCAGATATAACATGTCCCGTCTTACCACAACGGAAACACCTCTTCACCTCAGTAGTACGCACATTGCTCTTATGACCAGATCTTCCACATTTGAAACAAAACACACCAGCATGAGCATCTCCCCCACTAGTTCTCTAACCCTGAGCAACTTTCTGTTTACCTTTACCAGCTGGGGAATCGTACGGCTTAC
Source organism: Vicia faba (assembly GCA_948472305.1). Taxonomy (NCBI): domain Eukaryota; kingdom Viridiplantae; phylum Streptophyta; class Magnoliopsida; order Fabales; family Fabaceae; genus Vicia; species Vicia faba. The sequence goes on along the minus strand of OX451738.1, from coordinate 1,286,828,954 downwards.
CACCGTTCTGTTGGTGCTTACCCCTCTTCTCAATGATAATCTTATAGTGAGCATTATTATCTTCTTCATAGATCCTGCAACTATCAATCAAATCGACAAAGACATGAATCTCCTGGTATCTAACTACCTTTTTGATCTCTGGGCGTAACCCATTCTCAAACTTGATACACTTAGAAAACTCAACATTTTCCTCGCTATAATGCGGATAAAACTTAGCCAACTCAGCAAACTTTGCATCATATTCAACAACCGACATACTCCCCTACTTCAGCTCAAGAAACTCAATTTCCTTCTTACCACGAACGTCTTCAGGGAAATACTTCCTCAGAAATTCCCTACAGAACACAGCCCAAGTGGCATTTTCACCTGCAGCTTCTAATTTCTGACAAGTCTCTAGCCACCAGTCATCAACCTCGATTGCTAGCATGTTAGTACCATATCGAACCTTCTGCACTGGAGTGCAGTCCATCACACGCAAGATTCTCTCAATCTCTTTCAACCAATCCAACGTCCTGTCAGAATCATACTTACCCTTGAAGGTATGCGGATTCTCCCTCTAGAAGGTCTCCAAGCTAGGAGATAAAGCATTCCCGTCAGCGTTCAGATGATTCTCCATAGCATGCGCCATAGCTTCCAAAGCAGCAACAAGTGCATCGTCATTCCTTCCAGCCATCTCAAATGATCACTATAACATAAACAAAGGTTAAAACTCAAGTTAATAATACTCGATTGTTAGACAAAACTACGACTCGACAACTTGGTTGGACGGGCCGACTTGATATAATACCAACTTGTAACACCCTAATTCTACCCGATAATTATTATAAAAATCAGAGTTATGAAATTTAGACAACCAAATCAGGATGCTAAAATTTCAACTTAAAATAACAACATTTAATACAGATACATAACACTTAAAACTAGGATGAACCAACAACAACATAAATTAATCTTTTAAAACCAATAACTTTCATAACTACACAGCGGAATCATAAAATTCAACTTAAAAGAATGTAACATCTTTATCCAACAGAAACAACTCCAAATAACAAGTACTTAACAAAAATCAACTTAAAATTCAACAACTGAAGTAATAACAACGATAAAGCAACAAGCGTTCATCCCCCCGAGTGTTACATATCAGAGCAATGACACCGACTCGAACTACTGAAGGTAAACAACCTTCACTCTGGATTACCTGCACGTTACCGACATAGGGAAACATTCAAACTTAAGGGGTGAGATATCGAACAATATAATAGGATGCATGATAAAATAATATATTAGAACAAGTTCATACAAAATCACCACTTCGCAGCTCTTTAACAACATTAACATCATCAATTCATCCATACAATAACTCAGAATACAACATGGAATGCGACTTATTTTTATGCACATACATGTGGTACCAATGAAGCAAAACTACCAACTTAATAATCTGCGAATAAATAGAGGCATCAACAAGGCATAAGCCTTCAACTTAATATTTTGCCAATTCAGGCCAACTTAACGAGCATCAGCTCCAACTTGATATGCGATATATGCGACACAAAGTGAATGTAGCAACAACAACAACAGACAATAACTCAACATAGATCAACGTTGGCCATAAGCCTATAACATCAACAACAATTCAACATCAACTCAACATAATTCAACTTTTAGCCGTAAGCCTACAACATAATATCTGTCAACAATTAGAGGCACCTCAACATAATTTATCAACCTGAAATTTCTCAACTCAAAACAACTTATACAACACTAGTATCGACCAAATCAACATGCACGGGCAATAAGGTTAGGGAAGAACTACATGCCCATCGACATGCACATGAACTAAGAAAACAATAACAACTAACTTGTGCTCCTCGACACAGCCTGCAACTTCGTGTAGCTCGACAATAGTACCGGGCTCCTCGGTACGCCCCGCAGTCTAATACCGTTCGACATCCAACACATCTATTCCCCGATACACCTTGCAGCCTACATGCCGCTCGGCACCTAACACCATAAGTATCCTCCTCGACTACTAATTCCGGCCAACAACATGGAATAATACAACGTCATAACGACCACTACAACACAATCCATAATTTCTGGCTAACTACTCGGAATAACACAACAACGACAACCTAACGACTACATCAACAGGTAATAATCTACACTAACCTATTCATCGATTCTACCGGGAAGTTATACAGATAACTCAAGGCACCCATAATATAACAAACGTGCAATTTCCTATAACAGTTTCATTAATCATACAAGACAATCATGCGGTAACTCCCTAAACGACCACAACATGAAGAAACGAGCAACTTCAATAACAGATCCAAAATATCAATGTACAACAGTCATAAATACGACCAATTCCCCCATAACAATCATCATCAATCCCATTATAAGGTCAGAACCTTACCCATACCTGGATTGAAGGTCGCTCTACTAAAATTTCCAACTGACAACCTTGCCTTGCTCCGCTCGACAACCGTGCAACTTTGCTCCTCTCTTCCGTGCAGCTTCACACGGTCACGCACAAGACTTCTTATTTTACCAAATAACCAAATCCTTGTGTCAGCTTAACCTTATACCATTAATCCTATTGGGCTTAACTTTCACATCCCCCACTATACTACTTCCAACCAATAAAAAGGCCCAATACAATTATTCTGTTATTCTACTAATTCTATTATTATTATTATTATTATTATTATTATTATTATTATTATTATTATTATTATTATTATTATTATTATTAATCAACTACTTAATTAACTAATAATAATCTAAAAACTTATGCCAACAATTCCCCACATCTCACAACTTCAACAAATAATTCAAAAGTAATTTAATTAAATAATTAATTAAATAACGAGTGTTACAATCACAATATTCTTTAGTGGCGGGTAGGAGAAAACATGAGTATTTAACAGGACACACACAAGTGGGCATGGAACAAAAATTGTCAAGTTGTTGTCACAACTTCTAGAGCATGGTGAAAATTGAGTGACATTTTGACCTCCTTGCTTGTGAGTGCATATTAATACGAAATATACCGCTTTGATGATATCATTCCCCGGGTTTTTGCCAAATTTCTTAAGTGGAATCCATCTAAAGTGCGCTTTCAGCAATTTAAGTGTTGATGGAATTAGTAATCCATGCCATAACCATCATATTGCACCGATCTCAAGTCATGGAAGTGTGATTGGGGTTTGAGGGAGAATTAGGTTTTTGTCGATGAACCCTAATTTTTTTTATGTAAGGGAAAACTTAATCGATATGGACCAAGAATGGTAATTTTTATTGTTGAAGGGGTTGAGAAACAATGGCGTGACCGAGGTTGTCAGAGGGGTGCATCAAAAAATGCATCGAGCATATCAGTTTGATAACTTCGATTAGGATTAAGATTAGATCGAGGAATAACATTATTGGTGGTTGTTTACGGTATATTGAATGATAGTTGTAGAGATGATGGTTGGGTGATAGATTCATTGTCAATGACAATGTCAACGATGACCATCGTTGCATAAAAAAGAAAGTGAATATTGTGAGTTTGTGAAGAAGACGAGAAAGAAGATGAATGAATGAAAATAGAGAAAGAAAATGAAAGAACGACCTAAAATACACAGATTAATCTCACTAATGGTTGATATGATAAAGTGGAAATACTTATTGCTAATAGGAAGATGACAAATGAAAGATAAGGATGAAATAAATTAGAGAGATCAAAGTCTCTTGACACCATGCTAATGATAAAAACATATAGAAAAAAAATTATAAAAAAAACATATAGAAAAAAATGATAAAATTGAAATTATTAGAAAATCAATTCAATTAATATAAGAAGAAGTGCAATTTATTGTCCATTTGTCTTTTACTTTTAGAGTAATGTTAATATGCGTTTTGAGTATATGTTAAAAATTAAATAAAAATTTTTTATCTTAAAAATTATGTATTAAATGTATTATAAATATATAGTTATTATTTTTCAATACAAGATTTCTAAATATAAATTCTTAGGACATGTTATCATTATCCTTATTTTTAGATAAACTTTATTGTATTGATTAAGTTTTATCTTTTTATATCTTTAAATTAATAAGTAGTCCGTCAAAAATACAACTATATACATTTTAGTGAAACAAATTTAGAAAAAAAATTATTTGTCAAAAAAAAGAGAAAAAAAAACACTCTTAACTGTTTCCTAACTAACTCAAAATTTTATGCTAATTTAGAATTTAACACATTCTTTCATCTTATTGCCAAGCTCAAGTTGTAGGAGAGTATTACACAGTTAGAGAGTTAGTTTACAGTTAAATAGTTGGTAGCCATTAACCAACTTTGACAGCTCTAAGCTCTAAAAGAGGCAAAGATAAGTGAGAGTCTAGATAGAAAACAGAAAAGGAAACATGTACATATAATCTAAGATCTCATTACAAGTAACCACCATTGGGTAACATGTAGCGGTCGGATTATATTCTTAAAGAAATTACTAAAAAAATCTATGAATAGAGAAAACATGCGCACGTACAAACAAAGGATAATGAATTGTCCAATTTTATTCAGAAATTTGGGTCCCAAACAGAACGTGCATCTTGACAGTTACTTGCTAGTTTTTTTCTCAAACATGTTAATAGCTGTTAGGGTTAGGGTTTCATCATAATAAACTTATAGTTCTCACCGGAGTTTTAAGAAACAATATCAAGGGTTTATATGTTAAATAATAAAGGCTTAAATGTATTTTACCTCTTACAATAGTAGTGGATTTTGATTTATTTCTTTTAAATTTTTTTTAATCTCTCAATAAAATAAGATTCTCTTAAATTTGATCTTGGGTCAAGATTCCAGTAGAATTTGATCTTGTTTTTTTTTAAATTTCACGTGGAAATTCGAGTATTTTTTTTAAAATATTTTTTTAATTTTTTCTTAATTTTTTTTAAAATTTTTTAAAATCCCCCCGGGACAAGTTTATTGTTTTATTTTATTTATCCCATATTAATTTGATACATTAATTTTGTGTGGTATTTAATTTTTTCGATAGATACTTAATTTTGTTTTTTTGGACGGTCGGGATTTTACCGACAAACGTTGAATGGTTTGCTCTCTGATTCCTACAATAGGAGAGTGACAGAGATCGAGTATCGAGAATATTTCATAGGTACTGATGGTTGGATAAAATACAACCTGATCGAGTTGAATCGATAATACAATTTTAAACAAATGATTGACATAATGAATACTAGAAAAAAACAATATTAAAGTCAATATAAAAAAAATCGGTGAAAATCATGAATTACTTTGTCAGCAAAAAAATTTGTGATGCACACATTATGTAATAAAATATTAAGATTAATTAAAATACACTATCAATTTAAAAATATTTTATACTGTCATCCAATTAAAATTAATTATTTTGACATAAAAAGAGAAAAATATGAAAGAAATAGTTATTAAAAAAAATTTAATTCTAATTGGATGATATTGTAAAATTAATTAGTCTCTAAAATATTTAAATAAATATATTAGCTTATATAAGAATCCAATTGCGTATTTTAAATAGGGCGCATTTAGTTTGAAATCTTGTTGTTGTAAGTGGGGTTGAATATTCCTAATACTTCCTTTATATATTATTTATTTTCAGAAGAAAAAAAAACTTCAACAAAATACAATGTATTTTAACTACTAATTTATTAGATTCGTATTTTCCACTCACGTGTATACTATGTTTTCGATCGTATATTCTATTAGATTCGTATTTTCAACTGCCCAAAAAAACAAAATTAAATATCTATCAGAAAAATTAAGTACCACACAAAATTAATATATCAAATTAATATGTGATAAATAAAAAGAATTTCAAAAAAATTAAAAAAAAAAAAATTTAAAAAAAAATTAAAATATAAAATAAATTAAAATTAAAAATAAAAATAGTCGAATTTTCACGTAAAATTTAAAAAAATAAATAAAAAAAGCAACTTCAAAACTTTTATTTAAGGACTAAATTTTTTTTTAAAAGAGATAAATCAAAACTTATTACTATTATAAAAGAATAAAAATACATTTAACCCAATAATAAGATTATAATTCATATCATAATCAAAATTCGTATTTAAAACACTGTCTTGTTATATATATAAAAGGAACTTTGTTTCCTTTAATTCTTTTTCATCGTCCTTGTCAAACTCACCCCACTACCTTTAATGGTCCCAACCATCAATGGTCCACACATCCTTGCTAATGTTTGTGGTTCACCCTACAAACAACATGACACCTCTCTCTCTTTCCTTTTCCTTTTCTCTTTACTTTAATTGTATTTTGTTTCCATCTATTTACTCTCATCTCTATACCACGCCCTTCAATATTTATTGTCCAAATTCCCACTTGTCTCATATATTTAATATATCTTATCCATAAAATATGGCGTTGAAAAATATACATATTTTCTTTTCACCTGAATAAATTTGAATAGCTCAACTTCGTAAGAGATGGACATGTATGGATATCTTATTGGCGTCATTGATGTAATTTTTTTTCTTCTTTTTCAATTATAGTGACACTTGTGGAAAACGCTATTAAAATACTCAAGTTTTGAAGATGTCATAGTGGTAATAATGTTAAAATATAAATTTACTAACATTTTACAATTAAATGTAATATTTTGAAACAAAGTACCATATTTAATCCTGGTCATAGAATAAGAGTGGGGAATGGATTCCCTATAGTGTAAAGATCACCGGAGGTGGAGCAGTTGACATATTCACCCTTAAATCTCCATCTTTTAATATTTTTAAATATTTTTATTTATAAGTGTATAGTTGAGCTTTTACTGAATTAAAATGTCATTGGAGAAGATCCATTCTTAGTATGAGTGTGTTAATTGAGTTAAACAAATGTAAATTACTAGTACATATGTTAATATCATGGTTTTGAGATTGACAATAATTTTGTTAAAATATGATTCACAATAAATATGTTATGGGAGATGTTCTAACATGCTGGAAAGGTTTATTGAAGAAAGATGTTCTATTAGATGTTGTGACATTCTCTACCAGAACATGTACATGATGTTTTAAATCTTGACAAATTTAATTTGATTATGTGATATTCCTTTTGAATATGTCTCAATAAATTTTGCAGGTAAAAAATATTTAATCTAGAATAAGTTTTGTATCTTCAGCTGTACATAAGTTACTAAATTGGACCTTGAGACAATTTAGAAAACTTGGTATTGTTTGTTCCAAGATTTAAGGAGATTTTGCTGCACAATTGGTGCATCACTCAGCTTGTAGATCAAGAAATATCTGGATACACATTTCGAAGTCCATGGACTACAAATGTGTATTTAAAGAGAAGACCTAAACCTAATGTATCAATTCTTTAAAATTAAGTTTTTCATAATTTTTAAATTAGGGGAAGCTTAGAGTCTTAGGTTTTGAGAGTCTCTTGTGTGGGTGTAAGTCACCCATGTATCTTTCGATACTATGTGGTAGACTGATTGTTACTTGACAATTTGTCAAGTTATTGTTTTCACTCTAAAGCTTTTAAGCAAAAAGTTGAGTTTTGTATTGGAAGTGTAATATTCTTGTTGAGTTGTTTTTGATACAATCACTAGGATTGAGACTGTTAGATATCACTGAGATGATTAAGATTTGAGATGAGATTTCTCATATCTAGATGGTGATTTCTAGGTAGAAGTTGCACCGGGTAGGGATTAGGTGAGAAATTATAAATTGGGTCTGTTTAGGCTTTAAATTGATACTACTAATATTGGATTTCCTTGCTGGCTTGGTAACCCCTATAGTAGGTGATGTTGCACCGAATTGGGTTAACAATTATTTGTGTTATTTATCATTCTACAATTTAATTTCAGTATGAATCACATCTTGATAAAATGTTCAGTTTGTCAACAAATGTTGTAACATTTGTCTTGACATTGTTCTGATGTTGGGATATCAGTATTAACATGTGTTGTATGTGCCAGAAAATTTCAATTGACATCAGAGCAGGCACCCTGGTCTATTGGGTGAGCTTCAGGGAGTATTTTTCTGATACTACTGTTTTTTTTTGTTGGAAGGATGGAATGATAACATTATGGTTATCTATGGACATCAGGTATTGAAAAATTACCAGGATAGAAGAATCCTAGTGCTGAGGAGATAGAAGGGAAGAGTATGAGTTGGCTTTTTGTCACTATGAAATTATCAATATCATGATCAAAGTGTGAGCAACCCCTTCATAGATTGATTTTGAATGATTGCAAACATAATATAACATGTTTGAATAAGCCAAAATTACATTTCTCTCATAATGCATCATTATGAGTCGACACATCAAGCTTTGTATCGATACATAGCTTTCTGAAGTCCCTGGAATTGTATCTCAAAACTATTATGTATCGATACAAAAGCTTATGAGTCGATACATAACTCTTTGATGATCCTGGAATGTAATTCTAAAAACTGCATGCATCGATACATAAATTTCATGCATCGACACATAATATTTTGATTCCTCTGTAATACTTGTATGAATCGACACAAAACCTTATGCATCGACACAAAACATTCTGATGACCCTGGAAAATGTTTTGAAACTTATATGTATCGATACATAATATCATGTGTCGACTCATACTATGTTTTAAATTCAAAAGTTAAATTTACAATCAGTATGTATCGACACATATGCATTATGTATCGACACAAAACATTCTGATGATCCTGGAAAACATTTTGAAACTTATATGTATCGATACATAATATCACGTGTCGATGCATACTATGTTTTAAATTCAAAATTTAAATATGCAATCAGTATGTATCGACACATACGCATTATGTGTCGACGGGTATAAAAGTGTTGGTTCTGTAAAACGCTATAATAGGTTTTTGTATCGACTCAAAACATAATGTATCGACTCATCCTGTTACATGTAACTAACATGAGTCGACACATGACCAACATGCATCGACTCATGCACTTTCTTTTTTGACTAACCGTTTTCTGTTATAAATATAAGCAAGCATTTTCTTCAGAAATATAACACATCAATATAGAAGATTGTGTGCAAAACAATTGTGAGCAACCAGAAGCTTTTGATTCCTTCATCATTATCATCTTCTCAACTATCTTACATTCAACAACAACAAAGAAAATCAAACATCCTTGTTGAATTGAATCAAGCCGTTTGAGATAACGTTCAGCTGAGTATTGAAGAAGTCTAGCTGAGTTGAAGGTTGAAGAGGAAGCTTCAAGAAATAAACTAGAGGGTTTGTCCTTCAAGAACGGGTGTGTTCTTGAGGGTTTTGTCAGTCACGGTCGCGCGAGTCGGATTCATCCGTAGCGAGAGGTTTGGAAATCGGAAGGATTTTGAACAAACATGTCGTGGAAGCGGAGGATCGTTCGGTGACTTTGCAGGGAATCTTGATACAACTCTTATCAAGTGGTGGTTCTTACAAGAAGAAGAAGATCATAAGGATTTCTGTCTTTTTGTGTAGTGTAACCTTGCTATCAAACATTCAACATATTGATATAAAAGTTCTCAGTTTCTATTGTGAAATTGAGAGGGAGACGTACCCACACGCGAGGACGACAGTGGGGAACTTCCTTACCAAACTTCATGTGTATCGTTCTCTCTTTCTTTCTCTTTACAATTTTAAATATTCTATAATTTTACAATTCAATTGGCGTGCTAAGTTTTACAGTCTAATGATAAACATAGTGGCACAAACATTTTCACCAAACCATCACTATTAAATCATTATACAAGCATACGCCAATTGTTTGACAAAATTCCTATCATATTTCTAAATTCATTGGAAATTCTGTTTTATGATAAGGGCATTGAAACACCAAGATTTCTGAGTTGTAGATTCATCCATTCCATTAAATAAAATTCCAACAAAGTTTTCACATGTCAAGTTTTCTAGTAGTCGGTTCAAAGTAGACGGAATTGATTCAGGACATTGATTTTTGCTGCTTTCAACTCTCTTTGATAAAATAATTTTTAAATCCTTGAAAAAGAAGAGGTGATCTATTCACCCCCCCTTTCAATCACTTGCCACACCGTCTAACAAGTGGTATCAGAGCACCGGTTAGCTGGTGCTTTGTATCTACTCATAACGCTATGGCCTTTGAACCAAATGGGGCGTATAATAGAGCTCCTGTTTTCAATGGTGAAAACTATGGCTACTGGAAAGACTGCATGCGAGTACACATAAATAAATTCCATTGACAGGAATGTATGGACTGCCATTCAAAATGGTCCTTTTCAAATCACCATGAGGAATGATGCAGGTGCAATAGTACCTAAACCCGAGGATCAATGGAATGAAATGGATGAAAAGAAATGGTCGTGCGATTGGAGAGCCAGAAATATGATGATCTCAGCACTTGGTGTTGATGAGTATTATAGGGTGTCTCATTGCACGTCCACTAAAGAAATGTGGGACGCTTTAGAAATTTCCCATGAAGGCACAACTGAAGTTAAACAATCCCGCATTAATACACTCAATCAAGAGTTCGAGCTCTTTCGCATGAAGCAAGGCGAATCTGTCTCTGACATGCAGAAGAGATTCGTACACCTTGTGAGTAGTTTAAATGCACTTGGAAAACCTGTTTCCAATGAAATTGCTACTAATAAAATTCTGAGATGTCTTAGCAGGGAATGGCAACCTAAAGTAACAGCTATCAAGGAAGCAAATGACCTCACTACGCTTACCATTACAACTCTGTTTGGAAAGCAGGAAGAACATCAACAAGAATTGCAAAGTCTTGAAAGATACGAAAATAAGAGTAAGAAAGAAAGGAACAAAGACAGGGAGGGTGAGAAGAAGTCAATAGCTCTAATGACTTCTAGCTCTAAGTCCTCAACCAAAGAGCAAGATGATAATGGCTCAACTAGTGATGAAAATTCTGATGATGAAGAAATGGGACTTTTTGTTCGGAGATACAATAGATTTATCCGAAAGAATGGAATCAAGCACTCTGATAAGAATCTCACAAGCTTTCAAAAACAATCCAAAGAACCAAGGCAAGAAGAAAATAAAAAGCAAAGAGGTAAAGGACCTTGTTACAATTGTGGTAAAGTTGGACACTACAAACCAGACTGTCCAAAGATGAAAAAGGATAAAGAAAAAGCTCCACCAAAGAAGTTCAACAAACAAAGAAGAGATTATATTGCGTGGGAAAGCGATGGCGATTCATCAGACGATGGCAGTTCAAGTTGTAGTGATGAAAGTGCAAATTTATGTCTGATGGCACATACAAAAAGTCAATTCTACAACAAGGAAGACAACCACAACAAACAAGTAAGACAAGCATATACTAACAACTTTTCTTCTATGACCTTTTCTGAACTAAAGTTAGTTTTTGAAAAACTGCAATACAAAGCTGAAGATGCCTTTAAGAGATTATCCTCCGATAAACAAATATTTTCATTTCTCGAGAGTAAAGTTTATAAAGTTGAAAAAGACTTAAAAAGTCTAAAAGCTAGTATTGCAGACAGTTCAAAAGATAAGGATGTTACAGGATGTATTCCCAGAAGGGAATATGAAGTTTGTCATATTTGGCAGCAAGAGGTTAGGACTCTTAATGCAAAATTAGAAAAAGCTTTACAGCCCAAAGTTACTTTTGCAATCGATCCTAAATTTTTTAAGAAAACTTTAAATCCACCATATTCAAAATACTCTTTTGTTAAAAAATTACCAAAGGATACGATGAGCAAAAGTAAAATAATACATCATCATCATGGTTTATTCCATTATTGTTGTCACTTTGGACATACCATTGAAAAATGCAAGTTTAGGAGGTTCCTTGTTCCTAAAGGCATTTACCAATGGAGGCCCAAAGGCAACCCTGTTACCACTTACCCACATGGACCCAATAAAAATTGGGTACCTACCTATCTCTTTTGATATTGCAGGAAAAATGCCTCACACCCATGGATAGAAGATGGGTTTTAGACAGCGGGTGTTCAAGGCATATGACTGGTGACATATCGCTCTTCATTGACTTCAAGGCAAAGAAGAAAGGATTTGTTACCTATGGAGACAATAACAAAGGAGCTATACTCGATAAAGGTAGTGTAGGTAATCCCTCTATCACTACTATTTCTAATGTCCATTTAGTAGAGGGGCTTAAACATAATTTGCTCAGCATTAGTCAATTATGTGACAAAGGTTATAAAGTTATCTTCACAAATACTTGCTGCATAATTGAAAATACTGAAAAAGATATTGTGTTTAAGGGCATTAGAGTAAACAATGTCTATATGCTTGACCTTTTTGATGTATCCTTAACAAGCACTAAGTGTCTAGTCACCTTGAATAATGATTCATGGCTTTGGCATAAACGCTTAGCACATGTTAACTTTGATTTGCTTAATAAGGTTGTACCCAAGGATCTAGTAGTAGGTCTTCCAAAGATAAAATTTACAAAGGATCACCTATGTGATGCATGCCAAATGGGAAAGCAAACAAGGGTCTCTTTCAAATCCAAAAACATGATTTCCACTTCACGGCCCCTTGAGCTTCTCCACATGGACCTTTTTGGACCCTCTAGAACAAAAAGTTTAGGAGGAAATTATTATGTTTTTGTTATTATTGACGACTACTCTAGATTTACTTGGACTATATTCCTTCATAGCAAAAATGAAACTTTTTCTGCTTTTAAGAGTTTTGCAAGATTATCTCAAAATAGAATGGAATTGAAAATAATTGCAATTTGAAGCGATCATGGATGTGAATTTCAAAACCATCTCTTTGATAAGTACTGTGACAAGCATGGTATTGAGCATAATTTTTCAGCACCTCGAACTCCACAGCAGAATGGAGTTGTGGAACGCAAAAATCGCGTCTTAGAGGAGCTAGCAAGAACAATGCTCAATGAAGGTGGATTACCAAAATATTTTTGGGCTGATGCAATTAGCACAACCTGTTATGTTTTAAACAGAATACTAATTCGTCCAATTTTGGATAAAACACCTTATAAAATCTTGAAAGGAAGAAAGCCAAACTTGTCACATCTTCATGTATTCGGTTGCAAATGTTTTGTCTTAAATAATGGAAAAGAAAATCTTGGAAAATTTGATGCAAAAGCAGATGAAGGTATCTTTCTCGGATACCCACAATCAAGCAAAACATATAGGGTATACAATAAACGTCTACTTACAGTTGAGGAGTCATTTCATGTCTCTTTTGATGAATCTTATCCGAAACATGTCACAAAAGGTATTTCTCTTGATGGTGCAGGTGTATCTACTGAAAATATACTCAAAGAAACTGTTGAAGAAAATGTTCAATCCAAAACAGTTGATGATAAGGAAGAAAAAGATACAAGCCCTTCAAAAGATGAGGAAGAAGAGCAAATGGAAGCAAATGATCTTCCACTAGCTTGGAAGTCCTCTAAAGACCATCCCATTGACAACATATTGGGAGACATCTCAAAAGGAGTAATGACTCGCTCCAAGATAAGTAATTTTTGTTATCATTTTGCTTTCGTTTCACAAGTAGAACCTAAGAATGCTAAAGAGGCCTTGATTGATGAATTTTTTCTAATGGCCATGCAAGATGAGCTAAATCAGTTTAAAAGAAATGACGTTTGGGAACTTGTCCCTCGTCTGCGAGACCATCATATCATAGGCACTAAATGGGTTTTTAGAAATAAACTTGATGAAAACGGAATGATAACCCGCAATAAAGCACGCTTGGTAGCACAAGGGTATAACCAAGAGGAGGGCATTGATTATGAGGAGACTTATGCTCCAGTTGCTCGCCTTGAGGCTATACGTCTTTTGCTCGCTTATGCGTGTGCAAAAGATTTTAAGCTTTATCAAATGGATGTAAAGAGTGCCTTTCTTAACAAGTCATAAATGAAGAAGTGTATGTCTCACAACCTCCCAGTTTTGAAAATAACGAATATCTAGATCATGTATTTAAATTAAAACAAGCTTTATATGGTCTTAAACAGGCTCCCCGGGTCTGGTATGAAAGACTTAGTAAATTTCTACTTGATCATGGCTATTCAAGAGGTCAACTGGACACTACTCTTTTCATTAAACGTAAAGGAAAGCACATCCTTTTAGTTCAAATATACGTAGATGACATTATTTTTGGTTCAACTAATCTACACTTGGTCGAGGAATTTTCCAAAATCATGCAGGGTGAATTTGAGATGAGCCTCATAGGGGAACTAAACTACGTTCTCGGTCTCTAAATAAAGCAGCTCAATGAAGGCACAATTATATGTCAAACAAAATATTGCCAAGAGTTTCTTAAACGATTTGGGATGAACAACTCTAAACCAATTGATACTCCCATGCCTACCAATGGAAACTTAGACAAGGATGAACACAGTAAGAGTGTCGATGTCAATAAATATAGAGGTATAATCGGATCACTCTTGTATCTTATAGCATCTAGGCCTGACATCATGTTTAGTGTTTGCATGTGTGCACGATATCAATCGGATCCTAAGGAATCCCACTTGAAAGCTGTCAAGCGTATACTTAGGTATCTCAATAATACACCTAAGTATGGGCTATGGTATTCCACGGGAAGCGATTACAGTTTAGTAGGTTACTCTGATTCTGATTTTGCTGGATGCAAATCAGATAGGAAAAGCACTAGTGGAACTTGTCACTTGTTTTCAAACTCTTTAATAAGTTGGCATAGCAAAAAGCAAGTTTTTGTTGCTTTGTCAACTGCTGAAGCTGAATACGTTGCAACCGATAGCTGTTGTGCTCAGATCTTATGGCTGAAGCAACAATTACAAGACTACGATATTCAATTAAAACGTATTCCAATCAAATGTGACAATACAAGTTCTATAAACCTCACTAAGAATCCAGTTTTACACTCACGCACTAAACACATAGAAATTAGACATCACTTTCTACGCGATCATGTTGAAAAGGAGGATGTTACGTTTGAGCATGTTGATACTAAAAATCAACTTGCTGACATCTTTACAAAACCACTTGCAACTGACCTCTTCTTCAACATCCGCTGTGAGCTAGGGATTTTAGATCTCTCATACGTGATGTCCTAAACATATATGTAATTGAAATATATCTATGTCACACCATACTGTTAAGATGTGCTTTTTCAGCTTTAGTACGTGTGTTCACTTATCAAATCAAACAAGGTAATATCCTTCCTATCTTCACCCTCAATCACCTATAAGTTGATCTAAATGTTCAATGAAAATGTCTTCGTATATCTCTTTTACATAAATTGTGCTTATATAATCTAACTTTCTTATCTGCCAATGCATTACTCTTAACGTGATTACTTTATGTTTACTATGCTATTTACTCACTTATTGATAACTTTATGCCTGACATTCTGTGTGAATGCCAAGTCCATTAATTGCTGAAATTGTATATAAATTTTCCTATGTGCTGAGTTTCTTGAAAAATTTGCTTATTCTCTTTTTGATATGGTCAAAGGGGGAGAAGAAGAGTGTGTCATTGAAGATTGTGCTTGTATTAGGAAGAAGAAACACAAACTCAGGGGGAGTGAGATTTTTTTCATTCACGACACATCATCAGATATTTGCCATCATCAAAAAGGGGGAGTTTGTGAGCAACCCCTTCATAGATTGATTTTGAATGATTGCAAATATAATATAACATGTTTGAATAATCCAAAATTACATTTCTCTCATAATGCATCATTATGAGTCGACACATCAAGCTTTGTATCGATACATAGCTTTCTGAAGTCCCTGGAATTGTATCTCAAAACTATTATGTATCGATACAAAAGCTTATGAGTCGATACATAACTCTTTGATGATCCTGGAATGTAATTCTAAAAACTGCATGCATCAATACATAAATTTCATGCATCGACACATAATATTTTGATTCCCTTGTAATACTTGTATGAATCGACACAAAACCTTATGTATCGACACAAAACATTCTGATGACCCTGGAAAATGTTTTGAAACTTATATGTATCGATACATAATATCATGTGTCGACTCATACTATGTTTTAAATTCAAAAGTTAAATTTTCAATCAGTATGTATCGACACATACACATTATGTATCAACACAAAACATTTTGATGATCCTGGAAAATGTTTTGAAACTTATATGTATCGATACATAATATCATGTGTCGACGCATACTATGTTTTAAATTCAAAATTTAAATCTGCAATCTGTATGTATCGACACATACGCATTATGTGTCGACGAGTATAAAAGTGCTAGTTCTGTAAAACGCTATAACAGGTTTTTGTATCGACTCAAAACATAATGTATCGACTCATCCTGTTACATGTAACTAACATGAGTCGACACATGACCAACATGCATCGACTCATGCACTTTCTTTTTTGACTAACCATTTTCTGTTATAAACATAAGCAAGCATTTTCTTCAGAAATATAACACAACAATATAGAATATTGTGTGCAAAACAATTGTGAGCAACCAGAAGCTTTTGATTCCTTCATCTTCATCATCTTCTCAACCATATTACATTCAACAACAACAAAGAAAATCAAACATCCTTGTTGAATTGAATCAAGCCGTTTGAGATAACGTTCAGCTGAGTATTGAAGAAGTCTAGCTGAGTTGAAGGTTGAAGAGGAAGCTTCAAGAAATAAACCAGAGGGTTTGTCCTTCAAGAACGGGTGTGTTCTTGAGGGTTTTGTCAGTCACGGTCGCGCGAGTCGGATTCAGCCGTAGCGAGGGGTTTGGAAATCAGAAGGATTTTGAACAAATAGGTCGTGGAAGCGGAGGATCGTTCGGTGACTTTGCAGGGAATCTTGATACAACTCTTATCAAGTGGTGGTTCTTACAAGAAGAAGAAGATCATAGGGATTTCTGTCTTTCTGTGTAGTGTAACCTTACTATCAAACATTCAGCATATTGATATAAAAGTTCTCAGTTTCTATTGTGAAATTGAGAGGGAGACGTACCCACACGCGAGGATGATAGTTGGGAACTTCCTTACCAAACTGCCTGTGTATCGTTCTCTCTTTCTTTCTCTTTACAATTTTACATATTCTATAATTTTTCAATTCAATTGGCGTGCTAAGTTTTACAGTCTAATGATAAACATAGTGGCTCAAACATTTTCACCAAACCACCACTATCAAATCATTATACAAGCATACGCCAATTGTTTGACAAAATTCCTATCATATTTCTAAATTCATTGGAAATTCTATTTTATGATAAGTGCATTGAAACACAAAGATTTATGATTTGTACATTCATCCATTCCATTCAATAAAAATCTAGCAAAGTTTTCACATGTCAAGTTTTCTAGTAGTCGGTTCAAAGTAGACGAAATTGATTCAGGACATTGATTTTCGCTGCTTTCAACTCTCTTTGATAAAATAATTTTTAAATCCTTGAAAAAGAAGAGGTGATCTATTCACCCCCCCTCTCGATCACTTGCCACACCGTCTAACACAAAGGAATTGTTAAGTACTCAATATCACTTATCATGGCCAAAGATACTTGGAAATTTCTCAAGTCCACTCATAATGGCGCATCTAATTGTGTTTGGGAGAAAAGAGTTCAGAAGAGAAGATGATCAAGAAGAAGATACTCTGGTATCTACTCAAGAGGTTTGACATGAAAGTGACAAGCCATTGAAGAACAACAATAGTATTATTTTTCTTCCAAATTGTAGAAGCTTGCGCCATGGTCTCTAATGAATAGTTTCTTATTATTGTGGTCCTTGGAAGGCAATCCAAACAGGCGTCAAGGAGAATGGGCAGTATGTCTTGACCAAGTGTCATAACATTTGTACTGAATTCAACAAGTATGTGATGTTCAAGAAAAGGATGGAGCTGGAGTAAAGATAAATCAATGCTAAAATATTCATATGAGTGTGAAGACCTTGGATCTTTGTGGAGCAGAATGCCCTACTTATCTCAAGAACAACTGTATGGGTTTTCTATTCTTGGTTTAATTAGGAAAGTAATCATGATTATGAATATGCCAAGGATATTACTGGTTTGACTTAAAGATGGACTCCTAACTAATATTTATGTATTGAAAAATTATCTAATGATGAGCTGACTATTTATTAAAGATCCGTGCATGTAAAATAAAGAGGGTTGTTAACCATGAAGAAGAAAAGAGGTGGCTATCTATTATCTTATGTATTAAGAGAAGGAAGATTTATCTATCATCTATTATTTTCAGGGTGAGGTGACTATATCATCTTTAAAACTTGATATCATGATCAAGTATGTAAGGTTAGTTCAGTTCTGTTGGAGGAGGTTCCTAAAGTAGAAAGATGATTGGAAGGCTAAAAGGGATAGAGTTTTCAAGCTATAATCGGGCAAGATAAAACTCAAGTTACAAAAGGCTTTTTTTAATAAAAAGACAAGATGAGTCAAGGATGTCAATCTTAATATCTCAACATTGGGCTATGCATCATACTACTCAAGCTAAAGGCATATACTTGCACCGAAGATGTCTCTTCTGTGAAAAGTTGATCTTAACAGTTTTGTTTACTTCCTCAAAGGTAAAGTTCAACATGGGTTAACCAATCAGTAGTTAAAACTCATGGAAGGTTATAATTTCCTTATTCATCATACCTTTCTTATAACTTCAACTAAGATGATTGATATTTTGACACTGACAGCTTCAGACACGTGACTGCAGTAAAAGTGTTTCTGGTGGTTTGTTTAGTCACATTCTATCAACTGTTCCTTTTGTTGTTGATGCTAAAAGAGAAGTTTAAGGGCATTGGGTATCTAAATAATACAGGATGGAGCATCTAAGTTTTAGTAATGGTCTTCTTACTAAAGTACTGATGACTATTGTGTTAAACATAAGTCAAGTGTGTGATCAAGGTATGATGGTATATGTCATCAAGGAAGAATGTTTTTTTTAATGAGATGTATGGATTTCTTATAAGGATTTAAAAACAACTTCTATTTTTGGACTGTACAAGTATTTAATTGCTTATCCTTTTACTTTATGTTCAATGAAGATGAAGTCAAAATGTCACACTAGAAGGTGCAACATTAGAAAATTGCATAAGCTCTAGAACCTGTTATATGGATCTGTTTAGTCCAATGCAAGATGAGTGTCCTGGAGGATATAGAACTATATGTATGTTTTTATTTTGTGATCTATAGAAAATAAAAATATATTATATGTGAAGTCTTCAAAGGTTCTTATCCGGTCTTTGAATGAGAACAATGCATGTTTCTTAGTTTCTCTACTGAGAGAGGTAGTTTTAATGATGTTAACTTTTGGATCAAAATCAGTGATGTGTTCATTGAGAAAGGTACTGATGTTCAACTAGATGTTGGAACATCATCACAACAGTTTGATACTCCAAACATTATGGAAGGCTCTAAAGGACTGACAAGCACTGAATAAGAAAGCTCTCAAGAAAACAACATTTTGTTTAAAAAGGGAGTTTATTATTTGAAGTTTATTTTATTATGAAATTATCAGTTATTTTAGAGATGAAATATATAATGATGGTGGGTCTTGGAGTAAAAAGCTTTTGACCAAGTCAGAAGAAGATACTATTATTGAAGGATATTCTGGTCTCTTAGATTAGAATTAATTGAATTCTGGTGTATACTTAAGATTAGGTTCATTGCTGAAGAAAGATGTATTCTCAATTGAGTTGATTAATAAAAGTATAATGTTAAACCGAATGTCATGATATTGTAGTGTGACATGCTACTACAATAAAGGTACAATGATTTTATTCTTCTTGCAGAACAAAGTCATTGTTTATGTCATCGTTGTTTAGGGATCTTGCTACAGGCATATATTGACACTCCTAAGCTTGGTTTAGCTGAGAAGCTTTAGGAAGTATTTTCATCATAACTTGAGGTGCAAGTTACATTGAGAATATGGGGGATAATTATGGCATTGCACTGCTAAAGAACTATAGTAGTAACTGTTTGGACGAATTTCCAACTATATTCTTTTACCTAGGGGTGTGTGAAATCTCAAAAGAATCATTTTCAATGGCATGGATAATGTCATTTCAATTGTTGTAACATTTTCCAACATCCAAAGCTTGGAAAGAGAGAAAGTTGAACAAGAACATGTCTCTCTCCTATGGTGAATGATGCAGTATTACTAATGTTGATCTTATCTTCTTCCAAAAATGCTCTTATTGACTGGAATGTCGTTACAATCTAGGTTAATATCCTTATTGTAATATGGTGGGAGAAGTGACTTAGGTATTTTGTGTTTTATTGCAATTGTTGCGAATAGCAAGAGTCGCCACCGACTTTTCTTTTATCCAATAAAGGAAAGGGTGAAAAGAACAGGAAATACCTTTTGAGAATTTTCTTGAGTTCGGGGGGTAGGTTATGAAAAGGGAAGGTGTTAGCACCATTTTCATCCGTAGTTATCTACGGGCTCTTAGTTTCTAGCTCACTTTGAAAATGCTTTGTGAAATGTGTTTATGTTTGTTTGAAAGTATTTTTGAAAAGTGCCTTTGTTTAAGCAAACTTTGTAATAATTCCCGTCTCTATAAGAATGTATACAAAAGCGTTTGACTTTTGAAAATATTTCATGAAAGTGTTGGTGTGTTTGAAAGATGTTTTGTTTTGAAATGTTTGTTAGCAAGCAACTGCGAGCGTTTTACCTACTCAAAAAGTCTTTGTTCTTTTTCTCCTCCTTTAGATAGTGTTATCTTACCATTAGTTTGTAAGAAACCTTATCATTGGATGTGAAGGGACATGCGTATGTCGTTATACAGTCATAGAAGACAACATTGTCGGATACCTTAGAAATTTGTCGTAAGGGTCTAAGATCGTTTACCAAAGGTAACATCGAAGGGTCATCGAGGGACTACGATCTTGTAGTCGAGGTTTTTTTTTGCTTAAGTATCCCACGCTAAAGGGACATGACTATTTTAATATAAGGAAATAAGTGTGGGTTAACCCTAGAGGTGCATGTGTGCAAAGTGTGTTGTTTTCATTTATTTTTGTCTTGAATTAGAGTTATCTAGTATTTATTTTAAGTCTTGCCATACAAACCCTAATTTACTAGCAATAATATGGAAAGCGATAAATTGCGGAAAGTAAATATCCTACGCTATTACAACACTTTTGGAAATGGGGAGTACAAATTACAAATGGGGATGGAAAGCAATATAAACCCTAATTACTATTACAAAGCTTTGACAATGAATTACAACAATAGAATGTACAAAATATAAAGAGGAAGAAAATTGTTTTAGGGATTTTTGATAGGAAAAAAGGTTTAACCTATTTAAACTAATTAATTTTATTTACAAAAGAAGTTAATTGATTGTTTAATCAAAATCTAATACCTAAATTAATTAAAATAAAAAAAACCTAAGTCTAATTTGCTTTGTTTAGAAAATGATTTTTGTATTAGTATTAATTTAGAAAATGTTTTTACAATGTAAAAGAAAATAATAGAAATTAATTTAATAAAATAAAATACTTAAAGTTTTAAGAAAAACACATGTTTGTATGTTTTTAGTTTTTATAAAATAAAGATATAATTAAAAATAAATAAAACATAAAAGGAATGAAAATAGTTCGGCTGAGGGTTAAAAAATGAAAATGGGGGTCAAATGTAGCAAAAAGAGTTAGGCCCAAGGTGTTTGTTGTACCTCAAAATTTTCCCTCTCATTTTTTATTCAAGATACTATCCTAGGTCTTCTCGAATACTCAATTTGGCTCAGAAGTTTGATCAGACAGATTTCCTTCCTAGGCAGTAAGTCAACAATTAGGGTTTGATGTTTCTCAAAGAAAACTGATCATTCAAGGTTTTAAATGGTCTTCATAGATCTTCATGTCAACTCAAGGATGTTCATGCCGAGTTTCGAACCTCGCGTTACAAGTTTTCCCAGTTAATGGTTCAGACTACTGAAAATGACTCCATTAATCCAAAAGCTGACCTTTTGCGTGACCAAGTTCAAGCGACTATAACTTCTTCATTATTCGATATTTTTGAGTGGTTCTTCTTGTGTATGACTCTCCTCGATGTTATCTCCAATTCCCACTGGGTCAGCTGATATAATACAAGAACAACCAAGCAGCAAACAGGGGACAAATAGATACAAAAACCACAGCCTAACGCCAAACTTCAACCTTAATCTCATACAACACAACCAACAAGCTAGCTGTTAGAGAATAAAAAAATAACACACCAGAAAACATAAACCAAACAGAACCAGCAGATACTAACCAAGCCAGTATACCCAAAGATATAGAAAAACCAACAAAGATGTTAACATTCCATCAAAAACCATAACCTCTCTTCAAACATACAAAAAATCCCAGACAATAGAAAACCAAACAGCAACCATCCCCACCATACAAACACTTTGCTCAACCTCTCCTTAAGGGCCACAAGCCTCTGTATAAAAGAAAACCTTTACATCAACTTAACAAAACCATCACTCATCCTCTCAAACCCTTAGCCTGTGCTAGACTCAAGTCCATAACCAATCTCTGCTCAAACACTAAACCTATACCCGAACATCCCTCAAATACGCATCAACCTTCATTAACAAAACCTACTCACTCAAAATTCCATCAGTACTTGTTCAATCTTCTTCACCGTAATAACCACAACGCAAGTACGTAGAACCATAATAAAAGATCAGAGGCTAGAAGAATCAAAGGATCGCGAAGCATACCTGACACTGTGTGATCATCAAACGCATCCCTTCCGCCACTTTCGCGAGGTAGACATCATGATATCTGTTTCTTTGTTTTATTAGCTTTCTTTTAACATAACATTGAGGTCTAGAAGTTGATTCACTGATCCTTGGCGCAATTTCATGTTCTAACAATTTAGGGTTCGTAAACCCTAATTCTTCGACCCCTTGAATTTAATCGAAATTAGAGGATTCTGAAATTAGAATAGGGCTGGGAAGATGAGACAGAGTTGAGATTGAGAGATTTAGGGCTTGCAGCGCTGTGAGAAAGAAGAGATGAAAATATTCACGAGAGAGAGAAGAGGGACAAATGATGTTTAGGGTTTCTACAACCCCTCTCCTTTGTGATCAGATAACTGGACCCGGGTCTGGCCCGACCCGGTCCAAGCCCAACTCATTTTCTTTAAAACCCAGTATCTATCTTTTTTTTACAATCTGTTTTGTTCTTTGGGCTTTGCTGTTTCAAAACTTTCTAAGCCCAATCTGGTTTCTGTTTCACACCCCAACATACTGCTTTACACCCTTGTTTAAATTATGTTCTTAATTTTTATCCATTTACTTTTCATCAACTTAGTTAGTAAAATTAATTAAATAATTATGTTTAGTTAACTAGAAATTTTTTAGTTTAATTCCATAATTAATTTAATAACTCTATTAGTTTAGATTTAGTTTTAAATTCTAAAAAAAATCCAATTAAACAAAAGAGATATAACTTCAAAATTAGTTAATTTTCGTAATGAATTTAGTTTAGGACTTTGTAATTAATTTTACTAATTGTTTTGTGCTTAATTTGTTCATTTAGTTTCTAAATAACAAAAAATCTAAAAAGACAAAAAAAAAATACATGCATTTGATTTAATTCTTTATCTAATTAATAGAATATATTTTTTCTATTTTTCTTTTAAAACTCTTTTTCAAACAAAAAAATACCAAGAATTTCTATACTTTGTCAATTAATTTTATTTTATAGACTGTTGTAATTTTAATTAATTGTTCGATTCAATTTGGTTGTATTGATTGCCTATTCGGACTTTTAGTCGCATTATTCCATCCCCATTTGTAAAATTGTACCCCCATTTGTAAAATTGTACCCCCATTCCTGAAAACTCTGTAATAGCATAGAATTTCAATTCCCGTAATTTACTGTTTTCCTTATATTGTATAATAATTAGGCGTGCATGGCAAGATTCAAAATCAATCGCTAGATAACCTAATTTCAAAGACAAAATAACTTGAAACGAACAAACTTTTTCACACGGGCACCTCTAGGGTAACCTCGCTTGTTTCCTCGGAAATACAGTCATGTCCCTCGAATATGGGACGCTTTAGCAAAGACCATTTAATAAAAAATATTGTAGTCTCTCGATATCCCTCGATGTTGCCTTCGGTAAAACGATCTAGTCCCTTACGAAAAATTGCTAAATCGTCTCATAAGTTGCCTTCTATGACTGTACAAACGTCCCGCGCCTGTCCCTTCACATCCAACGATGGGGCTTCTTACCAAATCAATGGTAAGATAGCAACATTTAAAGGAGGAAAAGAATATTTAAGACCTTTCGAGTAGGTAGATTCTCTCTTAGTTGCTCGCTTGCTCACGACAAAAACATTTTTACACCAACACTTTCACTTTGAAACATTTTCAAAAAGACAAATACTTTGTACGCGTTCTTATAGAGACGAGAACCATTACAAAAACATCTTTTAAAAATCATCTTCAAAAAACACACTACACAAACACCTCTTTGAACTATTTTTCAAAATAACACTTTGTATGCGTTCTTATAGAGACGAGAACCATTACAAAGACATTTTCAAAATACTTTCAAAACTTACAACACAAAAGCATAACTTTTAAACAAAGCAAGTGATCTAGCGAGCAACCAAGAGCCCATGGAAAACCATGGATGAAAGGGGTGCTAACACCTTTCCTTTTCATAATCTACCCCCAAACTCAAGAAAACATCTCTAAAGGTGTTTCCTGTGCTTTTTTACCTTTCCTTTTGGATAAAAGAAAATTCGGTGGCGACTCTTGCTATCTGCATAATTGCGATCAAACGCAAACGACCCGAGTCAGTTATCCCACCGTATCATAGAACTGGCGACTCTGCTGGGGAAATTCTTAAAGTGGGGTTACCTTAGGGCTAGATCATATTTTCTTGCTTTCATTGTTTGACTTGTACGCTTTATATTATGGTTCTTTGTTTGGGTTTGAATCCTCTACCCGGATTTGGGATACCTTATAAGTAAGTAGCAATATGTTGTGGAAACTGTGCAGGGTATACCGACACGGTCTAAGCAATATCTACGTTAGTGCGACATATTTGTGGGTACCGGTAGCCCTTGAGTAGTCAAGGAGAATACGGGACCGCTGAGTGATGTCATGAAGAACTAATGAACTTTTAGAACCTTTACTTGACCAACTTGGCCAATAGGACGTAGTGAGATGACCGGCTTTGGTGTAGTCTGAAGTTGTTAGATACTCGATACTACACTCATTGAGGTTTGGTTTTTTGGGATATTTCGGTCGCCATTAAAGAGGCTTGCGCTGAAACAATGACCAAAGAAACAAACCAATGATATTGAGCTCCTTAGAACCCGGTTACTATTACTAGGACAAGTTTTAAGCCAACTAAACTTCAAGAGGGTACTTACCTATGAGACTCCATGCAAGCTTAAAGCTAAGGACTTGTTTTCTTTGTTTGTGTATATTTACTTGTACATAACATCATGAACATCATAACATCATACTCATACTCACTAACCATTTCAAGGAGTTTTGGGATTTATCTTTGTTTCTGTTTTGTAGGACATGGGTTCTATCTGCAGGAAAACCATTCAAGTCAACCTCGTAAGGATTCCTCCTCAACTCAAAGAGTTAGCATCAAGGATTCCTGAAAATTCTCCATTCACCGAAAGACATGGTCGTCTCCTAAACCTGGTTACCTCCAAAACTGATGAAGATATGTTGAAGGTGCTCTTCCAATTCTTTGATCCTCTACACCATTGCTTCATATTCCCCGACTATGCAACGTCATCTGGCGAGAAGGATAACCAAGAAGTGAAAGGCAAGGAAACTGTGGGCCATCCAAATTCAGAAGAGGAAGAGGAGGAAGAGGGTTACTCTGAAGAACAATATCCCCCGATCGACGACAAATATAAGCATCTAGAAGAACAATTATATGCAATGGAAATCCAAAAAGTGCCTGGACTGGACTTTAAGGCACTGGGTTTAGTATCTGGGATTGTTATTCCTCCAAAATTCAAGGTACCGGTATTTGCTAAATACGACAAAGTTTCGTGTCCCAAAATGCATCTCCGGTCCTATGTGAGGAAAATACAGCCTCACACTACTGACAGAGATTTATGGGTCCACTTCTTTCAAGACAGTCTATCCGGAACTCAACTTGATTGGTTTTATCAGCTAGAAAGAGCCAATGTTCATAATTGGGAAGATCTCGCTGCTGCCTTTTACAAACAATACCAGTACAACGCAGACCTTGCTCCCACCCGTACTCAACTCTATAGTATGGCCATGGTTTCAAGTGAAGGCTTCAAAGACTACGCTAAAAAATGGAGGGACTTAGAAGGAAGAGTCCAGCCTCCCCTATCTGAAAGAGAGCTAGTAGACATGTTTTTAGGTACGCTGTCCGATCCTTTCTTTAATCACTTAATTGGGAGCTCCTCGACAGGCTATAGTGAATTGATATTGACTGGAGAAAGAGTGGAAGCTGGGATAAAGAGTGGGAAGATGTAAAAAGATGCATCCTCTGCGGCTGTAAGAAAATCATTTATAGGGAAGAAGGAGGTTGTTGATGTATATCCTTAGAGAAATCAAGATAGAGCTGAACTCCGACCAATGCTGGGGACTGTCATGATTCCTATGCCTGCACCTGCTCAGCAAATAAGCAACCAACCAAGAACTGAAAGACCAGTCAGACAATTCACCAGAATTAATATGACACTATCTCAAGGGCTACCACATTTGTTAAGATCTAATCTAGTAACTTTGAAAGAAGCTCCAAAGAATCCTAACACAACCTCTCCTCATTATAATCCTAATTCCCTCTATGCATACCATTGTGAGAGTCCCGACCATGACACTAACAACTGTTGGGCTATGAAAAACAAGGTACAAGACCTTCTTGAAGCCAAAGAGATTGAATTCGATGCCCCAGAGATTCCCAATGTTATCACTGCCCCTATGCCCAAGCACGGTCGTGATCTCAATGCTATTGAGGATGATATGTTTGTTACTTTGGTTGATGAACTTGTGACCCCACTCCTGACTATCAAAAAGAATTTGTTGAATGCTGGTGTATTCTTGGGATGTGATGTAATCTGTCATTTCTGTCTATCCACACCAACTGGCTATCATTTGTTAAAAGAAGGCATTCAATGCCTAATGGATGACAAGGAGATTTTGTTCGAGAAGACTTCTATTCCAACCGTTTCTTATAATGATGTTTCCATAGTGACCATTTCAGCCAATTCTTCCAGGGTCTCCACCAAAAGACCCGTTAGAATTACATCAGTTTCTAAAGTAGCTCCATTGATAATTACAATGCCTGGACTAATCCCGTATTCGTCAGACAAAACCGTCCCATGGAATTATGGAGGTGATGTCTACTATCACGGTATC
Source organism: Vicia faba (assembly GCA_948472305.1). Classification (NCBI taxonomy): domain Eukaryota; kingdom Viridiplantae; phylum Streptophyta; class Magnoliopsida; order Fabales; family Fabaceae; genus Vicia; species Vicia faba. Next base: position 1,286,801,659 of record OX451738.1, on the reverse strand, counting down.
AAGCAAGATTGTCCAGTTGCTGAAAATTCAAGCTCTGAGAAAGTTGACTCCGATATCAGTAACATTGCTGGAACTAGCAAGATAACCCTAAGTGGAAGAGTATTCTCCCTAGAGATTTCTCTTCCGAAAGCTATTCCAGGACCTGTAATCATTCCTGTTGCTATTGCCCCTCTAAAAGATATCACTAGTCCTACAATCATCTCTGCTAATATTCCTGTTGACAAAACTACTTCAGTCCCTGTTATCACCCCTACTGACATTCCTACTGACGAGTCGACCGAGACTCGAGGCAAAGGTATCCTGGTTGAGCCTGTCCGGATGAAGGCACAATTAGTGGCTATCCCTAAGGCCTCCCGAAAGGATATGGAGGAGATTCTAAAAATTATAAAAAGAAGCGATTACAACATAGTCGAACAACTGGGGAAAACTCCATCAAAAATTTTCATGCTGGCTTTATTACTATGCTCTGAGGCTCATGCCAAAGCCTTGGTGAAATTCCTTAAAACGACCCATGTACCCCAAGAGACCTCTGCTGATCAGTTTCAAGATTGTGTGGCCAGCTTGACCGTGGATAATGGTTTAGGCTTTTCGGATGCTGATTTAACACCAAGGGGGAGGAAGCATAATGAGGCATTGCATGTCTCTGTTGAATGCAGAGGCACAACTTTGGCTCATGTCTTGGTTGATACCGATTCGTCTCTGAATGTGCTGCCTAAAAAGGCTCTTGATAGGCTCGACTGTGAAGGATTGACCTTGAAACCTAGCAATATAGTGGTGATGGCCTTCGATGGTTCAAAAAGGATGGTGCATGAGGAAGTGGACATCCCCATAAAAGTTGGAACCCAAACATTTGATTCAACTTTTTATGTAATGGATATTCTCCCTTCATATTCCTGCTTGTTGGGTCGACCATGGATTCATAATGCTGATGCCGTTCCCACTACGTTGCATCAAATTCTAAAATATCCAACTCAGGGGAAGATCATCACTGTTCATGGAGAAGAAAAGTATATGGTCAGTCATCTAAATTCCTTCAGATATGTGGAATTAGATGGTGAATTTATTGAAACTCCGTTCCATCACTTTGAGGAAGTTCCACAAACCGTGGCAGTAACCAAGGCTGTTTCCCAAGTCCCAAAGATTACAAGGCCTCCGCTCAAGATGTCATCTTTGAAATATGCCAAGGCAGTGATCGAAGAAGGTGGGTGCACTATTTGGGGCCAACTCCCAGATATCCCATACAAATATGACAAATTTGGTTTGGGTTTCACTTCAGGAGCCCAGAAAGCTGTACTCCATGCTCGTGCTGGATGACCACCCTTGAAGATCAGCAACCACAGAGTCAATGCAGTGGAAGATGATGAAGACAACTATGACCTGGAGGATTGTATTTTCCTAACTGTCAACAGAGGGCTCAACAACTGGGAAGCTAGAGATTTTGTCCCAATCACTTTTATCCAACAGTAATTTGTCTTTAAAATTTTGTTGGACCTGTAATATTAAACAATTCAGACTCTTAAAACCCTGTGTCTTACCCGAGGCACAATGGTCCATTTGTAAGGGTTTGTTACCTCATTTCCATATGTCATCAATGAATCATGGACGTTTTTGCATATAAACTTTGTGCTCTTTGTTTTTTCCTTTTTACATTTTATTTCTTTCAAAGATAGCTATACTATTACACACACTCACATTCAAAATGCAGATCTACATCCATTTGGGATCCCATGGGTAACGATTCTGCTATGGCCTTCTGTGACTCTGAAAATCTAATCTACCAAGCAGAAGACAAATGTGAGGAAGATTGTGAAGTTCCAGGGGAACTCTCCAGGTTACTACAACAAGAAGAGAGGACCATACAGGACACGAGGAACCAGTGTTAAGAAGTGCCTGATTCAGTTGCTACATGATTATGTGGAGGTCTTTTCCTGGTCGTATGAAGACATGCCAGGACTTGATACAGATATCATGGTACATCGTCTACTAACAAAAGAAGACTATCCTCCGGTAAAACAAAAAGTTCGTCGCATGAGGCTAGACATGTCAGAGAAGATTAAAACTGAAGTCATGAAACAATTCAATGCCAGATTCTTCGCAGTCACCTCCTATCCATAATGGGTCGCCAATGTTGTTTCCGTGCCTAAAAAGGACGACAAGGTACAAATATGCGTGGACTACAGAGATTTGAATAGGGCGATCCCTAAGGATGATTTCCCACTTCCTCACATCGATATTTTAGTTGACAATACAGCACAGCATAAGGTGTTTTCCTTCATGGATTATTTCTCAGGTTACAACCAAATCAAAATGGCGCCTGAGGACATGGAGAAAACAACCTTTGTCACATAATGGGGCACATTCTGTTACAAGGTTATGTCATTCGGGTTGAAGAACGCTGGGGAAACCTATCAGCGTGCCATAGTAGCTCTATTTCACGACATGATACATCACGAAATAGAGGTCTATATGGACAACATGATAGCCAGATCTCAAACAGAAGAAGAACATCTTGATCATTTACAGAAATTATTCGAGAGGATAAAGAAATACAAGCTAAGGTTGAACCCGAATAAATGCACATTTGGGGTGAGGTCTGGTAAACTCCTAGGTTTTGTTGTCAACGGTAAAGGTATCGAAGTGGATCCTGCCAAGGTAAAAGCGATACAAGAGATGCCTGCTCCTTGTATTGAGAAGGAAGTCAGGGGATTCTTGGGACGGTTAAACTACATTGCCAAATTCATTTCTCACCTGACAGCTACTTGTGAACCAATCTTCAAATTACTGAAGAAAGATCAAGTAGTCAAATGGAATGATGAGTGCCAAACTGCCTTCGACAAGATCAAATACTACCTGCAAGAACCTCCTGTTTTGATGCCACCGGTCGAGGGAAGAACCCTGATTATGTATCTAACCATTTTGGAAAATTCAATGGGGTGTGTGCTGGGGCAGCATGACGAGTCTGGCTGAAAATAGCATGCTATTTATTACCTGAGCAAAAAGTTTACCGACTGTGAAACCAAATATTCACTTCTCGAGAAAACTTGCTGCGCTCTGGCATGGGTGCTCAAGCATGATCTCTTCAAGTTTTTGGAAATTTTGGAAAGATTGAAACATTGTCTACAACCTTCATGTTGACCATTTTGGCAAAATCAAATTGGAACTAGGTGAAAATTGGCCAAGAAGTTAGGTAAAAAATCTTCCTAAACTTGTCAAAATTTTCACTAAGTGTTTTATGAAAATGTCATGACTTCATGGACTTATGTCTTCAAATATAAGCATTCTTTGGACATCAACCATATAATACAAAGTTGTATAATTCATCAAGATCTACAACTTTCATGTTGAAAGTTTTCTTTGAATCATCTTGCATCTTGGTGAAAAAAGGTCATGAAGTAGTGAAATTATCAAGATTTAAAACACTTAGAAATATTTCTAAGTCTTGAAAAGTTTGACTTTTTATATTGAATTTTGACTTTCTTGATTCCTTGACGATCAAGATTCATATTTTTGAATGCCTTGATGAATCTTGACTTTTGAAACTCAATTTTGACCAAAAAGTCAAAGTTTGACTTTTGTGTATCAATTGATTTTTCATCAGTTGATCAAATTTCAACTATCAATAAATTGATCTTGAGAAATAATTTGAGCCATGAAATTAGGTCAACATGTTCTATTTGAACCCTTGAGATCATGCTTCAAGTCATTAGGTCATGTACTAGGTCAAAAATCAATGATCAGTCAAAACCCTAATTTTGACAATTTTGCCCCTTTGATGATTTGAACACTTTTCTTGAGGAATTATGATCAAAACTTGATCAATTGATGAATATGACTTCAAAATGTTAACATTGGTCAAAAATCTTGAAGTTTGACTACAAGTGGGCCACATGTGACTTTTTAAACCAATACAATTGATTTTCAGTCATTTGAGCAATTGACTGAGCAATTTTGAGATGCAAAACTTGAAACTTGGTATGAGAAATCTTGGAGGTCTATAATAAACCATGAAAGTCATTTGAAGCATCAGAAGTCCAATTGTCCTTGTGTAAATCAAAACCCTAATTTGGGGTCTCAGTGCTTAGGAGGTGGTTTGACCTAGTCAACACTTGTGCAAGCTTGAGCCGTTGAGGATCTTTGTGAGAAGTGTATTGAGAAAAGGGAGGGAAAATTTTGGGGTACAACAACTGCCCCTGTTCAATCTTCTTAAACCTGAAGAGTTAGATTGATATGTTTTCCATTCGTAACTTGAAGGTGGAAGATGATTAAACACTAAAGTGCCTAGAAATTTGCACTCACCGGTGCACAAAGTAATGCAGTTGGTTGATTATATCGGGAATGAGCTTAGAGATGCCATTTGGAGAGGTGACGGAGATGGGATTACAAATGCCATCTAGAGGTATTTGATAGGAGTATCAGAATGAGTTTATACTCGCCCGAATCTGAGGGGTGCTCTCCAGGATGATCCTATAGGAAAGGTGTTTGAGAAGCTGCTTATCATATAAATAGTCACCCTGTTATGTTTTTGGGAATTAATCTACGATCAGTTTGTTGGTAAACCCGTCTTGTTTCGGGAGTTCATACCACATGGCGATAAAGATAGTCGCCCCGTTCTATTTCGAGAGCTGATCTTTATCTGACCAAAGAGAAAGGAAGTTAGTTTCCCTGTCCTGTTTTGGGAGTTAATCTTCAATCTGCTCATGTAGATAGTTGTCCTATCTTGTTTCAAGTATTAATCTACAATCGGTTTGTTGGTAAACCCGTCCCGTTTCGGGAGTTCATACCACTTGGTGATAAAGATAGTCGCCCCGTCCTATTTCGGGAATTGATCTTTATCTGACCAAAGAGAAAGAGAGATAGTTTCCCCATCCTGTTTTGGGAGTTGATCTTCAATCTGCTCATGTAGATAGTTGTGCTGTCTTGTTTCAGGTATTAATCTATGGTCAATTTATTCACAGATAGTTGTACTGTCTTGTTTCAGGTATTAACCTGTGTCTGGTTATACATATAGTTTCCTTGTCTTGTTTCAGGAATTAATCTATGACCTATTTTGAAAATTGTTGATGATATTTGTGTGTTTGTAAACTTTACCTGAAAATATAAAGAGTTAGCTGTATGCAATGTGTAATGTATGAAATGCATTGCGTAATGATGTTCTAAAAATAAATGAGATTGTGCTATATGCGTTTCGTATGCATATGCTATGACATATGAATGTGAAATGTTTATCTAGGAAAAATAAATCCTTGATTGTTACTATGAATGAAGAATATGTGTATCTTGAATTTTTTCTGGAATGCTTCCGCTGGAGATTCCTGCTTACTTGTTTGACAAAACCCTACTGGGGATGTTGATTTCTATTTGGGGAATAGAGACTAGGAACCTTGGTTGTCCGTTGCTCTACTAGGGAATTTAACTCTCGTATATCCTGGATGGGGATAAAAGAGTAGATTAACTGGTATCTGGTCGGATTCTAGGTTTGGCAACAACTTTCTGGGGATAGTAGCAACTCTACTAGGGAAGAAGAGTTTTGTCAATGATTTATAGTAGTTTGAGGAATGGACTCAAGCTAGGGGAGATTGTAATCTGTTGGGGAAATAAGCCCTGTTGAAGAAAGTATTTTGGCGACCTTATTGGGGAAGTGAATTCTTTTGCGGAGGAACATTTGCGAAGTTTCTTTTGCAGTTTTGGAAAGCCAAACTCGGTTGGGGAAGAAAAATTTCTGAAAGGAAATTATACTAATTTAACTCTGTGGGGATTTATGGGCATCATGAATGTTACCATGGATCCTAGGGTAAGTATTTATTCTTGTTCTTATACGTATATTTGTTAATAGTTAATCATGTTCACATGCATATGTTCATTCAATTTTAGTCATTGGACGTTTTTGCAATCAAAACAGAAAAAACAAAAAGTTTGCACTTCAAAGTATATTTGTATTGATAATTTGCCTATAAACTGACATTTTTGTACAAAGAGACGGAAATCCTAGTAAGAGGAGGTCCTCGTGAAATGAAAGGAATACAAAGTGAAAACAAATATATATATATATATATATATATATATATATATATATATATATATATATATATATATATATATATATATATATATATATATATATATATATATATATATATATATATATATATATATATATATATATATATATATATATATATATATATATATATATATATATATATATATATATATAGCCATGTGGAAGTGATCTCATTAGGTTCCAACTCTGCTATTACCCTTATGTATTCAAACACCATCCCTTGCTGTCGGAAAAAGTTGATTGATTGATCTTGTACCATTTGAACTTTTGATCTTGGTAATAAAGTTGGTTGCAAGTGATTCGACAGGACATAGTCGTTCGCTTCTAATCCTTAACTTTTGCCTGGACCGCTCTTTCGGGTTTTCAGCCCATCAGGATACCCCTTTTTTCCCAAGCCGCCCTCTCGGGTCTTCGACTTGCCGGGTGTACAATATTTTCTATATATCCCTAATTTTTGCCCAAACCTTTATGGCTTGCCGAGATGCCCTTATTTTTTCCTAGGTATGTCAACCTAGCGGGTCGTTCTTATGTGTAGTATTTTTTAACTATGTCCACATTCATAGGGTGCGGGAAATATCCTCCGTCCATAGTGGTTAACATCATGGCACCGCTAGAGAATACTTTCTTGACCACAAATGTCCCTTCGTCTATGGGAGTCCATTTGCCCCTGGGACCTCCTTATGGTAGAATAGTACGTTTAATTACCAATTCGCCAGTCTGATATACTCGAGGCTTGATCTTCTTGTTGAATGCCTTAATCATACGCTTTTGATACATTTGACCATGACAAATAACAGTCAATATATTTTGATCAATCAAATTCAACTGATCTAATATAGTCTGAATCCATTCGCCTTCGCCTAAGTCTACTTATTTCATAATCCTTAAAGAAGGAATCTGAACTTCGACAAGAAGGACGAATTCCATGCCATAGACTAAAGAGAATTTGGTTGCCCCTGTTAATGTTCACGCTGAGGTACGATAGCGATGAAGAGAAAACTGTAACATCTCATTCCAGTCTTTATAGGTCACCACCATCTTTTGCATAATCTTCTTTATATTTCTGTTGGCGGCTTCCACTATGCCATTCATCTTGGGCCTATATGGAGAAGAGTTATGATGCTTAATCTTAAACTGTGTATAGAGTTCAATGATCATGGAATTATTGAGGTTGGTACCATTGTCAGTGATAATCCTTTCAAGGATACCGTACCTACAGATGAGGTTATGCTTGACAAATCGGGCTATAACGTTCTTGGTAACTGATGCCAACGAAGCTGCTTCGACCCACTTTGTGAATTAGTCGATGGCAACAAGGATGAAACGATATCCATTAGAGGCAGTGGGGTTGATTTCTACGATCATGTCAATGCCCCACATTGCAAATGGCCACAGAGCAGTCATGCCATTTAAAGGTATTGGAGGCACATGAACCTTATCAGCATAAATCTGGCATTTATGGCAAGTTCTTGAGTGGTGGTGACAATCATTTTCCATAGTCGACCAATAGTAACCAGCCCTCAGAATCTTCTTGGCCATAGTATGTCCACTAGAGTGAGTTCCAAAGATACCGTCATGCATGTCCTCCATGATCTTCTCTGCTTCCTTCTTATCCATATAACGAAGCAGAGTTGAATCATGGTTGCATTTGTACAAAATCCCATTGCTCAGGACGAACTTGGCTGAGAACCTCTGCAATAATTTTGTCATTAATTGAAGCTCCCTCAGGATACTCTTGTGCTTCAAGGTAACTTTTTATCTCATGGAACCAAGGCTTCTCCTCATCAGTGTCAATCTCACAATAGTGCGTCGGCTTGTCAAATCTTTCGATAGTAATTTTGGGAGATTCATTGTCCCAATTGACCTTGAACATATATGACATAGTTGCTAAGGCATCTTCCAACTGATTTTCTTCCCTTGGAATATGTTCAAAGGTGACCTCCTCAAAGTAAGGGATCAAGGTGAGCACAAGTTCTTTGTAAGGGATCATATTTGGATGTTTGGCATCCCATTCTCCTTTAACTTGACTGGTTACCAGAGCTGAGTCTCCCTACATGCTTAAGAATTTGATTCTTAGGTCAATAACACCCTTAAGATCTAAGGTGCATGCCTCATACTCGACAATGTTGTTTGTATAATCAAAGCAAAGTATGGCAGTGAAAGGTGTATGGAAACCATCAGTAAAGATGATCACAACACCAATTCCATTACCCAATGCGTTAGAAGCTCCATAAAATCCATAGTCCATCAGGATCCTGGTTCAGGTCCTTCATACGATCCAGGATTTTCACAGTCGGTTATCAGCATGATATTCTTGTTCTGAAATTCAAAGTTCATGGATTGGTAATCATAAACAGCTTGATGTGCCAAATGATCCGCCAACACACTTCCTTTGATTGCTTTTTGTGTGGTGTACTGGATGTCATATTCATTCAAGATCATTTTCCATATGGCTATTCGTCCGGAGAGTGCTGGCTTCTCGAAGATACACTTGATAGGGTCCATTTTAGAAATCAATAGAGTAGTATGAGTCAACATATACTGTATTAGTCGGCGAGAAGCCCATGCCAAAGTGCAATAAGTTTTCTCGAGCAATGAATATCTTGTTTCAAATTCGGTAAACTTTTTGTTAAGGTAGTATATTGCATGCTCTTTTCGACCAGACTCATCATGTTGGCCCAACACACACCCCATTGAATTTTCTAATATAGTCAAGTACATAATCAAAGATCTTCCTTCAACTGGAGGCATCAAGATTGGAGGTTCTTGCAAGTATTCCTTGATCTTGTCAAAATCTATTTGGCAGTCGTCATTCCATCTGACTACTTGATCTTTCTTTAGCAGTTTGAAGATTGGCTCACAAGTAGCAGTTAAATTAGAGATGAATCGATCAATATAGTTGAGTCGACCTAAGAAACCCCTAACTTTCTTCTTAGTACAGGGAGCTAGCATCTCTTGTATGGCTTTGACTTTTGCAGGATCGACTTTAATACCTTTCCCACCGACGATAAATCCTAGGAGTTTTCCAGACCTCACCCCGAAGGTCCATTTGTTGGGATTCAACCTCAGCTTGTATTTCTTCAACCTTTCAAATAGCTTGTGCAAGTGATCAAGATGTTCTTCCTCAGTTTGTGATCTTACAATCATGTCATTAACATTAAATCTATCTCATGATGAATCATATCATGAAATAGAGCTACCATAACCCGTTGATAAGTTGCGCTTGCATTTTTCAAACCGAAAGACATGACCTTATAATAGAATCTATCCCCACTGTGTGACAAAAGTGGTTTTCTCCATGTCTTCAGGTGCCAATTTGATTTGGTTGTAACCAGAGAAGCCATCCATGTAAGAGAAAACTTTGTGTTGAGCAGTGTTGTCAACCAAGACATCGATATGTGGTAGAGGAAAGTCATATTTGGGGCTTGCCCTATTTAAATCCCTATAATCCACATACATACAGACCTTTCCATCTTTCTTTGGCACTGGAACAACATTTGCAACCCATGGGGATATGATGTTACTGCCAGGAAACCTGTATTGAACTATTTCATTACCTCAACTTTGATCTTCTCAGACATATCTGGCCGCATGCGACGAACCTTTTGCTTGATCAGAGGACAACATTCTTTCGTTGGTAGATAATGAACTAAGATATCAGTATCAAGAACCGATATATCTTCGTATGACCAAGCAAACACCTCAACATATTCATGCAACATCTGAACCAATCTGCCCTAGACATTGTCTTCCAGGTTAGCGCCAATCTTGACTTCTTTCTTATCTGCCTCAGTACCCAAGTTTATCACTTCAATCGGTTCTTCATGCGGTTGAATGGACTTTTCCTCTTGTATCAGGAGTCTGGTGAGTTCCCCAGGTATCTCACAATCTTCTTCACCTTCGTATTTGGCTTGATAGATTGGATTCTCAAAGTCATAGATGGCAATAGCAGAATCGTTGTCAACGAGATCCAGAGTGGATGTAGATCTGCAAATTTGTGTGTGTGCATGTAAGGTCACATGGCTATTTGAAAATGCAGTAAAGTGAAAGAAAGACAAAGAGCACAAAATTTGAATGCAAAATAGTCCAATGTTTTTTCATTAAAATGAGCATATGGCATATGAAAATGACAAACCCTTAACAAATGGACCATTGTGCCCCGGGCAAGGCACATGGTTTAAAGTCATTGTTTTAATGGAAATTACAGACAAATTTCTCAAAGTAAGAAAAATAGGAAATGGAAATTACTCATGGCTGAAGGAGATTGAGATGAAGTCCTTGGTCTACCAGTTGTTGAGTCCTCCATCAGTAGTTGGGTAGATCCAGTCGTCCTAGTTACCATCACTGTCAGAGTCTTCAAGAGCATTAACTTCATTATTGCTAATACGGAGAGGCGGTTTCCCAACACGAGCACATTAAACCTCCTTTTGAGCCTTGGAAGTGAAGCCTAACCCAAACTTATCTGACTTGTATGGGATATCTGGAAGTTATCCCCAAATGGTGCAACCTCCATCTTCAACTACGATAGGAGCATCTTTGAGAGAGGCCATCCTTGGTGTATCTTTAGCAGCTTTGGGAGTGACAGGAGTGGTCTTGGAAATAACAATTATTGGAGGGACCACTTCAAAAGCTTGACAAGGAGTATCAATGAATTCGCCATCCATTTCAACATATTTGAATGAATTCAAATGACTGATCATAAGCTCTTCCTCCCCACAGACGATGACAATTTTCCCTTTGCTTGGGTACTTCAGCTTTTGATGTAGTGTGGAGGTAACCGCACCTGCCCTATGAATCCATGAGCGTCCAAGTAGGCAAAAATAAGCCGAGAGGATTTCCATCACATAGACTTATGAGTTGAAGACTTGAGACCCAACCTTGATAGGGAGATCAACCTCTCCATGGACCATTTTCTTTGATCCGTCAAAAGCTCTTACATCGATGTCACTAAGTTCCAGTACTAAACCTTCACATTCCAACCTATCCATATCACCTTTTGGTAAGACATTCAGGGAGGACCCAATATCCACTAACACATGTGCTAAAGTGGTGCCTTTACACTCGATGGAAACATGCAGTGCAAAACTTTATTGTGATTCTTCCCCGCCGGGGTTAAATCTGCATCCAAAAATCCCATACCATTGTCAGTAGTCAGGCTTGTTACACAATTTTCAAATTGGTTAGCCATAGTTTCTTGTGGGACATGTGCATTTCTCAAGAATTTTAACAGGGCTTGGGCATGTGCATCGGAGCATAGCAACAAAGATAGCATGGAAATTTTCGAGGGTGTATGCCCCAACTGTTCCACTATCTTGTAGTCACATTTTCGGATAATTTTTAAAATCTCCTCCATCTATTGGGTAGATGGGTCCTCAACTACAATATCTTTTGTGGGCGCCTCCGTTCGGGCATGCTCAGTGATTTTTTACTTTCCTCGAGTATCAGTAACAAGTTTAACAACATTAATACGAATGGGTGTAGTAGTGGTTGCCGGAGGTGAGATCTCTGGTGAGAAGATTCTTCCCATCCTAGTAACTTTACTTGATCCAATAATTTTTGTAACTTCAGCATTCTCATTCTCGGTGATCCATGGTTCTTGTTTGATACCATGGTAATACACTTCCTCCCCATAGTTCCAGGGCACAACTTTATAAGAAGAGTAGGGGACTGGTCCCAGTGTGGTGATAATTAATGGCACTATTCTTGGTTCAGCAGAAATCCTAATAGTACCTTTGGAGGTGATCCTAACAGGAGTGTTTGAAATGGTAATGATTGCCACGTCTTCAAACTCTTGAGATACACTTTGGGTCAAACTTTTCGCAGATGGAGTTTTCTCAAATAGAATTTCATGGCTATTCATCAGGTGTTGGATACCTTTCTTCAGCCATGTGCAACCATTAATTTGTGTAGCATAATGGTAACAGTCTTCAAAACAGCCTGGGAATATCCCGGATTTCAACAAATTCTTTTTGACAGTCTTCAAAGGAGTGGTCAAATCATTGATGGAGGAAATAAATGAGGCATCTTCAATAGAATTGACACCTTTACCATGACTGGGTATGGGTGCGATGATCACATTAGGAGTTTGCGGGGGGTCAAATTTAATTGTCTTGTTATCAATTAGGTCTTGGATTTTGTTCTTTAATGCCCAACAGTCATTGGTATCATGTCCGAGACTATTTGAATGGTAAGCACATTTTTCATTGGAATTATATTTCGGGGAGGTTGTGTTAGGATTAGCAGGGGGTCTCGTAATTTCACCAGATCAGCTTTCAATAGGTGTTGCAAATCTTGGGATAATTGCATATTGATTCTAGTAAATTGTCTTCTCAGGGTATCCTGTCTTTGTTGATTGTTTTGTTGACGTGGTCGTTGACTCGGAGTTGAGTTAGAAATTAATACTGCCCCTACTAAATGATGATAGTCATTCTTAGCACAACTTCTTGATCCATACACAACATTAGTCTCTTTTTACCAATAAATGGTTTTTTCACAGCATTTGAGGTGGAGGCCATGGGTATCTTCCCACTTTTAATCCCACTTTTTACCCTCTCGTCTGTCAAGATCAATTCAATAAACCCAGATGATGAACTTCCAATCAGTAAGTTGAAGAAAGGACCAGTTAGCATTCCCATAAACATGTCTACCAATTCTCTATCAGTTAAAGGTGGTTGCACCCTGCCATCCACGTCTCTCCATTTTTATGCGTATTCCTTGAATTCCTCATTTAAACCCATGGTCATGCCTTGCAGTTGCACCCGAGTTGGTGCAAGATCATCGTTATATTGATATTGGCGGTAAAAGGCAGCAGCCAAATCCTCCCAAGTATGGATATTAGCCCCTTCCAACTGGTAAAACCACTCTAACTGCGTTCCCCATAGACTCTCTTGGAAAAAGTGCACCCATAGTTTCCTATCAGCGGTGTGCGTCTGAATCTTACGGACTTATGATCTTAGATGAAGCTTCGGACACAAGACACCGTCTTACTCGGCGAAGATAGAGATTTTGAATTTGTGTGGGATGACTACCCCAGGTACCAAACCCAAGTCTCCAAAGTCTAAGACAAACATAACTTGGATCTCTACAGCTTTTAGTCTGTCTTCTAGCTGCTTGTATTTGTCGTCTACCGGTGGGTATTTCTCATCAGAATAATCCCCGTCTTTAGAGATTTGATTGTTTCCACCCCTAACATGGGTGCTTCTAGCATCTTCATCTTGATTATCATCCTCCTCGGAGGAAACCTCTTTAATTTGAACTTGTCGGGCAGGGCCTTTGAACCTCTTCCCCATGTTGATTACAACTTTCTTCTTGGTCTTTTTCTTCATGACTAGAAGCGACATCATTTCTTGCTGACCCTTTGCTAAGTTGAGCAGAGTCTCTTGAAACTGAGAGTGTTGAGTCTGCAAGTCCTTGACAGTTTGCTCGAGATCCATCTTATACTGAAATAAACAGTAGAAAGATGAGGAAACCTGTGTCAGAAAACCTGCTTATGATATGATGCATGTTATGCGGATGCAATGATTTCAAGGATTTTAAGGAATTTAAATTTGCTAGACAAAGAGAAGACAACAAAAATTAATTGTATTAATCAGTTCAGGAATTACAAATGCCTCTTAGGCTTATAATGGAAGTAATCAGGAAGACAAAATAAACTCTTAAAACAAAAAGACTCAAATCTCCCATGGGCGCATCCTCTTCAGTGCAATGTAGGCATCCAGGCTTCTCTCCTCGTGAAGTTACCTTGTAAGCTCCAACACTTTCTTCTCGTTTTCATAAAATCGAGCTTCAAAGGCGTCTTATTCTCCCTTGAGTTGAATCCACAATCTCTGCAATTCCTTGAAGTCGGTAGGCATGTCAGGATGGAAAATGGTATAAGGAGTGTCTCCCTTAGCTACGGGCTCCATAATTATAGGTAGGATGGCTGGGTATGGCATCATGATACTTTGAGCACGAGTTCATACCCATTTGAAGTAAGGCTCAAGAGGGATGGAATTTTTATGTCCTAGAGTCTTGCTATCAACCTTGTTTACCATTCCCCAAGCGCATATAAAATTTTGACGATAACCTTGGACATCACCCTCGTAGTCGAATACCAAACCTTGGATGCACGCATCATGGGGACCATCTCTTTATGCATACCCAAACTGTCGTATAAGTGATACCTCCCCTGATGCCTAAGAGTGGAACATTAGGGAACTCTCTACAATGGTAAATGATGGTAACATCCTCTAGGGATCGAGGACACCAATATATATCCGAATGAGAGAGCGACATTACCCTTTGAGACCACGTCAAGCCTTTTTCGTTATTCAATATTGATCGAGGTAGGTGTGAAAAAAACCACCTAGACTACAATGGAATGCAACACAAAAGAGTCCCTCTCTTCTTCATGGTGCGAGTGTGTAAACAATGTAGAATGTCTCTGAGCAGAGTAGGCACGGGGTTACGAGAAAGAAAAACCTTGATGGAATTCACATCTATGAGTTAGTCCGAATTGGGGAATAGAACCAAACCATAGATTAGAAGGGCCAAGACATCTTCAAAATATTGAAAATCCATATCTTCCCAAAATAGTCGAGCCCTCTCTAACAGAAACTTAGCTTGAAGACCCTTGACTCCACTCCTTGTTTCCAAATTTGCTACAATGTCGGATCTCTTCAAATGCAAGGATTTGGCAATAACTTCAGGCTTTGGAGTTTCCTTTAAACCGATGAATGGTATTTGATCAAGCACAAGAACTCATAGTAGTTTATATAATTCTTCCAATGTAGGCACCAATTGATAATCGGGAAAGGTAAAGCAATGATGCATAGGATCAAAGAATTTAAAGATCACACACATCATTTCTTCTCGAGAGCTTGAGGTAGCCAAACCGAAAAGTCGACCATATCTTTTGGTGAAGGGAGAATCTTTAACAACCCTTGATGCTAACTCTTGGAGTTGAGGAGGCACTTTCACAAAGTTGATTCAGATGTTATTTCTACGAATGGAAGCTATATCCTACAAAACAGAACAAAGATAAATTCCTCGATCCTTGAAATGGTTAGTGAGAATTCTATGGCATGATATTATGATGTTTATGATGTCATGAATATTTAATCACAAACAAAGTGCACAATGACCTTAGGTTTAGGCTTGCATGGGTTTCATAGGTAAATATCCTCTTGAAGTTTAGTTGGTTCAACCTGTCTTAAAATAAGTAAGCAATCGGGTTCTAAGGAATCTCAATATCATTGATCTTTCTTCATCGGGCATTGTTTCAGCACAATAAATCTTTTCTTGTGGCCAAAATACCCTGAAAGTACGATCTCAATGAGTGTAGTATCGAGTATCAACCAATATTTGGCTTTGCATAAAAGTTGGCTATCTCACTAATTTCTAATAGCCAAGTTGTTCAACTAAAGGTTCTACAGCCAGTTAGTGCTTCATGAAACCACACAACGACCCTGTATTCTCCTTGATTTGCCACAAGGGATACCGGTACCAACAAATGTGTCACACTAACGTAGCCATTGTTTCAACCATATCAGTCTATGTTGTACAGTATCCACAATCTATTGCTACTTACCTAATAATGCCTCCCAGATCCGGGTAGAGGATCTATACAAAAACCCAAACACCCTTTTAAGAGTAAAGCAAGCAAGTCAAACAATGAAATCATATAAACATGAACTAATCTCTAAGGTAACCCCACTTTTATTTCCCCAACAGAGTCGGAAGTTCTGTAATATGGTGGGAGAACTGACTTAGGTGTTTTGTGTTTTATCTCAATTGTCGCGGATAACAAGAGTTGCCACCGATTTTTCTTTTATCCAATAAAGAAAAGGATGAAAAGAACATGAAAGACCTTTTGAGAATTTTCTTGAGTTCAGGGGGTAGGTTATGAAAATGGAAGGTGTTAGCACCCTTTTCATCCGTAGTTATCTACGGGCTCTTAGTTTATAGCTTACTTTGAAAATGCTTTGTGAAATGTGTTTGTGTTTGTTTGAAAGTATGTTTGCAAAGTGACTTTGTTTAAGCAAACTTTGTAATGATTCTCGTCTCTATAAGATTGTATACAAAAGCGTTTGACTTTTGAAAATATTTCATGAAAGTGTTGGTGTGTTTGAAAGATGTTTTGTTTTGAAATGTTTGTGAGCAAGTGTGATACGGTGGGAGAACTGACTTGGGTGTTTTGAGTTTGATCGCAAATGTTGTGGTTAGCAAGAGTCGCCACCGACTTTTCCTTTATCCAAAAGGAAAGGTGAAAAAGCACAGAAAAGATCTTTGAGATTATTTCTTGAGTTTGGGGGGTTGATTATGAAAAGGGAATGTATTAGCACCCTTTTCATCCATGGTTATCCATGGGCTCTTAGTTACTTTCTAGATCACTTGCTTTTGTTTGAAATTGTACTTTGTGTGGTTTTTGAAAGTATTTTGTAAAAAGGCTATTGTTTAGGCAATCTTTGTAATGATTCTCGTTCGTAAGAATGTATACAAAGATGTTTGATCTTTTGAAAATGTTTTCAATGTTTGTAAGATGTTTGAAAATGTGTGTGTTTGTTTTTGAAAATAGCAAGGATGCTTGTTTTGAAATGGAGCAAGTAATTAGGAGCAGTCTACTTACTTAAATGTCTTTCTTGTTCATTTTCTTTTCCTTTGACATTGTTGTCTTACCATTGGTTTGGTAAGCAACCCTATATTTGGATGTAAATGGGACGGGCATGGGTTATTGTATAGCCATGATTAGCAATGTTGCAAGGTATCTTAGCATTCTTTTTGAGGGACTAAAATCATTTGTAAGGAAACTTATATAGCGTCATCGAGGGACTATGATCTTGTTTTTGTTTGTTTTTGCTAAGATACCTCACATGCGTAATATGGCCATTTTGTAAGGCAACCAAGTGGATTTTGCCCTAGGGGTGCTTGTGTGCAAGTGTGTTGTTTTCATGCTTGGTTTTGTATTGAATTAGGGTTTTCTATTTGATTGATTTTATTCTTTCCATACAAACCCTAATTACTAGCATGTTATGTAAAAGCGATAAATTGCGAATTTAAAGTTACTATGCTATTACAACATTTGTTGGAGGGGGGTATACAATTTATGTATGAGGGTTGTAATAATATAAACCTAATTAATCTATTACAACCAAATTGAATATGTACAAATAATTGAAGAAATATATAAAGTATAAATGCAAATTGTAAGAAATGATTTTTGTGTTTGGATTTTTATATGAAAGAGGTTTTAACCTAAACCTAATTAGAGAAAAAATAATTAAATTAAATTAACTTAAATTAATTAAGAAAAGAAATTAATTAAGAAAAGATTTTTGAATAAAATCCTAATTCTATTTAATTGATTAAAAGAAGATAAGTTTAAAGAAAAAAATATTTTTTTTGTATTTTTTATCTTGAAAATAATATATGGTGTTGTGAAATATTTTTGGCCTTTTCTATATTAAAATAAATATATTTAAATAAATAATAATCTAGTTTTAATTTAATTTACAAGGAAACTAGTAAAGTTAAATAAAGTATAATGAATAAAAATATTTTTTGTGTGGGAAAAATATTTAAATCATATCAAAACCTAAATCTATTATTTTTATATTTTTTATGATTTTTTTTGTTATTTTAGAAAATATATTTGAAATAAAAAGTGAAATAAATAAGTATATAAAAATAAATGGGCCAGGGGGTGCCAAAAGTAGGCAGGGAAGTGAGCTAGCAAAAAATAAAAAAACACTGCCAGGCCCAAAGGGCCCAGCGCCTGCAAAAAAATGTTAGGGAAACAGAAAATATGAAAAAATGCAAAAGGAGTGTGATACGGTGGGAGAACTGACTAGTGTTTTACGTTTGTATTCACACTTGTTCGGTTGAGCAAGAGTCACCACCGACTTTTTATTTTATCCTAAAGGAAAGGTTAAAAAAGCACAGCAAAAACCTTTTGAGATATTTCGTGGGTTCGGGGGGTAGATTATGAAAAGGGAAGGTATTAGCACCCTTTTCATCCATGGTTATCCATGGGCTCTTAGTTACTTGGTTTTTAGATCACTTGCCTTGATTTTCGATTGCTTGAAAATGGTGTGTGTGTGTGTGTGTTTTTGAAAATGTTTTTGAAGAGATGCCTTGTCTTAGGCAACCAATGTATTTGACTCGTGTTTGAGTGTTTTACAAAAGTGTGTATCTTTTCGAAAAGATGTTTCAAATGTTTTTGAGAGTTTGTTTTGAAAGTGTTTGTGGAGCGTGGTTTGAAAAGGAGGCAAGTGTTTTTGCAAGTTGATCTCAAGTAATTAAGAGCTTTGTCTACCCCTATTATACTCAAAGGTTTTCTCTATGTTTTCAACCCTTTTTTAACAATTTTGTTTCACCATTGAATTTGGTGGACAATCTTGCGTTTAGGAAGTTTAACGGGTCGGGCGCGGGTCATCGTATGGACCATGATTTCAATGGTGCCAAGTATCTTTGGGCAATTTTCCTTGGAGGGACTTGATCATTTTTTAGGCAACTTTCGAAAGCGTCATCGAGGGACTTATGATCATTTTGAATTCGTTTTGCCAAAGAAACTCGACGTGCAAGCATGGCCCATTTTGGAAGGCAACATGTGGGATTACCCTAGGGGGTGCAAGTGTGATTGTGTATTGATTTCATGTATTTGTCTTGTATTAGGTTATCTAGCGTTTGATTTTATGTACATACAAATCCTAGGTCTAACTATGGTATAATTTGAAAGCGGTAAATTGCGGGAATTTAAAGTCTACGCTATTACAAATAGTATCCGGGAGTGGGGGTACAAATTTACAAATGGGGATGAGACTTTAGGAATGTAGTGTCCAATAAGTTACAACCAAATCGAATTGCGATAAAATGTAAATGATATAACGTATAAGAATAGCAAATGTATGTGTATCAAGTGTATAATGTGAAATGTATTGTGAATGTGTAAGTGTACATGTATTTTATTTACAGGTTAAGAAATGAATTTAAATGTATATTATTTAAGTATTGTTTAACCTAAATGAAAAGAATTAAATGTTTATTTAATTAATCTTTGTAGTCTCGTATTTTCTTTAATGTGTACAAAAAAGAATATTTTAATTAAATGTTTTAAATTTTAATTAAATTATGTATATTAAAAAAATGTATTTTATTGATTATGTACAAACTATTTCTAAGAAAAGAAAATGTACTAACTTAAAAAGAATTTATGTACAAAGATAAACAAGTTAAATAAAATAAAAAAAATGTTTTAAGCAATGTATTTTTATGTATTAATGTACAAAAGTTTTTTAATTGAAAGAAAGTGTTTTAATATATTGTGTTCAAAAATTATCAATATGTTATAAAAAAGAAAAATTTGATATAAAAAGGGTTATGTTAATTTATTAACAAAAAAAAAAAGAAAATAAAATCTGTTTTTCATTCTAAAAAAAGGTTAAGTTGATTTGAATGGGCCTTGGGAGCCTTATGGCCCAAACAGAAAAAAAATGAGGGGGGTTTGAATTGGGACGCTTGGGCTTAGGTGTAGAAAATGGGGTGAGGCCCAATGTTCTGAATAACAATTTGGCTTAGGGTTCTTGTATTTTCGTTTCACTTGGATTAGATTAGGGTTTGATGTACACAGAAGCGGCGTCGTTCCCCTTTGTTCGTTCTCTCGTTCGCCTTTGCCTTTGCCTGAGCTTCTTTCGCCCAATGGCCACCGATGCTTCAGTCAACTCCTTCCTCTCCAAGGTCACGTAGGCAACGGTCTACAAGGTACTGATTTTCACTTTGTATGTTTTATGCTTTTGCATGTTTTTAGTTACTTCTGATTCCCTTTTATACTGTTCAAGGTTTGCACGAGATGTGGAAAAGAAAGGAAATGAAGGGTTATACCTTTGGAGAGGAGGTGAGAAGGACCGGAGGCAACAGGGCGGCCAAGGGCGGAGGAAAATGTGATGCGTTGCGAGCTTTTTGGTAACCCTGGTACTCTGTACTCTTTGTCTCTCTCTTTTTTTGTTGCCTCTTCTTCTTGATAGCCCTGGTATGCTTAGCTTGATGCCTTGCTTGATGCCTTGTGTTTGGCTTGCTAGCCCAATGATGAGCTCCCTGAGTTCTGAGGGCCCTGAATGTATGCTTGAATATGCTTGAGTATGCTTGATGCCTTTGTATGCTTGTTAGGGTTGCCTAGTTCATTGTTTCACTTTCTTCTTCAACTGTCTCGTTGCCTGCTTTGCCTTATTGAGTTGCCTTGTGCTGGTGGATATGTTTGGCTTTGAGTTGCCTGCCTTGTATGCTTGACTGTTGTATGATTTTGAGTATATTGGATTCTTTAGCCCTATGATGAGTATCTCTGAGGGCTTGTGACTTGGTTACGATTCAGGTTTTGAAACAAGTTGATAACTTTTTTTTGGGGGGGGGGGGGGGGGGGGGGGTTATGTGAACTTACAGGTTATGGCCTTGGGGGTTCTGCTTCAGGTTAGGCCTTGACAGGTTTAATGCTGGTTTTTTGATGGTTGAGTTTTGACAGTCTGTATGGTTTTGTAAACTGGCTTTGAGGTTTTGGTTAAGGCTTCAACAGGTTTTTATGCAGGATGGTACATGGTTGGAGTTTTGTTTGATGGCCTTACTTGTTTTCTGGTTTGGATGTATAGTTTATATGTTTGTATCAGTTTGACAGGTTGGTATTGTTTGCTGGTTTATGCTTAGGCAGGTTTAATGCTTAGGTGAGTTTACTGGTTTAAGGCCATGGAATGCAGTTTATGGCCTTGCTGGTTCTTTAGGCTTTAGTTGACAGGGTCTTGATGGTTTAAACTTGACAGGTTTTTTTGAGGCTTCTGCTTATATTGAGTTTGACAGGTTCAATGCTTGTTGGTTTTGGACTTTTTGTTGGACCATAGGTTTGTGCAGGTTATGGCCTTTTAAGGCTTGGAAGGTTTTGAATGGTTTCAGGCAGGTTGGGTGAGTTTATGTTTGACAGGTTGTGAGGCTTTTTGCCTTTAGACAGTGTAAGTTTGTGCTTCACAGTTTATGCTGGTTTTTGTGTTTGAGTTGAATGGTAAGGCTTTTGGCTTGTTGATAGGTACAGGTTCTGGGCATATGCTGGTTGTTTTTAGTTTGATTGCAGGTTTCAAGCTTTGTTTGACAGGGTTTGGCCTTGCTGGCTTTTTACTGGTTTATGGCTTGGGAGCTTTACTTCAGGCTCTCTTCTGTCTTGGACCTGCTGTTGCAGTTTTGTATATTTATTTATCTTCTCTTTTTTTGTGGTTCCTCCCCTTGGTACTGTGTTATTACAGTTGTTTTATATATTTTTTTCTCATGCCTAAAGCCTAAGCCTGCAAAACCTGCTTTTTCTCTCTTCTTCTCTCTCCAGTACAGTCAAAATATTAAAATATGTTTGTGCTTGTACTTAAAGCTGAAAGGGCAACACTGGGAAATGATGCAAATGAATTAGCTTGCTTGCATAACATGCTTTCTCTGCAGTTTTTATCTCTTCTTTTGACAGCTTCTTGTACTTTTGTATCTTTGATATCTTTCCAAATCTTCTTTTTTGACAGCTTTGAGTAGCCTTGTACTTGTTTTGACATCTTTGACAGTTTGTTGGACAGTTTGGAATTTGTAGTTTGATTTGGACTTTGCATCATGCTGTTTGAGATTTGAACTATGCAGTTTGACAATTTTGACTTGTGCATTCTTTATATTTGTGCATTCAAAGTTTAGCAAATAAATATTCATCCCTCTTTGTGAACCGGGAGAAATCCCGTGATTTGCAGAGAGGGCTAACTGATCCCAGTCAGTTGCCCTTAATGATGAACTTTTTATCTGTCTTTTATTTATTTATTTGCTTCTAACTTTTCTTCCTTTCTTTGCAGATAAATAATTAAAATGGAGAGGAACAACAAAAGATGAAGAATTTGAAGATTTAGAAAAAAAATAGGATAGCCTTATTTAGGTTTAAATTACTTGTAAAATCATTGTTGTAAACAAATTGTAAACAATAATTGTACGAATAATTTAAAAATAAATAGAAAGTTTTTATCCAATTAATTCTTTTTTATCCTTTTCAATTACTTATTTTATTGTTTATAATTCTAAAATTATAATAAATGGACATAAATTCCAATTACCTAACTTAGAATAATAAACAATTACATAAACATTGCTTCCGCATTGATCAATTAAACTTGGCGCTTCCAACATCCAAAGCAAAACAACAATCAACTACAGCAATTGCCCAGACGCTTTTTCCTTTTACTGACTTTAATCAAACATTGAAAATTCAAACCCAATGCAACCTTTTACTGATCCAGTCAAACAAATGTGAATTCAATCCAAATGCATTCTTTTACTGATTAAGTCAAACAATGCGAATTCAATCCAAATCTCGGAATATCTTGCAAAGCACTGTAGAATTAGATCTTTCTGAGGAACCGCGCATGAAAACCCTAATTCCTGATTAAATGCCAAAGAACGTTCGCCTGATCAAAGTTGAGCCAAAATCAACCAAAACCCTAAACCAACTGTTTGAAACATTCTAGAGCCCTGAAAATCAGTAAAACCCTAATTGTGTCTGACTGACGAGAAAAGTCTGTTTGACCGATTCTTGAGCCAATCTGAAAAATCAGGAAACGCCTGAAGCTGTGATTTCTTGTGGAAAAATGCGGGGGCAAATTTTGGGGTACAACAGTTGCCCCTGTTCAATCTTCTTGGACCTGAAGAGTTAGATTGGCAAGTTTGCCTTTCGTGACTTGAAGGTAAAAGAAGATTGGACACTAAAGTGCCCAGAAAATTTGCACTCGGCGATGTGATGGTATAGGTGAATGGGCTTACAGACGCCATTTGGTGATGGGCTTAAAGATGCCATCTGATGCGATAGAATCTTGTCGGGGGATGGGCTTAGAGATGCCATTTGAGAATGGGCTTAAAGATGCCATTTGGTGACTGCTGGTAGGAGGATGGGCTTATAGATGCCATCTGAGAATGGGATTAAAGATGCCATTTGGAAATGTTGAACTGTATTTCATTGGTGAGTGGACGAGTATCAGAAAGGCCTCCATGTTTCGGAACATCTCTGAACTGGGGGTCTGAATAAGCAATAGATTGACATCCGTGTCTGGAGAATCCGTGAACTGTTTTCAGGAGTTGAGATTGAATAAGCAATAGAGCAGCATCCATTGTTGGGAAGCGTCCGTGAACTGTTTTTAAAAGTTGAGAAGAGTCTGAACAAGTGATAGGTTAACATCCGTTACTGGAGAACCCGTGAACTGTTTTCAGAAGTCTTGAAGTTGAATAAGCAATAGAGCAGCATCCGTTGTTGGGAAGCGTCCGTAAACTGTTTTCAAAAGTTGCATCTGAACAAGCGATAGATTAACATCCGTTGTTGGGAAGAATCCGTAAACTGTTTTCAGAAGTCTTGAAGTTGAAGAGGAACCGGTGTAGGGTTTCCTGATGATGCGTCCGTGTAAAACTGCATCTGAGTGAATCTGGAATAAGTATCAGAAAGTCGCCGTGTCTGGGTCACATCTGAACTATTTCTGGATGAATCTCGGAAAATGATCTTTGTCTGTCGACTGATCTTACCTGAAAAGGTAAAGGGTTAATTGTATGCAATGTTATGATGCATGATGCAATGTATGTGACATCAACGTTTATGACATGAATGCGCATGTAAGCTGATGAGCTTTCTTGCTGAGGATAAATGAATCCTGGATGGCTGAAGATAAAAGAATCTTGACTGCTGCCGGGGAAAATAATTCTTTGGCTGCTGCTGTGGAGGGCAAGAATCTCTTGATTGTTGAAAAATGAGAAGTCTTGGGACCACTGTTGGGGGAATCAGAAGCTTGGGTTGTATGCCAAACTACTGGAGAATTCCTGTCTTGAGGAGATCTGTATAGGGCTTCCTGATGATGAGTCCGTGTAAAACTGCATCGGGTTTTGAAAGGGAACCGGTGTAGGGTTTCCTGACGATGAGTCCGTGTAAAACTGCATCGGGTTTTTGAACACTTTTGACATTCGAATGCCCCAAGTGGTGATGTATATAATTTCCTGGCTTGTTACAGGTGTTGATCTCTGACCTGAGAAAGAAAGATGGTTCCCTGGCTTGTTACAGGTGTTGATCTTCAATCTCTTCAGATGTGCCCTGGCTAGATACAGGAATCGAATCTGGAAATAGTCGTCAACAGATATGCCCTGGCTGGATACAGGAATCGAATCTTCAAACTCTTCAGACGTGCCCCGGCTAGATACATGAATCGAGTCTAGAAATAGTCGTCAACAGATATGCCCTGGCTGGATACATGAATCGAATCTTCAAACTCTTCAGACGTGCCCTAGCTAGATACAGGAATCGAGTCTGGAAATAGTCGTCAACAGATATGCCCTGGCTGGATACAGGAATCAAATCTTCAAACTCTTCAGACGTGCCCTGGCTTAGATACAGGAATCGAGTCTGGAAATAGTCGTCAACAGATATGCCCTGGCTGGATACAGGAATCGAATCTTCAAACTCTTCAGACGTGCCCTGGCTAGATACAGGAATCGAGTCTGGAAATAGTCGTCAACAGATATGCCCTGGCTGGATACAGGAATCGAATCTTCAAACTCTTCAGACGTGCCCTGGCTAGATACAGGAATCGAGTCTAGAAATAGTCGTCAACATATATGCCCTGGCTGGATACAGGAATCGAATCTTCAAACTCTTCAGACGTGCCCTGGCTAGATACAGGAATCGAGTCTGGAAATAGTGATAGTTGATTTTTTGGCAGTTGTAATTTCCAACAGGTGGTGAAGGAATGATTGAACACTTTTGACATTCGAATGCCCCAAGTGATGATGAATCTTGAGTCAGATTAATCTGCGAATTGAGAGATTTCTTGAAATCTTGACTGGACTGCCCCAGGTTAACTGGACTTTGAAAGATCTGTTGGACCTTGACTGGACTGCCCCAGGTTAATTGGATGGTGAAAGATCTGTTGGACCTTGACTGGACTGCCCCAGGTTAATTGGATGGTGAAAGATCTGTTGGACCTTGACTGGACTTCCCCAGGTTAATTGGATGGTGAAAGATCTGTTGGACCTTGACTGGACTGCCCCAGGTTAATTGGATGGTGACATGCCATGCCCCTTGTTGATAGGAGATTCGCAATGGAAGTGTCATCCTTTTGAAGTAATTTTGCTCACTGAGAGAGTTTTCGTTCCTCCGAACATTCACTGTATGAAATTCTTCGCTGTCAAACAAAAAGCCAAATGCAGACAGTGATATTCAAGCAATACAAAGTTTATGTTTGTCTCGAAGTTTTTGAAAAATGCGTTTTTAGTAGAAAACTTTTTATAAGACAAGTCAACACAAGATTTTAGAGCAAAGCCTTACAGGAGTCAGGATACCTTTTTGTAACAGTATGCTTTTCGAACTAACTCATGCTTCAATTATGACTTTTGAACGGTTGTAACGTGGCTTGGTTCACGGTTTAAGAAACAAAGGATAAAGGCTCAAAGTATATTTGTACCCACCCTCTCTTCGTGATGTTCTTCATACCTAAGCTCAGTTAATTGTGCGTCGCACTCTGCTTTGAGTTTGGAACGACTTTTGGGCGATGGTTCACCAATTGCATTTGGGGAGACAGTCATCATCTCCTTTTTTCTTTTGCAACATTTTTCATGTTGTTGAGGATTTGTAATGACCCCACTATTTTGATTTTGATTTGTTATCCCTAACTTTTGCCTGACTGTTCCCGTTTTACAGTCAGCGGGATGCCCCAGCTTTCTTGAGCCTCCTTTATAGGTTTTGGCTCAGTGGGCTTTTTCTCTTTTGAGAGATTGACTGTCTATGTGATAGGGAACCACCCTTGTCTTTTGATTCCAAAGGAATGCTTTCTTTTTCGACGTCGTTCGTTGTGTTACGAACTGAGAGTTTGCGACTTCAATGCGCATTTTTCTTTTGAATTAACTGAGATACTACTCTGCCCCGGGTTTATATCAAAGGTTTTGATCGTTTAGAACAGAAAACTCCTACTTCTTTGGCTCGAAGGGGTTTACTAGGGATTATCTTCCTTATAACTCCAGTGTTTGGGAATTGAACGAAATGCCTGTACATCATCAGCAAGGTCTGTTCAAAAGCATACTGTATGAGATTATGGTATTGTTTCGTCATCCTCCCTCTAAAGGCTTGCAGCTTTTTATCAAGAGTTAAATATCATAAAGAAAGCATAAGAGTAGTGAAACGAATGGATGAATTCAGGACAAACATATGCAATGCATTAATGAAAACAGAGTTTAACATCAACAGATAATTGTTTGACAACAAAAGAAATTACAACTTTGAAAATTCAAACGAAACAAAAGTCTTTCAGCTTGAGCTTTGTCACTTCAGGTGGAGAACCCCCTTAACGGAAGATTTTCATCTTGCCGTCTGGCATGAATTCCAGCACTCCAATGTCGATCAGATCTTGAATCTTGTTCTTCAAGGCCCAACAGTCGTTGGTGTCGTGTCCCGGGCTGTAGGAGTGGTAAACACAAAATGCATCGGGACGATAGTTAGGAGAGGAGGTGTTGAGCTTCTGAGGAGGATCCCTTAAGGTAAGCAGGTTGACCTCCAACAGGCGCTTCAGTATGAAGAATGATGATATCTCAGTCTTCGTGAACTGTCTTCCCGACGTTTCTTGCTTACGCCGATTACCCCGTAGACGCTGGCGAGGTTGTTGATGGGCTTGTGACCATGAAGCAAGCGAAGGAGCCTTCCCCTTTTCTTCTTGAGTGGATGGAGGCTGAGCGGTGACTTGCTCTTCAACCTCAGATGTTTGCCCCAATTGGTTGTTTGGAAGCAGTTGGCGGACAAGAACTCTGAGTTCCTCTTGTCTTTGAGATAGGTCTTGGATGAGAGCCATCTGGCCCACTAACTGTCCCATCACTTGGGTCCTCAATGTTGTCAAATCAAACTGCATCTCCGCAAGCTGATCACTCCTGGCATTGTTTGAATTCTCCAAGCTCTTTGTGAGGAGAGCTTTCATTTCTTCTTGCCCCAGAGACAAGTTCAGGAACATTTCCTGCAGCTGAGCAGTCTGGTCTTGGATGTCTTTGACAGACCTTTCTAGAGCCATCTTGTGATACGGTGGGAGAACTGACTAGTGTTTTGCGTTTGTATTCGCAAATGTTGCGGTTAGCAAGAGTCGCCACCGACTTTTTATTTTATCCTAAAGGAAAGGTTAAAAAAGCACAGCAAAAACCTTTTGAGATGTTTTCTTGGGTTCGGGGAGTAGATTATAGAAAGGGAAGGTATTAGCACCCTTTCTATCCATGGTTATCCATGGGCTCTTAGTTACTTGCTTAGATCACTTGCCTTTTGTTTTCAATTGTTTTAAATGGTGCTTAAGTGTGTGGGTTTTGAAAATGTTTTTGAAAAGAGGCCAATGTGGTGGCAACCTTTGTAATGATCCATGTGGGGATGTATACAAAGATGTATGTCTTTTGAAAAAGGTTTTCATTTATTTTTGAAAGTTTTGTTTCGAAAGTGTTGTGATGTGTGATTTTGAAATTAGGAAAGTGTTTTTGTTTTGCAAGTTGATTCAAGTAACTAAGAGGTTATCTACTCCTAAATTTCTCAAAAGGTCATTGCTATACTTTTAACCCTTTTAACAAGTTTGCTCCACCATTGTATTTGGTGGGCAACCTTGTGTTAGGATGTGAAAGGGACAGGCGCGGGTCATCGTTTAGACCATAATTGCAACAACGTTAAATGTCTTTGAGCAATCTCTCTAAGGGACTTGATCATTTGTTTTTGTTTGTTTTTGAAAAGTTTTATCGAGGGACTATGATCATTCAAATTGTTTGCTTTGCCCAAAGAAGTTTAACATGCAATATGGCCCATTTATTTGAAGGCAACAAGTGGAATACCCTAGGGGGTGCAAGTGTGATTTGTGTGTCCATTTTCATGCTTGTTTATCTTGTATTAGGTCAAACTATTTTTTATCGTTTTTCGCATACAAACCCTAACTCTAACATGTTATCATTAGAAAGCAATAAAGTGCGAAATTAAAATTACTAAGCTATTACACAACCAAATATGGGAAGGGGGGGTACAAATGTTCAAATGGGAATATTGACAAGAATTTAAATCTAAATTATTACATTATTTTGAATATTTGTAAGGTAAATAAATTGCATAATTAAATGTAAATTAAATAAATATGTGAAATGCAAAAAGAAAGTTTTTATGTGTATGAGAAAATATTATTTATGTAAAAGGAAAAAGAAAATAAAAATGTATTATTTTTGAGTATTTTGAACTTAGGGTAAAAACCCTAATTTTAAAGAAAAAAAAGTATTATTTTCTAATTTAATACAACCATTTATTTATTATTTATAAAAAATAAAATAAAATGAAGTGTATTGTGAAAAAAGGTATTTTGTATCAAATATTAATAAAATGAAAAAAATCAAGTATTTTTATATTTTTGTCTTAAATATGTATTAATAATCACATATATTTATATTAAACCCTAAATATGCATTATACAAAAAATAAATATTTATTTAATATTTTAATAAAATAAATAAAAGAGTATTTTTGTGTGAAATATTTTCAGAAAGTAAATAAAAATAAAAATGTATTTACATTATTTCTAATTTATTCTAATAATAATACATATATATATTATATACAAACAAAGAAAATAAACAAATAAATATGCAATAAATGCAAAAAATGATGGAAAAAAATATTTTTAATTTTTAAATGTCATGAGAAAAAATAAACAAAGTCAACCAAAAAAGAAAAAGTCAAAAATGTTAAGAAATGAACAAATGGGCTCAGGGGGGGGGGGGGGGGGTAAACCAAAAAAGATGGTGTGAAAAGAAAGAACACAAAAGCCCAGCCCAATGAAACACTGTCTTCAACCTTTGGCCAAGACTGAGTTCAAAAACGCGCGCCTCTTGCTTCAACATCAAGGTCCTGATTCTTTGATCCTTTGAACAAACTTCCAACACAAAACATGTAAAGCATAATCTCACGATTTCATACATATAAAGAACATGAACTATCTCTCTAAGATGAGGGAGAATTTCTCCCCCCCCCCCCCCCATTTCTGACCTAGTTTTTCTACCATTTTCAGAGCTCAAATTCTCTCTTCTCAGACAAAAGAAATGAAAAGTAAAGCTATGTACATGTTCAGGGCTATGAGTAGGACCTTGTTTCTTCACAAACTTAAGACTAAAGATGCATAATAAGAGAGATATGAATTCAAACTTTTACCTGTGCAGTTGAACTTCTATGTGGAGAATGAGAGACTTTCAGTGCAATGTAATGATTGGAAAAGCTTCCTTGAGGTCCAGGGATGCTTTTTCAATGCTTACTTTGTCTTGAACCTTCTTGTATCGAGCTGTAGAACTTCACCTGCAAGTCAAAGATATGAAAATGGTGGAAGTGGTTAGAGCAACTACAGATCGTGCCTTAGCTTCTGGATAGTTTGCATATGTTATAAGGAAGGTAGAGGAACAGGTTTTGATCAAAATGCTCGAATGGATTGAGAGATAGCACTCAATCTGCAGGGCTTGCTCTGTTTGAGCAGTTTTGTGGTGTTTCTGAGATGGAGAGTGTTTGAAAGGCAAAAAGCTCGTGCAAAAGCTTGGTTGGGTGATTTTGAATGTGTTTGATATCTTTTGTGTTGTGTGTGTATGCTGAAGAGAGAGTTGTGATAAGTTATGGATGTTTCTTCACACTTAAGCTACAAAATGCCACTTTGCTTTCTAGGTCAGTACAGGCCCTCTAACTATGCTGCTATCCCTTGCCTTGATCAGTGCAATTTGCTCACAAACTTGTGCCAAGAAGATCTTGCTTGTACTTGCTTGGATTTCTATTTGACATAAAGCAAGCTTTTCAAGAATGGAAATAATGCTTTTTCTAGTTTAGGCTTAATTCCTTGTGTAATGACCAAAGGCTTAGAATAACAACTTGATTCATTGGTTTTGCATTAAATTAAGGAGTTTAATTTGGTTTTAGGACCTGTAAAGTAGCACAAACTGTGCTGAGTTCAAATTTGCCAAGTTTATGAACATGCTTTGATGAAGAACAAAAGTGAATTTTTGCTAACTTGTGAAATTCGAATCTCTCAAGTTATGAGGTTGTTTGATGAGTTATTGGACATTTTGGAAAGCTTGGAATGTGTACTACAATACATCTTTGAAATGCAAATCAAAATTCTAAGTGGAAGGGTATGAAAAGTGGCCTTGAAGTAGGGTAGAAAACCTTGTCAAAATAGGTCAAATTTCACTAAGTTAAAAGATGGTTTAGTGCCCTTATTCAAAAAATTATAACTTGAGATACAAGCTTCAAATGAGAAAACTTTGTGAATAAAAGTTGTAGACTATGCAACAAGCTACAACTTTCATGTTTTGACTTTTGTTTGAATCCAAATGGATCATGGTGAAAAGATGGGGAAAAGTTGGGAAAAAATTAGGGTTTTCCATAACTTAGAAAAATTCTAAGTTATGAAAAATTCCATTTTCAAACCCTAATTTGCATTTTGTGATTTCTTGGTGAACAAGTTTCATGATTTGGCATGTTTTGATGAAAAATGAATCTTGACTCTTGATTTTGACCAAAAAGTCAAAGTTTGACTTTTCAGTATACAGTCAAAATTGATCAGTTGACTGGGAAATTCAACTATCAATCTTGTGTACTTGGGATCTCTTGAGCTTGATGAACATGTCAAGATAATTCCATGAGGTCCTTGAGGCCATATGTGAGCTTGGTTTGCCATTGGCTAGGTCAAACAGTCAAAAATTGCCTTTGTGCAGTCAAAACCCTAAAAATGACCATTTTGCCCTTTTGATGATCTGATCAAATTTCTTGGGGAATTGTGATCCAAACTTGATCAAATGGTTCATATGAGTTCATAATGTTGATGTGGATCAAATTTCATGAGGTTTGACTGTCAATTGGCCACAATTGACTTTTTCCCCAATACAGCTGATTTCTAGGTCAACTGTCTAATTGACTGGGCAAAACTTGGAATCAAGACTTGAAACTTGGTATAGGTAAACTTGGGAGTCCAACATGAAGCATGAAAGTCATCTTAGGCATTTTAGGTCAAAACATCCTTAGGCAAACACAAACCCTAATTTGAGTTCACAGTGCAAGGAGAAGTCTTGAGCAGAGGAAACCCTAACTGGATCTTGATCTTCAAAGGTCTTGTGATGAGAAAATGTTGAGGAAATGGGAGGGCAAATTTTGGGGTACAACAGTTGCCCCTGTTCAATCTTCTTGGACCTGAAGAGTTAGATTGGCAAGCTTGCCTTTCGTGACTCGAGGGTAAAAGGAGATTGGACACTAGAGTGCCCGGAAATTTGCACTCGCATGCTGGAGTCTCAACAATGTGGTGCCGGGAATGGGCTTATTTGGAAAGATGGTGGATAGGGAGATGGGCTTATAGACGCCATCTGGAGAAGTGACAGAACTTTGACGGGAATGGGCTTATAGATGCCATTTGGAAGTGTTGATCGCATAAGAGATTCCTTAGCGAGAACTTGTGTATTTAAGAAAGACAGATGTTTTCCTGGCTTGTTACAGGTGTTTGATCTTCAGTCTCCTTATGCAGATATGCCCTGGCTAGATACAGGTAATGAATCTACAATTGGTTGCTCAGATGTGCCCTGGCTGGATACAGGAGTCGAATCTGGAAATAGTCGTTTAATAGATGTGCCCTGGCTGGATACAGGAATCGAATATTCGAACTCTTCAGACGTGCCCTGGCTAGATACAGGAGTCGAGTCTGGAAATGTGGTCAACAGATATGCCCTGGCTGGATACAGGAATCGAATCTGGAGACGTTGTAGTTGATAGATGTGCCCTGGCTGGATACAGGAATCGAATCTTCGAACTCTTCAGATGTGCCCTGGCTAGATACAGGAATCGAGTCTGGAAACTGATCACTCTCAGATGTGCCCTGGCTAGATACAGGTATCGGATCTGGAAATGCGACAGTTGACGGTAATTGTTTTTGGGATTGTCTTTTTCCTGAAAAGGCAAAAAATGTAAGTTGTATGCGATGTCATGATGTATGATATGCATGATATCATGATGTTCAACATGAGATGTTGTATGCGTTTCATCCTGTATGTAAGCAAGATGTATGCAAATATGAAATGTTTATGAATGTAATTTCATCTTAGGAAAATAAATCCTTGACGAACGGCCGGAGAATTGCTCTGTGGAAGAGATATTTGGCCGAAGTTTTGATGAGAGGCCTGCTGAGGACTTTAACGATGGATTCCGCTGAGGATAATGATGATAAACTCCGCTGGGGAACTCCAAAGATAAACTCTGCTTGGGAATACCAAAGATAGACTTCGCTGGGGATTGAAGGAACTTTGCCGAGAGCGATCTTCCGTGGCTTTTAGCTGAGGATAACCCAGTTATAAGTCCTTGTGAGGAAATAACTCTAAATAAAACTCGGGAGAGACGTCCGTACTTCGCCGGGGATAAGCTTGCAGAATCTACTGGGGATGAGCTTTAAGACCTGCCGGGGAATGTTGTGCCTTTTCAGGATTGACGGGGAATCAACTTCGCTTGGGGAAAGTATTGTCGCATCCTGTCTTATTCTGCGGGGAATTGAGGTGATCTGGCCACATTCTTCAGTTGAACCTACCTCGGTGCCTTGGCGGACCCAACAACCAGACTGTATTAGACAACTCCATATTGCCCCTGTTTCTGATGTCACCTGTAATCGATCTCTCGTTCCATATGCAAATATTTATGAATCAGCAATTTAATGTCAAATGCATATATCAAAAATGAACTTTGGACGTTCTTCGCAAGACAAAACAGAAAGAGAAAAACAATGGTAATTTGTATGGACAAGTGAATTTGTATTGATTTAAACTTTGCCCGTGAATATGCGTTTTTTGTACAAGAGGCTGACATCCTAGCAAGAGGACATCGCCAAATAGTATATAGTTTACAATTTGAAAAAAGGAAACAAAACAGCTATGTGAACAATCCCACTGGGTTCCAACTCTGCTATCGCCTTTATGCCTTCGAACGTCTCATCGCTTTGCTGCCCAGTTGAAGATGAAGCTGATTGGTCAATGCCGAAATCTGGAGCCAGATAGTTGATGCCGAATTCCGGATGCGAAGTGATCCAATGAGACATAGTGTTACGCTTTTATCCCTAACTTTTGCCTGGACCGCCCTTTCGGGTTTTCAGTCCACCGGGATACCCATTTTTGCCCAAGCCGCCCTTTCAGGTTTTCGACTTGCCGGGTGTACAGATTTTTTTCATTTCATCCCTTATTTTTGCCCGAACCCTTTTGGTTCGCCGGGAAGCCCTTATTTTGCCTAGGTATGTCAACCTAGCGGGTCTTTTATTTATGCGTAGTATTTTTTCACTATGTCTGCATTGGCGGGGTGAGGAAGGTCGTCACCGTCCATGGTGGTTAGGATCATGGCTCCTCCTGAGAACACACGCTTAACCACAAATGGCCCTTCGTAAGTAGGGGTCCATTTTCCCCGGGGATCACTTTGAGGAAGGATGATGCGTTTGATTACCAGGTCCCCAACTTGATACTCTTGCGGTCTGACTTTCTTGTTAAATGCCCTGATCATCCGTTTCTGATACGTTTGACCATGACAGATAGCAGTGAGCCTCTTTTCGTCAATCAGATTTAATTGATCATGTCGAGTTTGGATCCAATCATCTTCATTCAAGTCTGCATCCTTCATTATCCGGAGAGAGGGTATCTGGATCTCGATTGGCAAGACTGCCTCCATGCCATAGACCAAGGAGAAGGGAGTTGCCCCGGTCGATGTCCTTGCTGAGGTGCGGTACCCATGAAGAGCGAACGGTAACATCTCGTGCCAATCTTTATAGGTCACTGTCATCTTCTGCACAATTTTCTTGATATTTTTATTGGCTGCCTCTACAGCCCCATTCATCTTCGGCCGGTAGGGAGAAGAATTGTGGTGCTGTATCTTGAATTGTTCACAGAGTTCAGTGATCATCTTGTTGTTGAGATTGGTACCATTGTCCGTAATGATTCTTTCTGGGATGCCGTACCGACAGATCAGATTATGCCGGATGAAACGTGCCACGACGCTCTTGGTTACTGTGGCATAGGAAGCTGCCTCAACCCACTTCGTGAAATAATCGATCGCCACCAAGATGAAGCGATGCCCATTGGATGCTGTTGGTCGGATCTCACCGATCATATCGATGCCCCACATTGCGAAAGGCCAAGGTGCCGTTAGGACATTCAAAGGAACTGGAGGGATATGCACCTTGTCAGCATAGATTTGGCACTTATGACAAGTTCGGGAGTGTTGGTAACAATCGGCTTCCATTGTGGACCAGAAATATCCTGCCCGAAGGATTTTCTTAGCCATGGTGTGTCCACTGGAATGGGTCCCAAATGTACCTTCATGCAGTTCCATCATAATTTTCTCTGCTTCAGCCTTATCCACACAACGTAACAGAGTTGAATCATGATTCCGCTTGTAGAGAATGCCGTTGCTGAGGAAGAATTTTGCAGCAAATCTCCTCATGAACTTCTTATCATTGACAGACGCACCTTCAGGGTATTCCTGAGCTTCCAAGTACCTCTTTACCTCATGATACCAGGGTTTTTCAGTCACCTTCTCAGCCTCGAGCTCGCAGCAGTATGCCGGTTCATCAAACTTCCAGATTATGATTCGGGGAGCCTCATTGTCCCATTTAACTTTGAACATTGAAGACATCGTGGCTAGTGCGTCCGCTAGCTGATTCTCCTCTTTGGGGAAATGCTCAAAAGTTATCTCTTCAAAGTGAGGGAGCAAGGTCGACACATACTCCTTGTAAGGAATAAGATTCGGGTGTTTCGTATCCCACTCGCCTTTGATCTGATTGATCACGAGAGCGGAATCTCCGAAGACACTTAGAAATTTGATCCTTAAGTCGATTGCAGCTTGTAAACCCATGATACATGCCTCGTATTCTGCCATATTGTTGGTGCAGCTGAAACATAATCGGGCGGTGAGGGGAGTATGAGTTCCTTTGGGAGATATGATTACAGCGCCGACGCCGTTACCCAAAGCATTGGAGGCTCCATCAAAATGCATAGACCATCGGGATCCTTCCTCAGGTCCTTCATCCGGTCCAGGTACTTCACAGTCAGTTACCACCATGATGTCTTCATCCGGAAAATCAAAGTTTAATGATTGGTAATCGTCCACAGGTTGGTGTGCCAAATGATCGGCCAGTACACTTCCCTTAATTGCTTTCTGAGTTGTATACTGGATGTCATATTCTGTCAAGATCATTTGCCATCTCGCTATTCTTCCAGACAGAGCAGGCTTTTCAAATATATACTTTATGGGATCCATCTTTGAAATCAATAAAGTAGTGTGAGTCAGCATATACTGTCTCAGCCGGCGAGCAGCCCATACAAGAGCGCAACAAGTTTTCTCAAGCAGTGAGTGACGAGACTCACAGTCGGTAAACTTTTTGCTCAAGTAATAAATAGCGTGCTCTTTTCGGCCAGACTCGTCATGCTGCCCCAGCACACACCCCATTGAATTATCAAGTACCGTTAAGTATAGTATCAGAGGTCTTCCTTCCACCGGTGGCATAAGAATGGGTGGCTCTTGGAGATATTCCTTTATCCTTTCGAAGGCGGCCTGACATTCATCATTCCAGCGTACTACTTGATCTTTCTTCAGTAATTTGAAGATTGGCTCACAAGTAGCAGTTAGATGCGAGATGAATCGAGCAATGTAATTCAGTCGTCCTAGGAAACCTCTGACTTCTTTCTCTGTTTTTGGAGTCGGCATCTCTTGAATAGCTTTAACCTTGGCAGGGTCCACCTGGATACCTTTATCACTTACAATGAAACCTAACAATTTTCCGGATCTTACCCCAAAGGTGCATTTGTTGGGATTCAACCTCAGCTTGTATAACTTGAGTCGGTCAAACAACTTCCTCAGATGGTCAAGGTGCTCCTCCTCAGTTTGAGACCTTGCAATCATGTCATCAACGTATACCTCAATTTCATGATGGATCATATCATGAAACAAAGCAACCATGGCACGTTGATAGGTTGCCCCCGCATTTTTCAGCCCGAATGGCATGACCTTATAACAGAAGGTGCCCCACTGAGTCACAAAGGTAGTCTTCTCCATATCCTCTGGAGCCATCTTGATCTGATTATACCCTGAAAAACCATCCATGAAGGAGAACACCTTGTGTTGAGCTGTATTGTCAACAAGGACATCAATGTGAGGTAGGGGGAAGTCATCCTTGGGGCTGGCCCTGTTCAAATCCCTATAGTCGACACACATTCTGACTTTACCGTCCTTCTTCGGCACTGGCACTACATTGGCAACCCACTGAGGGTAAGAAGTCACTGCAAGGAACCCGGCATCAAACTGCTTCATAACCTCGGCCTTGATCTTTTCAGACATCTCTGGACGCATGCGTCGGACTTTCTGCTTTACCGGAGGGCAATCTTCCTTGGTTGGCAGGTGGTGAACTACAATGTCGGCATCCAAACCAGGCATATCTTCATAGGACCAAGCAAAAATCTCCATGTAGTCTTGTAGCATCTGGATCAATCGTTGCTTCACGCTGAGCTCTAGATTGGCACCGATCTTGACCTCTTTCCTATCTGTCTCAGTACCCAAGTTAATTGTTTCTACAGGCTCTTCATGTGGTTGAATAGCCCTCTCTTCCTGGAGTAGCAGTCTTGCGAGTTCACCAGGCACTTCGCAATCATCTTCACCTTCGTCTTCGGCCAAGTTGATCGGATTTTCGAAGTCATAACTGGCGGTAGCAGAGCTGTTACCAGTGAGATCCAGAGTGGATTGAAACCTGTATAAGTGAGTGTGTGTAAATACAGCTGTTTTGCAATATATATAACACAGAAAGGAAAAGAGCAAAAGATTTGAAATGCAACAAACGTCCAATGTTTTGATTGATGATATATGAAAATGTCATACAAAAGCCCTCACAAATGGAGCTACGATGCCCCGGGTAGGACACCGAGCCAACAAAGTTTTAACATATTGTTTGTTACAAATTTGGAAATCAAAAGAAATCAATTACTGCGTGACAAATGTGATAGGGGTAAAATCCTTTGCCGTCCAGTTGCTTGGTCCGTTGCTGGTAGTCGGGTAGATCCAACTATCAAACTCTGCTTCCTCCATATCTTCCTCGATAGCATTCACCCTTGAGCTGGAAATAAACACCGGAGCCTTTCCGATCTTCTCTTTGCGCACCGCCTTCTGAGCCTCTGCAGTAAAGCCTAGCCCAAACTTGTCGTTCTTCTGAGTGAAGTCAGGAAGCTGACCCCAGTGTGCACAATTGCCTTTCTGAACCACAGCCCGGGCATCCCTTAGGGAAGCCATCTTCAAGGAATCATTCTCTTCGGCCATTGTCTCTGCAACTGCTGAAATTGGATGCACCTCCTCGAAATGCTGGAAGGGGGTTTCAATGAACTCTCCGTCCATCTCGATGTACCTGAAGGAATTCAAATGGCTCACCATATACTCCTCTTCTCCTTGTACAGTGACGATCTTCCCCCTGACGGGATACTTCAGCTTCTGGTGCAAGGTGGAGGTCACTGCCCCAGCTTTATGGATCCAAGGTCGACCCAACAGACAAGAGTACGATGGACGTATATCCATCACGTAAAAGGTAGAGTCAAACACTTGAGAGCCCACACGAATAGGGATGTTAACCTCTCCATGAACCATCCTTTTGGAACCGTCAAAGGCCCTGACAATGATATTGCTGGGTTTCAACTCCAGGCCTTCATAATCCAGACGGTCTAAAGCCTTTTTCGGTAGAACATTCAAGGAAGAACCAGTGTCCACCAATACATGTGCCAGAGTAGTGCCCCTGCATTCAATAGAGACATGCAGGGCATCATTGTGGTCTCTCCCTTTTGCGGTCAGGTCAGCATCTGAAAAACCCAAGCCGTTGTCCGCTGTCAGATTCGCTATGCAGTCAGTGAACTGGACTGCAGACGTCTCTTGCGGCACATGGGCCGTCTTGAGAAATGAGATCAAGGCCTTAGCATGGGCCTCGGAGCATAGCAATAAGGAGAGCAGGGAGATCTTGGAGGGTGTATGCCCCAACTGCTCGACAACATTAAAATCACTTTTCTTTATTATTTTCAGAATCTCCTCCATTTCTTGTCGGGAGGCCTCAGCATTTATGGGTATCGGCGCCTCCATCCGGGCAGGCTCTTCTTCAATCCCTTTGCCCCGAGCATTTGATGACTCGGCAGCAGGGGACACAATTTGATCAGCAACAGGACTAGGTAAACTTGTAGGTTTTATGAGGAGGGGTTTTCGAATAGCGGGCGGCGCAATGTCTGGCGAGAAGAGCCTGCCGCTGCGGGTGACCTTGGCTGGACCAGTGATATCGCAGATACTGGCACTAGCGTCGAATTCTTGCTTGATTCCATTTACATACACGTCTGCCCCATAATGCCAGGGGACAGCTTTATCAGACACGTAGGAGAGGGGCCCTGGAACAGTAATGATCACAGGCGCAATTGTCATGATTTGAATAGGCTTCTTCGGGGGAGCCTTGATTGGATTTTTGAAGATGGTAATTACAGAAACTTCTTTCATTGGAACCAATTGAACAGCAGTCTTTTTGAATAGAATCTCCTTGCTATCCATTAGGCCTTGGATGCCTAACCTTAGCAAGGGACAATCAGATGGGGAAATAGCACAGAATAGGCAACCTTCGCCGCAACCCGGAAATAAACCGGCCCGCAGTAGGTTCTTCTTAACAGTCTTTAGAGGGGTAACAACTTCATCTACCGAAACAGCGTACACTTCTTCCTCAACGGCATTTACCCTATGCTGGGGCATAGGAGCCGTTACAACATTTGGTCTTTCCGGCGCTTCAAACTGAATTTCATTCGCGTCGATCAGATCTTGCACTTTGTTTCTTAAGGCCCAACAATCATCAGTAGTGTGCCCGGGACTATCAGAATGATAAGCACACCGGGCATTTGGGTTGTATTTAGGAGATGCAGTGTTGACGATCTTAGGAGCTTCTTTGAGGGTCACCAGGTTGGTGGATAACAGTTGGGGTAAAATTTGAGATAATGTCATACTTAGTCGGGTATACTGCCTCTTGGGCCTTTCGCTTCTTTGTTGATTGTACTGCTGAGGAGCAGCAACAGGTTTGGAGATGACCAAAGCATTGACGGCTTGGCGACTTTCGGGCTTGACTTGTCTTCTAGGACCATAGACGGCACTTGCTTCTTTCTTAAACGGCCTCTTCTCAGCACTTGTAGAGGCAGCCTTCTGTATCTTGCCTGACCTGATGCCGGCTTCAATTCTTTCTCCCGTTAATATTAAATCTGTGAATCCCGCGGAGGAGTTACCAACCAAATGATTGAAAAACGGACCAGACAAAGTCCCAAGGAACATATCAACCAGCTCTCTATCAGTCAATGGAGGCTGCACCCTGCCAGCCAAATCTCTCCATTTTTGAGCGTACTCCTTGAACCCTTCACCCGTTCCTAGAGACATACCCTGAAGTTGGGTACGTGTGGGAGCGAGATCAGAATTGTATTGGTATTGTCTGTAGAATGCGGTTGCCAAATCTTCCCAGTGTCGGATGCTAGCTCCATCCAATTGGTAGAACCATTCAAGCTGTGACCCCGAGAGACTATCTTGGAAGAAGTGAATCCAGAGGTTCTTATCCGCCGTGTAAGGTTGGATTTTCCTTACGTACGACCTTAGATGCAGCTTTGGGCAGGAGACCCCATCATACTTGGCGAAGGCAGGCGCCTTAAACTTGTGTGGAATGACTACCCCAGAAGATAACCCCAAATCTCCGAAATCCAGTCCCGGCACATTCTGAATTTCCATGGCGCTTAAGCGGTCCTCCAATTGCTTGTATCTGTCAGCAGCAGGTGGGTATTGTTCGTCGTTATAGTCCGTCTCGTTGTCGGAGACTGCGGGACTAGGAGCTCTTCCCCCTTGGGGACTATTTTTCTCAGCAGAAGAAGTGGTTGGATCAGCTTCATTATGGAGTGTGTTCCCAAATCGGCGTCCGGTGTTGAACAATGCGGTCCTCTTTTTCTTCTTCTTCTTCATGAGTAGAGTCTTCAACTCTTGCTGACCTTGGGCTAGGCTTAGGACCATTTCTTGAAACTGTGCACTTTGGGCCTGAAGGGCCTTGATTGCTTGCTCACTGGAGGATTCTGGATTCATGATGACTGTGCACACAAACAGCGAAAAATTAAGCAACCTGTGAAATAGGGTACCTGCTATGCATATGGTGCAATGGAATGTGTATGCTTTATGTTTTCAAAGACAAACAAGATTCAACTTTGTAGACAAAAAGGGAAACACACTTCATTAGATGAAAATTTCAATTGTTCAACAACTTGCCCTTAGGCATTACAGGAATGAAAAATACTGAAAAGGAAATAAAACTATAAAAAGAAACATCAAAGCTCATCAATGCTCCCATGGCCTCCTCTTTTCAGTGCCGATGTAGTTGTTTAGGACCCGTTCTTCCTCCAATTGCTTAGTTAGCCTCTGAATCTTCCGTTCCTGTTCGTTGAACTTCTCTCGATAGAAATCCCGTTCTTCCTTTAGCTGCGCCCACGATCTCTTCATGGTGTCAAAATCAGTAGGTATCTGAGGAGGGAGGACAGTTGGAGGAACCCCATCTTCATCGGGAGATTCAAGGATGATTGGTCTGACAGCTTCGTACGGCATACCTAACTTCTGAGCACGGATGCGGACCCATTTGCAGTAGGGCTCCAATGGTAGAGAAGTCTTTGGTCCTAACTCATGTGGGTCAGCTTTGTGGATTCTGTCCCAAGCTCTAATGAATCCCTGGCGTAGTTTGTCACTGCCTGCCTGAAACTCAAAATGGAAGTGAGGAACCAGCATTTCATGAGGCCCATCTCCTCTGGCTCTTCCAAACTGACGGAGAGCTAAACACGGATTGTAAGAGATTCCTCCTTGGATACCAATCAACGGGATATTAGGGTATTCTCCGCAACGGTCGATAACAGCTACCTCATCCAAACCTCTGAGAGTCCAAGTGATATCCTTATCTGTGAGAGACATTAACCTCCGAGCCCAACCTTTTCCTTCTTCATTCTTCAGCACGAACTTAGGAAGGTGCGAAATAAACCACCTTACTAGCAAAGGAGCACAACACCACGGAGTCCCCCGTTTTCGAGCAGTACGAGCATGGAGTTGTTGTAGAATGTCACCCAAAAGAGTGGGTACCGGATTCCGAGACATGAAGATCCTTATGACATGGATACTGATAAAAGTGTCAGGGTTGGGAAACAATACCAGACCATAGATCAAAAGAGCCAGAATATCCTCATATGCCTTGAAGTCCAAGTCATTCCAGAAATCATTAGCCTTGCCAACCAGAAATTTGACCAAAAAGCCCTTGACCCCAGTTCTAGTTTCCCAGTTGGACAATATCTCTTCTTTGGTCAAGGGGAGAATTGCAGCAATCTCTTCAGGCCTAGGAGTCTTTTCCAAACCAGTGAATGGAGTTTGTTCCAGGACAGGGATCCCAAGCAGATAAGAGAACTCTTCCAGGGTAGGAACCAGCTGGAAGTCTTGAAAGGTGAAACAATGATGCAGAGGGTCATAAAACTGGGTCAGAACACTTATCAGTTGTTGGTCCCATTTTGCAGTGATCAAGCCAAGGAGAGAACCATGTCTGTTGATGAAGGAGGTAGTGTTTGGAATTCTGCTAACCAACTCATCAAGCAACTCAGGTGAACGAACAAAGTTGAACCGGATAGTATTTCTACGCACGGGCATCATAATGTCCTACAAAACAGAGCAAAGATGAAACCTTTTTGTCTTTGAAATGGGTTAGCTTTTTATGCATGCAATGGTATGATGGCATGATGCTATGATGAAGCACATCACAAGTATTCACATAGGCAAATAAAGCACACAAGTCACACAAGACACCCTTAGGTTTCAGGCCAGCATGAGTTTCAGGTATTACCCTCTTTTGGTTTTGTTGGTTAAAACCTGTCCTATCAAAAGTAACCGGGTTCTAGAGGATCTCAAATCATTGGCTACCCTCAATCGGTCATAACTCCAGCATCGCAATCTTTTCTCGCGGCCAGAACCATCTCGAGAGTTTAGCCTCAATGAGTGTAGCATACTGCTACTGTCCTAATAGCCAAGTTGGTCAATTTAGGGTTCTAAGGTTGGTTGGTGTTTAATGACCCATTAGAAGACCTATATTCTCCCCGTTACAACACAAGGGATATAGGTACAGACTAAGATGCCACACCAACGTAGCCACTGTTTCACCCATGTCGGTCTACGCCGGACAGGTCCCTCACAGATTATGCTACCTAAAAAGGGTATTTCCCAGATCCGGGTTAGGATCTATAAAACTCCGATACAAAGCCCACAAATGTAAAAGCAAACAAAGCAAGCAATTGAAAACAAAGGTGATCTAAACCCTAAGGTTACTCCACTTTAAAAGTTTTTCCCCAGCAGAGTCGCCAGTTCTGTGATACGGTGGGAGAACTGACTAGTGTTTTGCGTTTGTATTCGCAAATGTTGCGGTTAGCAAGAGTCGCCACCGACTTTTTATTTTATCCTAAAGGAAAGGTTAAAAAAGCACAGCAAAAACCTTTTGAGATGTTTTCTTGGGTTCGGGGAGTAGATTATAGAAAGGGAAGGTATTAGCACCCTTTCTATCCATGGTTATCCATGGGCTCTTAGTTACTTGCTTAGATCACTTGCCTTTTGTTTTCAATTGTTTTAAATGGTGCTTAAGTGTGTGGGTTTTGAAAATGTTTTTGAAAAGAAGCCAATGTGGTGGCAACCTTTGTAATGATCCATGTGGGGATGTATACAAAGATGTATGTCTTTTGAAAAAGGTTTTCATTTATTTTTGAAAGTTTTGTTTCGAAAGTGTTGTGATGTGTGATTTTGAAATTAGGCAAGTGTTTTTGTTTTGCAAGTTGATTCAAGTAACTAAGAGGTTATCTACTCCTAAATTTCTCAAAAGGTCATTGCTATACTTTTAACCCTTTTAACAAGTTTGCTCCACCATTGTATTTGGTGGGCAACCTTGTGTTAGGA
This sequence comes from Vicia faba, assembly GCA_948472305.1. Taxonomy (NCBI): domain Eukaryota; kingdom Viridiplantae; phylum Streptophyta; class Magnoliopsida; order Fabales; family Fabaceae; genus Vicia; species Vicia faba. The sequence continues at coordinate 1,286,758,556 of OX451738.1, read as the reverse complement.
TGTGAAAGGGACAGGCGCGGGTCATCGTTTAGACCATAATTGCAACAACGTTAAATGTCTTTGAGCAATCTCTCTAAGGGACTTGATCATTTGTTTTTGTTTGTTTTTGAAAAGTTTTATCGAGGGACTATGATCATTCAAATTGTTTGCTTTGCCCAAAGAAGTTTAACATGCAATATGGCCCATTTATTTGAAGGCAACAAGTGGAATACCCTAGGGGGTGCAAGTGTGATTTGTGTGTCCATTTTCATGCTTGTTTATCTTGTATTAGGTCAAACTATTTTTTATCGTTTTTCGCATACAAACCCTAATTCTAACATGTTATCATTAGAAAGCAATAAAGTGCGAAATTAAAATTACTAAGCTATTACACAACCAAATATGGGAAGGGGGGTACAAATGTTCAAATGGGAATATTGACAAGAATTTAAATCTAAATTATTACATCATTTTGAATATTTGTAAGGTAAATAAATTGCATAATTAAATGTAAATTAAATAAATATGTGAAATGCAAAAAGAAAGTTTTTATGTGTATGAGAAAATATTATTTATGTAAAAGGAAAAAGAAAATAAAAATGTATTATTTTTGAGTATTTTGAACTTAGGGTAAAAACCCTAATTTTAAAGAAAAAAAAGTATTATTTTCTAATTTAATACAACCATTTATTTATTATTTATAAAAAATAAAATAAAATGAAGTGTATTGTGAAAAAAGGTATTTTGTATCAAATATTAATAAAATGAAAAAAATCAAGTATTTTTATATTTTTGTCTTAAATATGTATTAATAATCACATATATTTATATTAAACCCTAAATATGCATTATACAAAAAATAAATATTTATTTAATATTTTAATAAAATAAATAAAAGAGTATTTTTGTGTGAAATATTTTCAGAAAGTAAATAAAAATAAAAATGTATTTACATTATTTCTAATTTATTCTAATAATAATACATATATATATTATATACAAACAAAGAAAATAAACAAATAAATATGCAATAAATGCAAAAAATGATGGAAAAAAATATTTTTAATTTTTAAATGTCATGAGAAAAAATAAACAAAGTCAACCAAAAAAGAAAAAGTCAAAAATGTTAAGAAATGAACAAATGGGCTCAGGGGGGGGGGGGGGTAAACCAAAAAAGATGGTGTGAAAAGAAAGAACACAAAAGCCCAGCCCAATGAAACACTGTCTTCAACCTTTGGCCAAGACTGAGTTCAAAAACGCGCGCCTCTTGCTTCAACATCAAGGTCCTGATTCTTTGATCCTTTGAACAAACTTCCAACACAAAACATGTAAAGCATAATCTCACGATTTCATACATATAAAGAACATGAACTATCTCTCTAAGATGAGGGAGAATTTCTCCCCCCCCCCATTTCTGACCTAGTTTTTCTACCATTTTCAGAGCTCAAATTCTCTCTTCTCAGACAAAAGAAATGAAAAGTAAAGCTATGTACATGTTCAGGGCTATGAGTAGGACCTTGTTTCTTCACAAACTTAAGACTAAAGATGCATAATAAGAGAGATATGAATTCAAACTTTTACCTGTGCAGTTGAACTTCTATGTGGAGAATGAGAGACTTTCAGTGCAATGTAATGATTGGAAAAGCTTCCTTGAGGTCCAGGGATGCTTTTTCAATGCTTACTTTGTCTTGAACCTTCTTGTATCGAGCTGTAGAACTTCACCTGCAAGTCAAAGATATGAAAATGGTGGAAGTGGTTAGAGCAACTACAGATCGTGCCTTAGCTTCTGGATAGTTTGCATATGTTATAAGGAAGGTAGAGGAACAGGTTTTGATCAAAATGCTCGAAGGGATTGAGAGATAGCACTCAATCTGCAGGGCTTGCTCTGTTTGAGCAGTTTTGTGGTGTTTCTGAGATGGAGAGTGTTTGAAAGGCAAAAAGCTCGTGCAAAAGCTTGGTTGGGTGATTTTGAATGTGTTTGATATCTTTTGTGTTGTGTGTGTATGCTGAAGAGAGAGTTGTGATAAGTTATGGATGTTTCTTCACACTTAAGCTACAAAATGCCACTTTGCTTTCTAGGTCAGTACAGGCCCTCTAACTATGCTGCTATCCCTTGCCTTGATCAGTGCAATTTGCTCACAAACTTGTGCCAAGAAGATCTTGCTTGTACTTGCTTGGATTTCTATTTGACATAAAGCAAGCTTTTCAAGAATGGAAATAATGCTTTTTCTAGTTTAGGCTTAATTCCTTGTGTAATGACCAAAGGCTTAGAATAACAACTTGATTCATTGGTTTTGCATTAAATTAAGGAGTTTAATTTGGTTTTAGGACCTGTAAAGTAGCACAAACTGTGCTGAGTTCAAATTTGCCAAGTTTATGAACATGCTTTGATGAAGAACAAAAGTGAATTTTTGCTAACTTGTGAAATTCGAATCTCTCAAGTTATGAGGTTGTTTGATGAGTTATTGGACATTTTGGAAAGCTTGGAATGTGTACTACAATACATCTTTGAAATGCAAATCAAAATTCTAAGTGGAAGGGTATGAAAAGTGGCCTTGAAGTAGGGTAGAAAACCTTGTCAAAATAGGTCAAATTTCACTAAGTTAAAAGATGGTTTAGTGCCCTTATTCAAAAAATTATAACTTGAGATACAAGCTTCAAATGAGAAAACTTTGTGAATAAAAGTTGTAGACTATGCAACAAGCTACAACTTTCATGTTTTGACTTTTGTTTGAATCCAAATGGATCATGGTGAAAAGATGGGGCAAAGTTGGGAAAAAATTAGGGTTTTCCATAACTTAGAAAAATTCTAAGTTATGAAAAATTCCATTTTCAAACCCTAATTTGCATTTTGTGATTTCTTGGTGAACAAGTTTCATGATTTGGCATGTTTTGATGAAAAATGAATCTTGACTCTTGATTTTGACCAAAAAGTCAAAGTTTGACTTTTCAGTATACAGTCAAAATTGATCAGTTGACTGGGAAATTCAACTATCAATCTTGTGTACTTGGGATCTTTTGAGCTTGATGAACATGTCAAGATAATTCCATGAGGTCCTTGAGGCCATATGTGAGCTTGGTTTGCCATTGGCTAGGTCAAACAGTCAAAAATTGCCTTTGTGCAGTCAAAACCCTAAAAATGACCATTTTGCCCTTTTGATGATCTGATCAAATTTCTTGGGGAATTGTGATCCAAACTTGATCAAATGGTTCATATGAGTTCATAATGTTGATGTGGATCAAATTTCATGAGGTTTGACTGTCAATTGGCCACAATTGACTTTTTCCCCAATACAGCTGATTTCTAGGTCAACTGTCTAATTGACTGGGCAAAACTTGGAATCAAGACTTGAAACTTGGTATAGGTAAACTTGGGAGTCCAACATGAAGCATGAAAGTCATCTTAGGCATTTTAGGTCAAAACATCCTTAGGCAAACACAAACCCTAATTTGAGTTCACAGTGCAAGGAGAAGTCTTGAGCAGAGGAAACCCTAACTGGATCTTGATCTTCAAAGGTCTTGTGATGAGAAAATGTTGAGGAAATGGGAGAGCAAATTTTGGGGTACAACACATCTCTTACTGAAATAAATAGCAGGAGAGTAAGGAAACCTGAAAAAGGAAAGACCGTCAAGATGCAATGCATGATATGTGGATGCATGCTTTCAAGGATCTCTTGGGGTAAACACAAGAAAATGTTAGAGGTTGAACTTGGATCTTTGATTGGAGAACTTTGCACCGGTGGATGTCTTTCCACTAGAATCAAGCTCACCATGTCGAGTGGGTCATAGCCACTGATTCAAGTTGTTGTACTTGATCTTTGTTTGGAGAACTGTGCACTGGTGGATGTCTTTCCACGAGAATCAAGCTCACCATGTCGAGTGGGTCATAGCCACTGATTCAAGTTGTTGTACTTGATCTTTGATTGGTATTGGTTAGAGGAGAAACCTCTTGCCCCTTTGGTAGACGTCTGGTTCAACGTAATCCCTGCATCAAAAGAACCCTCGAGATCCTTGAAATGGTTATTGAAAATGCTATGGTATGATGTCATGATGTTATGTACATGTATGCACAAGCAAGTGAGTGTATATACAGGTAATCATATTCACACAAAGCAAACAAGTCCTTAGGTTTAGGCTTTCATGGGGTTATAGGTAAGTACCCTCTTGAAGTTAGTTGGCTCATCCTGTCCTAAAATAGAAACTGGGTTCTAAGGAGCTCACTATCATTGGATTGTTTTCTATGTTCATCGTTTCGGTTTAGCCACTTACTGGCGACCAAAATATTCCAAGAAAACAATCCTCAAATGAGTGTAGTATCGAGTATCTACCAACTTCGGACTGTACCAAAGTCGGTCATCTCACTACCCCTAAAAAGGCTAAGATGGTCAATTAAGGTTCTAAGAGTTCGTTAGTGCTTCACGACATCACTCAGCGGCCCCGTACTCTCCTTGATTGAACTCAAGGGTTACCGGTACTCACAAATATGTCACACTAACATAGCTTACTGCTTCAACCATGTCGGTATACCCCGCACAGTTCCCTCGCAATTTTTTTGCTATTTACCTAAAAAGGTGCCCCAAATCCGGGTGTAGGATTTACAACAAACCCCAAACAAGGACCCAAAAGATAAATCAATCAAGGCAAGCAAAGCAAGAATGTAAAGGTGATCTAAACCTTAAGGTAACCCCACTTTTAAGTTAATCCCCAGCAGAGTCGCCAGTTCTGTGATACGGTGGGAGAACTGACTAGTGTTTTGCGTTTGTATTCGCACTTGTTCGGTTGAGCAAGAGTCGCCATCGACTTTTTATTTTATCCTAAAGGAAAGGTTAAAAAAGCACAGCAAAAACCTTTTGAGATATTTCGTGGGTTCGGGGGGTAGATTATGAAAAGGGAAGGTATTAGCATCCTTTTCATCCATGGTTATCCATGGGCTCTTAGTTACTTGGTTTTTAGATCACTTGCCTTGATTTTCGATTGCTTGAAAATGGTGTGTGTGTGTGTGTGTGTTTTTGAAAATGTTTTTAAAGAGATGCCTTGTCTTAGGCAACCAATGTATTTGACTCGTGTTTGAGTGTTTTACAAAAGTGTGTATCTTTTCGAAAAGATGTTTCAAATGTTTTTGAGAGTTTGTTTTGAAAGTGTTTGTGGAGCGTGGTTTGAAAAGGAGGCAAGTGTTTTTGTAAGTTGATCTCAAGTAATTAAGAGCTTTGTCTACCCCTATTATACTCAAAGGTTTTCTCTATGTTTTCAACCCTTTTTTAACAATTTTGTTTCACCATTGAATTTGGTGGACAATCTTGCGTTTAGGAAGTTTAACGGGTCGGGCGCGGGTCATCGTATGGACCATGATTGCAATGGTGCCAAGTATCTTTGGGTAATTTTCCTTGGAGGGACTTGATCATTTTTTAGGCAACTTTCGAAAGCGTCATCGAGGGACTTATGATCATTTTGAATTCGTTTTGCCAAAGAAACTCGACGTGCAAGCATGGCCCATTTTGGAAGGCAACATGTGGGATTACCCTAGGGGGTGCAAGTGTGATTGTGTATTGATTTCATGTATTTGTCTTGTATTAGGTTATCTAGCGTTTGATTTTATGTACATACAAACCCTAGGTCTAACCATGGTATAATTTGAAAGCGGTAAATTGCGGGAATTTAAAGTCTACGCTATTACAAATAGTATCCGGGAGTGGGGGTACAAATTTACAAATGGGGATGAGACTTTAGGAATGTAGTGTCCAATAAGTTACAACCAAATCGAATTGCGATAAAATGTAAATGATGTAACGTATAAGAATAGCAAATGTATGTGTATCAAGTGTATAATGTGAAATGTATTGTGAATGTGTAAGTGTACATGTATTTTATTTACAGGTTAAGAAATGAATTTAAATGTATATTATTTAAGTATTGTTTAACCTAAATGAAAAGAATTAAATGTTTATTTAATTAATCTTTGTAGTCTCGTATTTTCTTTAATGTGTACAAAAAGGAATATTTTAATTAAATGTTTTAAATTTTAATTAAATTATGTATATTAAAAAAATGTATTTTATTGATTATGTATAAACTATTTCTAAGAAAAGAAAATGTACTAACTTAAAAAGAATTTATGTACAAAGATAAACACGTTAAATAAAATAAAAAAATGTTTTAACCAATGTATTTTTATGTATTAATGTACAAAAGTTTTTTAATTGAAAGAAAGTGTTTTAATATATTGTGTTCAAAAATTATCAATATGTTATAAAAAAGAAAAATTTGATATAAAAAGGGTTATGTTAATTTATTAACAAAAAAAAATAAAAAAATAAAATCTGTTTTTCATTCTAAAAAAAGGTTAAGTTGATTTGAATGGGCCTTGGGAGCCTTATGGCCCAAACAGAAAAAAAATGAGGGGGGTGTGAATTGGGACGCTTGGGCTTAGGTGTAGAAAATGGGGTGAGGCCCAATGTTCTGAATAACAATTTGGCTTAGGGTTCTTGCATTTTCGTTTCACTTGGATTAGATTAGGGTTTGATGTACACAGAAGCGGCGTCGTCCCCCTTTGTTCGTTCTCTCGTTCGCCTTTGCCTTTGCCTGAGCTTCTTTCGCCCAATGGCCACCGGTGCTTCAGTCAACTCCTTCCTCTCCAAGGTCACGTAGGCAACGGTCTACAAGGTACTGATTTTCACTTTGTATGTTTTATGCTTTTGCATGTTTTTAGTTACTTCTGATTCCCTTTTATACTGTTCAAGGTTTGCACGAGATGTGGAAAAGAAAGGAAATGAAGGGTTATACCTTTGGAGAGGAGGTGAGAAGGACCGGAGGCAACAGGGCGGCCAAGGGCGGAGGAAAATGTGATGCGTTGCGAGCTTTTTGGTAACCCTGGTACTCTGTACTCTTTGTCTCTCTCTTTTTTTGTTGCCTCTTCTTCTTGATAGCCCTGGTATGCTTAGCTTGATGCCTTGCTTGATGCCTTGTGTTTGGCTTGCTAGCCCAATGATGAGCTCCCTGAGTTCTGAGGGCCCTGAATGTATGCTTGAATATGCTTGAGTATGCTTGATGCCTTTGTATGCTTGTTAGGGTTGCCTAGTTCATTGTTTCACTTTCTTCTTCAACTGTCTCGTTGCCTGCTTTGCCTTATTGAGTTGCCTTGTGCTGGTGGATATGTTTGGCTTTGAGTTGCCTGCCTTGTATGCTTGACTGTTGTATGATTTTGAGTATATTGGATTCTTTAGCCCTATGATGAGTATCTCTGAGGGCTTGTGGCTTGGTTACGATTCAGGTTTTGAAACAAGTTGATAGCTTTTCTTTTGGGGGGGGGGGGGGGGGTTCTGCTTCAGGTTAGGCCTTGACAGGTTTAATGCTGGTTTTTTGATGGTTGAGTTTTGACAGTCTGTATGGTTTTATAAACTGGCTTTGAGGTTTTGGTTGAGGCTTCAACAGGTTTTTATGCAGGATGGTACAGGGTTGGAGTTTTGTTTAATGGCCTTACTTGTTTTCTGGTTTGGATGTATAGTTTATATGTTTGTATCAGTTTGACAGGTTGGTATTGTTTGCTGGTTTATGCTTAGGTGAGTTTACTGGTTTAAGGCCATGGAATGCAGTTTATGGCCTTGCTGGTTCTTTAGGCTTTAGTTGACAGGGTCTTGATGGTTTAAACTTGACAGGTTTTTTTGAGGCTTCTGCTTATGTTGAGTTTGACAGGTTCAATGCTTGTTGGTTTTGGACTTTTTGTTGGACCATAGGTTTGTGCAGGTTATGGCCTTTTAAGGCTTGGAAGGTTTTGAATGGTTTCAGGCAGGTTGGGTGAGTTTATGTTTGACAGGTTGTGAGGCTTTTTGCCTTTAGACAGTGTAAGTTTGTGCTTCACAGTTTATGCTGGTTTTTGTGTTTGAGTTAAATGGTAAGGCTTTTGGCTTGTTGATAGGTACAGGTTCTGGGCATATGCTGGTTGTTTTTAGTTTGATTGCAGGTTTCAAGCTTTGTTTGACAGGGTTTGGCCTTGCTGGCTTTTTACTGGTTTATGGCTTGGGAACTTTGCTTCAGGCTCTCTTCTGTCTTGGACCTGCTGTTGCAGTTTTGTATATTTATTTATCTTCTCTTTTTTTGTGGTTCGTCCCCTTGGTACTGTGTTATTACAGTTGTTTTATATTATTTTTTTTCTCATGCCTAAAGCCTAAGCCTGCAAAACCTGCTTTTTCTCTCTTCTTCTCTCTCCAGTACACTCAAAATATTAAAATATGTTTGTGCTTGTACTTAAAGCTGAAAGGGCAGCACTGGGAAATGATGCAAATGAATTAGCTTGCTTGCATAACATGCTTTCTCTGCATTTTTTATCTCTTCTTTTGACAGCTTCTTGTACTTTTGTATCTTTGATATCTTTCCAAATCTTCTTTTTTGACAGCTTTGAGTAGCCTTGTACTTGTTTTGACATCTTTGACAGTTTGTTGGACAGTTTGGAATTTGTAGTTTGATTTGGACTTTGCATCATGCTGTTTGAGATTTGAACTATGCAGTTTGACAATTTTGACTTGTGCATTCTTTATATTTGTGCATTCAAAGTTTAGCAAATAAATATTCATCCCTCTTTGTGAACCGGGAGAAATCCCGTGATTTGCAGAGAGGGCTAACTGATCCCAGTCAGTTGCCCTCAATGATGAACTTTTTATCTGTCTTTTATTTATTTATTTGCTTCTAACTTTTCTTCCTTTCTTTGCAGATAAATAATTAAAATGGAGAGGAACAGCAAAAGATGAAGAATTTGAAGATTTAGAAAAAAAATAGGATAGCCTTATTTAGGTTTAAATTACTTGTAAAATCATTGTTGTAAACAAATTGTAAACAATAATTGTACGAATAATTTAAAAATAAATAGAAAGTTTTTATCCAATTAATTCTTTTTTATCCTTTTCAATTACTTATTTTATTATTTATAATTCTAAAATTATAATAAATGGACATAAATTCCAATTACCTAACTTAGAATAATAAACAATTAAATAAACATTGCTTCCGCATTGATCAATTAAACTTGGCGCTTCCAACATCCAAAGCAAAACAACAGTCAACTACAGCAATTGCCCAGACGCTTTTTCCTTTTACTGACTTTAATCAAACATTGCAAATTCAAACCCAATGCAACCTTTTACTGATCCAGTCAAACAAATGTGAATTCAATCCAAATGCATTCTTTTACTGATTAAGTCAAACAATGCGAATTCAATCCAAATCTCGGAATATCTTGCAAAGCACTGTAGAATTAGATCTTTCTGAGGAACCGCGCATGAAAACCCTAATTCCTGATTAAATGCCAAAGAACGTTCGCCTGATCAAAGTTGAGCCAAAATCAACCAAAACCCTAAACCAACTGTTTGAAACATTCTAGAGCCCTGAAAATCAGTAAAACCCTAATTGTGTCTGACTGACGAGAAAAGTCTGTTTGACCGATTCTTGAGCCAATTTGAAAAATCAGGAAACGCCTGAAGCTGTGATTTCTTGTGGAAAAATGCGGGGGCAAATTTTGGGGTACAACAAGGAGGGTTCACATTGGTTCGAACCCTCGCCCTTTAGGTATGAAGTGACTTAGTACGCGCGCTTGCCACTCGGGTGGCTGTTTCATCCGGTCATATAACCAAACCATAAATATATATTAGAAACTGCTTTCTGAAGGCAACTTCGTCTTCAACCTCGCGCCTAGCCGGACCACCTATATCTTCCTCATCTCTCCAGAAAAATGGAAAGTTCAAACATGAAAGTTGTGGTGTTTCTTCCAACGAATCCAACCATATAACTTATGTAAGCTAAAAGTCAAAGATATAAACTAATTTTACTGGCCCTAAATTGAAACCTAATTTTCTCAGAAATTTAAAATCCAAAATTCTCTATACACAGTCAATATAAATGGGAACTATGAACATGGTTAGCTTTAGAGCAAAGATATCTACATTTTGTCTTCACAAATCAGGATCAAATGATGCTTGTATGGAGAGATAAAATTTTGAAAATTTACCTCTTGCAGCTGGAGTCGTGAATGGAGTTTGAGAAACTTTTGAGATGGCCCGAGGATCTGTTTAGCTTGCCTGGACCTCCTTGAGTGTATTCCAACTCCTACTTTGCCTTGAAAGTCCCCGAATCTCTCTACTCAAGTCAACCTGCAAGCTTGATATTTGAAAATGGTGGATAGTGATGGAGGAGTTACAGTCTTGAAACAAGGGCCTGGATTGCTTTGGTATGGAGTATAGAAAGTGTTTGAATGATTAGTTTTCAAAACGCATGAGTGGAAATGAAGAAGATGAGTTTTTGTTCAAAACTGTGTATCAATGGTGTTCTTGAGCAGATTTATGGTTTTTGAGTGTTTGAGATAGTTTCAGGGCACTAGAATTCGTGTGTCATCTTGAAAATAGTGTGTGTACTTATAGGCAAGAGGTTTTGAGGCTTGAAACAACTCAGAAATTAAAATCACATGTTATGGCTTGGTTACTGGTTTTTGAAGCAAAATTGACAAACATGGTTTCAATGTGGAGTACAAGGGTTTACAGGGTGGTTAGCAGGCTGTAGGCATGTTGCTTATTGATTTTGAATGCTTTTGAGTCAGAAACAACAATGTATGGGCTCAAGAAGAGTTGACATTGTGATTAAAGTCACTTTTCCAAAATGGAAGTGGTGACTTTCTTCCAAAAATGGAAATACAACTTGGATAATGGCTCAAATGCTTGGACAATGGATCTATCATTTGTGTAAGCATTAAATTATTGAGTGATTAGCAAGTTTGAAGCCTTCAAAGCAAGATTTGTACAACATGCTTGAAGATTGGATCAAGTGTTCTTCACAAAATGGCTTGTAATCCAAGTGACAAAACAACAACTTCTTGCCTTCGATTCTCCTTGCCCAGGAATGATCTCAAGGAGTTCTTGGACATTTTGAAAAACTTGCAATGTGATCTTGAACTCATCTTTGAATTTCTTTTGAATACTCCCCTTGGAACTATGTGAAAAATTGCCATGAAGTTAGGTCAAAAATCTGTCTAACTAGGGCAAAATTTTACTAAGTCTTTTTTAGTTCATGAGCATGTATTCACAAAATTATAACTTGAGATCCAAGCACTTTTAGGAGAAATTGTGTGAATAAAAGATTTATATTTCATGTATATATACAACTTTCATATTGGAAGTTTCCTTTGAATCATCTTGTATCACGGTGAAAATTTGGCTTAAAGTTATGAAAAAAATAAGAAGTTTTCAACACTTAGAAAAATTTCTAAGTTTAGAAATTTTGACTTTTCAAAATGAAATCTTGATTTCTTGATGAATAAGTTTCCTATTTTGACATGTTTTGATGAATTATGATCTTTGGCACTTGAATTTGACCAAAAAGTCAAAGTTTGACTTTTCAGTATACAGTTGGCTTTTAATCAGTTGACTGCAAAATTCATCTATCAATCCAATGGACTTGTAATGTTTTGAATCATGTCATTAGGTCAAAATGGTGCACTTGGACTCTTGAAATCACGCCTTAAACCGATTGATCATTTTCTAGGTAAAAAAAATAATCAGAAATTGCCCTTTCCCCAATTAAAGCCCTAATTTTGACCATTTTGCCCTTTTGAAGATTTGATCAAATTTCTTGTGGAATTATGGTCCAAACTTGATCAAATGATAAATATGAGTCTAAAATGTTGACGTGGATAAAAAATTATTAAGTTTGACTGTAAATTGGCTATGGTTGACTTTTTCCCCAATACAGTTGATATTTAGGTCAATTGTTCAATTGACTGATCAAAAGTGTGATCCAAGGCTTGAAACTTGACATGAGTGATCTTGGGGGTTCATAATGGTCCATGAAAGTCATATGAAACATTGATAGTCCAAAAATCCTTGTGCAAACTAAACCCTAATTTTGGTCATCAGTGCATAAGGAGGTGTCTTGAGCTGATCAAACCCTAGTGCAGTCTTGAGCCTAAGGAGATCTTATGAGAAAATTCTTGATAGGTGAGAGGGATAATTTTGGGGTACAACAGCTGCCCCTGTTCAATCTTCTTAAACCTGAAGAGCTAGATTGGCGAGTTTTGCCATTCTTGACTCGAAGGTGGAAGATGATTGGACACTAGAGTGTCCAGAAATTTGCACTCGGTGATGTGAAGGTTGAGGGAATAGGCTTAAAGATGCCATTTGGAGAGGTGATAGAAAGTTGTAGAAGATAGGCTTAAAGATGCCATCCAAAAGTGATTGTTGGTATTGAATTTGTAAGTTGAAAGAATGAGTATTAGAATGGCGTCTGTGTCTGGAGCGTATCTGAACTGTATCTGGGAGATGATTTTGAATGAGTGTCAGAATGGCATCCATGTCTGAGGCATATCCGAATTGTATCTGAAAACTGAATCTGAATGAGTATCAGGATGGCATCCGTGTCTGAAGCGTATCTAAATTGTATGTGAAAGTTGAATCTGAATGAGTATCAGGATGGCATCCGTGTTTGGAGCGTATCTGAACTGTATCTGAAAGTTGAATCTGAATAAGTATCAGGATGGCATCATGTTTGGAGCGTATCCGAACTGTATCTGAAAACTGAATCTGACTGAGTATCAGGATGGCATCTGTGTCTGGAGCCTATCTGAACTGTATCTGAAAACTAAATCTGAATGAGTATTAGGATGAAATCCATGTTTGGAGCATATCTGAACTGTATCTGAAAACTAAATTTGAATGAGTATCAGGATGGCATCCGCGTTTGGAGCATATCTGAACTGTATCTGAAAGTTGAATCTGAATGAGTATCAGGATGGCATCCGTGTCTGGAGCGTATCTGAACTGTATCTGAAAGCTTTGAATATTGTTAATGGTAGTTGTTAACCTTATCCTGTGAAGGGTAAAATATTATCTAAAATGCAATGTTTATGTTGTATGAAATTCATAGTATAATGCATTCGTGTTATCAATGTTTATGATATATGGATGCAATGTATGCGTATGTAAGCTAGTTTGCTGCACTGCTGTCGGATTGGAGAAAATAAATCCCTGACTGCTGCTGAGGATATGGAGTCTTCATGTCTTGAAGTTTGAAGCGTTCAATGAATTTCCTCTTAGAGAAATAAACTCTATTGTAAAGGGAATGGCGTGTACTATTTGAAGAATCCTGGTCGGGGAATTCTGAGAAATTTGGTGACTTCTACTGGGGATGATAACTGGGAGTTTTGTTCCGCTGGGGATTAAGCTGTACACTGCAGGGAACTTTTATGGAAAATGACTTAGAGATATTTCCCTATCTCTTAAAGCCAACAGTGATTGTCTTTTATTTTGTTTATTTGTAAACAATAATTATGTTCAAATGCATATGTTCAACAGTGAATCATTGGACGTTTTTGTAAACAAGACACAAGAGTAAAGAAAAACAGATGGTTTTGCACTTTCAAAGGAATATCTTTGTATTGACTTTGAGTAAGTATTTTTGTACAGTGAGACAAATATTCTACTAGGAGAACGTCGTCGTAAAAAAATGAAAATTTTAATACAAAAAAAAGATAGCTATGTGTATTAATCCCATGGGGTTCCCATTTTTTCTATAGCCTTTGTATCTCTGAGCATCTTGTCTATTTGTTGCCTCGTCCGAAGATGATTAAATTGATCATAACCTCTGAGTTTGTCAGTTGGAGCCAAATGTTGTCCGTAAGGTGATCCGATGGGACATATTCATACACTTTAACTCCCTAACTTTTTCCTGGACCGCCCTTTCGGGTTTTCAGTCCACCGGGAAACCCTTTTTTGCCCAAGTTTCCCTTTCGGGTTTTCAACTTGCCGGGTGTACAGATTTTTTGGTTTTATCCCTAATTTTTTCCCGAACCCTTTTGGTTCGCCGGGATGCCCTTGTTTTGCATAGGTATGTCAAACTAGCGGGTCTCTTATGCGTAGTATCTTTTGACTATGTTCGTGTTTGCAGGATGCGGCAGGTTATAACCATCCATGGTGGTCAAGATTATTTCCCCACCAGGGAAAATGTTTTTGATTACAAATGGTCCTTCATAGGTAGGAGTCCACTTGCCCCTAGGATCACCTTGTGGCAGTATGATGCATTTGATCACCAGATCTCCAACTTGATACACTTGGCGTTTGACCTTTTTGTTGAAAGCCTTGATCATCCGTTTTTGATACATTTGACCATGGAAAACAGAAGTAAGTCTCTTATCATCAATCAAGTTAAGTTGATCAAGTCGAGTCTGGATCCAATTGTCTTCGTTCAGCCCTGCATCCTTCATAATCCTCAGAGAGGGGATTTGGACCTCGATAGGCAAGACAACTTCCATGCCGTAAACCAGAGAATATGGTGTTACCCAGGTTGATGTGCGAGCCGTGGTACGATACCCGTGGAGAGCGAATGGTAACATCTCATGCTAGTCTTTGTATGTGATTGTCATTTTCTGTATGATCTTTTTAATGTTTTTATTTGCAGCTTTGACAACACCATTCATCTTTGGCCGATAGGGAGAAGAATTGTGATGTTGAATCTTGAATTGCTCGCAGAATGCGATGATCATAGTGTTGTTGAGATTTGTACCATTCTCAGTGATGATCCTTTCTGGGATACTGTACCGGAAAATGAGATTTTGCTTGATGAAACGGGCAACAACATTCTTGGTAACGGAAGCGAAGGAAGCTGCCTCCACCCACTTTGTAAAATAATTAATGGCCACTAAGATAAAGCAGTGTCCATTGGAGGACGTCGGCTTGATTTCCCCAATCATATCAATTCCCCACATAGCAAAGGGCCAAGGAGCCGTCAAGACATTCAGAGGAACTGGAGGTACGTGCACCTTGTCATCATAAATATGGCATTTATGGCAGGTTCGAGAGTGTCAATAACAATCTGCTTCCATGGTAGACCAGTAGTAGCCTGCCCGCAGGATTTTCTTTGCCATCGTATGCCCACTGAAATGGGTGCCAAAAGTGCCTTCATATAACTCAGCCATGATCCTTTCAGCTTCAACCTTATCTATGCACCGAAGTAACACATAGTCATGGTTGCGTTTGTAAAGAATGCCATTACTAAGGAAAAATTTAGAAAAAAATCTCCTTAACAACTTCTTGTCATTGATTGAAGCTCCTTCTGGATATTCTTGAGCCTCAAGATACTTCTTGACTTCGTGAAACTAAGGCTGGTCCACTACTTCTTCAGTATTAATCTCGTGACAGTGTGCTGGTTCCTCCATTCGTTTGATGGTGACCTGGGGAGCCTCGTTATCCTAATTAAGTTTAAACAATGATGAAATTTTGGCTAGAGTGTCTGCTAGCTGATTTTCTTCTCGCGGGAAATGCTCGAAAGTAATCTTCTCAAAATATGGTAGCAATGTCAAAACATGTTCTTTATAAGGGATAAGGTTAGGGTGTTTGGTGTCCTATTCCCCTTTGATATGACTGATAACCAAAGCTGAATCTCCGAATACATCCAAGAATATGATCCCTAGGTCTATGGCAGCTCTGAGACCAAAGATGCATGCTTCATATTCCGTCATGTTGTTTGTACAATTGAAGCAAAGTCTGGAAGTAAAGGGAGTATGACACCCTTCAGGAGATATGAGCACAACACCGATACCATTGCCAAGTGCATTGGATGCCCCATCAAAGAACATGGTCCATTGGGATCCTTGTTCAGGTCCGCCATATGGCCTGAATTCTTCACAGTTGTCTAACGTCATGATGTCTTCATCTGGAAATTCAAATTTCATGGACTGGTAGTCTTCTACAGCTTGGTGAGTGTGATACGGTGGGATAGAACTGACTGTTTTTTGGAATGCTGGTTTACGTTTTGTGTTTGTTATTGCAAAATGTCGCGGTAAGCAAGAGTCGCCACCGACTTTTATTTTATCCAACAAGGAAAGGAAAAAAGCACAGAAAAATTCCTTTTTCGAGATATTTCTCGGGTTCGGGGGGTAGATTATAGAAAGGGAAGGTGTTAACACCCTTTCTATCCGTGGTTATCCACGGGCTCTTAGGTACTTGCTCAAATGTTTTCAAAATTGCTTTCTTTGTGCTTGTGGGTTTGAAAAATTCTTTGTTTGAAAAGGAGTGTAAGTGTGAAAATTTTATTTTTTTTGAAAGAGCAAGTATCTAAGAACCATCTACCTACTCGAAAAAGGAATCGTTCTAGGCTATCTTCCTTTACACAATGCTATCCCACTATTGATGAGTGGGTAGCACCGTCGTTGGAGTTTAAGGGTCAATTCGATTAAGGGACGTGCGATCACCAAAGCAATGTTAGGACGCCTTAGCGGTAACCCTAATGTCTTAGATCATTTGTTTTGAGGCAACAATATCCGAGGCAACCGTTTTGAGGCAACTATGATCTTTGGACAAGAGGGCGACCTCTAAAACTTCTTATACTTAATGATCGCGTACGAAGGCAACCAAGTGGGGTGTACCCTAAGAGTGCGCATGTGCGAATGTGTTGTTTTCAGTTATTTTGTCTTTATACATGTCAATGGTTATCTATGTTGATTTTAGGTTAAACATTCATTCTTGTCATGCATCCCTATTATCAAACATCTAACAGTTTATAAGTTGTGGAAATTAAATTGCAGAAAGTAAATTACAAGGCGTCGGGTATTTACATCGCCAAAAGCAACCCTTTGAAATTTAAATGCGGAAAGTAAATAAAGCGATAAAAATATTTAAAGTCCTATTAAGCTATTACATTCCGAGAACAAGTATAAATTGAATAAAATGGATCGCGTGCGGGAAATTAAATTGGGCGCAAGTTCTAGGGTTTTGACCCTTTAATTATTAAAGGAAAGATTTTTGGTTATTTTTGAATTAAGAAAGAAATTAAACTAAGTTAATTATTAAATTAATAAATAAATTAATTAATGAAAATATTTTTGGTTTTTTGGTATTTAAAGAAATAAAAATAAATTTAATCAATGTTAGTAAAAACCTAATTATGTCTAATTATTTTTAATTATTTACAAAAAACATATTAAAGTTATTCCTAATTAAAACTAAATTAATTAAATTAATATTGTTAACAAAAATAAAATACTGAAATTTAATTTAATAAATAAAATATTTTTTTGGGTTTTAATTTTATTAAAGAAAAAGATTTAATTGGTTAGAAAATAATGAAAATAATTGAATTAAATAAAACAAGAATAAAAATAAAATATAGAGAAGAGAGTGTTTGGGCCTGGTTTTTGGAGGTCTGAATAGCAATTTGAAGCCCATCACAAGCTGGCCTGGTGGACTTTTTGGATCCTCTGTGCGCTGGTTGACTTGGTAGCATGGTGGACGTTCATCTCTTGGCCCCTAGATCTGGCCTAGGGCCATCTGTCCATTAATTGAGTGAGGGAGTATGATAGACTACACGCTTGGGTCTACACCTGATTACATGAAGAGAAAAAATATCAAAGCATATGGGGGACCTGGGATTCGAACCCAGGCCCCAAGGCATGTTGCCAGCGCTCATTTGCCACTCAACCATCATGTTCTATTTGTCAAGTATATACCAAATCATGATAATATGAGTAAATGGACTAATATGCCAGAACAAAAAAATAAAAACGCGCGAACATTTGAAAGGGGCAATCAGATAGGGGCACGTGGTCGTCCCTGTCCTTCCAACCCTGTAAATTTACCTGCGGATTTAGATCCGCAGCTAAATGCGTAGGCACACTCTAAAATCCATTCCAGTCCATGAAAATCAATTCCAAGCACATGGTTGAGTTCGTCCTTCTCTTTCGGTCATGTCCATGGCCATTGTTGGGGATAATTTGACCTGTAAAAGAAACGCCCAAAAACCAACCTCGAAACCCTAGATATGGCACTTGGCCTCACATATCAGATAAATGAAATTGGATAATATAGTGAAATTCTGGCAGCAGATACTCAATGTCACAGTGAATGTTATGACACCGTATCTGACTTTCTATAAGACAGTAAATAAAAACAGTAAAGAACACATTCAATTGTTTACCCAGTTCAGTGTGAAACAACACCTACTCTGGGGGCTACCAAGCCAGGGAGGAAATCCACTATAAGAGATATTAATTCAGGAATAAACCAACCAGTTTATCTCCTTCACTTAAGACCTACCCAATGCAACTTCAATCTAAGTTCAACTTAAACCTGAGTTCCTACTCACTCCCCCTCAATCACAGTAGTGATACTTAAAACAATTGACTAATGAATTAATGAAGACACTCTTCAGAACATACACTTGATTATGCTTCACAGCTTTTTAATCAAGTAACACAAACACTCTTGCTTCACAGCTTTGAGTGATACATAAACCTAACTTGACTTTGCTTCAAAGCTTTAGTCAAGAGACACAAACACTCTTGCTTCAAAGCTTTGAGTGATACAAAAACCCTTACAATAAAAACCTATTCCAAGTCACTTATCACAATGATACTTGCTTGGATTACAACAGTTAAAACTATACAGCTCCTAATTGATCTTCAGTCAAAAGAGATATTTTCCAAACAACAATCCTGTTGAATATATAGTAGCTGTTTCTTCAGTTAGGGTTTCCACAAAAAGCTAGGGTTAATTAGGTTTAACCTTAAGACTTGGTCACAAGACTTTATCAACCAGATTAGGGTTGAGCTAGGTTAACCTAAAGTCCACGTGAGATCCTGTTCTGGAAAGAATGAGCCATCTTCCTGAAAAATCTCAGAATTAACCAAACTGCATATCTGTTAGATCAGTACAGGATGTCTTAACATTTGTTATGACATTAGAATTCCTGTTTACTGATTTTGGTAGAAGGCAATAAATGTGATCTTTTGCAAAATGCTCAGATACACACTCATACACAGTAGCTACTGTATGCCATATTTTTCTGCATAAAGAACCTAATAATCCAGAATGTTATGACATCAGTCATGACATTTACACACCTGGTTTTACCAAAAATACATGCTAATAACTAAACACTTACAAACTCCCCCTTTGGCAGATTTTTGGCTAAAACCCCTAAGCAATCAGAGAATATAGAGCAGCAGAATGAATATGACTGCAGGAAAATATAATGTCTCCCCCTCTTTAGCCACAAATGGGCCAAATATGCATGTACTTAAATGATATACAGTTATCCAAAATAGGTAATAAAAACAACAAATAAAATCTGAAGACACTTGCACCAACAACATCAGCATCAGTGGAGCTATTTTCTTCAGCATTGAGCTGATCTTCAGCAACACCCTCTTCCCTTCTGATTCGTTCAGTCTCCTCCTGTTCCAACTAGAGAGAGAACTTTGATTGAGAGAATGGGATTTGTTGCAGAGTTGAGAGAGGAAGGAGGAAAATGAGTGTCTATTCTTAATAATTAACCCAATCAAAATAGACTTAACAAAAATAACTCCTTCTACCGTTGTTTTAAACAAAATTAATTGCTACAATTCCTCCTGTTGGAAAATACCCAACTTGCCCCTCAAGTTTTCAAATTGATTTGCATCAAGTGCCTTGGTAAAGATGTCAGCCAGCTGTAGCTCAGTGGCAACATGTTCTAGTTTAATCGTCTTCTCTTCTACAAGGTCTCTGATAAAGTGATGTCTTATGTCAATATGTTTGGTCCTGCTATGCTGAATAGGATTCTTGGAAATGTTGATTGTACTCAGATTGTCGCAGTACAATGTCATAATATCTTGTGTGACATTATACTCAGTAAGCATATGTTTCATCCAGATCATTTGAGAACAGCTACTACCAGCTGCAATGTATTCAGCTTCAGCAGTAGAGAGAGACACACAATTCTGTTTCTTGCTGAACCAGGAGACCAGATTATTTCCTAAGAAGAAACATCCTCTAGAGGTGCTTTTTCTATCATCAGCACTTCCAGCCCAATCAGCATCACAATAACCAGTCAGAGTTGGTTCACAACCATGAGAGTACAGCAAGCCATAGTTGTAAGTTCCACTTACATACTTCAAATTTCTCTTTACTTGGTTGATATGACTAACTTTAGGACCAGCTTGGTATCTTGCACAAACTCCAACTGCAAAAGCAATGTCAGGTCTGCTGGCTGTTAAGTACAACAAACTTCCTATCATGCTTCTGTACAGACTTTGGTCCACCTTAACCCCACTTGAATCTTTGGATAGCTTTAAATGAGTAGGTGCAGGGGTCCTTTTGTGACTGGCATTCTCCATACCAAACTTCTTGACAATGTTCTTTGCATACTTGCTTTGAGATAGAAAGATAGAGTCCTCCATCTGTGAGACTTGCAGTCCAAGAAAATAAGTCAGTTCTCCCATGAGACTCATTTCGAATTCAGCCTTCATCTGGTCAGCAAAATGTTTAACCATTTGTTCTGACATTCCCCTAAACACTATGTCATCAACATATATTTGAGCTACCATTAACTTCCCTCCTTCATTTTTGACAAAGAGGGTTTTATCCAAGCCTCCTTTTCTGTATCCTTTGTCTGAGAGAAATTTTGTCAACCTGTCATACCATGCTCTAGGAGCTTGTTTCAGGCCATACATAGCTTTCCTCAATTTGTAGACATGATCAGGGTGGTTTGGATCCACAAAACCTTTAGGCTGTTCCACATAAACTTCTTCATTTAAGTACCCATTTAGGAAGGCACTTTTTACATCCATCTGAAACAGCTTGAACTTCAGGAGACAAGCAATTCCCAATAGGAGTCTGATAGATTCCAGTCTGGCTACAGGGGCAAAGGTCTCATCAAAATCAACCCCTTCAACTTGAGTGTATCCTTGGGCAACAAGTCTTGCCTTATTCCTAGTGACAACTCCTTCAGCATCTGATTTGTTCTTGTATATCCATTTTGTGCCAATGATGTTTGTTCCTTCTGGTCTAGGAACTAACTCCCAAACTTCATGTTGCTTAAATTGGTTCAATTCATCTTGCATTGCACCAATCCAGTATTCATCAGTTAAGGCCTCCTTAACATTTCTTGGTTCAATTTTAGACACAAAACAAGAGTTTGAGATGATTTCTCTAGATCTTGTAATGACTCCACTATTTGGATCCCCTATAATGAGTTCTTTAGGATGATCTTTCTGAATTCTGATGGAAGGGATTTTGCTAGCTTCCTTGGATTTAGAGTCTGCTGTAGTGGTGTCAGGAAGGTCATTCTGTTGAGTTGGAGTCTCAAAGAATGTCTCAACATTACAAGGGACATCTGTTTCTTCATGATAATCATCAACTATGACATTTATTGATTCCATCATGACTTTGGTTCTGGAATTGAATACCCTATAAGCTCTGCTGTTGGAGGAGTATCCTAGAAATATACCTTCATCACTTTTAGGGTCCAGCTTTCTCCTTTGTTCACGATCTGCCAGAATATAGCATTTGCTGCCAAATACATGGAAGTACTTCACAGTTGGCTTTCTTCCTTTCCAGAGTTCATAAATGGTGGATGAGGTTCCCTTTCTCAAAGTGACTCTGTTATGGACATAACATGCTGTATTCATAGCTTCAGCCCAAAAATGAATAGGAAGTCTTTTGGCATGTATCATAGCTCTGGCAGATTCCTGTATGGTCCTATTTTTCCTTTCTACAACTCCATTTTGTTGGGGAGTTATAGGAGAAGAGAATTCATGACTAATTCCTTCTGAGGAACAGAACTCATTAAACTTACTGTTTTCAAATTCCTTGCCATGATCACTTCTGATTTTGACAATACACCCTTCCTTTTCTCTTTGAATTCTTTTGCACAGTTCTTTAAAGACTTCAAACACATCAGATTTTTGCTTAATGAAGTTAATCCAGGTGAATCTGGAATAGTCATCCACAACAACATAGGCATATCTCTTTCCACCAAGACTTTCCACCTGCATTGGTCCCATCAGATCCATATGTAGAAGTTCCAGAACCTTAGAGGTGGTCAGATGTCTTGACTTTGGATGTGACATCCTAGTCTGCTTACCAACCTGACATTCACCACAAACTCTCCCTTCATCAATTTGCAGTCTTGGAATCCCTCTGACTGCTTCCATGGAGATAATCCTTTTCATTCCTCTTAGATGAAGATGGCCAAGTTTTTGGTGCCACAGTTTCATCTCTTTTTCTTCTTTGGCAATAGAACACACAGTGGAGTTATTAGTGTTCTCAGACTCCCACAAGTAACAATTATCTTTAGATCTGACTCCTTTCATTACAACTTCTTGTTTTTCATTAATTACAAGACATTCAGATTTTGAGAAGTTGACCTTGAATCCTAGATCACATAATTGACTGATACTAATGAGATTAGCAGTCAGGCCTTTTACCAATAGTACTTCATTCAAATTTGGAACTCCAGGGCAGTCCAAATTACTAACTCCTTCGATTTCACCTCTAGCACCATCTCCAAAGGTCACATAACTAGTGGTGTGAGGTTTAACATTATTGAGAATGTTCTTGATTCCAGTCATGTGCTTAGAACACCCACTGTCAATGTACCAGTCTTCCTTTGCAAAGACTCTCAGGGAAGTGTGGGCTATCAGGGTAGTAGCCTTTTTCTTCCATTGAGGAGTATGTGGTACCCTGTTAGCCTTAGGTTTGACACCTGGGTTCTGATTAGGGTATCCATACAATCTGAAGCAGAAAGGCTTTATGTGACCAAACCTCCCACAATGATGACATCTCCATCTTTGGTACTTTTTCTTCATATTTCTCTGTTCCCGATGTTGAGGGTTATGTTGTGACATCTGCTTTGACATTTGTTTATCAGACCTGATCTTCTTGTCTGCACCAGATTTCTTTGCTCCCACAAATCCTAGTCCAGACTTGTTTCTCACATTTTGTCCAACCTGAAGGATTTCTTCCAATTTGTCAGTTCCATTTGTCAGCATCTTGACAGATTTGGTCATCTGGTTTAATTTTGAGTTCAGCATTTGAACTTCCCCTTCTAGATGACTTATAGTTTCAAGGTCTGCCCTTTTTTCAGCCTCCAACTTTATGATGAGTTTTGTTTGTCTCTCATTTTGCACACAGACTTCAGCACTTCTGATACACAATTTCTTGTAAGTATCAGCCAGTTCTTCAAATGTCACTTCCTCATCACTAGTGTCACTTTCAGAGGTACAAACACCAGTTAGTGCAGTAACTAGTTTGGCAGATTCTTCTTCAGAATTACTTTCTGAATCACAGTCAGACCATGTAACAGTCATACCTTTCTTTTGTTTCTTAAGAAAGGTAGGACATTCAGCTCGAATATGCCCATATCCTTCACAACCATGGCATTGAATTCTTCTGCCTTGATTTCCCTTCTCTTCAGACCTTGGTCTTCTGCTGGAGTCATAAGATCTGTTAATGTCATAGGGGATGATCTCAACATTTGACCTTGACTTTGGATCCATTCTCTTGATGAGTTTATTGAATTGTCTTCCAAGCATGGCTATAGCTTCTGAAATATTTTCTTCTTCATCCTCCTTGTTTTCATCTTCAGTGTTGGATACAAGTGCTATGCTCTTGTTTTTCTTGTCAACATTGTCACTGATCCCCATCTCAAAAGTCTGAAGAGACCCAATGAGTTCATCCACCTTTAAGTTGCTGATGTCCTGGGCTTCCTCTATAGCAGTTACCTTCATTGCAAATATTTTATGCAGGGATCTGAGAATCTTTCTCATAAGTTTTTCTTCAGACATCTTTTCACCCAATGCTCCCGAGGTGTTGGCAATCTCCAAGATGTTCATGTGAAACTCATGAATGGTTTCATCTTCCTTTATCCTTAGGTTCTCAAACTTTGTAGTCAACATCTGAAGCCTTGACATTTTTACTTTGGATGTGCCTTCATGGGTAGTTTTGAGAGTGTTCCACACTTCCTTGGCCAGTTCACATTGATGTACTAGTCTGAATATGTTTCTATCAATTCCATTGAACAAGGCATTTAAAGCTTTGGAATTTCCCAGGGCTAACTCATCTTCTTCTTTGCTCCATTCTTCCTTAGGCTTCAGACTGATTGTCCCATCTTTCTCAGTTATGGTGGGATGGTTCCATCCTTTGTCAGCAGCTCTCCAAGCCTTTTTATCCAGAGATTTTAAGAAGGCAATCATACGAGGTTTCCAGTAGTCATAATTTGTTCCATCCAGAATGGGTGGTCTATTTCCAAAAACTCCTTCTTTGTCCATAGTGCCAGAAAGTGATATCCCTAGATCTCACCCAGTAATACAGGCAGGGTGCCTACTCTGATGCCAATTGAAATTCTGGCAGCAGATACTCAATGTCACAGTGAATGTTATGACACCGTATCTGACTTTCTATAAGACAGTAAATAAAAACAGTAAAGAACGTAGTCAATTGTTTACCCAGTTCAGTGTGAAACAACACCTACTCTGGGGGCTACCAAGCCAGGGAGGAAATCCACTATAAGAGATATTAATTCAGGAATAAACCAACCAGTTTATCTCCTTCACTTAAGACCTACCCAATGCAACTTCAATCTAAGTTCAACTTAAACCTGAGTTCCTACGCACTCCCCCTCAATCACAGCAGTGATACTTAAAACAATTGACTAATGAATTAATGAAGACACTCTTCAGAACATACACTTGATTATGCTTCACAACTTTTTAATCAAGTAACACAAACACTCTTGCTTCACAGCTTTGAGTGATACATAAACCTAACTTGACTTTGTTTCAAAGCTTTAGTCAAGAGACACAAACACTCTTGCTTCAAAGCTTCGAGTGATACAAAAACCCTTACAATCAAAACCTATTCCAAGTCACTTATCACAATGATACTTGCTTGGATTACAGCAGTTAAAACTATACAGCTCCTAATTGATCTTCAGTCAAAAGAGATATTTTCCAAACAACAATCCTATTGAATATATAGCAGCTGTTTCTTCAGTTAGGGTTTCCACAAAAAGCTAGGGTTAATTAGGTTTAACCTTAAGACTTGGTCATAAGACTTTATCAACCAGATTAGGGTTGAGCTAGGTTAACCTAAAGTCCACGTGAGATTCTGTTCTGGAAAGAATGAGCCATCTTCCTGAAAAATCTCAGAATTAACCAAACTGCATATCTGTTAGATCAGTACAGGATGTCTTAACA
The DNA here is from genome assembly GCA_948472305.1 of Vicia faba. Classification (NCBI taxonomy): domain Eukaryota; kingdom Viridiplantae; phylum Streptophyta; class Magnoliopsida; order Fabales; family Fabaceae; genus Vicia; species Vicia faba. The sequence continues at coordinate 1,286,733,601 of OX451738.1, read as the reverse complement.
TTTGTTATGACATTAGAATTCCTGTTTACTGATTTTGGTAGAAGGCAATAAATGTGATCTTTTGCAAAATGCTCAGATACACACTCATACACAGTAGCTACTGTATGCCATATTTTTCTGCATAAAGAACCTAATAATCCAGAATGTTATGACATCAGTCATGACATTTACACACCTGGTTTTACCAAAAATACATGCCAATAACTAAACACTTACATATAGAAAGCTTAGAAATTGGATGAGGATCATGAATCTGCAAATGGTTTATACAAAAGATGCAGAAATAAGGATATCCGAATTCAAAAAAGAAGCGATTTTTTGTGACTCTTACAGTGCTTTTGGGCGTGTATGAGAGCTTGCTAGGGATTGGTTCTGACTCAGTGAACCTCCAGAAATTGATTGGTGTTGAGTTTTGCTTTTGAAAATGCCTCCAAGCTTGATTTCGACTTTGCACTTTTTACCACTTTTCCAAGTTTTTCTTTCAGTGTTCTTGCATCCTCTAGCCTAGTTTTCGTGTGCCTTGGCTTGTATATGTATGATAGAATGTATTAGGTCAAGACTTATGCTTTGAATCTTTACACATCAATGCCATGGGATTTGATTTGATCCACCATTGAAAGCTTGCCTAATTTGTCAAAAAAATCCATATTTTATTCATTATATGGTGAGATACGAATTTGATGCTGACCATGATGATGATTAAGTCCTAAAATAGCCAAAAAGATATCAAGCAATCAATATTTGGATTTTATTTGATTAAAAATGAAATAATTCAATAAAATATCAAATAAAATAATAAAATTGATAAATGGATACAAGGCTGAAGCTAGGACACATGTGCAATGTGGCAAGATCAAATCAAGTGAAAAAGAATGGGCCCATTTGATAAAATTTGAAGTTTTGGGGATAGTTGACTTTTGGCAATTTTGCAAAAATGCCCAACTTCAACAATGCATAACTTCTTCAATTTTGAACTTTTGGAAGTGTTCTTGGACTTTTTAGAAAGCTTGAGATGTCCTATAACCAAATCTGTTTGTCTCATCTAATTTTGATATTCCATGCTCAAGTTATAAGCTTTGGAAAAAAAGGTGTTTTTGTTGACTTTCAAAAATGACCTATAATGTCCAAATTTATAACTTTTTGTGAGTGCATTTCTTGATCTTGGGGTATGAAGATGGATTGTAGAAAATTGCATCCTTTTAAAAATGAGATTTTGATGGGTCATTTATCCTAAATTATGAGAAAGTTATGCTTGGTCAAAGTTGAGTTGACTTTTCCTACAAAACCCTAATTTAGCAACTTTTGAGTCTTGATGAATTTTGAGCAATCCTTGATGAATCATGATCAACCCTTGATCAAATGATGAAATATCCTTCAAAATTAGAATGTTGACAAAAAATCTTGAAGTTTGACTGTTTGTAGGTCACAGTTGACTTTTGCCCTAACACAATCGATCTTTGGACCCTTTGAGCAATTGACTGAGCAAACTTCCTCTGCAAGGCTTGAAATTTGACATGGATGACCTTGATAACATATTAGGAGATTGGGGAGCACTTAAGGTCATTTGGACTCAAGGATCTTGATGCAACACAAAACCCTAATTTGGGGTTGACTGCCTTAGGAGATGACTTGTCTGACCCATTCTTGAGCAAACTTGAGCAACTTGGAGATTTTTCTTGCAATGTTTGGAGAAATATGAGAGGGAAAATTTTGGGGTACAACATCTGCCCCTGTTCAATCTTCTTAAACCCGAGGATATAGATTGGCTTTCGTGCCTTTCATGATCCGAAGGTGGAAGATGATTGAACACAAGAGTGCCCAGAAATTTGCACTCGCATGAAGTGGTATCAGCATCGTGATGTCGGGAATGGGGTTACAAATGCCATTTGGAGATTGTTGATAGGAGGTCTTCGACTGGAATAAGAATCAGGGAGATCTTAGCGTCGATCTGACTGAACCAGAGAAGATCTCGGATTAGCTTTGACTAGATAAGAATCAGAAAAATCCTAGAATCGGTTTTGCTAAACCAGACGAAAGTCTTGGAATATCTTTAACTGGAATAAGAATCAGGGAGATCTTAGCGTCGATCTGACTGAACCAGAGAAGGTCTTGGATTAACTTTGACTGGATAAGAATCATAAAAATCATTGAATCGATTTAACTGAACCAGACGAAAGTCTTGGAATATCTTCAACTGGAGTAAGCATCAGGGAGATCTTAGTGTCGATCTAACTGAACCAGAGAAGGTCTTGGATTAACTTTGACTGGATAAGAATCAGGGAAAATCTTAGAATCGATTTAACTGAACCAGACGAAAGTCTTGTGAGAGCATCTTTCTGAGGAATCCGCTGAAACAACCCTTAATAGATGTAGTTTTTGAGGGAACTACCTGGTCATATAAGTAGTCAACGGTGTTTATTGATTCGTCTTTCCCTGAAAAGGTAAAGAGTTAGTCATATGAAATGTCATGATGTATAAAATGCATGATATATATCAAGTAATGATGCTCTCAAAATAAATGAGATTGTGTGGCATGATGCGTATATGCCTGTATCATGATGTATGGAAATGTAATGTTTCTAGTTGGGGAAAATAAATCCCGGATAGCTGCTGAAGAATAGAGCTGGATTCTTCGTTTCCGCTGGGGATGGCGAACAAAGAGAATAAACCTGCAGGAGAGGATGAATCCGTTGGGGGAATAAACTGATGAGGAGATTACTCTGTGGGGAAGAGATGTTCTGCTGAAGATTCCACTGATAAATTCTGTTGGGATGAATTATCGTTGCTGGTGCTATTGAATCCTATTGGGGATTGAATTCCTGTTTGTGAAAGGAAAGAAATCCGCTGGGGATGATCTTTGGTTGCGACTTCTCTGGGAATAACCTTTTAGACTCTTATGGGGATAATCCTTTGAGTTCTACTGGGAATGATCCTTTGAACTCGGCTGGGGAGATTTATTTTTGTACTCCGCTGGGGATAAACTTCCCGAGTCTACTGGGGATGATTCTCCCAACTCCGTTGGGGAAGCTTTTTCAGACTGCACTGGGAAAATTTTAACTCCACTGGGGATATCTTGTATTCTACCGGGGAACATTCTTATACTCCGTTGTGGAATATTAAGACTGCCGGGGATATCAAGCCTTTTTAGTGTTGATGATAGATAAACTCTGTTTGGGGAGAATATTACCGACTCGTCCATTCACAGTTGCAAGTCTCAGCTGGGGTGAGCTATCATTACTGTCTTACTCTGCGGGGAGTGAAGGTATCTTAGCCAGGTTCTTCAGCTGAATCTACCTTTGTACCTGGTGAATAGAGCAACTGTACAGTTTGGACAATTCTCAATTGCCCCCTGTTTATAATATTATGAGTAATGGTCTTTTGTTTCGTATGTAAATATTTATGAGCATCAATTAATGTCAAATGCATATATCAAAAATGAACATTGGACGTTCTTTGCAAAACAAAACAGATAAAGGAAAAACAGTTTGAAATTTCTTTGAAAATAAATTGTATTGATTTTGAAGTTTGGCCTGAAAATAGGCGTTTTTGTACAAGAGGCTGACGTCCTAGTAAGAGAACGCCGCTGAACAAATAGAATTTACACAATTTGTGAAAAACTAAACAAAATAGCTATGTGAATAATCCCACTGGGTTCCAACTCTGCTATTGCCTTTATATCCTCGAGCATCTCATCACTTTGCTACTTGGTTGAAGGTAGATTAGATTGATTAGTGCCGTCTGAGCTTGATGGTTGATACCGAAGTCTGGATACAAGGTGATCCAATGAGGCATAGTATTACGCTTTAATCCCTAATTTTTTCCTGGACCACCCTTTCGGGTTTTCAGTCCACCGGGATACCCTTTTTTGCCCAAGCCGCCTTTTCAGGTTTTCAACTTGCCGGGTGTATAGATTTTTTTATTTTCATCCCTTATTTTTGCCCGAACCCTTTTGGTTCGCCAGGAAGCCCTTATTTTTTCCTAGGCCAGTCAACCTAGTGGGTCTTTGATCATGCGTAGTATTTTTTCACTATGTCTGCATTGACGGGGTGAGGAAGGTCGTCACCATCCATGGTGGTTAGGATCATAGCTCCGCCTGAGAAAATGTTCTTAACCATAAATGGCCCTTCATAAGTAGGGGTCCATTTTCCCCTGGGATCACCTTGAGGTAGGATAACACGCTTGATCACTAGATCCCCGGCTTAATACTCTTGTCGTCTTACTTTCTTGTTGAATGCCTTGTTCATTCGCTTTTGGTACGTCTGACCATGACAAATAGCAGTAAGTCTCTTTTCGTCGATTAGGTTCAGCTGATCAAGCCGGGTCTGAATCCAGTCATCTTCTCTCAAACCTGCATCCTTCATGATTCGAAGAGAGGGTATCTAAACTTCAATAGGCAGTACGGCCTCCATGCCATATACCAAGGAATAGGGTGTTTCCCCTGTTGACGTCCGTGCTGAGGTACGGTACCCATGAAGAGCAAATGGTAACATATCGTGCCAGTCTTTGTATGTCACAATCATCTTCTGCACGATCTTCTTAATGTTCTTATTAGCCGCTTCAACATCCCCATTCATCTTCGAACGATAGGGAGAAGAGTTGTGATACTGTATCTTAAATTTCTTGCAGAGCTCAGTGATCATCTTGTTGTTGAGATTGGTACCATTATCCATAATGATCCTCTCTGGTACACCGTATCGACAGATCAAATTATGTCGAATAAATCGTGCCATGACGTTCTTGGTTATGGTAGCAAAGGAAGCTGCTTCAAACCACTTTGTAAAGTAATCAATAGCTACCAGGATGAAACGATGTCCGTTAGATGCCGTAGGTATGATCTCGCCAATCATATCAATTCCCCACATTGCAAAAGGCCAAGGAGCTGTCAAGACATTCAGAGGAACTGAAGGTAAGTGCACCTTATCAGCATAGACTTGGCACTTGTGACATGTCCGAGAATGCTGATAAAAGTCGGCTTCCATAGTGGACCAATAATACCCTGCCCGAAGAATTTTCTTTGCCATGGTGTGTCCACTGGAATGAGTTCCGAAAGTACCTTCATGTAAATCTGCCATGATCCTTTCTGCTTCATTCTTATCCACACAACGTAGTAAGGTTGAATCATGGTTACACTTGTAAAGAATACCATTGCCAATGAAGAACTTTGCTACGAACCTCCTCAGAAACTTCTTGTCATTAACAGATGCACCCTCGGGGTATTCCTGAGCCTCAAGGTATCTCTTCACCTCATGAAACCAAGGTTTATCTGCTACCTCTTCAGTCTCAATGTCGCAGCAATGTGCAGGTTCGTCCAATCTTTTAATGATAATCCGGGGAGCTTCGTTGTCCCAATTGACTCTGAACATAGAAGACATCGTAGCCAGCACATCCGCCAACTGATTCTCCTCTCTTGCGAAATGTTCAAAGGTTATCTCTTCGAAATGGGGAAGCAACGTCAACACATACTCCTTGTAAGGAATAAGATTTGGGTGCTTCGTATCCCACTCGCCTTTGATCTGACTGATCACGAGAGCGAAATCTTCGAAGACACTTAGAAACTTAATCCTTAGGTCAATTTCTGCTCGAAGACCCATAATGCACGCCTCATACTCCTCCATGTTGTTGGTGCAGTTGAAACATAGTCGGGCGGTGAACGGAGTATGAGAGCCTTTAGGAGATATGATCACGGAGCCAATGCCATTACCCAAAGCGTTTGAAGCTCCATCAAAGTACATAGACCATCGAGATCCTTCCTCGGGTCCTTCATCCGGTCCAGGTGTCTCACAGTCAGTTACTAGCATGATATTCTCATCCGGGAATTCAAAGTTCATAGACTGGTAATCATCCACTGCCTGATGTGCCAAATGATCTGCCAACACACTTCCCTTAATTGCCTTTTGGGTCGTATATTAGATGTCATACTCATCCAAGATCATCTGCCATCTTGCTATTCTTCCGGACAAGGCAGGCTTCTCGAAGATATACTTGATTGGATCCATCTTTGATATCAATAGAGTAGTGTGAGTCAGCATATAGTGTCTCAGTCGGCGAGAAGCCCATGCCAAAGCGCAACAAGTTTTCTCGAGCAACGAGTATCGAGTCTCGCAGTCGGTAAACTTTTTACTAAGGTGATAAATAGCATGCTCTTTTCGGCCAGACTCGTCATGCTGACCCAACACACACCCCATTGAGATGTCGAGTACTGTCAAGTATAGGATTAAGGGTCTCCCTTCAACTGGAGGCATCATAATAGGTGGATCTTGGAGATACTCTTTGATCTTTTCGAAAGCAGCCTGGCATTCATCATTCCATTGTACCACTTGATCTTTCATCAGTAACTTGAAGATTGGTTCACAAGTAGCAGTCAGGTGCGAGATGAATCGGGCAATATAGTTCAGACGTCCCAAAAAGCCTCTGTCTTCTTTCTCTGTTCTGGGAGCTGGCATTTCCTGTATAGCTTTCACCTTTGCAGGATCCACTTGAATACCTTTATCGCTTACGATGAAACCCAACAGCTTACCGGACCTCACCCCAAAGGTGCACTTGTTCGGGTTTAACCTCAGCTTGTACAACTTCAACCTGTCAAACAACTTCTGAAGGTGGTCAAGATGTTCTTCCTCTGTCTGGGACCTTGCAATCATGTCATGGAACAAGGCGACCATGGCGCGCTGATACGTTGCCCCAACATTCTTCAATCCAAAAGGCATGACCTTGTAGCAAAAGGTACCCCATTGAGTAACAAAGGTTGTCTTCTCCATGTCTTCAGGATCCATTTTAATCTGATTATAACCGGAGAAACCATCCATAAAGGAGAAGACCTTATGCTGTGCAGTGTTGTCAACCAGAACGTCGATATGAGGCAAAGGGAAATCATCCTTGGGACTTGCCCTGTTCAGATCCCTGTAATCAACACACATTCGAACCTTACCATCCTTCTTCGGTACGGGAACCACGTTGGCCACCCACTGTGGGTAAGAAGTAACTGCTAGAAAACCGGCATCAAACTGTTTCATAACTTCAGCCTTAATTTTCTCAGACATATCTGGGCGCATTCGGCGGACCTTCTGTTTCACTGGAGGACATTCTTCCTTGGCAGGCAATCGGTGAACCACAATATCAGTATCCAACCCAGGCATATCTTCATAAGACCAGGAAAAGATCTCAACATAGTCTCGCAGCATCTGAATCAACCGTTGCTTCACACTAAGCTCCAGATTTGCCCCGATCTTGACCTCTTTCCTGTCTTCCTCTCTACCCAAATTTACTGATTCCACGGGCTCTTCATGCAGATGAATAGCCCTCTCTTCCTGTAGTAACAGTCTTGCAAGTTCACTAGGCACTTCGCAATCATCTTCACCATCGCCTTCGGCTAAGTTGATCGGATTTTCGAAGTCATAACTGACAGTAGCAGATTCGTTACCAGTGAGATCCAGAGTGGATGTAGACCTGTATATGTGAGTGTGTGTAAAATAACTGTTTTGCAATATGTAATAAATGAAAAACAAGGAGCGCAAAATTTGAAATGCAAGAAACGTCCAATGCTTTTATTAATGATATATGAAAATGACAAACATAAAGCCCTCACAAATGAAGCCACGGTGCCCCGGGTAAGACACCGAGCCATAAAGTTTAAAACATTGTCTGTTACAAATTCAAAACAAAAAGTCTCATTACTGGGTGATAACAGAAACGGGCATAGAATCCTTCACTGTCCAGTTACTTAGTCCACCATTGGCAGTCGGGTAGATTCAACTGTCAATATCAAACTGTTCACCATCGTCATCCCCGATAGCATTCACTCTCACATCCTGTTTAGGCTTTTCTGGTGCTCCGAACTCGATCTCCTTGGCATCAATCAGGTCCTGTACTTTGTTCTTCAAAGCCCAACAATCATCTGTATCATGTCCCGGGCTATCGGAGTGAAAAGCACAGCGGGCATTAGGATTGTACTTAGGCGACGTAGTGTTGGGATTCTGTGGAGCCTCCCTTGGAGTTACTAGATTGGTTTTCAATAATTGCTGCAGAATCTGAGACAAAGTCATGTTGAGATGGGTGAATTGCCTTCGAGGTCTCTCGGCCTTTTGTTGATTGTTGCGCTGAGGAGCCGTAACAGGTTTCGAAATAACAACCGCATTAACAGCTTGGCGGCGTTCAGGTCTATTCTGGTTTTTCGAACTGTAAACAGCACTGGACTCCTTCTTAAAAGGCTTTTTCTCGGTGCTCGATGAAGCACTATTTTGTATATTACCAGACTTAATACCAGCCTCAATCCTTTCATCGGTCATAATTAGCTCTGTAAACCCAGACGAAGAGCTTCCAATCAGATGGTTGAAAAACGGACCAGACAAGGTTCCCATAAACATATCTACTAGCTCCCTATCAGCCAAGGGTGGTTGCACTCTTCTAGCGAGGTCCCTCCACTTCTGAGCATAATCTTTGAAACCTTCACCCGCATCCATTGACATACCCTGGAGCTGGGTACGCATGGGAGCGAGGTCGGCATTGTATTGGTACTGCCTGTAGAAAGCAGGAGCCAAATCTTCCCAACTGCGGATACTGGCTCCTTCTAACTGGTAAAACCATTCAAGCTGAGTCCCTGAGAGACTGTCTTGAAAGAAGTGGATCCATAGGTTCTTATCAGCGGTGTACGGCTGAATCTTCCTTACATACGACCGAAGGTGCAGTTTCGGGCAAGAAATTCCATTGTATTTAGAAAAGGCTGGTGCTTTGAATTTGTGGGGAATCACCACCCCAGATGACAGACCCAGATCTCCAAAGTCCAGACCAGGCACCTTCTGAACTTCTATCGCACTCAACCGGTCTTCCAGTTGCTTGTATCTATCATCGGCCGGAGGATACTGGTCTTCATCGAAGTCAGTCTCGTTGTCGGAAACCACAGGGCTAGGAGCCCTCCTTTCTTCCTGACTATCCTTACCTCCATATGAGGTGGTCAAATCAACTTCATCTCGTAGCCTATTTCCAAACCTGTGACATGTGTTAAACAGGACTGTCCTCTTCTTCTTATCTTTCAGAATAAGGGTCTTCAGATCTTGCTGACCCTTAGCTAGATTCATGAACAGCTCTTGGAATTGGGCATTTTGAGCCTGCAGAGCCTTGATTTCCTGTTCAGTTGATGGTTCAGAAGACATGATGCTGAAATAAACAGCGAAGAAGATGAGAAAACTTGTAAGGGTACCTGTTATGAGGTGCATGGAATGAAATGCGTATGATATGATTTCAAAGACATCGAGAGGTTCAAATTCGTAAACAAGAAATGGAACACACTTTTATTAGATAAACTTTGAAATTAATTGTTCAACAAATTGCCCTTAAGGCGTTACAAGAAAGGAAATACTGAAAAGTAAATAAAACTGGAAATAATCAAAGGACGTCAACGCTCCCATGGTCGTTTGCCTTTAGCACTGACATAGTCATTGATGATCTGCTCATTCTCCAACTGCCTAGTCAACTTCTGGATCTTTCGCTCTTGCTCGTGATACTTTTCTCTATAAGTATCCCGTTCTTCTCTCAGCTGCATCCAGGACCTCTTCAGTGCCCCAATGCCAGTAGGCATGTAAGGTTGGAGGATGGTAGGAAGAACCCCCTCTTCATTAGCAACTTCAACAATGATAGGCAAGACGGCTTCATACGGCATTCCCAGCTTTTGGGCACGGATGGGTACCCATCTGAGATATGGCTCCATTGGAAGAGAAGTCTTTGGACCCAGCTCGTGTGGATCAGATATGTGAACTCTATCCCAAGCCCTTATGAATCTGCGGCGTTGCTCGTCGCTATCCCCTTGAAAGTCAAAGATTATGCTAGGCATTAGCAGCTCATGAGGTCCTTCCCTTCTGGCTCGCCCAAACTGACATAGGGCCAAGCACGGATTATAAGTAATTCCTCCATGGGTTCCTATCAGTGGAACATTGGGGTATTCCCCACAACGATCAATAATAGCCACCTCGTCCATACCCTTAATAGTCCAAATGATATCATTGTGAGAGAGAGAGACATAACCCTATAAGCACAGCCCATGCCTTCTTTGTTCTTCAAAACTGACATGGGAAGGTGAGAAATAAACCACCTTGCCAACAATGGAGCACAACACATCAAGGTTCCTCGCTTCCGAGCAGTACGGGCATAGAGCTGATGAAGAATGTCACCCAAGAGGGTGGGTACAAGTTTACCAGAGATGAAGATTTTTACCGCATTCACATCAACAAAGGAGTCAGAGTTAGGAAACAATACCAAGCCATATATCAAAAGAGCCAAAATATCTTCGAATGCCTTGAAGTCTAGACTATCCCAGAAATGATTAGCCTTACCAACCAAGAACTTAGTCAGAAAGCCCTTTGCTCCACTTCTAGTCTCCCAATTAGCCATTACCTCATCCTTTGTCATATGAAGGGCTGAAGCAATCTCTTCTGGCCTAAGGATCTTCTCCCAACCTGTGAACGAGGTCTGCTCTAGAATAGAGATACCAAGAAGATCAGAGAATTCTTCTAAGGTAGGGACCAACTGGTAGTCCTGAAAAGTAAAGCAATGGTACAATGGATTATAGAATTGGACTAGGACATTCATCATCTGTTCGTCCAATTTGGAGTGACCAAACTGAGAAGATGCCCATGTCTTCTGATGAAGGAGGTAGTATCAGACATCTTTGCAACCAATTCTTTAAGCATAGTGGGAACCTGGACAAAGTTGATCCGAATGGTGTTCCTACGCATAGGTGCCATGACCTATAAAACAGAACAAAGATGAATCCATCCTGTCTTTGAAATAGGTTAGTCCAATGCAAGATGTATGCAATGTTATGATGTCATGATGTCATGATAGAAAGCACACCATAAGTATCCACAAATAGCAAACATGGTAAAGGCACACAAGTCACACAGAGAGCCCTTATATTTCAGTCTGGCAAGGAGTCTAGGTATTACCCTCTTTCAGTTCAGTTGGTTTAAACCTGTCCTAAAAATAGTAACCGGGTTCTAGAGGATCTTAATATCACTGACTACCCTCAATCGGTCATAATTCCAGTTTAGCAACCTTTTCTTGCAGCCGGAATCATCGCGAGAGTTTAGTCTTAATGAGTGTAGCATACTGCTACTGTTCTATGGCCAAGTTGGTCAATTTAAAGGTTCTAAGATCAGTTGGTGCTTAATGACCCCTTAGCAGACCCATATTCTCCTCGTTACGCCTCAAGGGATATCGGTACATACTAAAGTGCCACACCAACGTAGCTACTGTTTCAACCGTATCGGTCTACGCTGTACAGTTCCCTCACAGTTTATTGCTACTTACCTAAAGGGTATCCCCCAGATCCGGGTTAGGATCTATAGTAACTCCGATACAAGCCCACAAATATAAAGCATACAAATCAAACAATTGAAAACATAATGATCTAATCCTAAGGTACACCCCACTTATAACTTCCCCAGCAGAGTCGCTATTTCTGTGATACGGTGGGATAGAACTGACTATTTTTTGGAATGCTGGTTTGCGTTTTGCGTTTGTTTTTGCAAAATGTCGCGGTAAGCAAGAGTTGCCGCCGGCTTTTATTTTATCCAACAAGGAAAGGAAAAAAGCACAAAAATTCCTTTTTCGAGATATTTCTCGGGTTCAGGGGGTAGATTATAGAAAGGGAAGGTGTTAGCACCCTTTCTATCCGTGGTTATCCACGAGCTCTTAGGTACTTGCTCAAATGTTTTCAAAATTGCTTTCTTTGTGCTTGTGGGTTTGAAAAAGTCTTTGTTTGAAAAGGAGTGTAAGTGTGAAAATTTTGTTTTTTTGAAAGAGCAAGTATCTAAGAACCATCTACCTACTCGAAAAAGGAATCGTTCTAGGCTATCTTCCTTTAGACAATGCTATCCCACTATTGATGAGTGGGTAGCACCGTCGTTGGAGTTTAAGGGTCAATTTGATTAAGGGACATGCGGTCACCAAAGCAATGTTAGGACGCCTTAGCGGTAACCCTAATGTCTTAGATCATTTGTTTTGAGGCAACAATATCCGAGGCAACCGTTTCGAGGCAACTATGATCTTTAGACAAGAGGGTGACCTCTAAAACTTCCTATACTCAATGACCGCGTACGAAGACAACCAAGTGGGGTGTACCCTAAGAGTGCGCATGTGCGAGTGTGTTGTTTTCAGTTATTTTGTCTTTGTACATGTCAATGGTTATCTATGTTGATTTTAGGTTAAACATTCATTCTTGTCATGCATCCATATTATCAAACATCTAACAGTTTATAAGTTGCGGAAAGTAAATTACAAGGCGTCGGGTATTTACATCGCCAAAAGCAACCTTTTGAAATTTAAATGCGGAAAGTAAATAAAGCGATAAAAATATTTAAAGTCCTATTAAGCTATTACATTCTGGGAACAAGTACAATATTGAATAAAATGGATCGCGTGCGGGAAATTAAATCGGGCGCAAGTTCTAGGGTTTTGACCCTTTAATTATTAAAGGAAAGATTTTTGGTTATTTTTGAATTAAGAAAGAAATTAAACTAAGTTAATTATTAAATTAATAAATAAATTAATTAATGAAAATATTTTTGGTTTTTTGGTATTTAAAGAAATAAAAATAAATTTAATCAATGTTAATAAAAACCTAATTATGTCTAATTATTTTTAATTATTTACAAAAAAACATATTAAAGTTATTCCTAATTAAAACTAAATTAATTAAATTAATATTGTTAACAAAAATAAAATACTGAAATTTTATTTAATAAAGAAAATATTTTTTTGGTTTTAATTTTATTCAAGAAAAATATTTAATTGGTTAGAAAATAGTGAAAATAATTGAATTAAATAAATCAAGAATAAAAATAAAATATAGAGAAGAGAGTGTTTGGGCCTAGTTTTTGGAGGTCTGAATAGCAATTTGAGGCCCATCACAAGCTGGCCTGGTGGACTTTTTGGATCCTCTGTGCGCTGGTTGACTTGGTAGCATGGTGGACGTTCATCTCTTGGCCCTCAGATCTGGCCTAGGGCCATCTGTCCATTGATTGAGTGAGGGAGTATGATAGGCTACACGCTTGGGTCTAAACCTGATTACATGAAGAGAAAAAATATCAAAGCATATGGGGGACCTGGGATTCGAACCCAGGCCCCAAGCCATGTTGCCAGCGCTCATTGGCCACTCAACCATCATGTTCTATTTGTCAAGTATATACCAAATAATGATAATATGAGTAAATGGACTAATATGCCAGAACAAAAAAATAAAAACGCGTGAATATTTGAAAGGGGAAATCAGATGGGGGTACGTGGTCGTCCCTGTCCTTCCAACCCTATAAATATACCTGCAGATTTAGATCCGCAACTAAATGCGTAGGCGCACTCTAAAATCCATTCCAGTCCATGAAAATCAATTCCAAGCACATGGTTGAGTTCGTCCTTCTCTTCCGGTCATGTCCATGGCCATTGTTGGGGCTAATTTGACCTGTAAAAGAAACGCCCAAAAACCAACCTCGAAACCCTAGAAATGGCACTTGGCCTCACAGATCAGATAAATGAAATTGGATAATATAGAAAGCTTAGAAATTGGATGAGGATCATGAATATGCAAATGGTTTGTACAAAAGATGTAGAAATAAGGATATCCGAATTCAAAAAAGAAGCGATTTTTTGTGACTCTTACAGTGCTTTTGTGCGTGTATGAGAGCTTGCTAGGGATTGGTTCTGACTCAGTGAACCTCCAGCAATTGATTGGTGTTGAGTTTTTCTTTTGAAAATGCCTCCAAGCTTGATTTCGACTTTGAACTTTTTACCACTTTTTCCAAGTTTTTCTTTCAGTGTTCTTGCAGCCTCTAGCCTAGTTTTCGTGTGCCTTGGCTTGTATATGTATGATAGAATGTATTAGGTCAAGACTTATGCTTTGAATCTTTTCACATCAATGCCATGGGATTTGATTTGATCCACCATTGAAAGCTTGCCTAATTTGTCAAAATATCCATATTTTATTCATGATATGGTGAGATACGAATTTGATGCTGACCATGATGATGATTAAGTCCTAAAATAGCCAAAAAGATATCAAGCAATCAATATTTGGATTTTATTTGATTTAATTTGATTAAAAATGAAATAATTCAATAAAATATCAAATAAAATAATAAAATTGATAAATGGACACAAGGCTGAAGCTAGGACACGTGTGCAATGTGGCAAGATCAAATCAAGTGAAAAAGAATGGGCCCATTTGATAAAATTTGATGTTTTGGGGATAGTTGACTTTTGGCAATTTTGCAAAAATGCCCAACTTCAACAATGCACAACTTCTTCAATTTTGAACTTTTGGAAGTGTTCTTGGACTTTTTAGAAAGCTTGAGATGTACTCTAACCAAAACTTTTGGTCTCATCTCATTTTGATATTCCATTCTCAAGTTATAAGCTTTGGAAAAAAATGTGTTTTTGTTGACTTTCAAAAATGACCTATAATGTCCAAATTTGTAACTTTTTGTGAGTACATTACTTGATCTTGGGGTATGAATATGGATTTTAGTAAATTGCATCCTCTTCAAAATGAGCTTTGGATGGGTCATTTCTCCTAAAGTATGAGAAAGTTATGCTTGGTCAAAGTTGAGTTGACTTTTCCTACAAAACCCTAATTTAGCAACTTTTGAGTCTTCATGAATTTTGAGCAATCCTTGATGAATCATGATCAACCCTTGATAAAATGATGAAATATCCTTAAAAATTAGAATGTTGAAAAAAAATCTTGAAGTTTGACTGTTTGTAGGTCACAGTTGACTTTTGCCATAACACAGTCGATCTTTGGACCCTTTGAGCAATTGACTGAGCAAACTTCCTCTGCAAGGCTTGAAATTTGACACGGATGACCTTGAGAACATATTAGGACATTGGGGATAACTTGAGGTCATTTGGACTCAAGGATCTTGATGCAACACAAAACCCTAATTTGGGGTTGACTGCCTTAGGAGATGTCTTGTCTGACCCATTCTTGAGCAAACTTGAGCAACTTGGAGATTTTTCTTGCAATGTTTGGAGAAATATGAGAGGGAAAATTTTGGGGTACAACAGTGAGCAAGGTGATCGGCTAATACACTTCCCTTTATTGCTTTCTGGGTAGTACATTGTATGTCATATTCTGTCAAGATCATCTGCCATCTTGCTATTCTCCTAGAAAGGGCAGGTTTCTCGAAGATGTATTTTATCGGATCCATTTTACATATCAAAAAAGTAATATGAGTCAGCATATACTGTCTTAGCCGGCGAGAATCCCATGCCAGAGCGTAACAAGTTTTCTCGAGCAGTGAATATCTGGTTTCACAGTCGGTAAACGTTTTTCTTAGGTAATAAATAGGGTGCTCTTTTCGGCCAGACTCGTCATGCTGCCCCAATACACACCCCATTGAGTTTTCTAAAATAGTCAGATACATGATCAATGGTCTTCCCTGGACTGGTGGGATCAACACATGAGGCTTTTGTAAGTATTCTTTGATTTTGTCAAAAGCAATTTGGCACTCGTCATTCCATTTGACTACCTGATCTTTCTTCAACAATTTGAAGATTGGTTCACAAGTAGCTGTCAGGTGAGAGATGAATCTGGCAATGTAGTTCAAATGTCTCAAGAACCCTCTGACTTCCTTATCAGTACGAGGAGCATGCATCTCTTGTATTGCTTTTACCTTGGCAGGGTCTACCTCAATACCTTTGTTGCTGACGATAAATCCTAGGAGTTTACCAGACTGTACCCCAAATGTGCACTTGTTTGGATTCAACCTCAGTTTATACTTCTTCAGTCTCTTAAATAGTTTTTGTAAGTGATCAAGATGCTCTTTTTCTGTTTGAGATCTGACTATCATGTCGTCCACATAGACCTATATTTTGTGATGTATCATGTCGTGAAATAGAGCTACCATGGCACGTTGATAGGTTGCCCCAGCATTCTTTAGTCCGAATGGCATCACCTTATAGAAGAAAGTGCCCCACTGCGTGATAAAGGTTGTTTTCTCCATGTCCTCATGCGCCATTTTGATTTGGTCGTAACCTGAGAATTCGTCCATGAAGGAAAACACTTTGTGTTGTGCCGTATTTTCAACTAGAATATCAATGTGGGGGAGTGGAAAATCATCCTTAGGGCTCGCCCTATTCAAATCTCTGTAGTCCACACACATTCACACCTTACCGTCCTTTTTGGGCACTGGAACAACATTGACAACCCATTGGGGATAAGAGGTGACAACCAAGAATCCAACATTGAATTTCTTCATGACCTCTGCTTTAATCTTTTCTGACATATTTGGCCTCATGCGACGAACCTTTAGCTTTACTGGCGGACAATCCTCTCTTATAGGCAGACGATACCAAAGTATCTGCATAAAGTCTTGGCATGTCTTCGTACAACCAGGAAAAGACTTCGACATAATCGTGTAACAACTGAATCAGATGCTCCTTAATACCGTATTCCAGATTGGCACCCACCTTGACCTCTTTTTTGTCTTCTTCGGTACCTAGGTTGATTGTATCCACGAGTTCCTCGTGAGGTTGAATGGTTCTCTCATCTTGTTGTAGTAGTCTGGCAAGTTCTCCTGGTACTTCACAATCTTCCTCACCTTCGTCTTTGGCTTGGTAGATTAGATTCTCAGAGTCACTAAAGGCCATAGCAGTATCGTTACCCATGGGATCCCGAATGCATGTATACCTGCATTGTGAGTGTGAGTGTGTGTAAGGGTATAACTATCTTTGAAAGAAATGAAAATGTAAAAAGAAAAACAATGAGCACAAAAGTTTGTATGCGAAAACATCCATGATTCATTGATGTTATATGAAAATGAGATAATAACCCTTACAAAAGGACCACTGTGCCTCAGGTAAGACACAAGGTTTTAAGAGTGCGAATTGTTTTAATATTACAAATCCAACAAAATGTAAAGACAAATTACTGTGGGATAAAAGTGACCGGGACAAAATCTCTAGCCTCCCCGTTGTTGAGCCCTCCACTGATAGTCAGGAATATCCAATCCTCCAAGTCATAGCTATCTTCATCTCCTTCTACGACGTTGACCTCGCGGCTGCTGATCTTCAGGGGTGATCCTCCGGCACGAGCGCGACGTACAACCCTCTGAGCACTTGAAGTGAAACCTAGGTCAAACTTGTCAGACTTGTATGGGATATCCGGGAGTTGTCCCCAGATAGTGCACCCACCTTCTTCTACCACTGCTTTGGCATCCTTCAGAGATGACATCCGGAGTGGAGGCCTTGTAATCTTGGGAACAACCTTGGTTACCGCCATATCTTGCAGGACTTCTTCAAAGTGTTGAAATGGAGTTTCAATAAATTCACCATCTAATTCCAGATATCTGAAGTAATTGCGATGGATGATCATATACTCTTCTTCTCTATGAACGGTGATAATCTTCCCTTGAATTGGATACTTCAGCATTTGGTGCAACTTAGAAGTAATAGCGCCAGCATTGTGGATCCATGGTCGGCCTAGCAAGTAGGAGTATGAAGGGCGGATGTCCATTACATAAAAGGTTGAATTGAAAGTTTGGGTTCCAACCTTTATGGGGATATCCACTTCCCCGTACACCATCCTTTTCAAGCCGTCAAAAGCCCTTACTACTATGTTGCTTGGCTTTAATGTCAGTCCTTTGCAGTCAAGTCTATCAAGAGCTTTTTTAGGTAGCACATTCAGAGATGAGCCAGTGTCCACCAAAATATGAGCCAAGGTTGTGCCCCTACATTCAACTGAGACATGAAATGCCTCATTATGCTTCCTTCCCCTTGGCGTTAGATCAACATCTAAAAAACCTAGACCGTTATCTGCAGTTAGGCTGGCTACGCAGTCTTGAAACTGATCGACAGATGTCTCTTGGGGTACATGGGCAGTTTTCAGGAATTTTACCAAGGCTTTTGCATGCACCTCAGAACATATTAGTAATGCCAGCATGGAAATTTTAGAGGGAGTCTGCCCCAGTTGTTCAACTACATCGTAGTCGCTTCTCTTAATGATCTTCAAAATTTCCTCCATCTCTTTCTGGGAGGTCTCAGGGATGGCCAATGATTGTGTCTTCGTCTTGACAGACTCAATCAGAACACCCTTTCCTCGAGTTTCGGTTAATTTGGCGGCATGAGTGTTGATAGGAATGATAACAGGGGTTGTGACAACTTTGTCAATTGGAGTATTGTTGGAGATAATTGTAGGACCGAGAACAACTTTTAGGGGAGCAACAACAGGAATGATTACGGGTCCACAAACTGCTTTTGGGGGAGCAATTTATGGAGAAAAGATCCTACCACTTCAGGTTATCTTGCTAGTTCCTGCAATATTACTGATGTCGAAGTTGACTTTCTCGAAGCTTGAATCTTCGGCGGCTGGCCAATCCTGTTGATACCATGGTAATAGACACCCCCCATAATTCCATGGTACGGTCTTGTCTGATGAATATGGGTCTGGTCCAGGCATTGTGATTATTAAAGGAGTTGCTTTCAGAACTGATGTAATTCTAATGGGTCTTTTGGTGGAGACCCTGGAAGAATTGGCAGAAATGGTAATGATAGAAACATCTCTAAAAGGAATAGGTGGAACATAAGTCTTTTCAAACAAAATTTCTTTGTTATCTATTAGGCACTGAACGCATGCTTTCAACAAAGGACAACTGGTTGGTGAGGACAAACATAAATGACAAATTTCATCACAGCCCGGGAACACACCGACATTAAATAAGTTCATTTTTATAGTCAGAAGTGGGGTCATAAGTTCATCAACTGAAGCAACAAACAATCCTTCTTCAATGACATTGGTATTAAGGCCATGTCTGGGCATAGGGGCAGAAATGACATTTGGCTTTTCAGGCGCATCGAATTCAATCTCTTTTGCTTTAATAAGGTCTTGTATTTTGTTCTTTAAAGCCAAACCGTTATTAGTGTCATGGCCGGGACTTTCAGAGTGATATGCACAACAGGCATTGGGATGATAGTGAAGAGATGTTGTGTTGGGGTTTTTTGGAGCTTCTTTCAAGGTCACCAAATTAGATCTTAGTAGATGCGGTAATACTTGAGAGGGGTCATGTTAATTCTGGTGAACTGCCTGACTGGCCTTTCCATCCCCGGTTGATTATTTCTTTGCTGATCAGGCGCAAGCTTAGGAATCATAACAACTCCCACCATGGGTCGGTGTTCGGCCCTATCTTGGTTTCTTTACGGATATACAACAACCACCTCTTTCTTTCTGATGAAAGGCTTCCTTACAGCTGTAGAAGAAGATGTATCTTTCTGAATCTTTCCACTCTTTATACCAGATTCTACCCTTTCTCCGGTCAATATTAGTTCAGTAAAGCGTGCAGATGAACTTCCAATTAAATGATTGAAGAAGGGACCAGACAAGGTACCCAAGAACATGTCTACCAATTCTCTCTCAGATAGAGGGGGTTGAACTCTTCCAGCCAAGTCTCTCCATTTTTACGAATAATCCTTGAAACCTTCATTGGACACCATGTCCATACTCTGGAGTTGAGTACGGGTAGGCGCAAAATCAATATTATATTGGTATTGTTTGTAGAAGGCTGCATCAAGATCTTCCCAATTGTGAATGTTGGCTTTTTCTAGTTGGTAAAACCAGTCAAGTTGAGTTCCAGACAGGCTGTCTTGGAAGAAATGTACCCATAAGTCTTTGTCACCGGTATGGGGCTGGATTTTCCTTACATATGACCGAAGATGCATTTTAGGGCATGAGACCCCGTCATACTTGGCGAACAAAGGTGCTTTGAATTTCGGAGGAATGACAATCCCCGATACTAGCCCCAATTCCTCAAAGTCCAAACCAGGCACTTTTTGGATTTCCATCGCACTCAACCGTTCTTCGAGATATTTATACTTGTCATCAGCTGGAGGGTATTGTTCTTCAGAATAGTCTTCTTTTTCCTCTTCCTCTCCTGATTCTGACGGGACAACCATTTACTTGCCTTTCCCGTCTTGGTTGTCTCTTTCAACAGATGTTGTTGCAAAGTCTAAGGTCCTTCTTGTCTGCCCATGAAATCTTCTTCCCATGTTTAGGACTCCGGTTACCTTCTTTGTCTTCTTTATCCTCTTTTCAGCCAGCAAAGTCTTCAATTCTTCTTGTCCCTTGGCTAGGGTCAAGAGCAACTGCTGAAACTGTGTATTCTGAGCTTGGAGGTCTTTCACTGTTTGCTCGAGATCCATCTTACTGAAATAAACAGTAGATAGATGAGGAGACTTATTGCAAAAGACCTACTTATGTTATGATGAATGGTGTATGCATATGTAATGATTTCAAGGATTTTAAGATTCAGATTTGTTTTAGACAAAAAGGAAACACACGTTATATTAATAAATTAAAGCTTGAGTACACCAATGCCCCTTGGGAAAAATAATACAAAAACTCTAAGATAGAAAGGTAGTACGCATCCTCTTTGGTGCAATGTAGGCATTGTGAGTCTGCTCCTCATGAAGTAGCCTAGTGAGTTCCAAAACCTTCTTCTCGCTTGCGTAGAATTGGGCTTCGAAAGTATCTCGCTCCCCCTTGAGTTGTATCCAATCTCTTTGTAGGTCTTCAAGAGAGGTGGGCATATCATGGTGTAGGATAGTGTATGGAACATCTCCTTTCAAGATAGGCTCAATGATTACCGGGAGAATGGAGGGGTAAGGCATCATAAAACTCTGAGCACAAGTTCGTACCAATTTGAGGTAAGGCTCAAGAGGGATGGAATTTTTATGCCCCAAAGTCTTGATATCCACCTTATTCAACATCCTCCAAGCTCGGATAAATCTCTAGAGAAGACCTTGATCGTTGTTGTCGTAGTCAAACACCAAACCTTCATTCAGCATCTCATGCGGGCCATCCCTTCAGGCATAACCAAACTGTCTTAAAGCTAAATAGGGGTTATAGGTGATACCTCCCCTAATTCCAAATAAAGGGACATTAGGAAATTCCCCATAACGGTCGACAATGATAACATTCTCTTTGGATCAGGAGCACCAATGAATGTCTGAATGTTTGAGCGTCATCAACCTTTGTGACCACCTTGAACTTTGCTCATTCTTTAATACAGATTGGGGAAGATAAGAAATAAACCATCTTGCTAAGAGAGGAGTGCAACAAATGAGGACACCTCTTTTCCTCATTGTGCGAGTGTGAAAAGAGTGTAGGATATCTCCTAGCAATATAGGTATCGGGTTACGGGATATGAAGATTTTGACGGTGCTGACATATATGAGTTGGTCAAGATTTGGAAACAAAACCCTCCTATAGATGAGGAGAGCCACAGTTTCCTCAAAGGCTTGCAAGTCCAAGGAATTCCAACAGCTTTGGGCTTTCTCAAACAATAACCTTGCTAAGAAACCTTTGACACCACTCCTTGTTTCCCAATGAGTTATGATATCAGATGAGTGCAAGTGCAGAGCTTAAGCAATCTCTTCTGGCTTTGGGTCTCTTTCCATACTGTTGAAAGGTAGTTGATTGAGAATGGGAATACTCAAGAGTTGGGAGAATTCTTCTAAAGTAGGCACACGTTGATAGTCGGGAAATGTGAAACAATGGTGTAAAGGATCAAAGAACTGAAAGAGCACCTTCATCATATCCTCATCTGTGTTGGAGGTGACCAAGTTGAGTAGGTGACCATGTATCTCGGTGAATGGAGAGTTTTCAGGAATCCTTGAAGCTAGCTCCTTAAGTTGTGGAGGGATCCTTACAAGGTTGACTTGAATAGTTTTCCTGCGAAGTGAATCCATATCCTACAAAACAAGAACAAAGATGAATCCCAAAATCCTTGAAATGGTTAGTGGATAGATATAATTTTCATGATGTTATGTACAAGTATGCATATACAAACAAAACAAACAAATTCTTAGGTTTAGGCTTGCATGGAGTTTTATAGGTAAGTACCCTGTTGAAGTTTAGTTGGCTTAAACCTGTCCTAGTAATAGTAACTGGGTTCTAAGGAGCTCAATATCACTGGTTTGTTTCCTTGGTCATTGTTTTAGCACAAGCCTCTTTAATGGCGACCGAAATATCCCAAGAAACCAATACTCAATGAGTGTAGTATTGAGTATCTACCAACTTCGGACTGCACCAAAGCCGGTTATCTCACTACATTCTAAAGGCCAAGTTGGTCAAGTAAGGGTTCTAAGAGTTCATTAGTGCTTCATGACATGACTCAGCGGCCCCGTATTCTCTTTGATTAACTCAAAGGCTACCGGTACCCACAAATATGTCGCACTAACGTAGCTATTGCTTAGACCATGTCGGTATACCCTGCACAGTTTCCATAATGTATTGCTACTTACCTATAATGTATCCCAAATCCGGGTAAAGGATTCAAACTCAAACAAAGAACCATAATGTAAAGCATACAAGTCAAACAATGTAAGCAAATAAATATGATCTATCCCTAAGGTAACCCCACTTTTAGAATACTCCCCAGCAGAGTCGCCAGTTCTGTGATACGGTAGTAAAACTGACTTGGGTATTTTGCGTTTGATCGCAAATGTTGCGGTTAGCAAGAGTCGCCACCGACTTTTCCTTTATCCAAAAGGAAAGGTGAAAAGGCACAAGAAAGACCTTTGAGATTATTTCTTGAGTTCGGGGGGTAGATTATGAAAAGGGAAGGTGTTAGCACCCTTTTCATCCATGGTTATCCATGGGCTCTTAGTTACTTGCTAGATCACTTGCTTTTGTTTGAAATTGTGCTTTTTGTGGTTTTTGAAAGTATTTTGTAAAGAGGCCATTGTTTAGGAAATCTTTGTAATGATTCTCGTTCGTAAGAATGTATACAAAGATGTTTGATCTTTTGAAAATGTTTTCAATGTTTGTAAGATGTTTGAAAATGTGTGTGTTTGTTTTTGAAAATAACAAGGATATTTTTTTTGAAATGGAGCAAGTAATTAGGAGCAATCTACCTACTCAAATGTCTTTCTTGTTCATTTTCTTTTCCTTTGACATTATTTTCTTACCATTGATTTGGTAAGAAACTCTATCTTTGGATGTAAACGGGACGGGCATGGGTCATCGTATAGACATGATTAGCAATGTTGCAAGGTATCTTAGCATTCTTTTTGAGGGACTAAGATCATTTGTAAGGTAACTTATATAGCTTCATCGAGGGACTATGATCTTGTTTTTGTTTGTTTTTGCTAAGATACCTCAAATGCGTAATATGGCCATTTTGTAAGGCAACCAAGTGGATTTTACCCTAGGGGTGCTTGTGTGCAAGTGTGTTGTTTTCATGCTTGGTTTTGTCTTGAATTAGGGTTTTCTATTTAATTGATTTTATTCTTTCCATACAAACCCTAATTACTAGCATGTTATGTAAAAGCGATAAATTGTGAAATTTAAAGTTACCACGCTATTACAACATTTGTGGGAGGGGGGTATACAATTTATGAATGAGGATTGTAATAATATAAACCTAATTAATCTATTACAACCAAATTGAATATGTACAAATAATTGAAGAAATATATAAAGTATAAATGCAAAAATCTGGGAACTATGTCAAAAATTGCCATGAAGTTAGGTCAAAAATCTGTCTAACTAGGTCAAAATTTTACTAAGTCTTTTTTAGTTCATGAGCACTTCACAAAATTATAACTTGATATCCAAGCACTTTTAGGAAAAATTGTGTGAAAAAAAGTTGTAGATTTCATGGAGATATACAAATTTCATGTTGGAAGTTTCCTTTGAATCATCTTGTATCATGGTAAAAATTTGGCTTAAAGTTAAGAAAAAAATAAGAAATTTTCAACACTTAGAAAAATTTCTAAGTTTAGAAATTTTGACTTTTCAAAATGAAATATTGATTTCTTGATGAATAAGTTTCCTATTTTGACATGTTTTGATGAATTATGATCTTTGGCACTTGAATTTGACCAAAAAGTCAAAGTTTAACTTTTTAGTATATAGTTGACTTTTAATCAGTTGACTGCAAAATTCATCTGTTAATCCAATGGACTTGTAATGTTTTGAATCATTTCATTAGGTCAAAATGGTGCACTTGTACTCTTGAAATCATGCCTTAAACCAATTGATAATTTACTAGGTCAAAAAAAAATCAGAAATTGCCCTTTCCCTAATTAAAACCCTAATTTTGACCATTTTGCCCTTTTGAAGATTTGATCAAATTTCTTGAGGAATTATGGTCCAAACTTGATCAAATGATACATATGAGTCTAAAATGTTGACGTGGATAAAAAATTATGAAGTTTGACTGTAAATTGGCTATGGTTGACTTTTTCCCCAATACAACTGATTTTTAGGTCAACTG
This sequence comes from Vicia faba, assembly GCA_948472305.1. NCBI lineage: Eukaryota > Viridiplantae > Streptophyta > Magnoliopsida > Fabales > Fabaceae > Vicia > Vicia faba. Next base: position 1,286,709,347 of record OX451738.1, on the reverse strand, counting down.
TTCAATTGACTGATCAAAAGTGTGATCCAAGGCTTGAACTTGACATGAGCGATCTTGGGGGTTCATAATAGTCCATGAAAGTCACATGAAGCATTGATAGTCCAAAAATCCTTGTGCAAACTCAAACCCTAATTTTGGTCATCAGTGCATAAGGAGGTGTCTTGAGCTGATCAAACCCTAGTTCAGTCTTGAGCCTAAGGAGATCTTATGAGAAAATTCTTGATAGGTGAGAGGGAAAATTTTGGGGTACAACATAAAGTAACTACGAGTGTTCTACCTACTCAAAAAGTCTTTAGTCTTTTCCTCCTCCTTTAGATAGTATTATCTTACCATTAGTTTGTAAGAAACCTTATCATTGGATGTGAAGGGACAGGAGTGGGTCGTCATACAGTCATAGAAGACAACATTGTAGGATACCTTAGCAATTTTTCGTAAGGGTCTAAGATCGTTTACCAAAAGCAACATCGAAGGGTCATCGAGGGACTACGATCTTGTAATCGAGGATTTTTTTGCTAAAGTATCCCACGCTCGAGGGACATGACTGTTTTAATCTAAGGTAATAAGTGTGGGTTAACCCTAGAGGTGCACGTGTGTAAAGTGTGTTGTCTAGTATTGTCTTGAATTAGGGTTATCTAGTATTGATTTTAAGTCTTGCCATACAAATCCTAATTTACTAGCAATAATATGGAAAGCGATAAATTGCGAAAAGTAAATGTCCTACGCTACTACAACGCTTTTGGGAATGGGGAGTACAAATTACAAATAGGGATGGAAATAAATATAAACCCTAATTACTATTACAAAATTTTAACAATTAATTACAACAATAGAATGTACAAAATATAAAGAGGAAGAAAATTGTTTTTAGGAGTTTTGATAGGAAAAAAAGGTTTAACCTATTTAAACTAATTAATTTTATTAACAAAAGAAGTTAATTGATTTTTTAATCAAAACCTAATACCTAAATTAATTAAAATAAAAAACCTAAGTCTAATTTTCTTTGTTTAGAAAATGATTTTTGTATTAGTATTAATTTAGAAAATGTTTTTACAATGTAAAAGAAAATAATAGAAATTAATTTAATAAAATAAAATACTTAAAATTTTAAGAAAAACATATGTTTTTGTGTTTTTACTTTTAATAAAATAAAGCTATAAATAAAAATAAATAAAATATAAAAGAAATGAAAATAGTTGGGCTGGGGATTAAAAATTGAAAATGGGGGTCAAATGTAGCAAAAAGAGTTAGGCCCAAGGTGTTTTTGTTTGAAATAAAAAAATGATAAAATAAAAAGAAAATGATGTAGGCATGTGTTGCCTTTAGTAAAAGGGTGGTGAGACTCAGTAAAAATAAAAACAGAATGAGGCATAAACTCTAAGCCCAGCGCCTGTTTTGATTATGTGTGGCTGATTTCTTGAGGTGCATCATGGGCTGCACATGTGGTGCGTGGTATGAGATCACATGATGATCATGTGGTATGGATGAAAGGTACATGATAGACGCTCACAACCTGCTTGCATTGAATCAGAAATGACAAATTATGAAATAAACAAAAGGGTGCTGTTGTACCCCAAAATTTTCCCTCCCATATTTCTCAAAACATTGCAAGAGAAATCTCCAAGTTGCTCAAGGTTGCTTAAGAATTGGTCAGACAAGCTCTCTCCTAAGGCAGTCTACCCTAAATTAGGGTTTTGTGTTGCATCAAGATCCATGAGTCCAAATGACCTCAAGTTCTCCCCCATGACCTAATATGTTCTCAAGATCATTTATGTCAAGTTTCAAGCCTTGCAGAGGAAGTTTGCTCAGTCAATTGCTCAAGAGGTTCAAAAATCGACTATGCTAGGGCAAAAGTCAACTGTGACCTACAAACAGTCAAAGTTCAAGATTTTTTTGCCAACATTCTCATTTTGAAGGATGTTTCATCATTTGATCAAGGGTTGATAATGATTCATTAAGGATTGCTCAAAATTCATCAAGATTCAAAAGTTACTAAATTAGGGTTTTGTAGGAAAAGTCAACTCAACTTTGACCAAGCATAACTTTTTCATACTTTATGAGAAATGACCCATCCAAATCTCATTTTGATGAAGATGAAATTTCCTACAATCAATCTTCATACCCCAAGTTCAAAAAATGCACTCACAAGAAGTTATGAATTTGGACATTATAGATCATTTTTGAAAGTCAACAAAAACACCTTTTTTGTCAAAGCTTATAACATGAGCATAAAATATCAAATTGAGATGAGAACAAAAGTGTTGATTAGAGGGAATCTCAAGATTTCTAAAAAGTCCAAGAACACGTCCAAAAGTTAAAAATTGAAGAAGTTATGCATTGTTGAAGTTGGACTTTTTTACAAAATTGACAAAAGTCAACTATCCCCAAAACTTCAAATTTTGTCAAATGGGCCCATTCTTTTCCACTTGATTTGAGTTTGCATCATTGTCCACGTGCCCTAGCTTCATCCATGTGTTCATATTTCATTTTTATTATTTAATTTGATTTTTAATTGAGTTTATTCATTTTAAATCAAATAAAATCATAGAAAATCCAAAGAATTAATAACCCATGATTTTCTGATTGTTTTAGGCTTTGTTCATAGCTAGCATCACAATCAAATTCGTATCAAGCCAAATCATGTGCAAAAAGATCCAAATCAAATCAAATTTGGAAGGTTTTCAATGGAGATCAAATCACATTCATGTGCATTGATATGGAGGGATTTGGTCCATGATTCTTACCCTAATGCAAAGCACATTACATAAGCAAGCAAAAGCATACGAAATCAGGATTGAAAAACTATGGGAAGAGGTAGAACAAAAGTGCAAAAAATTCCCAAAAAAGTGAGGGATCAAAGTCCAAGTTAGAGGTCGTTTCAGGACACGAGGGTGGTCTCAATCGCTTCCTGACCATTCACACAAGCTACCTGGATCCAAAGCAAGCATTTTCAGACGTCCAAAACACACTATAAGTCGCACGATAGTCACCCCTGTTCTTGGTTTCGATTTGAATTATTCTTGCATCATTTGAGAAAACTAATGGCATATTTATGATCACAAGAGCATTTCCAAGCTTTTCATAATATTCAATTGCATTTATCTGGCTTATGTGAAGAACCACCATTGTTAGGGTTTGGTTCTTGTTTTTGGGCGTTTTTATTTTAGGAAGAATTGAAGCACATAATGGACATGGTTGTGACCGGGAGGGTGAGACGAACACAACCATGCCCTTGGAATTCATTTTTGTGGCCTGAGAAGGATTTTTGAGACGAGCAAGACTGTAGCTACGGACTCCTGTCCGTTGGTATAGGTGGTGGGACATTTGGCCACGGTTGGGAGATTAGGGATAATGCGTGGCATCCATCCACTGGCCAATTCAAATATAACACGCATTTTATTTTTTTTCTAACCAATAATTCTTGATTTATTATATTATCATTGATTTGTGTTATAATAACAATTGAGCCAATATGGTCTAGTGGCAAAGCAAGCGTGCATTCTCCTTCAGGACCTGGGTTCGAATCCCAGGTCCTCCACTTTCTCAATAATTTTGCTTTTCAAGTATTCCCATACAGGCGCCTATATGCAGTCCATCATACTCCCTCATGCATCCAAGAGCCAGATGGCCAGGGTCTGAAGGTCCATAAAAGCGCTGGTCAATGCACATGTACCAGATCCAAAAAAGTCAAACAAGCCAGCACTAATGGGCCTTCCCATTGCTACCAGTACCCCTGAATCAGGCCCAATAATCCTCTCTTATTATTTATTTTTGTTTATTATTTTACTTTATTTTATCTTATTTCTAACCAATCAAAACTCTGTTTTTTTTTATTAAATAAAATCACCAAAAAATATTTTTCATTTCAATCAATTTTTTAACTTTTATTTTTTCTTAAATAAATTTATTAATTAACTAGGTTTTAATTAGAAAACTTTAATTTATTTTTGTAAATAATTTTAATTAATTAGATTTAATTAGACATTAACCACTAATTTAATCATTTTTAATTTCTTTCCTAAATAATCAAAAACTCCAAAAATAATTTATTTTTCTTTATTATTTAATTAATTTATTAATTTAATTTAGTTCTTTAATTTAGGTCTAATTTCTTTTCCTTAAATAAAAACAACAAAAACCTAAAAAAGTTTTCTTCTTTAACCAAAAGGGTCAAAACCCTAATCATGCGTCCGATTTAATTTTGCACCGCGATTTACTTTTCCTTATCCAATAATGTACCTGTTTCCAGATTGTAATAGTTAAATAGGACTTTTAATTATTTTTATTGCTTTATTTTTTCAAAGGGTTTGTCTTTGGCGATGTAAATACCCGACGCCTTGTAATTTAGATTCCGCATTTTATTTCCGCAAATTATAACTGCTAGATGTTTGATAATAGGGTTTGCATGACAAGATTGAATGTTTTAACCTAAAATCAGATTAGACCACCCTTAACATGTACAAAGATAAAAATAACTGAAAACGACACACTCGCACATGCGCACCCCTAGGGTACACCCCACTTGGTTGCCTTCGTACACGGTCATTGAGTATAGGTCACTTTAGAGGTCGCCCTCTTGTCTAAAAGGTCATAGTTTCCTTGAAACGGTTGCCTCGGATATTGTTGCCTCAAACAAATGATCTAAGACATTAGGGTTACCGCTAAAGCGTCCTAATATTGCTTTAGTGACTGTATGTCCCTCTTCGAATTGACCCTTAAATTCCAACGACGATGCTACCTACTCATTAATAGTGGGATAGCATTGTCTAAAATAAATTAGCATAGAACGATTCCTTTTTCGAGTAGGTAGATGGTTCTTAGATACTTGCTCTTTCAAAAACAAAACTTTTTGCACTTACACTCCTTTTCAAACAAAGTTTTCAAAAACACTTCATACGCTCTTGAGGACAGAAGCAAGAGTTAAATCGAAGTTTTCAAATAAAAACTTTTTCAAACCCACAAACACAAAGAAAGCAATATTTTGAAAACAATTGAGCAAGTACCTAAGAGCCCGTGGATAACCACGGATAGAAAGGGTGCTAACACCTTCACTTTCTTTAATCTACCCCCCGAACCCGAGAAATATCTCAAAAAAGGAATTTTTCTGTGCTTTTTTCCTTTCCTTGTTGGATAAAATAAAATTCGGTGGCGACTCTTGCTTACCGCGACATTTTGCGAAAACAAACACAAAACGCAAAATGCAAACCAGCATTCCAAAAAATAGTCAGTTCTTCCCACCGTATCACAGGTGCCGCTGGGGCTCGGACCCAAGACCCTCTATAGTAATGCCTTACGCGCGCGCTCTCTACCACTGGGGTGGCTATATATCCGGTATTTAAAAAACAAACTAATAAATATATTATAAACCTCGTCCTTAACATTTTATCTTCTTCTTCCTTGCACTATGGTGTTCTTCACCATTTTTGAAATCTGTAACTTCCTCATTTCTCAACCAAAATGGAAAATGTAAACATGAAAGTTGCTTGAAATTTAACCATGAATTCAAATATGTAAATAACTTAAGCTATGGACTAAAGATGAACACTAATTTTAAATGGTACCAAATATGACCTAGTTTTTTTAGAAAGTTCAAACTTAAAATTCTCCATGCTCAGGAAATATAAATGGATTCTAAGAACATGGTTTGCTTCAGGGCTATGATGTCTACATTTTATCTTCACAAATTAAAGACAAATGATGCTTGTATGAAGAGTTTAAAGTTCAGAAAACTTACCTTGCAGATGGAGATCGTGTTTTGAGTTTGAGCATACTTCAAGGTGTTGTAGTGATCTAGTTAGCTTCAGTGATCCTCTAGGAAGCTAATACAATGCTTAGTTTGGATTGAGAGTGGCTGTATTATCTTGGAGAAGTCAATATGCAACATTCTGTTTTTGGTTATAGAGGGTGATGATGGAGGTGTTACAGTTACAAAACAGGGATGTGGATGAGTTATATTTGATGTAAGGAAGCTTTAGGATTTATTTGGAGAAGAAACGCACGAGTGGATTATGAGATGAATGTTTTTAGGTAGAAAATGACAAGTTATAGAAGTATGAATGTATTCCGGTTTGAGAGTATTTGAGGGAGTTTTTAGGCTTTCCAATTTGTGTGTTAGGTTTCAAATGACTCTTATATTTATAGGCAAGATGTTTGGAAACTTGATGGGATCAGAAATAAGAGATCACATGTTATGGATTTTTGCCTTGTTTTTGAAGCAACTTGATAAACATAGTTCCAAGGCAGGGTACAAGGACATGTAGAGTGGTTGATCACTTTAAACATGCTCTTTTTGATCTTGTAGGTTTAGTGTGTGCAGAAGAAACAAGTTAGAGGCCTAATGCATTGAATTTTGCAATAAAGCTTGCTTTTCCAAAATGGAAGTGTTACCTTTGTGCCATAAATGAAAATGCAACTTGGATAATGGCTCAAATGCTTGGATCAAATCTCTAACAGTTGTGTAATAAATTAATTATGGAGTTAAACACAAGTTTGAAGCCTTCAAAGTAAGATTATGCAGCATAGGCTAGGGTTTTGGTCAAGTGTTCATCACAAAAATGACTTATAATTCAAGAATGGATGCGTAACTTCTTGTCTTCGATTCTCTTATCTCATGCATGATCTCTTCAAGTTATTGGACATTTTGTAAAGCTTGAAACATTGTATACAAACTTCAAGTTTTACATTTTTACAAAATCAAATTAGAACTAGGTGAAAATTGGCCAAGAAGTTAGGTCAAAAATCTGCCTAAACTTCTCAAATTTTTCACTAAGTGTTTTATGAAAATGTCATGACTTCATGGACTTATATCTTCAAATCTCAGAATTTTTTGGACATCAACCATATAACAAAAAGTTGTATAATTCATAAAGATCTACAACTTTCATGTTGAAAGTTTTTTTCGAATCATCTTGCATCTTGGTGAAAAAAGGTCATGAAGTAGTGAAATTATCAAGATTTAAAACACTTAGAAATATTTCTAAGTCTTGAAAACTTTGACTTTTTATATTGACTTTTGACTTTCTTGATTCCTTGATGATCAAGCTTCATATTTTTGAATGTCTTGATGAATCTTGACTTTTGAAACTCAATTTTGACCAAAAAGTCAAAGTTTGACTTTTGTGTATCAGTTAATTTTTCATCAGTTTATCAAATTTCAACTATCAATCAATTGATCTTGAGAAATAATTTCAGCCATGAAATTAGGTCAACATGTTGTGTTTGAACCCTTGAGATCATGCTTCAAGTCATTAGGTCATGTACTAGGTCAAAAATAACTGATAGTTGAACTCTTTTGCCCCTTTGATGATTTGAACACTTTTCTTGAGGAATTATGATCCAAACTTGATAAATTGATGAATCTAACTTCAAAATGTTGATTTTGGTAAAAAATATTGAAGTTTGACTGCAAGTGGGCCACAATTGAATTTTTAACCAGTACAACTGATTTTCAGTCATCTGAGCAATTGATTGAGAAATTTTGAGATGAAAAACTTGAAACTTGGTATGAGCAATATTGGAGGTCTATAATAAACCATGAAAGTCATTGGAAGCATCAGAAGTCAAATTGTCCTTGTGAAAATTAAAACCCTAATTTGGGGTCTGGTTAGGAGGTGGTTTGACCTAGTCAACACTTGTGCAAGCTTGAGCCATTGAGGATCTTTGTGAGAAGTGTATTGAGAAAAGTGAGGGAAAATTTTGGGGTACAACAATTTTATTTAAAGGTCTTATAACCTCACCATCCTCACAAGGTGCGTTTCAACATGAGTAAATCTTCCAAAATTGCTGATGTAAAGAAGGCTCTTCTACTGAAACCAAGAAGGAAATGGGTTCTAGTTCAAAGAGAGTAGGGTCCAACACTGTAACAAATGTTGGAACATCCAGAACAGGGAAAACATCTGTAACAAAGATGAAGTCCCTCAAGAAAAAGCATGATCAAATACTTGATTCAGACTCAAATACTGATGACAATTGGGTCAATTTCATTGACTTAGAGGTAGAGTTGGATAACTAGTGTCTTTTATTTGTTAGAATTTTTTTATTTGAAAAAAGGGGTTTGTTTTCTGTTTGCTTTCTTTGAGTCATTTTGAGTTCTTTGTGTTCTTTTTGTTTTTGTTCTTTAGTTAAGTCTATTTAAGTCCTTATTTGGAGTCATTTTATTAAAACCCTTAGTTCTTTTGTCTCTTTGGGTGAGTCTGTTATTTCTTTCTGTTTCTGTTTTGTTGTTTCTTTTGAGTCAATTTGTATTGAGTTAGTTTTGAGTCTTCTTTTGTTTGTCTTGAATCAATTCTTGTGTCTTCTTTTAATTCTTTGTGTGTCATTTTCTTTTCAACTATGTTTTGTCAATTTTTAACTAAAAAGGGTGACAAAAGTGTCATTGAGTCTTGTTAGGGTTGTTGTATTCTATATGCAACAATTTAGAGGGAACATGATTGTCTATCGTGTGAGTCTTGAGTCTTGAGTATGTCTTGTTTCTGCTTCTGCTGTACTTGTTTGCATGATGTCCTACCGCTTGTTAGAACATCCTGTTGAAGAAGTGAAAAACACAAGAAGGGGGGTTGAATTGTAAAAACTGGAAATTAATTGCAATGAACACGGTATCTTTATCCTGGTTCGTTTGATATCAAACTAATCTAGTCCACCCGTCAAGGTGATTTCGCCTCTCTCCAACGAGGTCTTAATCCACTATATTCAACTGAATATTACAATCTGCTTTAACAACTGCTAAAGCCTTCTTGATGCAAACCACAAACCGGTTTCTCAAGGAATCACTTTCTTACAAAGAATTGAAATCTAGGTGTGTGAATGTTTTCTACAAAACTGTTTATCACAACTGTGATACTACACAATTTAAGCTTATGGAAACTAGATTGCTAAAATAATTGAGTAAGGAATTTTGGAGCTTTTAGCAAACTGAGAGTGAGGAAGATGATGAATAGATTTTAGGCGTGTAGATTGATGTAGAGCATTAGCCAATTCAATCTTCATTGACTTGTTTATATAGCATTGGAATTAGTGAACATTGGAGCAATAATTCTGATTCAATGCCAATAACAATCTTTCCTTATTAAGCAGATCTTGTCTGGAATGATGCCGTTGGTAATAACTCATCTTGAATGCACAGTACCGTTGCCACTTACGCCGTTTCTGGCTTACGCTCATTCTGACGCTGCTTAAGTGCTGATGAACTGTTGTTGTCTTTATCAGAGTTCAGAGTGTTTAGCGCAGATCTGTTCATCAAGCTTCAGCATAAGCGTGAGTTGTTCTTCTGATTCTGGTATCTGATATAGCATCTTCTGATGCTGATGTTGATATCTTAATTTTCTGATGCTGATTATGATGTACTCTTGCTGATACCCATTAGAGTTTCTGTAAAACAGAAAGTAATTTTTAGGTAGCAAATAGTTCTTACATGAATCACATAATTAATATATCTTTTCATTTTATTATCATCAAAACTTAAACTTAGGGTAGTAGATTCAAACTTTGTTCTAACAATCTCCCCCTTTTTGATGATGACAAAAACTAGATATTTTTAATTGAAAATTAGCGAGAAAAGTATCAGAGATAACTAAATGATAAGTTGCATCAGAATTAAATAAGAAGTTATCAAAGGTAAGGGATAAAGAGATATCAGAGTTGGGATCAGAGATACTCCCCCTGAATTTATTACTTCCCTTTTTAATTCCGAGAGTCTTCAGGATCAGATCTTTATTGATTTTTTGAACATCAGAATATCAGAGCTTCAGATCAGAATATCAGAGCTTTGACTATCAGAACTTCAGATCAGAATATCAGAGCTTCAGAGCTTCAGTGTATCAGAGGTGATTACCTTCTTGTACCTATAGACTTATGCAAAAATAGAAAACATATTCAAGTATATCAGAGTTAGAATGTTTGAGACTTTTTGTCTCAGTAATCCGTTATTGAAAAATATCATTCTTGTTCTCCCCCTTTTTGTCAACAATCAAAAAGTATAAGTGATGTGCTAAAACGATCAGAGCAGAAAAACTTGTTATATTAAAAATTCAGAGTCAGACAAAACAGTACAAAAGATATGCAAAGAAAAACATTGAAAATATCATGAATGAAAAACTAAGGTTGGGGTGGGAAGCGTGTGAACAGAGTCTCCAGCATTGCCTTAATCTGATCAGCAGTTTCAGTCTGCTTGTGCACCATGCTGACTACTGTATCTATCTTGCTGTCTTGCACATCCATTCTTTCCTTCATCTTCTGCTCATTTTCATCCATTCTTTGCTGCAGACGAATATCATTCAGCTTCAGCTCTTCCAGAGTCTGCCTGTCCAAGGCAGCTTGAGAAACATCAGAAGCAGGAAGCTTCTGAGAGCTTTCTGCAACATCTTCAGCTTGTCTAACTTCAGCTTGAGTAGTCTGATCTTCTTCTGGCTGCACTTTTGAAGCTGGGCGCTTCTCAGACCATGGCTCACTATCTAGAAGGAGAACGTCTTCTTGTGGCAGCTGACTTTCAACTTCCTTCAGCAGCTTGCTGAAGTTCTGTTGTGCCTGCTCATAATTGATGTCTTGCAATTTGAGGGCTTCAGCACGTACCCATATTCTGAAACGTGTCCAGAGCTGGTCTGAGGTAGCAGGATCAATCATTATAGGACATACTTGCTTTAGAGAGGCAATCCATTGCTGCAAACCTGTTTCAAAATTCACAATGCCAGAGCCAACATCTGGCTGTTTTTGTTTGGGAATGGCTATTTTGTGTTTGAGATCAGCAAGACGGTCAAGGATTGTTAAATCGATGAAGGTCCTGCTGGGGTCTTCTGTAGTTTGTTTGGGAGATGGAGTGGGAGAATCAGAAATAATAATTGGACTGTTTGGAGTTTTTGGAGTATTTGGAGGGGTAGTTTCTGGCGAGGATGGAAGCTGGGCCATGGTTACAGTTGTTCCACATGGCAGCTGAATTGCCAAGGGTTGTGGCTCAGAGGATTGAGGAGAATGAGGTTCAGGTGATGGAGTTTCAGAATGATGAAACTCAGGTTGAGGAGGTGGTGGAGGTGATGGTTGAGGTGATGGTGGATGAATTTCTGGTTGAGGAGATGGAGGAGGAATTGTTGGTTGTGGAGAAGGAGATGGAATTTCTGGTTGTTGTGGAATTTGTGGTTCTTCTGGTATGGGTGAGAGAGGTTGTTCTGGTTGAAGAGAGTGGGCAATTTCTGGTTCAGTGTTTGGATTATTTTAGAGGTGATCAGAAACATGTTGATCAATGTCAGACAGAACTTTGTCAAGTTCTGATGCTGTTGATGTTGTGGGTTTTGGATGTTTGGTGCGGGGTCTCCTGAGAGTCAGTGACTCAGAAGGGTCATCTTCTGGTTCGGTTTCATCAATAGTTGGTATGGGGATTGGAAGTTCATGTGAAGCTGGGGTTGGGATTAATGTTGGAATAGCAGAATTTAAAACAGAAGCAGCAGATAAATTACCTCTTTTCTTGGGTGTCTGCTGGGATGGACCTTCTGAAGTTGCCTTTTCTTTTCTTCGTCTTCTTCATGGTAACTTCTGGTTGTTGTTGGTGCAGATCTTTGATATTCATCTTGGGATCTGTACCATCAGCCTTGCAAGCGTCCAAGTATCTGAGAACCACAACTGGTTTAGATTCTATCTCAGAAAATAATGGAAAGTCGTCCAGAGGGACTCTTCTTCTGGTGATGTCAGCAAGAGGAGTAGCGCTGGGCTCCTTTCTGATATTCTCTATCAGTTTCATTTTCTTCAGATTCTTGGCGTTCAGAGGCTTGCCAACAGTTGGTTCAATAGAACTTAGTTCTTGAGCTTCTGTGAGGTGCTATATCAGCCTATTCTCAGTCAGAATATCTGATATTAACCTGCCAAAGGGTATCCAATCCCTCTTTGTCCTTTCTTCTTCCCTTGTCTCCTTGACGCTGGTCCTGAGGTGATTAAACAGAAGATGAGCCAAGTTGATTTTTACCTTCTGATTAATAAAATGATCAGAAACTGCTGATCTATATTTATATAATCAGGGGAGCTTGTTGGCTTCCTGTGATTAAAGCACCCCAAAATGATCTTCGCCCATACTCTGTCGTGATCCTTTAAGTCTCTGATCTTGCTGCTGGGAACCCCATGGGTGAAAATCTGCCTTGCAATGACAGCAACGTCAGAGCATCTTTCAGCCATATCAATACAGCGGATACCACCGCCACTGTATCCAATCAATCTTGCTATGTGATCCTCAGTGATCACAATCTTCTTTCCCATTATGTAGGAGGTGACTTGATGCGTTGATGAGTACGCATGAATCCAGAACTCCTTGACCAAAACTGGGAACGTTGGTCCAACCAACCTATCAAAATATCTCTCCCATTCCTGTGCCCTAACTTCTTCTGTCAAGTCAAATCCATTTTCTTTCAGACTGGAGAAGTCAACAATCAGTTCAGATAGCACTTCCAAATTCTTCACTGGTGTAAGAAGTGTTCTGAAAGGAACTTGGTACTGTTCAGAAGAAGCTTCCTTCTGAGAACCTGCAGAGACATTGCTGGAGGTTGCCATGTTCACACTTAGGGTTTTTCTGAGAAAACTGAAAAATGGGTTTCTTTTGAGAGAGATGAACACACAGAGAAAATGCAGAAAAATATTTGAGAGATTATAAGAAACAATAAAGGATTAATGTGAGAAGTTAAAGTGCTTAAATAGATTTCAAAGTACTTTTTGAAAGTGTAAATGGTTTCAAGAAAGAGAAATAAAATCATGATTAGGTTTTAAAACATGATTACTTTCATTTAATGCTTGCTGATTTTGGGGGATTTGAGAAAGATACTTGAAACGGTTACCAGACATGTGTCTCAATGCACCCAATCAGCGTTTTGCCTTCTCAGAAGCGTGCACGCGTTCTGCTTCAGAGATTTGCTGATGATTGGATGACACTTGTTTGATTTAGTGAGCAGCACGTCTATCCTTAAGCTGAAACGCTCAGATCTTTAAGAATAGCATCTGATACAATCTGCATGTTCTATCTTTCTGAAAAGAGATTGATCAAAAGTTCACAGTAAAACAAATACATTCTGAAGATAAATATATAGAATTAAAGCATTTTCACTCTGGGCATATTTTCATGCTGAGATGTTTCAGAATGAAATTGAACCTATCTTCAGAAAGGGGTTTAGTGAAGATATCAGCCCATTGATGGTCTGTATCAATAAATTTTAAGTTCAAAATTCCTTTCTAAATGCAGTCCCTAATGAAGTGATGTTTTATTTCTATATGCTTAGCTCTAGAATGTAAAATAGGATTCTTACTTAAGCAAATAGCAGAAGTATTGTCACAGAGTATAGGGATGTTACTCTCAAAAATCTGGAAGTCTTCAAGCTGACTTTTCATCCAGAGCATTTGTGTGCTACATCCTCCTGCTGCTATGTACTCAGCTTCTACTGTTGATAGCGCAATTGTGGATTGCCTTTTGCTGGACCAAGAGATCAGATTTTCTCCCAGAAATTGGCAGCTTCCAGAAGTACTTTTACGCTCTACTCTGTCTCCAGCAAAGTCAGCATCGCAGTAGCCTACTAAGCTGTAATCACTAGATTTTCTATAAAATAAACCCAGATTAGTAGTACCTTTCAGATACTTGAAAATTCGCTTAACAGTTGTTAAGTGAGATTCTCTAGGATCTGATTGGAATCTAGCACAAATACATACGCTGAATAAGATATCAGGTCTTGAAGCTGTCAGATAAAGGAGAGAACCAATCATACCTCTGTAGACCTTCTGTTCTACCTCTTTGCTTACCTCTTCTCTTTCCAGAATGCACGTGGGATGCATTGGAATCTTTGATGGCTTACATTCTGAGAGGTCAAATTTCTTCAGAAGATCTCTGACATATTTGCTATGATGAATGTAAGTTCCCTCTGGAGTTTGATTGATATGAATTCCTAGAAAGAATTTCAGTTCCCCCATGAGGCTCATCTCAAATTCTGCCTGCATACACTTAGCAAATTTTCTTCCAAGAGAAGGATTAGTAGATCCAAAAATAATATCATCAACATAAATTTGACAGACTAAGATGTCATTCTTAACTGACTTACAGAATAAGGTAGTGTCCACCTTCCCTCTGGTGAATTCATTTTCTAACAGAAAGTTACTTAGTCTTTCATACCAAGCTCTGGGAGCTTGTTTCAGACCATATAGTGACTTCTTTAGTTTGAAAACATGTTCTGGATGTTTTGTATTTTCAAAACCAGGGGGTTGGTGCACATAAACCTCTTCTTCTATATAACCATTTAAGAATGCACTCTTGACATCCATCTGATAAAGAGTGATGCCTCTATTAACAGCAAATGAAATTAAAAGTCTGATAGATTCTAACCTGGAAACTGGAACAAAGGTTTATGTATAGTCTATTCCCTCTTGCTGACTATAACCTTGTGCTACCAGTCGTGCTTTGTTTCTGATGACTTCACCTTGTTCATTTAGCTTGTTTCTGAACACCCATCTTGTTCCAATGACGTTGAATCCTTTTGGTCTGGGAACAAGATCCCATACGCCATTTCTGGTGAATTGATTCAGTTCTTCTTGCATTGCTAGAATCCAGTCGTTGTCCAGAAGTGCTTCATCAATAGAAGAAGGTTCAATCAGAGACACAAGTCCCATGAGGGTTTCTTTAGAGTTTCTGAAGCTTGCTCTTGTTCTGATTGGATCTTCCTTTCTTCCTAAGATAGTTTCTTCTGGGTGATCCAAGCTGCTTCTGGGTGGTCTCTTCTGAGGTTGATCAGCAGCTGTTGTAGGATTTCTAGCAGTGCTCCTTTCAGATGTTGAAGGGGTGTCTGTGTTGAGAGCTTCTGATGACTTGTCTTCAGAACCTGTAAATTCAATTTCCATACCTGCAAAAACTTCATTCTGCTTTGACTTTTCAGAGTCAAGCTTATCATCAAAACGAACACTGATTGATTCTTCCACAATCTGTGTTTCTGTATTGTATACTCTGTACCCTCTTGAGCGTTCAGAGTATCCTAACATAATACACTTCTGTGCTTTAGAGTCAAACTTGTTCAAATAATTTTTTGTATTTAACATAAAGCAAGTACATCCAAAAGGATGAAAATATGAAATGTTGGGCTTTCTGTTCTTCCACAATTCATATGGAGTCTTTTCCAGAATAGGTCTTATTGAGATTCTATTCTGAATGTAGCACGTTGTGTTTATTGCCTCTGCCCAGAAGATCTTAGCAACGTTTGTCTCATTGATCATGGTTCTGGCCATTTCTTGCAATGTTCTATTCTTTCGTTCTATAACTCCATTTTGTTGGGGAGTTCTAGGACAAGAGAAATCATGCAGAATGCCTCTGTCATTAAAGAATGACTCAAAATATTTGTTTTCAAACTCTCCACCATGATCACTTCTAACTTTAACGATTCTAAGATCCTTTTCATTCTGAACTTGGTTACAGAAGGTTACAAACACAGAGTGTGACTCGTCCTTGTGTCTTAAGAACTTTACCCATGTCCATCTGCTATAGTCATCTACGATTACTAACCCATACTTCTTGCCACTGACTGAAGCAATTTTAACTGGTCCAAATAAGTCAATGTGCAGAAGTTCTAATGGCTTAGAGGTAGAAACAACATTTTTAGATTTGAAAGAAGGTTTTGCAAACTTGCCTTTCTGACATGCTTCACACAGAGCATCTGAATTGAACTTCAAATTAGGAAGTCCTCTGACCAGATTGAGTTTGTTAATCTGAGATATTCTTCTCATACTAACATGCCCCAATCTTCTGTGCCAGATCCACTGCTCGTTGTTAACAGACAGAAGACACTTTACATTCTGACTTTTCAGTTCAGAAAGTTTGATTTTATAGACGTTGTTTTTCCTCTTTCCATTAAACAGGATAGTCCCATCTTTCTGACTAACAGCTTTACATGATTTTTGATTAAAGATTATATCATAACCGTTATCACTTAATTGACTTATGGATAACAGATTATGCATTAATCCATCTACTAGCAGAACATTATTTATAGAGGGAAGATTTCCATTACCTACATTTCCAGAGCCAATGATCTTTCCCCTCTGATTGCCTCCAAAGCCAACGTGGCCTCCAGGCTTAAGTTCCAGGCTTTGGAACATATGCCTTCTTCGCGAGCAGCCAGAGTCCAGGTTGTTAGAACAAAGTTTGAATCTACTACCCTATATTTAAGTTTTGATGATAACAAAGTGAAAAGATATATTATGTATATGATTCATGTATGAACTATCTGCTGCCTAAAATTATTATGTTCTGACTTGCAGATACTCAGATTGATATAAGCAAGATCACATCTAATCAGCATCAGAATTTGGTTCTTGACATCAGCATCAGAAGTTGCCATTTCAGAATGTCAGAATCAGATGATCAACTCACGTACATGCTGAAGCCTGATGCACAAGACTGCGCTCAACACTCTGATAAAGAAACACAACAGTTCATCAGCAGCTAAGCAGAATCAGAATGAGCCAAGCCAGAACTTGCATTAAGTAAGCAACGGTACTGTGCATTGAAAGCAAATTAATACCAACGGCCTCATTCCAGACAAGATCTGCTCGATAAGGAAAGTTTGTTATTAGCATTGAATCAAGAATATTGCATCCAACGTTCAACATCTCAGTGCTATATAAACAAGACTTTGAAGATTGAAATGGCTAATGCTCTCCAAATCTTTACACGCATAAAAGCTGATCAAAATCTTCCTTCTCTCAGTTTTGCTAAACACTACACATTCTGATATTCTATCATTGTTTAGCAATCTAGTTTCTAAGCTTTAATTTGTGTATACATCACAGTTGTGATACAATTTTGTAGAAAACATTCACACACTAAGATTTGATTTCTTTGTAAGAAAGTGTTTCCTTGACAAACCGGGTTGTGGTTTGCATCAAGAAGGCTTTAGCAGTTGTTAAAGCAGTCTGTAATATTCAGTTGAATATAGTGGATTAAGACCTCGTTGGAGAGAGACGAAATCACCTTGACGGGTGGACTGGAGTAGTTTGAGATTAAACGAACCAGGATAAAAATATCTTGTTCATTGCATTAGATTTCAGTTTTACAATTCAACCCCCCCTTCTTGTGTTTTTCACTACTTCAATTGGCATCAGAGCGCCTGGTTCTGAGCTAAAACACTTAACCGTGTCAGTACAAGATCCAGCGTCAGAAAAACATAATGGCAGGAAACAACTCTCACATCAGCAATGACAACAATGAGGACAGAGACAGATTCAGCGGCAAACCTCCAGTCTTTGATGGAGAAAACTTTGATTACTGGAAAGACAGAATTGAAAGCTTCTTTCTGGCACATGATGCTGATCTTTGGGATATGGTGACAGACGGATACACGCACCCTGTGAATGCAACCGGTCAAAAGATTGATAGAAAAACAATGTCTGACCAACAAAAGCGTGACTTCAAGAATCACCACAAGGCCAGAACCATCCTCCTCAGCGCCATCTCCTATACTGAGTATGAAAAGATCTCCAACAGAGACACAGCAAAGAATATTTTTGACTCACTCAGAATGACGCATGAGGGCAACGTTCAGGTTAAAGAAACTAAAGCACTGGCGCTCATTCAGAAGTATGAAGCGTTCAAAATGGAAGAATCTGAATCCATTGATACAATGTTCTCAAGATTCCAGATTCTGGTAGCTGGTCTCAAGGTTCTGGACAAAGGATACTCTACTGCTGACCATGTCAAGAAAATCATCAGAAGTTTACCCAAGCAGTGGAGACCTATGGTTACAGCTCTGAAGCTAGCTAAAGATCTCAACAAAATCACTCTGGAGGAACTTATCAGCTCCCTCAGAAGTCATGAGATAGAGCTAGAAGCTGATGAGCCTCAGAAGCAAGGTAAGCCTTTAGCATTAAAATCTAACAAAAAATTTGAGTCTAAAGTTTTGCAGGCAGTTGAAGAAACATCTGATGGATCCTCATCAGAAGAAGACGAACTCTCTCTCCTTTCCAGAAGAGTAAATCAACTGTGGAAGCAAAGACAAAGGAAGTTCAGGAATCCCAGAAGATCTGATCAGAACGAGTCTTCTTCCAGATACAGAAGGACAGATTCTTCCTCTGGATACAGAAGATCTGAAGGCTCCTCCAGTAGCAAAAAGCCAAACACCAAAGACATCATCTTCTATGAGTGCAATGAGCAAGGACACTATAAGAGTGACTGCCCAAAGCTTCAGAGGGAAAAGCCCAAAAAGAAGTTTGGATGAGAGAAGAAGAAAAGTCTCATGGCCACATGGGATGACTCTGACTCGTCTGAAGCTGACTCAGAATCAGATGATGAGAGGGCAAACATAGCTCTCATGGCTAACATCTCAGAAGATAGTGAAGCTTCTGAATCAGACTCAGAATCAGATACTGAAGAGGTATTTCCTAACTTTGCTGTTAACTTTACAAAGGCTGAACTTGCTGAAAGCCTTAATGAGATTCTGGAACGGTATCAGCAAATTAGAGTTAAATTCAGAGACCTGAAAAGGAATCTTGAATCTGACTCTAATAAGACTGAGAGTCTCAAATTGGAGAATTCTGAGCTGAGAAATAAGATTTCAAAATTAGAAAACACTTTACAAAACTCTCAGAAGGAACCAATTTCTGAAACTCCCAGCAACGCTGATGAGATCATCAAGGAGTATGATCACAGTTTCCAGAAGTTCCTCGCTAAAAGCATAGATAGAAGCAGAATGGCTTCAATGATCTATGGAGTTAGCAGAAACAGAAGGAAAGGAATAGGATACCAAGGTAAGGTTCCTACACCAAAGAATGTCATGGACTTAACCATTAAACACACTCCTCTGAATTCACACTTTGTGTATGGTCACACACATGATATTAAATACACTAGCAGTAAGCACTCTGTGAAACCAAAATTCAACCAGAGTTTTGGTAAAACTAACAAATCAGGACCCAAGAAAATCTGGGTACCTAAGGATAAAATAATACATGTTGCAGATATCTTTAGCAGCAAGTCAGAAACACCAGTCATGGTACCTGGACTCTGGCTGCTCACGACACATGACGGGAAGAAGGCATATGTTCCAAAGCCTGGAACTTAAGCCTGGAGGCCACGTTGGCTTTGGAGGCAATCAGAGGGGAAAGATAATTGGCTCTGGAACTGTAGATAATGGAAATCTTCCCTCTATTAATAATGTTCTGCTAGTAGATAGATTGATGCATAATCTGTTATCCATAAGTCAATTAAGTGATAACGGTTATGATATAATCTTTAATCAAAAATCATGTAAAGCTGTTAGTCAGAAAGATGGGACTATCCTGTTTAATGGTAAGAGGAAAAACAACATTTACAAAATCAAACTTTCTGAACTAAAGAGTCAGAATGTAAAATGTCTTCTGTCTGTTAACAACGAGCAGTGGATCTGGCACAAAAGATTGGGGCATGTTAGTATGAGAAGAATATCTCAGATTAACAAACTCAATCTGGTCAGAGGACTTCCTAATTTGAAGTTCAATTCAGATGCTCTGTGTGAAGCATGTCAGAAAGGCAAATTTGCAAAACCTTCTTTTAAATCCAAAAATGTTGTTTCTACCTCTAAGCCATTAGAACTTCTGCACATTGACTTATTTGGACCAGTTAAGACTGCTTCAGTCAGTGGCAAGAAGTATGGGTTAGTAATCGTAGATGACTATAGCAGATGGACATGGGTAAAGTTCTTAAGACACAAGGACGAGTCACACTCTGTGTTTGTTACCTTCTGTAACCAAGTTCAGAATGAAAAGGATCTTAGAATCGTTAAAGTCAGAAGTGATCATGGTGGAGAATTTGAAAACAAAGATTTTGAGTCATTCTTTAATGACAGAGGCATTCTGCATGATTTCTCTTGTCCTAGAACTCCCCAACAAAATGGAGTTGTAGAACGAAAGAACAGAACATTGCAAGAAATGGCCAGAACCATGATCAATGAGACAAACGTTGCTAAGACCTTCTGGGCAGAGGCAATAAACACAGCGTGCTACATTCAGAATAGAATCTCAATAAGACCTATTCTGGAAAAGACTCCATATGAATTGTGGAAGAACAGAAAGCCCAACATTTCATACTTTCATCCATTTGGATGTACTTGCTTTATATTAAATACAAAGAATTATTTGAACAAGTTTGACTCTAAAGCACAGAAGTGTATTATGTTAGGATACTCTGAACGCTCAAGAGGGTACAGAGTATACAATACAGAAACACAGATTGTGGAAGAATCAATCAGTGTTCGTTTTGATGATAAGCTTGACTCTGAAAAGTCAAAGCAGAATGAAGTTTTTGCAGGTATGGAAATTGAATTTACAGGTTCTGAAGACAAGTCATCAGAAGCTCTCAACACAGACACTCCTTCAACGTCTGAAAGGAGCACTGCTAGCAATCCTACAACAGCTGCTGATCAACCTCAGAAGAGATTACTCAGAAGTAGCTTGGATCACCCAGAAGAGACTATCTTAGGAAGAAAGGAAGATCCAATCAGAACAAGAGCAAGCTTCAGAAACTCTGAAGAAACTCTTATGGGACTTGTGTCTCTGATTGAACCTTCTTCTATTGATGAAGCACTTCTGGATAATGACTGGATTCTGGCAATGCAAGAAGAGCTGAATCAATTCACCAGAAACGACGTATGGGATCTCGTTCCCAGACCAAAAGGATTCAACGTCATTGGAACAAGATGGGTCTTCAGAAACAAGCTAAATGAACAAGGTGAAGTCATCAGAAACAAGGCACGACTGGTTGCACAAGGTTATAGTCAGCAAGAGGGGATAGACTATACAGAAACCTTTGCCCCAGTCGCCAGGTTAGAATCTATCAGACTTTTAATTTCATTTGCTGTTAATAGAGGCATCACTCTGTATCAGATGGATGTCAAAAGTGCATTCTTAAATGGTTATATAGAAGAAGAAGTTTATGTACACCAACCCCCTGGTTTTGAAAATACAAAACATCCAAAACATGTTTTCAAACTAAAGAAGTCACTATATGGTTTGAAACAAGCTCCTAGAGCTTGGTATGAAAGGCTGAGTAACTTTCTATTAGAAAATGAATTCACCAGAGGGAAAGTGGACACTACTCTATTCTGTAAATCAGTTAAGAATGACATCTTAGTCTGTCAAATTTATGTTGATGATATTATTTTTGGTTCTACTAAGCCTTCTCTTGGAAGAAAATTTGCTAAGTGTATGCAGGCAGAATTTGAGATGAGCCTCATGGGGGAACTGAAATTCTTTCTAGGAATTCAGATCAATCAAACTCCAGAGGGAACTTACATTCATCAGAGCAAATACATCAAAGATCTTCTGAAGAAATTTGAACTCTCAGAATGTAAGCCATCAAAGATTCCAATGCATCCCACGTGCATTCTGGAAAGAGAATAGGTAAGCAAAAATGTAGAATAGAAAGTCTACAGAGGTATCATTGGTTCTCTCCTCTATCTGACTGCTTCAAGACCTGACATATTATTCAGTGTTTGTATCTGTGCTAGATTCCAATCAGATCCTAGAGAATCTCACTTAACAGCTGTTAAGCGAATTTTCAAGTATCTGAAAGGTACTACTAATCTGGGTTTGTTTTCTAGAAAATCTAGTGATTACAGCTTAGTAGGCTACTGCGATGCTGATTTTGCTGGAGACAGAGTGGAACGTAAAAGTACTTCTGGAAGCTGCCAGTTTCTGGGAGAAAATCTGATCTCTTGGTCCAGCAAAAGGCAATCAACAATTGCGCTATCTACAGCAGAAGCTGAGTACATAGCAGCAGCAGGATGTAGCACACAAATGCTCTGGATGAAAAGTCAGCTTGAAGACTTCCAGATTTTTGAGAGTAACATTCCTATACTCTGTGATAATACTTCTGCTATTTGCTTAAGTAAGAATCCCATTTTACACTCTAGAGCTAAGCATATAGAAATAAAACATCACTTCATTAGGGACTATATTCAGAAAGGAATTTTGAACTTCAAATTTATAGATACAGACCATCAATGGGCTGATATCTTTACTAAACCCCTTTCAGAAGATAGGTTTAATTTCATTCTGAAACATCTCAACATGAAAGTCTGTCCCGAGTGAAAATGTTTTAATTACATATATTTACCTTCAGAATGTAATTGTTTTACTGTGAACTTCTGATCAATCTTCTTTCAGAAAGATAGAACATGCAGATTGTATCAGATGCAAGTCTAAAGATCTGAGAGTCTAAGCTCAAAGAAAGACGTGCTGATCACTACATCAAACAAGTGTCATCCAATCATCAGCAAATCTCTGAAGCAGAACGCGTGCATGCTTCTGAGAAGGCAAAATGCTGATTGGGTGCATTGAGACACATGTCTGGTAACCGTTTTTAAGTATCTTTCTCAAATCCCCCAAAATCAGCAAGCATTTAATAAAAAGTAATCATGCTTTTAAAATGCAATCATGATTTTTCTCTTTCTTAAAAACGTTTATCTTTTCAAAATATTTTGAAACTCTATTTAAACACATTAACCTCTCATTCTAATTCTTTACAGTTTCTCACTAATACTCAAGCATTCTCTGCATTTTTTCTGTGTTCATCTCTTGCAAAACCCTTTTTCTCAGTTTTTTCTCAAAACCTTTTTAGTGTGAACATGGCAACCTCCAGCAGTGCTTCTGCAGGTCCTCAGAAGAAAGCATCATCTGAGCAGTATCAAGTGCCATTCAGAACACTCCTCACTCCTGTGAAGAATCTTGAAGTGTTATCTGAATTGATCATTGATTTTGGAAGCTTGAAGGAGAACGGTTTTGACCTAACTGAAGAAGTTAGGGCACAGAAATGGGAAAGGTATTTTGATAGGTTGGTTGGACCAACATTCCCTATGCTAGTCAAGGAATTCTGGATTCATGCCAAGGCTTCAACGCATCTAGTCACCTCCTTCATTATGGGGAAGAAGATTGTGATCACTGAGGATCACATTGCAAGGTTAATCGGTTACAGTGGCGGTGGCGTCCGTTGTGTGGACATGGCTGAGAGATGTGCTGACGTGGGCGTGATAGCTGCAAGGATTTTCACCCATGGGGTGCCCAGCAGCAAGATCAAAGATCTGAAGGATCATTACAGAGTTTGGGCTAAGATAATTCTGGGGTGCTTCAACCATAGGAAGCCAACCAGTTCACCTGATTACATAAATGTGGATCAGCAGTTTCTGATCTACTTTATTGATCAGAAGGTAAAAATCAATTTGGCTCATTTTCTGTTCAACCACCTCAGAACAAGTGTGAAGGAAACCAGGGAAGAAGAAAGAACCAAGAGGGATTGGATACCCTTTGGAAGGTTGATATCAGATATTCTGACAGAGAATAGGCTGATAGAGCATCTGATAGAAGCTCAAGAGCTAAGCACCATTGAACCAACAGTTGGGAAACCTCTGAACGCAAAGAACTTGAAAAAGATGAAGTTGATAGAGAATATCCAAAAGGAACCCAGAGCTACTCCTATTGCTGATATCACCAGCAGAAGAGTTCCTCTGAGTGACTTTCCTTTATTTTCTGAAATAGAATCTAAACCAGAAGTGGTTCTCAGATACTTGGATGCATGCAAGGCAGATGGTACAGATCCAAATCTGATTATCAAAGCTCTGCATCAACCTCAGCAAGAAGTGACTCTGAAGAAGACGAATAAGAGGAAGGCACCTTCAGAAGGATCATCCCAGCAGACACCCAAGAAAAGAGGTAATTTATCTGCTGCTTCTGTTTTAAATTCTTCTACTATTCCAGCATCTATTCCTCCTCAAACCTCTCACAGAATCTCAATCCCTATCCCAACAATAGATGAAACTGTACCAGAAGATGAACCTTCTGAGGCATTAAAACTCAGAAGACCCAGAACCAAACATCCCAAACCAACAATCTCAACAACATCAGCTATTGACAAAGTGCTGTCTGACATTGATCAACACACTTCTGATCAACCAAACTCTGAACCACAAATTGTCCCTCCTCCACAACCAGAACAAAAGCAATCTGCTGAAGAACCAGAACAACAACAACAACCTCTTTCACCCATTCCTGAAGAACCCCTTATCCCTGAACAACCAGCAATTCCGTCTCCCTCTCCTCAACCAGAAATTCATCCACCATCACCTCAACCAGAGTTTCATCACTC
This sequence comes from Vicia faba, assembly GCA_948472305.1. Taxonomy (NCBI): domain Eukaryota; kingdom Viridiplantae; phylum Streptophyta; class Magnoliopsida; order Fabales; family Fabaceae; genus Vicia; species Vicia faba. The sequence goes on along the minus strand of OX451738.1, from coordinate 1,286,685,241 downwards.
TGAAACTCCTTCTCCTCAACCATCTGAACCTCATTCACCTCAACCATCACCTTTGGCAATCCAGCTGCCAGGTGGAACAACAATCACCTTAGCACAATTGCCATCCTCACCAGAATCTACACCACCAAACACTCCCAAAACACCACCCAGTCCAATCATAATTTCTGATTCTGAAACTCCATCTCCAAAACAAACTGCTGCCAAGAAAACCTCTGAAAACCCCAGTAGGACATTCATAGACTTAACCAGCCTTGACCGTCTTACTGATATGAAACATAAAATTGCCATCCCAAAACCAAAACAACCAGATGTTGGCTCTGGTATTATGAATTTTGAAACAGGTGTGCAACAATGGATTGCTTCTTTGAAGCAAGTCTGTCCTGGAATGATTGACCCAGCTGCTTCTGATCAGCTCTGGTCACAATTCAGACTTTGGGTACGTGCTGAAGCCCTCAAGTTGCAGGATATCAACTATGAGCAGGCACAACAGAATTTCAGCAAGCTTCTGAATGAAGTTAGAAGTCAGTTCTGAAAGACGACGTGCTCCCTCTGGATAGTGAACCTTGGTCTGAGAAACAACTAGCTTCAAAGGTGCAACCAGAAGAAGACAAGACCATTCAAGCTGAAGAAAGTCAAGCAGAAGATGTTGCAGAAAGCTCTCAGAAGCTTCCTGCTTCTGATGCTTCTTAAGCTGCCTTGGACAGGCAGACTCTGGAAGAACTAAAGCTGAATGACATGCGTCTGCAGCAGAGGATGGATGAAAACGACCAGAAGATGAAAGAAAGAATGGATGTGCAGGATAGCAAGATTGACACTGTTGTCAGCATGGTGCACAAGCAGAATGAGACTGCTGACCAGATCAAAGCCATGCTGGAGAACCTGTTCACACGCTTGCCTCCTCAACCTTAGTCTTTTTTCATTCATGTCTTTTTCATGTTTTCTTTGATTTTCTGATGTACTATTTGAATATGTTTTGTACTATTTTCATGTTTTGATTCTGAACCTTTCAATATGACAAGTTTTTCTGATCTTAACTGTTTTAGCACTCACCTACACTTTTTGATTGCTGACAAAAAGGGGGAGAACAAGAATGATATTTTAAACAATAACGGTTAACTAAGACAGAAATTCTCAAACATTCTAACTCTATTACTTGAAAATGTTTTTTCTGTTTTGCTTAAAGTCTACAGGTACAAGGAAGCTCCTGGACACTCTGAAGACTAAAAGCTATGAAGCTCTGATCACTATGAAGCTCTGATCCGCTCTGAGACTCTGATCCAAAGCAAAGCTCTGACAAGAAAAGCTCTGATACGCTGATCTGAAGCTCTGCTCTGATATGCTGATCTGAAGCTTCTGATAGTCAAAGACTCTGACACTCTGATGTTCAAAGAAAGGCAAAAAGATCTGATCCTGAAGAACACTTGTAATAAAAGGGAAGTAATAAGCTCAGGGGGAGTATCTCTCAACTCTGATATCTTTCTACTCTTTATCTTTTTACCTCTTACTCTGATGCATCTCTCTGATACCTTTTCACGTTATTTTCATTTAAAAATATCTAGTTTTTGTCATCATCAAAAAGGGGGAGATTGTTAGAACAAAGTTTGAATCTACTACCCTATATTTAAGTTTTGATGATAACAAAGTGAAAAGATATATTATGTATATGATTCATGTATGAACTATCTGCTGCCTAAAATTATTATGTTCTGACTTGCAGATACTCAGATTGATATAAGCAAGATCACATCTAATCAGCATCAGAATTTGGTTCTTGACATCAGCATCAGAAGTTGCCATTTCAGAATGTCAGAATCAGATGATCAACTCACGTACATGCTGAAGCCTGATGAACAAGACTGGGCTCAACACTCTGATAAAGAAACACAACAGTTCATCAACAGCTAAGCAGAATCAGAATGAGCCAAGCCAGAACTTGCATTAAGTAAGCAACAGTACTATGCATTGAAAACAAATTAATACCAACGGCCTCATTCCAGACAAGATCTGCTCGATAAGGAAAGTTTGTTATTAGCATTGAATCAAGAATATTGCATCCAACGATCAACATCTCAGTGCTATATAAACAAGACTTTGAAGATTGAAATGGCTAATGCTCTCCAAATCTTTACACGCATAAAAGCTGATCAAAATCTTCCTTCTCTCAGTTTTGCTAAACACTACACATTCTGATATTCTATCATTGTTTAGCAATCTAGTTTCTAAGCTTTAATTTGTGTATACATCACAGTTGTGATACAGTTTTGTAGAAAACATTCACACACTAAGATTTGATTTCTTTGTAAGAAAGTGTTTCCTTGACAAACCGGGTTGTGGTTTGCATCAAGAAGGCTTTAGCAGTTGTTAAAGCAGTCTGTAATATTCAGTTGAATATAGTGGATTAAGACCTCGTTGGAGAGAGGAGAAATCACCTTGACGGGTGGACTGGAGTAGTTTGAGATCAAACGAACCAGGATAAAAATATCTTGTTCATTGCATTAGATTTCAGTTTTACAATTCAACCCCCCCCCCCCCCCCCCCTTCTTGTGTTTTTCACTACTTCACAGGTACCATGACTGGTGTTTATGATTTGCTGCTAAAGGTATCTGCAACATGTATTATTTTATCCTTAGGTACCCAGATTTTCTTGGGTCCTGATTTGTTAGATTTACCAAAACTCTAGTTGAATTTTGGTTTCACAGAATACTTACTGTTGGTGTATTTAATATCATGTGTGTGACCATACACAAAATGTGAGTTCAGAGGAGTGTGTTTAATGGTTAAATCCATGACACTCTTTGGTGTAGGAACCTTACCTTGGTATCCTATTCCCTTCCTGCCGTTTCTGCTAACTCCATAGATCATTGAAGCCATTTTACTTCTATCTATGCTTTTAGCAAGGAACTTCTGGAAACTGTGATCATACTCCTTGATGATCTCATCAGCGCTGTTGGGAGTTTCAGAAATTGGTTCCTTCTGAGAGTTTTGTAAAACATTTTCTAATTTTGAAATTTTATTTCTCAGCTCAGAATTTTCCAATTTAAGACTCTCAGTCTTATCAAAGTCAAATTCAAGATTCCTTTTCAGGTTTCTGAATTTAACTCTAATCTGCTGGTACCTTTCCAGAATTTCATTAAGGCTTTCAGCAAGCTCAGCCTTAGTAAAATTAATTGCAAAGTCAGGAAATACCTCTTCAGTATCTGATTCTGAGTCTGATTCAGAAGCTTCACTGTCTTCTGAAATGTTGGCCATGAGAGCTATGTTTGCTCTCTCATCATCTGATTATGAGTCAGCTTCAGACGAGTTAGAGTCATCCCATGTAGCCATGAGACTTTTCTTCTTTTCTCTTCCAAACTTCTTTTTGGGCTTTTCCCTCTGAAGCTTTGGGCAGTCACTCTTGTAGTGTCCTTGCTCATTGCACTCATAGCAGATGATGTCCTTGGTGTTTGGCTTTCTGCTTCCTGAGGAGCCTTCAGATCTTCTGTATCCAGAGGAAGAATCTGTCCTTCTGTATCTGGAAGAAGACTCGTTCTGATCAGATCTTCTGGGATTCCTGAACTTCCTTTGCCTCTGCTTCCACAGTTGATTCACTCTTCTGGAGAGAAGAGAAAGTTCGTCTTCTTCTGATGAGGATCCATCATATGTCTCTTCTACTGCCTGCAAAACTTTAGACTCATATTTTTTGTTAGATTTTAATGCTAAAGGCTTACCTTGCTTCTGAGGTTCATTAGCTTCTAGCTCTATCTCATGACTTCTGAGGGAGCTGATAAGTTCCTCCAGAGAAATTTTATTGAGATCTTTTGCTAGCTTCAGAGCTGTAACCATTGGCCTCCACTGCTTTGGTAAGCTTCTGATGATCTTCTTGACGTGATCAGCAGTAGAGTATCCTTTGTCCAGAACCTTGTGACCAGCCACCAGAATTTGGAATCTTGAGAACATTGTTTCAATGGATTCACTTTCTTCCATTTTGAATGCCTCATACTTCTGAATGAGCGCAAGAGCTTTAGTTTCTTTGACCTGAACGTTGCCCTCATGCGTCATTCTGAGTGAGTCAAACATGTTCTTTGCTGTGTCTCTGTTAGAGATCTTTTCATATTCAGCATAAGAGATGGCGCTGAGAAGGATGATTCTGGCCTTGTGGTGATTTTTGAAGTCACGCTTTTGTTGGTCAGACATTGCTTTCCTATCAATCTTCTGACCGCTTGCATTCACAGGGTGCGTGTATCCATCTGTCACCATGTCCCACAGATCAGCATCATGTGCCAGAAAGAAGCTTTCAATTCTGTCTTTCCAGTAATCAAAATTTTCTCCATCAAAGACTGGAGGTTTGCCGCTGAATCTGTCTCTGTCCTCATTGTTGTCATTGCTGGTGTGATGATAAGTTCCTGCCATTGTGTTTTTCTGACGCTGGATCTTGTACTGACACGGTTAAGTGTTTTAGCTCAGAACCAGGCGCTCTGATGCCAATTGAAGAAGTGAAAAACACAAGAAGGGGGGTTGAATTGTAAACTGGAAATCAATTGCAATGAACACGGTATTTTTATCCTGGTTCGTTTGATCTCAAACTACTCCAGTCCACCCGTCAAGGTGATTTCGCCTCTCTCCAACGAGGTCTTAATCCACTATATTCAACTGAATATTACAATCTGCTTTAACAACTGCTAAAGCCTTCTTGATGCAAACCACAGACCGGTTTCTCAAGGAATCATTTTCTTACAAAGAATTGAAATCTAGGTGTGTGAATGTTTTCTACAAAACTGTTTATCACAACTGTGATACTACACAATTTAAGCTTATGGAAACTAGATTGCTAAAATAATTGAGTAAGGAATTTTGGAGCTTTTAGCAAACTGAGAGTGAGGAAGATAATGAATAGCTTTTAGGCGTGTAGATTGATGTAGAGCATTAGCCAATTCAATCTTGATTGACTTGTTTATATAGCATTGGAATTAGTGAACGTTGGAGCAATAATTCTGATTCAATGCCAATAACAATCTTTCCTTATTAAGCAGATCTTGTCTGGAATGATGCCGTTGGTAATAACTCATCTTGAATGCACAGTACCATTGCCACTTATGCGTGTTCTGGCTTAGGCTCATTCTGACGCTGCTTAAGTGCTGATGAACTGTTGTTGTCTTTATCAGAGTTCAGAGTGTTTAGCGCAGATCTGTTCATCAAGCTTCAGCATAAGCATGAGTTGTTCTTCTGATTCTGGTATCTGATATAGCATCTTTTGATGCTGATGTTGATATCTTAATTTTCTGATGCTGATTATGATGTACTCTTGCTGATACCCATCAGAGTTTCTGTAAAACAGAAAGTAATTTTTAGGTAGCAAATAGTTCTTACATGAATCACATAATTAATATATCTTTTCATTTTGTTATCATCAAAACTTAAACTTAGGGTAGTAGATTCAAACTTTGTTCTAACACCTGTGTGTCTGAGCCCTGTTGTGTCTTGTGTCCTGAGTTCAGTGTGTCATTGTGTCTTGTGTTCTGAGTTATGTGTGCTGCTTCTACTGCATGGTCTTCTAATACTTTGAGTCCAGGTTATTTTTCTGGAGCTTTGGGTTTTCACATGAAAAGTTCAGGTTGGTTTTCATGTGCTTCGAAAAAAGTTTCTTCTTCCTCTTGAGGGGGATCTTTATTCCTCTGTGACAAGAATTAGTTATGTGTTTGATGGGGAGTAATGCTTATCTTTTTCCTCATGTACAAATTTTACATGTTTAGCTCGTAGCTTGTGTTTGTGTAACTACTGTATCTTTGATACATGTTTTTGTGCAGTTTGGTTTGTGGTTTTATTCCTCTGTGGTTTTATTTCTCTCTCCATTTTAATTGGGATTTGGTTGTTTTAGCCAAAATTTACAAAAGGGAGAGATTGTTAGTATCATAGTTTTGGGATTGACAATAATTTTGGTAAAACATGGTTCACAACAAAGATGTTATGGGAGATGTTCTAACATGCTGGGTAGGTTCATTGAAGAAAGATATTCTGTCAGATGTTGTGACATTCTGTACCAGAAAAAGTATATACTATTTTAAATCTTGATATATTTAATTGGATTCTTTGATATTCCTTTTTGATATGTCTCAATAAATTGTGCAGGTCAAGGAGATTTAATCTGGAACATGTTTTGTATCTCTAACTGTACATAAGTTACTAAATTGGGCCTTGAGACATTTTAGAAAACTTGGCATTGTTTTTTCCAATATTTAAGGAGATTTTGCTTCATAATTGGTGCATCACTCAGCATGTGGATAAAAAAATATCTTGATGCAGATTTAGAAGCCCATGGACTGCAAATATGTATTTAAAGAGAAGACCTAAACCTAATGTATCAATTATTTAAAATTAAGTTTTTCATAATTTGTAAATTAGGGAAAGTTTAGAGTCTTAGGGTTTGAGAGTCTCTTGTGTGTGTGCAAATCACCCATGTATCTTTTGATACTATGTGGTAGACTAATTATTACTTGACAATTTGTCTAGTTATTGTTCTCACTCTAAAGCTTTTGAGCAAAGAGTTGAGTTTTGTATTGGAAGTGTAATTTGTTGAGTTGTTTTTGATATAGACACCGGGATTGAGACTGTTAGATATCACTGAGGTGATTAGGAAGTGAGATGAGATTTCTCCTATATAGATGGTGATTTCTAGGTAGAAGTTGCACTGGGCAGAGATTACGTGAGAAGTTGTAAACGGAGACTGTTTAGGTTTTGAATTGATACTACTAATAATGGATTTACTTCATGGCTGGGTAGCCCTCAGAGTAGGTGATGTTGCACCAAATTGGATTAACAATTCTCTGTATTACTTATCATTATGAAATTTAATTTTAGTATCAACCACAACTTGATAAATCTGTTCAGTTTGTCAATAAATGTTATAACACCTGTCTTGACATTGCTCTTATGTTGGGATATCAGTATTAACATGTGTTGTATGTGCCAAAAAATTTCAACATAGTTTAATTTCTAACACCACAATTATAAATAAAATCGATGTCTTAAATTTTAGTCTAAAAAATATTTTAAAAATACTTTATGTAAATAAAATAAAATTTAGGTGTAAAATATTTAAGCAATGACATTTTACAATCTTAAAAACACCATGTCTATGTTTGGTTTAACTTTTAGGAAAGCCAAAATCAATTATAGAGGTCTAGAATTGATTTTGGAATAATTTTTAGGTGTTTAGTTTCTCTAAAGTAGATATGATTTTTCCTTCTAAATTGAATATGCTTAAAGCTAAAATTTGTAGTTTTTGAGTTTAAACGTGATTTTCACACTGGAATCTGTTGTTTAATTCACTTTTACATAAATGTATCCAAACATAAATCCCTTTATATCCAACTCATTTTTAACCAGAATCAATTATATAAAATCAATTCACTCCGAACCAATTCTCGTAACCGTGGAACCAAACACACACTATATGTTCTAAATCTATTATTTAGACAACTGAATTAAAAGATATTAACCATGTTTTATAAATTTGCATAATTATATTTTTGTACCATATTTCTCAACTTTCTATTGTGGAAGAAAGTCATATTTTCCTAGTTGTCACCCTCTTCTTTTATTTCTTTTCTTTATTCTCTCTCGCCTCTCGACTTTACACTTTTACACATGTTCAGAATATTGATGTCGTTATTCTATAAGTTTTTCCTTATTTATTTTCTCTTTCTTGTTTTTTATTGAGAATATTTATCGATTTTGGACTAATTTGTCAGGAATTAGTCATGCACATCTTTAAGTGTTCTTTTATGAGTTTAAATATATATATATCTATATGTTTCTGTTGTATTTTGTGTTAAACGTGTTTTAGGTCTTTGTGTTTGCTAGTTACTCATGTTGGGTAACTTGTGTTTTAAGTTATTTGTAAATTGAAGAAATTTAGAGAGAAAAATCAATTGAGAGAGAAAGAGAAATTATTAATGAATGGATACAATACAAACATAATGAAGGATATATTTATACCGGTTAGAAAATTCAAAATTAACTAACTAACCAATAACGTCAAGGTGTGACACGGTGTTTGTGTTGCAAGTCATATTTGCAACACTTTCAAATTATCACTAATAACAATGTATATAAAACTGAATCACATCCAATAATCTTTCTAGTTCATATTCTCTATGCTCTTCATCCACATTAATCCTTTAAGTCCTTAAAATATTGCATGCTTCAAAGATTTGGTCAAGATATCTACCAATTACAACTCAATGTTGAACTACTTAATTCTTAACCTCTCTTTACCAACTTGGTCCCCAAGGAAATGACATTTTCTTTCTATGTACTTGATCCTACCATGACTCATAGGATGATCTTCCAAATCAATTAATGATTGATTATCCACAAGCAACTTGATTTACACACAATTATTCAAATTTAACTCTTCAAGTAACATATCTAAGCAGACTGCTTGACATGTAGTATAAGAGGTTGCAACATATTGTGCCTCACATGTAGACAAAGCCATAATTCCTTACTTCTTTGAACTATATGAGATTGGAGTTTGTCCAAGCATGAACAAAAAACCAATTGTGCTCTTTTTATCATCTTGACCACCACTCCAATCTAAATCAGAATAAAAATACACCTTGGCTTCCATTCTTGTGTTTTATTTTTGATTTGACACAAATACTCCATGTTCAATTATACCTTTAATGTACCTTTGATTCCTCTCTGTTGCAAGTATATGGCATAGCTCTGGTTCCTCTATAAATATGCTAACCAATTCCACATTATGACAAACATATGGTCTTGTACTGCAAAGATACCTCAAAGAGTCAATGATCTGTTTGTATGATGTGCTATCCACTAGTTCATCTGCTTACTACTTCGTCAATTTGATGTTGGTCTCCATAAGTGTGATTCTACGGTTGCAATTGATCATCTTGAATTTCTTCAATATGTCTTATGCATATTTTTTCTGATGCAAGATAACCCCATGCTTTGTGTTCACAATTTCAATTCCTAGGAAGTATGCCAAATTTCCTAAGTCTGACATTTCAAACTCATTTTCCACGTTTGTCTGGAACTTTTCCAATTCATCTTAATTAGAGCCCATGACCAGCATATCATTCATATTGAGACATATGATGACTTGGACTTGTTCACTTGATCCTTTCATATACACTTCATGTTCTGATGTGAACTTGTTGAAACCTTGCTTGATCAAAAAGCTATTGATCCTCTTATTCCATGATCTAGGTGCTTGTTTCAATCTATACAATGATTTTCTCAACTTGTACACCATATTCTCTTTCCCTTTCACCTCAAAACTTATGGCTGTTTCACATAAACTTCTTCTTCTAGAGATACATTGAGGAACGTTGACTTCCCATCAAGTTGGTACATTTTCCAACCTCTATAAGTTGCAATGGCTACAACCAATCTTATAGTTTCAAGTCTAACAACTAGTGCAAAGACTTCATTAAAATCAATCCAAGCTTTTAGAGGAAGCCTTTTTCCAATAGTCTTGCCTTATATTTGCTAATTTCACCATTGTGGTATTTAAAATTCATGATAAATTTAAATGATGTGTTAAATATACAACACCCCTTGTAATATTAGCGAGTTTCTCATTAGACCTCTATGCCCTCGCAACTTTCAGATTCCCTCAGACATTCCTCTGTCTGCCACATTGCAGCAAAGATTCTCTTTAACTGCCTAAGTGGTAGCCCATGTGATATTTTTTAATTATTTTTTTAAATCCACGTGGAATTTTTAAATTTTTAAATTTTTTTTTAATATTCTTTTATACTTTTTTAATTATATATTACTTTTTAAATTACTACATATTTTATTAAATAGTATATTTTTTTATTAATTTTTTTTATACATTTTTTTAAATGATTATTAAAATATTTCTTTAGGGCTTAAAGCCTAAGATCTTTTCATGAAGCCTAACACTTAAAGTTTTGGAAACAAATGTGTAAATGTGATTTATAAATATTTTCTTTTGATAAACAATTTTTGATGTGGGACTATTTCTTTTACTTTTCCTTTGGATACCAGATCCAACATAATCACACTACAACAAATAACACATTACATGAAGGAGCTTTCACGTCATCCAGAAAAATAACGAGGTATTAAGCCTAGGTGTGTCATGTTTTATATTTTTTTAATTATGAAAATAACAATTTAGCTGGGTTTCTAATATACCCGACGGGAAAAACTGATATGGACGCGCTTCGAGTCTAAACTTTTGCAGTTTACGTTTTATTTTGATTATAATTATATACTAAAACAACTAACTCTTCGGTTTTTCGATATAACCCAGGGATCAACTAAACAGATTTCACTATAAAAGCAAAATGATTTTACCCTAATCCTTATTTATTTGTAGCCACCCCAAACTCGCAAGCATCATTCTTTAGAATGGATTTGCAAGATAGAAAAAACCCTCAATATTTTTATAGAACAAAAGGTTTTTTCTTCCCTTGCAATCTATCTCACATAATGATGTTGATGTTGTTGTTGGTGTTGTTGTTGTTGTTGTTTTTACTCATTTAATAGATTATAAGTGCAAAAAAATCATTCTTGATTCAAGGGGATAATGAAGGAAGCTCCCTTCTCTTTTATAAATTTACATAATAAAGGGAGCTGAACTAATCAGATGATGGATATCAACACAAATATTCATTCAAAAGAACAAAGATTTGTTTTAAACCATTTATTTTAATATTTTGTGTAAACAATATAAATTCCAAAAAAAACCTCTTCACCTCGATTTTTATAAAAAAAGAGGTGATAACTATAATCAGGGGATTTTATACCATGGTTTTATGATAAAGCCTAGGGGTAAAGTTATTAGATTTTACTATAAATACCTTTGTTAAACACATTTTACCCTAATTATAACTAATACGTAGCCGCATCTAATAGAGGAAATATTTACCACTGTCCATTGCCATGAAATTTTTTGATCTAGAATCTCTTAGATGGATTGCAAGAGCAGAAAATAAAATAACTTATTTGAAGTTGGATAAGTTATGAAGTGCTTTTTGGATATGCAAGAAAGGACATATTTTAGCATTAAAGTTGAGGATATTTGTCAACATCCTTAATAAAATCCTTGTCGTCCATTTCATGACTATCAACGCTCAAGACACTACCATTAGTGATCCGCGTGAAACCTAAGTTAACTTCCATTATAAAAGCATTATGAATATAAAAAATTGATAATGAAGCGCTTGAAACTATCCTCCACTTTAAGATATACAAGAGTCTCTGTCATGAAGAGTTCTCTATGATTGATTGCTAGAGCATAAAATTAATTGGGTTTAAGGTTTGAGTACTCAAATATTTATTTATCTAACCCTTTTTTCATATAACCCTTTTTTATCTAACCCTTTTTTTGTTGATATCAGAGACAAATACAAGGAAAAGCCGTAGAAAATACATTATTTCTCAGCATTTGATCTTCTCAGGATATCAAGGATTTGAAGATCCAACATATAGTCTTCATGGACAATTTAATTTTTATTTTCATATTCCGTATAAACAATGTAACCAGTTTAATATTCTGGGTAAACATTGTATTTTGTAAATAAATTATTTTATTAATTGTCTGTGCAAGCAATGTAACCAGTTTAAATTAAAATAATACAAATAATTTACCCATCGATTTTATTGATAACCCGAGATACATGAGACACTATTATTGTAAATAATAAAAATGAAGCTGCCGGAGTTCGAACCATGTGCAATTACAATACCCCTTGATGTTTTAAACACCGAAGTGATAAGTCCAAACTTTTTATGACGACCTTATTTACGTCGCTTCTGAAACCGAGGTAAGCATATCACATCCAATGATACAAGGAGTTTTTATAATAATGTCAAAAGCAGTATGTAGTTTTATCATTGAAGCTTGTGGGTGATGTGGGACTACATGTATGAAAGAATATCATAACATGTATATACCAAAAAATAATCCTATATCAGCAAGTTAAGGAATAAAGTATTTACCATACTACAACACCATATATCACCACATATCAACAAGTTGATATATATATATATATATATATATATTACCAAACATTAAAATATTGTCTTAATCAATTATATAATCAACCAAGAAAGTCCTAATCAATTAGTTCATTTGTCTAATCAATTATTTAGTTGAAAAATTTCTTTCAACCAATGAGACATTATCCTAATCAGTTGGCTAGGTTGTAAAAACATTTTTTGTTGATTTTGCCAAGTAAATAGAGACATTAAAAGTATTTTAAGTTTTTGTGAGTTGGATTAGTTTTTTTAGGAGTTACTCTCCTACTTTCACAAGACTCTGGTCACTCATACAAACATGACCAGACAAACTTTCACAATTCCTTTTTTTCACAACTATGAAGTTTTCGATTTCCTTTGCCAGATATACCAATTATATAAGAACTTCACCGGAACCTTAAATATTCTACTTTAGTAGGCTTGAGATATTTCAAGGAGTTAGAGATATATCACCACCAACTTCAACCTTCATCAACGTTGTCGTTATCAAAACATATAGAAGGTTGCCAGCATCAGAATCATCAACTTCATACATGCAAGCATATAGACTCAAATTCTCCCCCTTTTTGAAAATGACAATACATATCTTAGGGAGGTGATGATAGAGAAAAAACATATAGATATATATTTGAGTGGTTAAAAACCCCCTCACATGAGTAGAAAGTATACTCTATCCCCCTAATAGTATACTTCACCCCCTTTTGCATAATAAAAAATATGGGAAAACCAAATATAGCACATAGATCCGTATAATAATTTTGAGAAAGGGAGAAAGAAGAAGGAGAAGATAAAATTCAGCATACTAATCCATGCATGATTGATTTAAGATTCCTAGTTCAGTTCTTATGAAAAAGAAGATTTCTTTAGAAAATGCTTTTGCAAAAATATATTTTCTAGTTGATAAGATGAAGTCACAAACTCAATTATGCATTCCCTTTTTTAACAGGATCCCTAATAAAGTGGTTCCTAAACTCTATGTGTTTATCCATAGAGTGAAGTATTGAATTTTTGGTGAGGTTTGTGGTGGTAATGTTGTCACATCTTATCATGACACCCCAAGATTAACACCGTAATCCATGAGTTATTGTTTCATCTAGATAATTTATGATTAACATCTACCCACAAAAATGTATTCTACCTCTGCTGCAGATAGCACAACATTTGTTTGTTTCTTACTATGCCAGGAGACAAGCTAGTTTGCATGTAAGTGACATGTACCGATGGCATTTTCCTATCCAATTTTCACCTAAAAATTAGAGTAAATATACCGAACAAAATCATAATCCGCTCCCTTGAGGTACCATAAACCTATTTGTTGTATGCTAGTTAGATATCTCAAGATGCATCTGACTGCACTAAGATGTGATTCTTTTGGGGATGCTTGAAAACCAGCACAAAGACACACATCAAACATGATATCAGGAAGGGATGCAATGAGATAAAAAAGAGAGCCTATTATACTTTGGTATTTTCTTTCCTCAACTGGTTTTCCATTTTCATCCCTGTCGAGGTTATATGAGGTTTCCATTGGAGTTACTATTATTTTTTACTTTTCCATGTTAAACCTATTTTGGAAATATTTGAGTTTATTGATAAAGGTTCCTTCCTTTACTTGATGAATTTTAAGCCTTAGGAAGTATCGAAGCTCCCTCTACATTGACATTTCGAATTCATTCTGCCAGGGATGAAGCCAGAAAATTTAGGATGTTATGGAAAAATACATATAGAATACTGAATATGGGTTAGTGGGATAACTCAACTACTAAGTTCTAGTTGAGTTAAATTGATGTAAATTGTTAGTTCATATTTGAATCGCTGATGTCATTGTTTTTATACATTAATGTATACAAGTTCTTAATATTTATAAATATATATGATCTTATTGATAATCAAAACCTGTAATGGGCCGATATATGATATATGTAGAGCTCGAATCAAGAAGGAGAGGGTGTACCCGCAAGGCACTCCGACACTCAAGTAAGTAAGAGTGCAAAGAGATACAAGAGAGAGTTTAGGGTTTTTAAGTGAATATTGAATACCTGACCCTCACGAGTGAGGGTTTATATAATGCCCTTGATGCTTGGCCATCGGTCCCTATTTTTGGGCCTGGATATTAGATTCCTGAAAAATAGGTAATTGTCAGAAACTAGCCATTGTAACAGGCATATATACTCGAAACTAGCCATTACAAAGAGCAGAGGAGTATTCAAGGGAAAGCGTAATTCGGTCGTTCTTGGGTGGTTGTCCTTGTGCGACTGGAAGCATGAGGATTAACCTATTTGAGCGGGCATAAGTGATCCCGTTGATCCTGAGGGTCAATCGACCACGGCTCCTCGAGTGAGGGGCAGAAGTAGAAAGTATCCTTAATTAATTCTGACTAATTGGGCCAAAGGTATTGGGCTATTTTAAATGCCGAAGTGGATTAGGCCTTACTTAGCCATTGGGTCAGTCCAGAACAGGAGCCCCCTAAGTAGTTGCTTTTGGGCAGAGTAGTAATGACTTAGAGTTAGTTAACGCACCAGGGAGAAATAACGTGTCGTCAACATTTGTTGTTTGAGACGAGGCCTTTCCATGATCTTCCCGAGGACTGGCTCACATGGGAGCAGGGGATTTTATGCTTGTGCTCGACGAGATATGTTCGTTGATCGAAGAGACAGAGAGTTTGTGAAATTTAACAGTTGACACATTACGTGCTTAGAGACACATGCCTTGTTGAATGCATGATGATGTCTAGTCTAGGGAGTAGGTTTAATGATGGCTGTGTTTCTCTAGGCGCGTGCACACGTGCCTGTTTTCCAGAGGGTTTATAAATAGGGGAGAGGCGGAAACATTTACAAAGTTTTCAAAAAATTTCCTCCCTCTATTCTCGTCTGCTTTCACTTTTTGGGGATACCGTCGTTATCGTTGTTGCTTTAGTTTCCAGAACATCTTCAACTTCCACCTACTGTCGTTAATCAAGTAAGTATTTTAGCTTTTTTCTCTCTTGATTTATGCATTAGGATTGTTCCTGTATGTTGGTTAGAATACTGGTTAGGTGAGCTTTTCGACCTCGGGTCTGGTGAGTTGTTGGTGTTTGACAGTAGTCACGCCTTTTTAAACTCCGTCCTCCTTGTACCTTCACTGGGGGTATTTCAGGCACCGTTTAGGGAAGAAACTAGGGCTAGTGCTGGTGGCGCCCGCAGAGGTGGCCGCGCCAAATTCTGGGTTTCGTAATGAATCCTATGAATTTTATGGTGAACCATATGAAGTTTCTAGTGAGCCCCATGAATTTTCCGATGAGTTCCATGAAGTTTCTGATGGGACTTATGAAGTTTCTGACGAATCTCTGTCGATGTTCGTATCCTCTCTACTGGGGAGTTTCTTCCCCGTAGGGCCTGATGTCCAGTGATAGTGTTCGATCTTCAGCGCAGACCCTCCCCAAGTGTTGGTCGCAGGCATGTATGGTTGAGAGAACATTTTCCCGAACATGTCGATACCGACCAAGAGCCTCGATCGAGGGGTCATCCTAGTGCCTTCTGTGCCCTTTCACTTGATTTTCGGTGGAAGGGTGTATTTGATTTGATTGTCGAATTCACTATTTTCCTCTAATTTTCAGGTAAAGGCTCATAATGAGGAGGATGGTGCTGTGCTGGTTGTCCCTAACCTGAGTTGGTCCGGGGAGTATCCTCACGGGATAACTTCATGTTTTTCTTTTCTTCCCGAGGAAGCTTTTACTGTTGTTGGGGAAGGTGCCAATCAAGCATAATCTAATGCGAATTAGGCGATTATACGACCTGGACCTGATTACCGAGTGTACTCAAAATTTAAGAAGAATCAGTTCGCCATGTACGAATATTATTTTAGAGAGGCAGACTTGCGACTATCCTTCAGTGACTTCTTGGTGGGTGTTTTTAATCATTTGGAGCTAATGCCTTCCCAACTTCATCCCAACGCGATCCCCTTCATCTGGGTATTTGAGATCTACTTCCGGTACCTTGAGATTGGTTCCACTATTTCGTTGTTATTCCGCTGTTTCCACCTTCAATGGCAATCTCACGAGGGGTGTTATAGTTGGGTTTCGTTAAAACAACTAATGAAGCTATTCAACGCGTTATGTGAATCGATCAATACCTTAAAACCCAAGTACTACCTTATTCAGCCCGGGTTGCAAATGGATATTTTCTCTGTTTTTAACCAGGTTGCTATAGTCGGGTTGGAAGAGCGTCCTCTTTATAATGATTGCGGGAAGGCAAGGAAGAAGTTGGTCTAGAGTTCCATTTTCATTGGAGCTTCGGCCATTTTGAGCAGAGGAATGACTACTATGCCATGAGGGTGGATCAGCTAGATACTGACGATCATGTTAGTTATGACAAATTAGTGGAATTTTTCGAAGGTTTCGTCTCAGCTCAATGCGTGACCAAGAAGGGTGAACCTATCCACGATGATCGCGGGGAGCCTGCTCTTGAGTCTCGACTGATCAACACCAAGGAACTTCTTGAGTGTGGTACTGTCAAGGAGGCTCTAGAGCTATTATGTAGTCGTCTTTCTTTTTACCTTTCTTGTTTTATTTTTGTCTACTAAACTGTGCTCGGTTTTTATCGCAGGTAGGATGTCGAGCTTTTAGGACTGAGTAGTGAAGTTGGTTGTCGCGAAGCGGGCGAAACAAGAAAAGAAAGCTGCTATTATTAAGACTTGTTTTTCCTGAGTGGTGAGCCAGCCAGAGTCTAGGTCTGGGACCTTGACCTCTTCGTGCACCAGTGAACGATCCCCGTCAAAGGAGGCTACCCTGACGAAAAGGTGGCGCGCGGACACCGATCAGATAGATCTCACTGATGATAGTGTTAAGGATAAGTTTGAGCTACCTCATTTCCTACACAACAAGGGGTTCTTTGAATGGGGGGGGGGGGGGGTGGGGTCTTCCTCTGGTCGTTCCATGGGCAGAATCACTGCTCCTTGAGGGCCTTGATGTAGCTAGAAAGCGGAGGCTCGTGGCCCAAGAGGCTTCTGCTATGATAAGAATTCTGGAGATGGAGGTAGTTTATGCTGAAGGGGAGGCTTGTTTCTCTAAAGAGCTGCAGAGGGAAAAGGCGACTATCACAGATCTTCAAGCAAAGCTGATAAAGTCGAAGGCAGATTTTCATAATTACAAGGATCGGTACAAGATCTAGGTCGGGCTCATAATTGATATGGCCGACCAGAGATTGGCGATGGCCAGCCTGGTTCAGGATATAACGAATATGAAGGTCGCTTATGCTGCTGATAAGAGAGGCCTCTCGACCAAAGTTGTTGCTTTGAAGGTCATTGCCACACCATCGGAGGACGAGCCTGAAGAATTGAAGGTCTTGAGGTGCCGTAGTGAGCTTTATTGCTCGTATCCAGAATCTCAAACAGGATGTGCTGGAAGCCATCGAGAATGGTTTTGCTAATGCGGTGGCACAACTTAAGGTAGCGAATCGAGCTGAAGATTTCTATGGAGGGGTCAGATTTATGAACAGTGTTGTTGATGGTTAGATGATAGCCTCCAAGATCACCGACTTTGCAGAGAGGAAGATGGAGGGGAGAGGGAGCTCTCCGAGGACGAGCATATGGCAGATAACTGACTTAGTTTATTCTCTGTTTTAATTTTGGCCTTCGCGCTGTAACTTGTAATATTTTTTTGGGGGCTCTTGTCGGGTTAATGTAACATCTAGACAACTTCTCTCCTTGTGGTCGTTACTTTTGTTATTTTTGAGTTGGGGTCAGGCCCCTTTTATGTAATATTTTGATAGTCAAGGTCGTTGTTTCCGTTTTAAATTTAATCCTCCTTTACTCCATTTTTCTTGTCTTTGCATCTAGTTGTTCATGCATGTTTTTAAGCTGTTTTGTAAGCCATTTTTGCTAAGTGTTTATGGGGTTTTCTCGATAGAATTGATGTTTTCCATTGAGAGGGACTGGTCGAACGACTAGGGTAGATATCCGGGCGAGGGGTGGAGCTTAGATCTTGTTTGTGGCATGAGATCTATAGTGTCAACTTCCCATCGCGAGCTAGGTGTTCTACCATCATGGTACAACGTCGGTGGAGCTCATTTGAGTTTTCCCCATCAGGCTAAGAATCTACTCGTCAAAAGAGTGGAATCTTACCTTTTTGTCTGGGTTTGAGGTGCTATG
The DNA here is from genome assembly GCA_948472305.1 of Vicia faba. Classification (NCBI taxonomy): domain Eukaryota; kingdom Viridiplantae; phylum Streptophyta; class Magnoliopsida; order Fabales; family Fabaceae; genus Vicia; species Vicia faba. Next base: position 1,286,667,097 of record OX451738.1, on the reverse strand, counting down.
CTTGTACCTGAGGATGCACACGGGGCCGGGAATGCCGTGTTCGTCGTCTTGACAAAGCATGCTGACTATTTTATGCCTTAGTTGTAATATTGTTTCACCTTTTCGGTGTTCCATGGTCGAGCAAGTTGTTCCCCGTGTAAGTTTTCTAAGGAGTAGGCCCCGCCTTCCATTTTTGCTCGGACGCGGTAGGGCCTCTCCCAATTTGTGGCGAGCTTTCCTTCGCGAGAATATTTGTGATTTCTTTTTAGTACTAGGCTGTCGACTTCGAATTCTCGTCGTATGACTTTGGCGTCATATCGTGTGGCAATTTTTTTGTTTAAGAGAGGCTTCTTGTAAGGCCGCTCCTGTTAGAACTTCTTCGAAGAGATCAAGCTCTTCTCTTAGCTCTTCGTCGTTCATATCTTCATCAAGAGGGGATTCAGTCCGTCTTGAGGGTTCTATGATTTCAACCGAGATTACTGCCTTTGTCCCGTATGTAAGTCAGAACGGGGCTTCCCTGGTGGTCGAGTGAGGAGTTGTTCGGTATCCACAGAGCATGTTGTGCAGCTCCTCGACCCATTTCTTTTTGGTTTCATCCATCCTTCATTTGAGGCCTCGTAGGATCACCCTGTTCACGGCCTCGACTTTCCCATTTGTTTGTGGGTGCTCGACAAATGCAAAGTATTGGAAGGTGCCCAACTTGGTGAGAACTCTTGGAAATTCATGTCCGTGAATTTCATCCCGTTGTCGGTTACAATTTCTTGGGGTATGGAGAATCAGGAAAGTATGTTTCTCTTGTAGAAATGAAGGATGTTTTGCACTTTGATTTTCGCCAGTGCCTTTGCTTCTTTGCACTTTGAGAATTAAACCACGCCTACTATCAGGTACTTTTTTGGTTTGATCTTTCCACGAAAGGCCCTAGGATGTCTGTGATACGGTGGGAAAACAGACTTGGGGGTTTTGTGTTTTATCTTAAATGTTGCGGTTAGGAAGAGTCGCCATCGACTTTTCTTTTATCTAAAAGGAAAGGCTGAAAAGAACAGGAAAGGCCTTTGAGATCATTTCTTAAGTTCGGGGGGTAGATTATGAAAAGGGAAGGTGTTAGCACCCTCTTCATCCATAGTTATCTATGGGCTCTTAGTTGCTTGCTAGATCACTTGCTTTTGTTTGAAAAAATGTGCTTTGCGTTAAGTATTTTGAAAAGGCGCCATAGTTTAGGCAAACTTTGTAATAGTTCTCGTTTGTAAGAACGTATACAAAGTGTTGAGATTTTAAAAATGTTTCAAGTTTGGGAGATGTTTTAAAAGTGTTTTTGAAAGTGTTGGTGTTTGTTTTGAAAATTAGCAAGGAGGTTTGATTTGAAAATGAGCAAGCAACTAGGAACAATCTACCTACTCAAAAGTCTTAGTTCAATTCTTCCTTTCCTTTGATATTTCTATCTTACCATTGATTTGGTAAGAAGCCCTATCTTTGGATGTAAAGGGACGGACGTGGGTCATCGTATAGCCATGATAACAATGTTGTGAAATATCTTAGAAATTCTTTGTGGGACTAAGATAATTTTGAAGGGCAACTTTGATAGTGTCATCGAGGGACTATGATATTGTATTTTTGATTACTTTTTGCTAAGATATCCCACATGCATAAATGGCCATTTTTATAAGGCAACAATGTGGAATTACCCTAAGAGTGCAAGTGTGCAAGTGTTCAATTTACATGCATTGGTTTGTCTTGAATTAGGGTTTGCTAACTTGTTGATTTTATCTTTCCATACAAACCCTAATTTACTAGCATTTATATATAAAACATTAAATTGAGGAAAATAAAAATACTAAGCTATTACATCATTAGGGGAGGGGGTATACAAATTTACAAATGGGAGATTTGCAAGAACATTAAATCTAATTAACTATTACAGCCATATTGAATAAATGCGCAAGAATTGAATAAAAAATGCAAAAAAGAAAATGGGTAAAGAAATGATTTTGTTTGATTTTATGAAAGGTTTTAACCTAAACTCAATTGAAAAAATAATTAATGAAAAATTAACTAAAATGAACTTAAACTAATTCAGAAAAGAAATTAATTTAAAATGATTTTTTAGGTTTTTTTTATGAAAAGGTTTTAAATAATGAAAATAACAATGAGAATTGACTAATTAAAAAGAAACCTAAGTTCTAAATTAATTTTAATTTACAAGAAATTATGTAATAATTAACCCAAGTCTAAACATTAATTATTGTTAAAAAAGGAATTAATTTGTTAAAAGAAAATATTTTGGTCTTTTGTTTTATGAAGAAAAATAAAATATTAATGAACATTTTTAAATATGTAAATAAATAAAATATATTTTTAGATTTTTATTAATAAAAATGATAATAATAATAACAATAATAATAATAAAAATAATAAAAGTAATATGAAAAATAAAAATAAAACAAAGAAAAAGAAATAGAAATAAAAAGGTCAGGGGTGCAAAAACGAGACTGGGGTATGAAGAAGAAAACAAATAGTCAGGCCCAAAGTTGGAGGCCTAGCACTGCAAACAAAATAAAAAAGGAAGTGAAAAATATTTAAAACAGGCAAAAGGGTACCACTGGGGCTCGAACCCAGGTCCCTAAGGTAACAGGCGTGCGCTTTAAACACTGGGGTGGTGATACATCCGTTAACTCAAAATAATAAATATATGATACAAGTTCTGCCCTTAATATACTTCATCTTCAACCTCCAGCCAAAGGATCTGTAACTTATTCAATTCTCATCCATTCACAAAACTTCCAACATCAAACTTGTTAGAAATCTTCTCACGATTCTGAATATGTAAATAATTTAATCTAATTCTCTAAGATGAGCATGAATTTCTAACAATACCAAATTCTGACCTAAATATTTCAGAGGTTCAAACTCAAAATTCTCCCTACTCAAGCAACATAAATGAAATCTATGGACATGTATATTTTTAGGGCAATGGTGTCTACATTTTATCTTCACAAATGCATGCCTAACAATGCCTAAATAATGAGATAGAAGTTCAAGAAAAATACCTCAAAACTGGAAATCGTGAAATGAGTTTGAGCTTGTTTCAAGTGATGGTGATGATCAGGCTAACTTCCTTGAACCTCTAGGAAGCTAATGCAATAACTGGCTTGAATTGAGAGTGGATGGAATGGTCTGGAGAAGTCCAACTGCAATGCTCTGTTTTTGAACTAGGAAGTTTATGAAGATGATGTTACAGTCTACAAACAGGGACATGGATGGTTTGTATTTGATGTGAGGAAGCTTTTGAAACTAAAAGGCCAAGAAACGCATGAGGGAAATGGAAGTTTGAAGTTCTTGGTCAGAATGTGCAACAATGGTGGTTTGTGATGCAATTCTGAGTTTGAGGGATTTTGAGAGCTTGTGTATTCGTGTGTTAGCTTGCAAATAACTTGTATGGTTATATGAAAGAGGTTAGTGTACTTGAGGTGGTCAGAAGCACACGATATAAAGTTATGTCTATGTTACTTGATTTTGAAGAAAAGTGGAAAACATGGTTTCAAGATATAGTACAAGCATGGCCTGAGTTGTTATAGGCTCTAGACAAGTTTCTTATGGATTTTAGATTGTGTGTGATCAGAAGAAACAAGTGCAAAGCTCAAGACAAGTTGACTTTGTGATTAAATCCTCTTTACAAGAATGAAATGGTAACTTTGTGCCATAAATTGAAATGCAAGTTGGACAATGGCTCAAATGCTTGGATCAAAGCTCTAACAGCTGTGTAAACATTAAATTATGGAGTGAAAAACAAGTTTGAGGCCTGCAAAGCAAATATTATGCAGCCTAGGCTTGGATTTGAATTCTTGTTCATCATGAAATGGCTTGTAATTCAAGTTTGAAAACCCTAACTTCTTGTCTTCGATTCTCCTTGCTCAAACATGACCTCAATGAGTTCTTGGAAATTTTGGAAAGCTTGTAACATCATCTACAACCTCTATGTTGGTAATTTTTTAAAATTACTCTTGTAACTATGTGAAAAATTGCCATGAAGTTAGGTCAAAATCCTGCCTAAATTAGGGCAAAGTTTTACTAAGTTACCAAGTTTCATGAACATGTATTTGTAAGTCTCAGAGTGCCTAAGAGGGGGGAGGGGGGGGGGGGGGTGAATTAGGTCTTATAAAATTTATTCGGTTTTATGAGAATATTTGTAGAACCTTTTTGGTTAAGTGTTTGAAGGTTTTGATTGTATCTTTATCTTTTCCTGATTATGGTGATGAAAGCGATAAATGTGGAAAAGTAAAGAACACGGTGATATATCCTGGGTCCCCTCACAATCCGAGAGTACTCCAGACCCCTTTCCAACACGAAAGAGATTTCACTATAGTTAGAATGATTGTACAGCCTATGCTTACTATCTAACCTATAGGGTGATCAAAGGTTCTTAACACCTTTAAGACCAAACAAACACTAATGTGAATGAAGAACAATCCTCTTCAAATCACAACACTTACTTCCAACAATCCTGGATAGTAAGGGAATAAATTCTTTAAGTAATACAATGATTGATTTGAAATATGTGGAGAGCTTTATCAATCTTCAATTGATCTTCTTCTTCAAGATAAAAACAGTTCTCAAGCAATGTATATAAATGTTCACAATGTATGAAACTTGTAATGGTTTAATGAAAATGTATATGGCAAGTTTCACAAAATTTTATGAACACATGAAAGTATGAATTCAAATGTGAATGATGAAAAATTGTTTATTGAAGAAGTATATTTGTTAATTTTAAAATTGAAGCATTCTCTTTGAAATAAGAAAATCTGCAGCATTTTATAAAGTCACAAGAACCTCTTCATTCATGCCAATTCATATGAAAAGTTGCAATGCATTCATGAAAAGATACCACTTGAAAAATGTTCAAAAACCAAAAGAAAAGCTGCACTGGTTCGCTAGGAACCAGTTCCGACACTGACAGAACCCGGTTCTTAGTGAACGTTATAAGTTAGATTTCAAAAAATATTACGCAGGAACCGGTTCCCCTATTGGTACAACCCGGTTCCTGGTACAAAAACCAGGGACATGTTTTTTGAGAAAGTCTGGAACCCAGTTCCCTGTTAGGGAGGAACCGGTTCCTAAAGGGTTATTTTCAAAAATACTTTTTGAAAAATATTTCAAACAAAGTTTTTCTTGATGTTAAAATTATGGGATATATATATATATGTTGATGAATGCATATTTTTGTGAACATGTATATTCAAGATTAAGAATTATTTATACCATATTGACATTTGATGATTCTTCAATAATTCTTCTATAATCTTCAAGACTTTTATATGATGTTGATAAGCTTTTTGCACATCCTTTGAATGTTGATATCCATGTTGTCTTCATCAAAACAAATGCTTTAAATATGACTTGAGAAGCTTGCAATTACATTCTCCCCCTTTTTGATGATGACAACCAAGTCTTGAAAACGATTCTTGAATTGTTTATGTTGTTTTGAGTAGCAAATATGTTGAGCACATTTGAGCAAATGCAAGGCTCCCCCTAAATTGTATGCTCCCCCTAAGTCCTTGATTCCTTGAATTTTGGAGTGAGTATAATAGATATTTATTTGGGCCTGCAATTTCTTTGAAACAAAACAACACATATGCATATTCTTCTCCCCCTTTGTTAACATCAAAAAGGATGGGGAAAAAGAGTGAAACAAATATATTTAAAAATAAGACGATAAAAACATATAAAAGAAGGAGTAGAAGCAGAGTGTACTGAAACATAAAAATTCTTGTTGAAGAATTAAGACGTGCACCTTATGAGAAACCTTTAGATATCACCTTCATCCAAAATACCAAGTTCTCTTCGGATTTTGAAGAAGGGTTCTCGAGCAAGCAGTTTTGTGAAGATATCTGCGAGTTGGTTATGAGTATCCACAAAAGTGACTTCGACATCTCATTTAAGAACATGATCACAGAGAAAATGATGTCGAATATCTATATGTTTGGTTCTTGAATGCATGACCGATTCTTTGTAATATTGATAGCACTTGTATTGTCGCATCAAAGAGGAATGCATCCGAGATCAAGTCCGTAATCACGGAGTTGTTGCTTGAGCCAAAGAATTTGTGCACAACAACTACCTGCTGCTATGTATTCTGCTTCGGCCGTGCTAAGAGCAACACATGCTTGCTTTTTACAAGCCCATTATACTAATGCATTTCCAATAATGTGACAAGTGCCACTTGTGCTTTTATGATCAGTTTTACAACCTGCATAATCCGCGTCAGAATAACCAATTAAAGTGCAAATACTATCTTTCGGATACCATAAGTCGACATTGGTTGTTCCTCTTAGATACTTCATGATCCTTTTAACTGCCATGAGGTGTGATTCCTTTGGATTTGCTTGAAAGAGAGCGCAAAGACAAACACTAAACATGATGTCAGGACGGCTTGCCGTCAAATACAATAAAGAGCCAATCATACCTCTGTATTTTGTAATATCAATTGGAGTACCGAATTCATCTTGATCAACATATGTACCGGATCCCATTGGAGTATTCATTGCTTTACAATGTTCCATATCAAACTTTTTCAATAGTTCTTTGCAATACTTAGATTGATTGACGAAGATTCCATCTTCTAGTTGCTTAATTTGTAGTCCAAGAAAGTAGTTCATCTTTCCCATCATAGACATCTCGAATTCTCCTTGCATCATCAATGAGAATTCCTCACACATTTCTTTGTTAGTTGATCCAAAAATGATATCATCAACATAGACTTGAACTAATAAAGTGTTACTTTGGATTTTCTTAATGAACAAAGTTTTATCAACCTTACCCTTTTCGAAACCTTTTTCACACAAAAAATTGCTAAGTCTATCATACCATGCTCTTGGTGCTTGCTTTAAGCCATAAAGAGCCTTTCTCAACTTAAAGACATGTGTAGGATGTTTGAAGTCTTCAAATCCCGGAGGTTGTTTGACATAGACTTCTTCATTGATGTATCTATTCAAGAATGCGCTTTTGACGTCCATTTGAAAAAGCTGAAAATTTAATGAACAAGCATAAGTAAGTAAAAGACGTATAGCTTCTAACCTTGCAACCGGAGCAAATGTTTCTTCAAAGTCGATTCCTTCCTCTTGATTGTAACCTTGGGCAACCAACCTTGCTTTGTTTCGAACAATTAGACCATTCTCATCAAGTTTGTTCTTAAACACCCATCGGGTACCTATGATGTGTTTGCCACTTGGTCTAGGAACAAGCTCCCAAACTTGATTTCTCTCGAATTGATTCAATTATTCTTGCATAGCAATAATCCATTGATCATCTCCTAAGGCTTCATCAACTTTGGTAGGTTCAATTTGAGAAACAAACGCCATGTTTAAGCAAGCATCTTTTAGATTCAATCTTGTTGATACTCCTTGGATAATGTCACCAATAATTTTGTCAATAGGATGGTCTCTATGAGTTCTCCATTCTTTTGGTAGATCAATGATGTTTGAATCTTGTTGAACAATGTTTTCTCAATTTTCCGGTGATTTCTCAATTTGATCAATTGAAAGATCTTCCGGGGGTAAATCTATAGGATCATCATCATCACAAACAAATACTTCCTCTTTAGAGGGGTTAGTTCATCAAAAGATACATGCATATATTCTTCAATAGTTAAAGTTCTTTTATTATAAATTCTATATGCTTTACTAGAAAGCGAATAACCAAGAAATATACCTTCGTCGGATTTCTCGTCAAACTTACTGAGATTGTCTTTGTCATTATTAAGAATAGAGCACTTGCATCCAAAAATGTGAAAGTGAGCAATGTTTGGCTTTCTTCCTTTGAAGAGTTCATATGGAGTCTTCTTTATTATAGGTCTAATGATAACTCGATTTCCAACAAAACAAGCCGTACTAACTGCATCCACCCAAAAATATTTAGGAAGATTTGCATCACTAAGCATTGTTCTTGCAAGTTCCACTAGAAACCTATTCTTTCTTTCAACTACTCCATTTTGTTGTGGAGTTCTTGGTGCTCCGAAGCTTTTTGTTCTTGATGGACCAAAGAGATCCACGTGTAACAATTGTAGTGGCCTTGTAGTAGACACCACATTCTTAGATTTGAAAGTTGTTTTGGTCTGTTTGCCCTTTTGGCAAGCGCTACATAATTTGTCTTTGATGAACTTCATCTTTGGTAGACCAATAACTAAGTCATGCTTAATCAATTTGTTCAAGTGCTCCATGTGAATGTGAGCAATCCTCTTGTGCCATAACCAAGCATCATTGTTGTTTACCATAAGACATTGTACCTTCATAGACAAATCATCTAGAGTAATCATAAAAATATTGTTAGTTCTTATACCTTTGAGTTTTACCTCATTGGTTGCATCATCCATAATAAGGCATTCATCTTTGTTGAATTTGATCTTGAACCCTCTATCGCAAAGTTGACTTATGCTAAGAAGATTGTGCTTTAATCCTTCAACATAGAGAACATCCTCAATTTGAATGGATGGAGGTGTGCCAACTATTCCAACGCCAAGAATCTTTCCTTTGGTGTTGTCTCCATAGGTGACATACCCTTTGGCTTTATGTACTAGATATGAAAATTGGTGTAAATCTCCTGTCATATGCTTTGGACATCCACTATCAAGATACCAAACATTTGATGTGGATTTCAAGAATACCTACAAAAACAAATTATTCTTTGTTAGGTACCCAAGTTGCCTTGGGTCCTTCATAGTTAGTTCCCTTTTTCACCCACACATAATGCCCACTTGCTATACTAAAGTTTCTAACATAGCAAGCATTAGGTGTATGGCCTTTAATACCACAATAAAAACAAGTAGGTTCAAAGTTACTTCTATATTGAGAAGGATAAGATTTCTTTTTAGGAAATGTTTTCTTTTTCGATACATTAGCCTTTTTCTTTTGATGATTATGAACAAATTGCTTCTTTTCTACTTTCTTGGGATTGGAACTATTACTAGCCTTTACAAAAACAGTGGGATTGTTACTTGGTTTCTTAGTATTCACATAACCAAGACCTCTTTTATCATTTGGATAACGTTGTTGGCTTAGTAATCCTTCCAATCCTATTTGTCCTTTTTCATATCGTTCAATGACTCTTTTCAATTGAACAATTTGAAAGACGTTTGATTCACACTTGGAGCATGCAAAGTTTTCTTTTTCTTTAATAAAATTTTGTTTTTGAAGATCAAAATATTTAGTCATGGTGTCAATTTTTTTCTAGACAAATTAAAAGTTCTTTTTCTTGATTTGACACCTTTTTGTATAAACTTTTGCATTCTCCCAAGAGTTCATCAATAGCACCTTGAACATCATCATTAAAAAGATTAAATTCATTACTAACCTCTTCTTCATCGTCGGAGTGATGTGAAGCCATCAATGCTAGATTTGCACATTCGTCGCTTTCCGAATCGGATGAAGAACTTATCTCATTATCTTCCCATGCAACATAAGCCTTTTTGTTATTGAACTCCTTTTTACCTTTGAATCCATTTTTCTTGGAGAGTTTTGGACAATCCGGCTTTATGTGACCTTGATTTCCACATTCATAGCATGTGACATCTTGTGCTGATGTGGAGGCTTCTTTGTCTTTATGCTTATAGAATTTCTTTCTTTTGACAAAGTTAGCATTATGAAGATTATTTTTATGACCAAAAAATTTTCCTAACCTTTTTACAAGAAGCAGGAGATTTTCATCTTCCTCCGATGCATCTTTATCTTGACTTTCTTTTGAATCAACTTTCAAAGCAATGCCTTTGGATTTCTTCTCATTATTCTCATGTTTTTCAAGTCTTCCAAGTTCCATCTCATATTCTTGAAGCTTTCCGAAAAGTGTTGCGGAAGTCATAGTTGCTAGGCTTTTCTTTTCGGATATTGCCATCACTTTTGGTTGCCATTCCCTTGTTAAAGATCTAAGCACTTTAAGATTTAATTCATCGTTTGTTAAAGTTTTATCAAGTGCCTTCAAATGGTTTGTCAAGTGAACGAATCTCTTTTGCAAGTCAAGGATGGATTCTCCGGGCAACATTCTGAATAATTCATATTCTTGACTCAAAGTGTTCAATCTAGACCTTTTTACTTCAGCGGTTCCTTCATGAGTTTCTACAAGACTGTCCCAAATTTCCTTTGCCGTTGTACATGCCGATACTCGGAAAAATTCATCCATACTAAGAGCACTTTAGAGAATATTGATTGCCTTTTTTGTCAAAGAGAACTTTTTTCTTGTCATCGTCATCCCATGATGCTTTAGGCTTTGATGACCCAACACCATTGACAACACATACCGGAGTAAATGGACCATTCTCAACAGCATTCCATATTTCTTCTCCCTGCGCTTCAAGATGAGCCTTCATGCGAATTTTCCAAAAGTCGAAGTATTCACCATAAAACAGTGGAGGCTTGTTGTTACTACCACCATCTTTGAAAACTGAATTTTGATTTGGATTTGCGGAAGCCATTCTGGATCTTTAGGAACAAGTTACCTATAACTTGCTCTGATACCAATTGTAAGTCTCAGAGTGCCTAAGAAGGGGGGGGGGGGGGGGGTGAATTAGGTCTTATAAAATTTATTCGGTTTTATGATAATATTTGTAGAACCTTTTTGGTTAAGTGTTTGAAGGTTTTGATTGTATCTTTATCTTTTCCTGATTATGGTGATGAAAGCAATAAATGCGGAAAAGTAAAGAACACGGTGATATATCCTGGTTCCCCTCACAATCCGAGAGTACTCCAGTCCCCTTTCCAACACGAAAGAGATTTCACTATAGTTAGAATGATTGTACATCCTATGCTTACTATCTAACCTATAGGGTGATCAAAGGTTCTTAACACCTTTAAGACCAAACAAACACTAATGTGAATGAAGAACAATCCTCTTCAAATTACAACACTTACTTCCAACAATCCTGGATAGTAAGGGAATAAATTCTTTAAGTAATACAATGATTGATTTGAAATATGTGAAGAGCTTTATCAATCTTCAATTGATCTTCTTCTTCAAGATAAAAACAATTCTCAAGCAATGTATATAAATGTTCACAATGTATGAAACTTGTAATGGTTTAATGAAAATGTATATGGCAAGTTTCACAAAATTTATGAACACATGAAAGTATGAATTCAAATGTGAATGATGAAAAATTGTTTATTGAAGAAGTATATTTGTTAATTTGAAAATTTAAGCATTCTCTTTGAAATAAGAAAATCTGCAGCATTTTATAAAGTCACAAGAACCTCTTCATTCATGCCAATTCATATGAAAAGTTGCAATGCATTCATGAAAAGATACCACTTGAAAAATGTTCAAAAACCAAAAGAAAAGCTGCACTGGTTCGCTAGGAACCGGTTCCGACACTGACAGAACCCGGTTCTTAGTGAACGTTATAAGTTAGATTTCAAAAAATATTACGCAGGAACCGGTTCCCCTATTGGTACAACCCGGTTCCTGGTACAAAAACCAGGGACATGTTTTTTGAGAAAGTCTGGAACCCGGTTCCCTGTTAGGGAGGAACCGGTTCCTAAAGGGTTATTTTCAAAAATACTTCTTGAAAAATATTTCAAACAAAGTTTTTATTGATGTTAAAATTATGGGATATGTATATGTTGATGAATGCATATTTTTGTGAACATGTATATTCAAGATTAAGAATTATTTATACCATATTGACATTTGATGATTCTTCAATAATTCTTCTATAATCTTCAAGACTTTTATATGATGTTGATAAGCTTTTTGCACATCCTTTGAATATTGATATCCATGTTGTCTTCATCAAAACAAATGCTTTAAATATGACTTGAGAAGCTTGCAATTACAGTATTCACAAAATCATAACTTGAAATCCATGCATTTCTAGGAGAAGTTGTGTTCTAAAATGTTTTAGAGCTCATTGAGATATACAACTTTCAAGTTGAAAGTTTCATTTGAATCATCTTGCATCATGGTGAAAAATTGGCTCAAAGTTGTGAAAAAATATGAATTTTCAAACACTTAGAAAAATTTCTAAGTTTAGAAATTTTGACTTTTCAAAATGAAATCTTGAATTTTTGATTTCTTGATGAACAACTTTCATATTTTTATGAATTTTGATCTTTGATACTTGATTTTGACCAAAAAGTCAAAGTTTGACTTTTCAGTATACAATTGACTTTTGATCAGTTGACTGAAAATCAACTATCAATCAATTGATCTTGAGGGATGTTTTGAGCCATGCAATTAGGTCAAAATGATGAAATTGAATCTTTGAGATCATGTCTCCAACCAATCAACCATTTTCTATATCAAAAATCAGAAATTGCACTTCCTCAGTCAAAACCCTAATTTTGACCATTTTGCCCTTTTGATGATCTGATCAAATTTCTTTAGGAATTATGGTTCAAACTTGATCAATGACATATATCAGTTCATAATGTTGATATGGATAAAAAATTATGAAGTTTGACTGTAAATTGACCACCGTTGACTTTTTCCCCAATACAATTGATTTTTAGGTCAACTGATCAATTGACTGAGCAAAAATGTGATCCAAGACTTGAAACTTTTCATTAGCAATCTTGAGAGTCCAAAATGATCCATGAAAGTCATATGGGGCATTAAAAGTCCATTTATCCTTGTGCAATCTCAAACTCTAATTTTCAGTCATCAGTGCTTAAGGAGGTGGCTTGAGCTGATCAACCCTAGTGCAGTCCTGAACCAAAGGAGATCTTATGAGAGATTACTTGATAAATTAGAGAGAAAATTTTGGGGTACAATAGCTTCCCATGTTCAATCTTCTTAAACTTGAAAAGTTAGATTGGCGGATCTGCCATTCGTGACTTAAAGGTGGAAGATGATTGGACACTAAAGTGCCTAGAAATTTGCACTCGAAGATGAATTGTGAATGGGATTAAAGATGCCATTTGGAGGAATGATGGTAAACACTGGAGGAAGTATCAGCACAAATATTTGTTCGATTCGTACTAAAACTTGATGTTTTACCCGTGGGAAAAAAAGAGTTAGTAAAAATGCAGATGTATGCATGATGTTCACAAGATGAATGTGATCATGTTAAATGCATTTTGTATGTATATGTCATGATGTATGAATGTGAGATGCATGTTTTTGTATGGGAAAATAAATCCCTGACTGCTGCTGAGGAGTTTTAGGAAGTTGACTCTCGGATTTTCATTGGGGATGAAGAGTATACACATCTCCAAACTTTGTTGAAAAGATGCTTCCGCTGGGGGATATCTCTTGAATGTCAGCTGTTATCTGGTAGGATCCAGGCTTCACAAATTGCTGAGAATTAGGAAGTCAACTGCTATCTGGTTGGATCCAGGCTTCACGGTAACTTACTGGGGAAGAAATAAATTAACTGTTATCTGGTCGGATTCCAGGCTTTGCAGAAAATTTCTTGAAATTAAATAGTTATCTGGTCGGATCCAGGCTTCACAACAACTTGCTAGGGATAAAGAAGTTAACTATTATCTAGTCGGATCCAGGCTCTACAGTGACTTGAAGTGGTAACTACTATCTAGTCGGGTCTAGGTTTCATGGTTTTGGACAGGTTATACTATTATCTGGTCGGGTCCAAGCTTCATAGTGTCTCTCTGAGGATCGTAGTTAGTTGTTATCTGGTCGGGTCCAGGTTTCACAATAACTTGCTTGAAAACTGACATCTGGTTGGGTCTAGGCTTTACAATAACTTGTTGGGGTAGAGGAAAACTCTACTGGGGAAAAGAAGTTAAACCTTAGTCTGGTTGAGTCCAGGTTCTTCTATATTTTGAAGAGTTAAACTATTATCTGGTCGGGTCCAGGTTTCAGAAACTCAAACTGTTATCTGGTCGGGTCCAGGTTTCAGCAATTGATAAAGTCCAACTATTATCTGGTCGGGTCCAGGCTTTATAGTAGTTTGAAAGTTTACACTATTATCTGGTCGGATTCAGGCTCTACAGTGACTTGAGAAGTTGACTATTATCTGGTTGGGTCCAGGCTTCATAGTAACTTGAAAATTGTGCTAATATCTGGTCGGGTCTAGGCTTCATAGTATCTTTTGGAAATAGTAAAGGTTTTATTGATGACTTTACTGGGGATAAGGGGTTGTGGCCCTATGATTTGTAATAATATGCAAGGAAAAACTCAAGTTGGAGAGTGTAGATTCAGTCAGGGAGGACAAACTCAGCTTGGGGAGGATATACTCAATTGGGGGTAACAGGCTCCACTGGAGAAGATAGACTAAAGCTGGGGAATTTTGTACCCAGTTGGGGAGTTATGCTACTCGTTATTTGTTGGGGAAATAAACCGTGTTGATAAACTGCTGAAGAGGTGAGTTCTTTGAGGAAGATATCCATGAGGCTTCTACTTGTAGGATCAGCTTAGCTGAGGAAAGAGTTGCCAAGAGATTGAGACTCTGGTTGGAGATTATCCCATGCAAAAAGACTTTGTGAGTAACTTTGTTGAGGAGGAGGTTAATGAAATAACTCTGTGGGGATATTCCATATTTATTAAAGGGGTGCTTGTTACTACTTAGGTCATATGTGCCAAACAATTTTAATTATGTTCATATGCATATGTTCATTCAATTTTAGTCATTGGACAAGTTTGCATTCAAAATAAAGACAAGAAGTTTTCACTTCAAGGTATATTTGTATTGATATTTTTCCCATGAATAGGCGTTTTTGTACAAAGAGATGGAGATCCTAGTAAGAGGAAATCGTCGAAAGGAAAACAAAATTGAAAACAAAAACAAATAGCCATGTGAAATGATCTCATTGCCTTCCAACTCTACTATTTCCCCAATGTCTTTGAATGCCCCTTGCCGTTGACAAAAGTTGATTGGATTGATCTTGGACCATTTGAACTCGAACCTTAGTGATAAAGTTGACTGTGGTGATTCCACGGGACATAGTCATACGCTTTCAATCCTTAACTTTTGCCTGGACCGCCCTTTCGGGTTTTCAGCCCACCAGGATACCCATTTTTGCCCAAGTCACCCTTTCGGGTTTTCAACTTGCTGGGTGTACAATTATTTTGCATATATCCCTAATTTTTCCCCAAACCTTTTGGTTTGCCGAGATGCCCTTATTTTTCCTAGGTGTGTCAACCTAGCGGGTCTCTTATGCGTAGTATTTTTTAACTATGTCCGCGTTTATAGGATGTGGGAAGTCTTCACCATCCATGGTAGTCAGCATCATGGCACCGCCAGAGAAAACTCTCTTGACAACAAATGGCCCTTCGTAGGTGGGAGTCCATTTGCCTCTGGGGTCGCCTTGTGGTAGAATGATGCATTTTATCACTAAGCCACCAGCTTGATATACTCGAGGCTTGATCTTTTTGTTGAAAGCCTTGATCATCTGTTTTTGGTACGTCTGACCATGAAAAACGACAGTCAGTTGTTTTTTGTTGATCAAGTTCAGCTGATCCAATCTCATCTGAATCCACTCGTCTTCACCTAAACCTGCTTCATTCATAATCCTTAGTGAGGGAATCTGAACTTCCGCTGGAAAAACAACTTCCACGCCATAGACTAAGGAAAAAGGAGTTGCCCTAGTTGATGTTCTAGCTGAAGTGCGATAGCCATGTAGAGAAAACGGTAACATATCATGCCAATCCTTATAGGTTACTACCATTTTATACACAATCTTCTTGATGTTTTTATTGGCCGCTTCGATTGCGCCATTCATTTTGGGTCTATAAGGAGAAGAATTGTGATGCTTGATCTTAAACTAAGTGCAAAGCTCAATAACCATAGCATTGTTGAGGTTAGTCCCATTGTTGGTGATGATCCTTTCAGGGATACCATAGCGGCATATGAGGTTGTGTTTGATGAATCTGGCTACCATATTCTTGGTGACTGAGGTAAATGAGGCGGCTTTGACCCATTTGGTGAAATAGTCGATAGCGACAAGAATGAAGCAATGTCTGTTGGAAGCGGTGGGCTTGATTTCTCCAATCATATCAATGCCCCATATTGCAAATGGCCACAAAGCGGTCATGACGTTCATAGGGATATGAGGCACATGGACCTTGTCAGCATAAATTTGGCATTTGTGACAAGTCCTAGAGTGTTGATGGAAATTAGTCTCCATTATTGACCAATAGTAACCAGCCCTCAAGATCTTCTTGGCCATCGTATGTCCACTTGAGTGAGTACCAAAGAATCCATCGTGCATTTCTTCCATGATTTCCTTTTCCTCCTTCTTATCCACGCATCGGAGTAGAGTGGAGTCATGGTTGCATTTGTACAATATTCCGTTACTTAAGAAGAATTTGGCTGCAAATCTTCGTAAGAATTTTCTGTCATTGATGGATGCTCCCTCTGGATACTCTTGTGCTTCGGGATATCTCATCACCTCATGGTACCATGGATTTTCTACATCAGTGTCAAGTTCACAGCAATGTACAGGTTCGTCGAATCTCTCAATTGTAATCGTAGGGGCCTCACTATCCCACCTGACCTTGAAAATTGAAGACATGGTTGCCAAAGCGTCAGCCAACTGATTTTCTTCCCTAGGGAAATGCTCAAAAGTGATCTCTTCGAAGTAGGGAATTAGGGATAGCACAAGTTCCTTGTAAGGGATGAGATTAGGGTGTTTAGTGTCTCAATCTCCTTTTACTTGGATAATCACTAGAGTGGAATCCCCAAAAACATATTTAAATGCTTGATCCTCAAGTCAATAGTAGCTTTCAGACCCAAGATACACGCTTCATATTCGGCCATGTTGTTCGTGCAATCGAAGCATAGTCTGGAAGTGAAAGGAGTGTGGCAACCTTCAGGAGAGATGATCACATCACCAATTCCGTTACCCAAGGCGTTGGAAGCCTCATCAAATACCATGGTCCATCAAGATCCTTGTTCAGGTCCATCATACGATCCAGGTTTCGCGCAATCGGTTACCAGCATGATGTTCTCATCAGGGAAGTCGAAGTTCATAGACTGATAATCATCCACAGCTTGATGGGCCATATGATCAGCTAGTACGCTTCCTTTGATGGATTTTTGTGTTGTGTATTGAATGTTGTACTCAGTCAAGATCATTTTCCATCTGGCTATCCGTCCAGAAAGGGCAGGTTTCTCGAAAATGTACTTGATTGGGTCCATTTTAGAAATCAACAGAGTGGTATGAGTCAACATATACTATCTTAGCCGGCAAGCAGCCCATGCTGGAGCGCAAAAAGTTTTCTCGAGTAGTGAATATCTGGTTTCACAATCGGTAAACTTTTTGCTCAGGTAATAAATAACATGCTCTTTTCGGCCAGACTCGTCATGTTGGCCTAAAACACACCCCATAGAGTTGTCTAGTACTGTCAAGTACATGATTAAGGGTTTTCCTTCAACTGGAGGCATGAGAATAGGAGGCTCTTGTAGATATTCTTTGATTTTGTCGAAAGCAGCTTGGCATTCATCGTTCCATCTGACTACCTGATGTTTCTTCAAGAGTTTGAAGATTGGCTCACAAGTAGCAGTCAAGTGAGATATGAAGCAGGCGATGTAATTGAGACGACCCAAGAATCCTCTAACTTCCTTGGATGGCCTTTACCTTTGCAGGATCAACTTCAATGCCTTTATTGCTGACAACAAAACCTAGAAGCTTTCCAGATCGTACTCCAAATGTGCACTTGTTAGGGTTCAACCTCAATTTATACTTTTTTAGCCTTTCGAATAGTTTGTACAGGTATTCGAGATGTTCCTCTTCAGTTTGTGATCTGGAAATCATATCATCCACGTATACCTCTATTTCATGATGGATCATATCATGAAACAAAGCTACCATAGCCCTTTGATATGTTGCCCCTGCATTCTTCAATCCAAACGACATGACTTTATAGAAAAATGTGCCCTATTGCGTAACGAACGCAGTCTTCTCCATGTCTTCAGGAGACTTCCTTATCTGATTATAGCCGGAGAAACCGTCCATAAAAGTGAAGACTTTATGATGAGCAGTGTTATCAAGTAAGACGTCAATGTGTAGTAGAGGGAAGTCATCCTTTGGGCTTGCCCTATTCAAATCCCTATAGTCTATGCACATGCGAACTTTTCCGTCCTTTTTCGACACTAGTACCATATTGGCAACCCATTGGGGATAGGATGTCACAACTAGGAACCCTGCATCAAATTGTTTCATCACTTCAACTTTGATCTTTTCAGACATATCAGGCCTCATGCGATGAACCTTTTGTTTGACGGGAGGACAATCTTCTTTTGTCGGCAGACGATAAACTATGATGTCGGTATCCAACCCATGCATACTTCATAATACCAAGCAAATACTTCCACATAATCATGCAAAATATGAACCAACCCGCTCTTGACACTGTCTTCTAAGTTAGCGCCGATCTTGATTTCCTTCTTATCTGACTCAGTACCCAGATTGATGACTTCAACTGACTCTTCATGCGGCTGAATAACTTTTTCCTCTTGTAATAGAAGTCTGGCTAATTCTCCTAGTATATCACAATCTTCCTCGCCTTCGTCTTCGGCTTGGTTAATTGGACATTCGAAGTCATAGTCGGCAATAGTAGAGTCATTTGCAATAGGATCCAGAGTGGATGAGGACCTACAAGAATGTGTGTGTGTGCATGTGTTGTACCCCAAAATTTGCCCTCCCATATTCTTCAAGGTTTATCGAGAATCATCTTCAAATGGTTCAAGATGTCTCAAGGGTTGTACAGTCCAAATGCCTCCTAAGCCAGTCAAAATTAGGGTTTTGGTTTCTTCAAAGAATTTGAGGTTTTCAATGGTCCAATCAAGTCCCAAGTGCCCATATACATTGTCAAGCATCTACATATCAAGTCTCAAGACTCACCGGGTCAAATTGCACAGTCAAAAACCATATTCGGTTCACAATCAACTGTAGGGGTAAAATGGTCATTTGGCAGTCAAAAGTCAAAATTTTTTGTCAACATCTTATTTTAAGCTCACAATCATCATTTGATCAAGTCTTGATCATGATTCCTCAAGCATGGCTCAAAAATCATCAACATGCAAAAGTTTCTATTTTTGGACAGCAGAAAAGTCAACTATAACTTGACCAAGGCATAACTTTTTCATGGTTCATCAGAAAAATCCCATCCAATGCTCATTTTGAAGAGGATGACATTTCCTACAACTCATCTTCACATTCCAAGTCCAAGAAATGCTCTCACAAAAAGTTATCAATTTCTACATTATAGGTCAATCAAAAGTCAACAAAAAGGAATTTTAAGTCAAAGACCATAACTTTGGATTGGTAAATCCAAATGACATGGGACAAAAGGCATTGGTTAGAGGACTTCAAGACCTTTCCAAAATGTCCAAGAACATATTCATATGATCAAAATTGAGCAAGATATGCATTGGAGAAGTTGGGAAACTTTCATGAATTTGCAAAAGTCAACCATCCTTAAAACTTCAATTTTTGACAAAAGGGCCCACTTTCTTCCACTTGATTCAGCCTTGTCATGCCACACACGTGTCCCATGATTAATTTCAGGATCAAACATTTATTTTTCCATTTTATTTTATTTTTATTGATTTAATTCATTTTAAATCCATAATAATTCAAATAAAATCTAAAAATTAATGGAATAGCATCTTTGTGATTTGAATAGCTTTTATATGTCATATGCCAGCTAACCAACTCGTGCTAAGCCTTTTTTGTGCATAAAATCCTAGATTTGAACCAAATATGGAAAGTTCTTCAATGGTGGTCAACCAAATCTCCAAACTTCAATACACCAAGATTAAGGCCCAGCTTTTGACCTAATTTTGTTCCCATATATGCAAGCAAGCCAACCCTAATGCTATTCACGTAAGAACTGCTGCAAAAAGCCATAATCACATTCAAAAAATCCAAGGAAAAAGTGAAAACTGTTTGCTATCTTCCAAGCCAATTCAAGGCGTTTCAGTGATCCAAATACATTGCTAGCATCCCCAGGAACGAAGTGGAATCAAAATTAAGGGCTAACACTCAAAGAACACGCAAGAACAGTGTCACGGTTTGAACAATTTTTTCAGAATCACATCTCATTATTCATGCGCATTTAACACGATTTGTTGTTGGTTTTGTGTTGTATGAGTCCATAGGAAGCTAATGATGCAGGTTAATTAGATTATGATGCACGGAATCAAGAATCACCATTGAAGAAATCTAGGGTTCCTAAGCTTGAAATTTGGGGATTTCCAGCACAGGAAAAATTAGACCTTCTCACGCACATGGTTGGATTCGTTGCAACCAGACGAATCTAGAACCACCCTCGCGAACAATTTATGTACAGCACACGCTTATTCGCTATTTTCTGTGGATGCAGGTTGTGGGGGTTAAAAACCCCTGCTATTTGATTTGTATTTTGCAGGTTTCAGCGAAGAAGACAAGACGTGGAAGCGTGGGAGTGGAGCATTCGAACTACGCACGTTTTTTGTTTCTCTTTCCAGCATATGCGTTGTTTTAGATGTTATTTTTATTGCCTATTATAATGACAAATACAGGCGCTTGGCTTAGTGGAAGATGGTGTGGTTGGTCACCATTGGGACCTGAGTTCGATTTCCAGGTCCACCCAAACATTGTTTCTATTTTTTTCTAATGTGATTGCATGCAGGATTCACCATGATGTCCACCATGTGCCTCCACCCAACAACGCGCCATGTGTCCTTGTGCATCAATCTAATGGTCCAGATGGGAGGACTATGGTATTCCTGGTCAACGCGTACTTGGACAATCCCAGAAGTCAACAAAGGCTTAAGCTTAATGGGCTGGAAATTTGCTAACAAGACCTCCATCAGGGCCCAACACCCCCTGGTTCTTTCTTATTTTCTTTTTTGTTTTCTTTTTCTTTTTATTTGCTTTTACTAATTTTTAATTATTAATATTATTATTATTTAATTAACAAACTTCTATTTTCATAATTAATTCAGAAAAAAATATTTTCTTATTATTATCATTATTATTAATTTCACTTTAGTTTAGTTATTTTATAAATAAATACTAACAAATTAATTAGTTAATTAGGTTAAATTTGACTTTTTTTCACAATAAATAAAATTAACATAGAACTAGGTTTTTGACAACTTTTAATTTCCTTTTCCTTTTTATTTTTATTAAAAACATAAAACCACAAAAATACTTTTTCTTTTAATTAATTAATTAATTAGTTATTAGGTTTAATATTTCATTAATTGCAAAAAAGGACAAATTCAATTCTTTTCTCAAAAAGGGTCAAAACCCTAAGACGTTCCCGATTTAATTTCTTTTCGCGCATTAATCTTTTTTATCATATTGATGTATCTGTTTCCGAGGATGTAATAGTTAATTAGGCTTTTATCGCTTTCTTTTATTTTCTCGCATTTATTTTCCAAACGGGTTATGTTTTTGGCGATGTATATACCCGCGCCTTGTAATAGCGTAGATTCAACTTTCCGCAATTTATTTTCCGCACTCTTAACTGTTAATAAGCATGCAAGACTTGTCTGAAAAATAAAAACAAAGCGTAGCTCACAAATAACATGTACAAGATAATCTTAACTGAATTTGACACACGTGCTCATGCCACTCCTAGGGTACGCCTCACTGGTTGCCTCGACGTGGTCATCAAGTATAGGGTGTTTTAGAGGTCGCCCTCCTGTCTAAAGATCCAGTTGCCTCGAAACGGTTGCCTCGGATAAAAAGGATCTAGGACATTAGGGTTGCCGCTAAGGCGCCCTACCATTGCTTTGGTGACCATATGTCCCTATAATCGAATTGACCCGAATAACTTCAACGACGGTGCTACCTACTTCTCAATAGTGGGATAGTACTGTCTAAAGGACTCTTACACAACTTAATTCCTTAGAGTAGGTAGATTTCTCCTGGGTACTTGCTCTTTCAAAAAACAAAAACATCTTTTCGCACTTACACTTTCAAAAAGTTTTCAAACAAACACTTCATACACTCTTGAGGACTGATACAAGAGTTACTTAGAAGTTTTTCAAACGAACTTTTTCAAAACCCACAAACACTTGAAAAGCAAACAATTTTTGAAAACATAGTGAGCAAGTACCTAAGAGCCCGTGGATAACCACAGATAGAAAGGGTGCTAACACCTTCCCTTTCTATAAATCTACCTCCTGAACCGAGAGACATCTCGAAAAGGAATTTTGCTGTGCTTTTGTCCTTTCCTTGTTGGAGAACATAAAAGACGGTGGCGACTCTTGCTTACTGCGACATTTCGCGAACCAGCTTTAAAACAGTCAGTTCTATTTCCACCGATCACAGAATTGGAGACTCTGCTGGGGATACTTAATAAGTGAGGTGTACCTTAGGATTAGACCACTCTTATGTTTTCAATTGCTTTCTTTGTTTGCTTTAATATTGAGGGCTTGCCTTGGAGTTTCATAGATCCTAACCCGGATCTGGGGGATACCTTTTAGAAGTAGCAACAAACTGTGAGGGAACTGTGCGGGGTATACCGACACGGTTGAAGCAGTTGCTACGTTGATGTGGCACTTTGGTGAGTACCGGTAACCCTTGAGTCAAGTCAAGGAGAGTACGGGGCCGCCGCGTGGTGTCATGAAGCATCAACTGACCTTAGGAACCTTACTTGACCATCCTGGCCTCTTTAGGGGTAGTGAGATGACCGACTTTGGTACAGTCCGAAGTTGGTAGATACTCGATACTACACTCATTGAGGGTTGTTTTCTTGGAATATTTTGATCGCCAGTTCAGTGGCTAAATCAAAACAATGAACATAGGAAACAACCCAATGATATTGAGCTCCTTAGAACCCGGTTACTTTTGATAGGACAGGTTTTGAGCCCACCAACTTCAAGAGGGTAGTACCCAAACTTCATGCTGGCCTAAACTCTAAGAGCTGTCTGGTGTGACTTGTGTGCCTTAAAACTTGAACTACTTGCATATTCTTATCTGACACACGAGTTTCTTGTAGGTTTTGTTTACAGTCCTTAATATGGGCTTATAACAGGGTTTACTTACATCACTCCACGCATAGCATAACATCATACCATCATACCATTGCGTACATCCTGCATAAGGACTAAC
Source organism: Vicia faba (assembly GCA_948472305.1). Classification (NCBI taxonomy): domain Eukaryota; kingdom Viridiplantae; phylum Streptophyta; class Magnoliopsida; order Fabales; family Fabaceae; genus Vicia; species Vicia faba. Next base: position 1,286,644,130 of record OX451738.1, on the reverse strand, counting down.
CCTTTTCAAGGATCTCAAGGGTCTGTGATGCAGGTCATGATTAACCGACTGTCTGGCAAGGGGAAAATGGGATTTATTTTCCTCTAGCCAAGGTTGATAACTTGAGTCAGGGGCTATGACCCTCTCGATATGGTGAGCCTTGACTCTTGAAGAAGGATTCTCAACAACACGAAGTTCCTTCAATCAAGCTACGAAATTCAAATTCTAACAAATTTTCTTGTTTACCCCACGAGATCCTTGAAAACATTGCATACATATATCATACATATCATTGCATAACAGGTACCCTTGTTACAGGTCACTTACCATCTTTGCTGTTTATTTTAGCAATGGCTTCCCAACAAGACAACCAGGATCTTCATGCTCAAGAGACTCGGTTCGGGGAGATCCTCCTAAATCTATCCAAGGGGCAGGAAGAGCTGAGAACACTCCTCACGGGGACTTTGGTCAGGAACAGTCCAGAAGATAGTAAGGATGAACGGCTGAAACATCTGCAAGCTAAGGTGGATACAATGAGAACCGAGATGATGGGGCAGATGACTCTCATTCAAGACTTAGCTCAAAGACAAGAAGAGCTCAGGGTCCTCGTCAACTAACTGCTTCGGGATAACCAACTGGGGCACACATCTAAGGTTGAAGAGCCAGTCATCATTAAATTCCCTTTGAGACAAGAAGACAAGGGAAAAGCTCCTCAACTTGCTTCAGGGTCACAAATTCAGCATCAACCTCACCAGCTTCAGCAAGACAGTATGAAGCAAGTAGTCAGGGTTGGAGACCAAACCGGTAATCAGCCCCCAAGAAGTCAAAGGTTTGGTTTGATGAATAGACCTCTCCGAGCTGCTACTACTTCACAGGTCCAATAACGACCTCGCCAAGAACAACGGGTTGATCAGAGCAAGCCAGACAAGCCTAGGAGGCAATTCACTCAGCTCAACATATCGCTGTTTCAAGCCTTACAACGCCTGTTGAGATTGAATCTGATCACATTAAGGGACCCTCCTAAGAATCCCAACACTTCCTCTTCCCGGTATAACCCGAGTATGAGATGTGCCTACCATTCTGACAGTCCTGGACACGACACCAACGACTGTTGGACTATGCAGAACAAGATCCAGGACCTGATTGATGAAGGAGCAGTGGAATTCACCCCAGATGGTCAGGTCGAGTTCTTCTACTATCCCTAGACGAGAAGACCTTTTGTTCATTGGAAGTTTCAAGTTGTATTTTCCTTTGCTTGTTCAAACATTTGTTCATGTCAAACTCTTTTACTTTATCAATGCATCGCATATGTCTGTTTTGAATCAATATATTCGCATTCGCTATATTAAAACTGCTTTCATTTTTTTTATGTTCAACTCTTGATTGATAATTCTAAGCCTTTTGAGGGAGGATGACAAAACGATACCACGATCTTTACAGTATGCTTTTGAATAGACCCCGCTGATGAGGTACAGGCATTATTTCAATTCCTAAACACTGGAGTCATAAGGAAGATAATCCCTCGTCAACCCCTTCGAGCCAAAGAAGTAGGAGTTTTCTGTTTAAACACGAATTGAAACCCTTAATCATAACCTGGGGCAGGGTAGTCTTCTCAGTTGATCCAGGTGCACAATGGATGACATCAAAGGAGTCCTTCTAAAGCAAAAGACAATGATGGTTCCGAACAATCATAAAGACAGGCATTCATCATCTCAAAATAAAAGCCCAATAAGTCAAAACCTATGAAGGAGACTTACAAAACTGGGGCATCCCGCTGACTGTAATCCCAAAAGAAACAGTTCAGCCAAAAAACAGGGATAACGAAATCAAAAAAAGAAAGAGGTCCTACAAACCCTCAACAAAAAAAATGACTGCCTATTCAAAATAAATTGTCAAAATCCGAACCATCACCAGAATATCAAAGCAAAGACTCGAACAAAACCTAATGCACGATTAACTGAGTTTAGGATCGAAGAACATCACGAAGAGTGGGTGGGTACAAATACTTTGAGCCTTTATCCTTTGTTTCTTAAACCGTGAACCAGGCCACATTATAACCCTTAAAAGTCCTAGCTGAAGCACGGGTTAGTTCGAAAGCATACTGGTACGAAAGGTATCCTGACTCCTTAAGGCTCGCTGTAAAATTTTGAGTTGACATCACATTTTACAAAATTCGCTTGTTTTACTGAAAAATGCATTTTCAAAAACGTCAAGACAGACATAAGCTTTGCATTTTTAAATAACATTGTTTGCATATGGCTATTTGTTCGAACAGCAGAGAAATTCGCACGATGAATATCTAGTGAACAAAAGCACTTCCAACCAAGGGGCATGGCATGATCATTGTCCATCATCTGGGGCAGTTAAGTCAAGATTCAGAGAATATCTCAAATGCCAACAAAGCCAAGGGGCAAATCTCAGCCTGAGTCACTTGAGGCATTGGACACGAATTCCAACAACGAATCTTGCACGACCAAACGTCTTCTGGTGGTATGGCAATACAACGCTACTGACAATGACAACTCCCTACGCCCTGAGAACGTAGACATAGTCGAAAAAATACTACGCATAATCAAAGACCTGCTAGGTTGACACACTTAGGCCAAAATAAGGGCTTCCCGGCGAACCAAAAGGGTTCGGGCAAAATAAGGGACGAAAATGGAAAACTTGTACACCCGGCAAGTCGAAAACCTAAAAAGGCGGCTTGGGCAAAAATGGGTATCCCGGTGGATTGAAAACCCGAAAGGGCGGTCCAGGCAAAAGTTAGGGATCACCGTGTACGACTATGTCCCGGCATCTCGTCACTTTCCTATCAGAAGAAGGTTTGTCCATCAGCAACTATCAGCACCTCACAGGTCTTCTTCTCCCACTGAAGCTGGGGCAATAAGAAGTGTCTGAACTGTACAAGCTACTCTGTCCACCAAGGTACTGAAGTATATATTCAGCTAAAGAATATGACCAAGATACCTCCACTCCCCACAGAGTAAGGCAAGAATCAACAATACTCTCCCCCGAGCAGAGTTGGTCCCTCATCAGCCCAAAAAGGCACAGTATCTCCAGCAAGTCAGCAACACTCTCCCCAAGCAGAGTTAGCCTATCGTCAGCCTTAAGGAAGTTGGGCATCCCTAGAAAATCTCAATATTCCCCAGCGGAATATACAGATGTTCCTAAGCAAGCATCCCCGACAGTCTTAATATAAGATTGTTCCCCGGTGGAATATCAGGCACCCCAGTGGAGCCATTCCCCCAGTACAGTCCAAAAGTTTCCCCAGGAGAGTTGAATCAATCTCCCCAGTAGATTTTGGAAGCTTATCCCCAGTAGATTCTGGAAGCTTATCCCCAGTAGATTCTGGAAACTTACCCCCCGCAGAGTACAAACATCTCTCCCCGACCATATTCAAAGGTTGTTCCCCACCAGAGCTTATAACTGGGTTATCCTCAGCTAATCACCACGGAAAGATCGTCCTCAACGAAGTTCTTCCTATCCCCAATGGAGTTCATGAAATCCTCAACAAAACTTATCAAAGGAAACCCCAGCGGAGTTATCATCAAAACCTCAGCGAAGTATCTCTTCCCACAGAGTAATTCCCCACAGAATAATCTCTTCACCAAGTTTATTTCCCAACGCAGTCATCTTCTCCTACCGGTTTATTCTTGCAATCATTATCCCCAGCGGAAACGAAGAACTCTAATCTTCAAACATTAGCCTAGGATTCAGCAAACTCCCGACATTCGTCAATGATTTATTTTCCCAGACAAAGATACATTCATAAACATCACATTATCATACCTCATGATACATGCATATACGCATCATAACACAGAATCTCATCATGACATCATGCATCTCATACATCATGACATTGCATATAACTAACGTTTTGCCTTTTCAGGAAAAAGGTCAATCCAAAGATGATTACTATCAACTGTCGCAATTCCAGATTCAATTCCTGTATCTAGCCAGGGCATATCTGTGAGCAATTGATTATGGATTCGATACCTGTATCCAGCCAGGGCATATCTGCATAAAGAGTTTAGAGATTCGATACCTGTATCCAGCCAGGGCATATCTGTAAATGACTAATTCCAGATTCGATACCTGTATCTAGCCAGGGCATATCTGTGAGTGATTGATTGTAGATTCGATACCTGTATCCAGCCAGGGCATATCTGCATGAAGAGTTTAGAGATTCGATACCTGTATCTAGCCAGGGCATATCTGTGGGCGACTAGTTCCAGATTCGATACTTGTATCTAGCCAGGGAATATCTATGGGCGACTAGTTCCAGATTCGATACCTGTATCCAGCCAGGGCATATCTGTAGACGACCAATTCCAGATTCGATTCCTGTATCTAGCCAGGGCATATCTGTGAGCAATTGATTGTGGATTCGATACCTGTATCCAGCTAGGGCATATCTGCATAAAGAGTTTAGAGATTCGATACCTGTATCCAGCCAGGGCATATCTGTAAATGACTAATTCCATATTCGATACCTGTATCCAGCCAAGGCATATCTGTAGACGACTACTTCCAGATTCGATACCTGTATCTAGCTAGGGCATATCTGCATGAAGAGTTTGAGGTTCCAGATTCGATACCTATATCTATCCAGGGCATATCTGTGAGTGATTGATTGTAGATTCGATACCTGTATCCAGCCAGGGCATATCTGCATGAAGAGTTTAGAGATTCGATACATGTATCCAGCCATGGAATATCTATAGACGACTAATTCCAGATTCGATACCTGTATCTAGCCAGGGCATATCTGTGAGTGATTGATTGTAGATTCGATGCCCTGTATCCAGCCAGGGCATATCTGCATGAAGAGTTTAGAGATTCGATACCTGTATCCAGCCAGGGCATATATGTAGACGACTAATTCCAGATTCGATACCTGTATCTAGCCAGGGCATATCTGTGAGTGATTGATTGTAGATTCGATACCTGTATCCAGCCAGGGCATATCTGCATGAAGAGTTTAGAGATTCGATACATGTGTCCAGCCAGGGCATATTTGTAGACGACAAATTCCAGATTCGATACCTGTATCTAGCCAGGGCATATCTGTGAGTGATTGATTGTATATTCGATACCTGTATCCAGCCAGGGCATATCTGCATGAAGAGTTTAGAGATTCGATACCTGTATCTAGCCAGGGCATATCTGTAGACGACTAATTCCAGATTCGATACCTGTATCTAGCCAGGGCATATCTGTGAGTGATTGATTGTAGATTCGATACCTGTATCCAGCCAGGGCGTATCTGCATGAAGAGTTTAGAGATTCGATACTTGTATCCAGCTAGGGCATATCTGTAGACGACTAATTCCAGATTCGATACCTGTATCTAGCCAGGGCATATCTGTGAGTGATTGATTGTAGATTCGATACCTGTATCCAGCCAGGGCATATCTGCATGAAGAGTTTAGAGATTCGATACCTGTATCCAGCCAGGGCATATCTGTAGACGACTAATTCCAGATTCGATACCTGTATCTAGCTAGGGCATATCTGTGAGTGTTTGATTGTAGATTCGACACCTGTATCCAGACAGGGCATATCTGCATGAAGAGTTTAGAGATTCGATACCTGTATCCAGCCAGGGCATATCTGTAGATGACTAATTCCAGATTCGATACCTGTGTCTAGCCAGGGCATATCTGTGAGTGTTTGATTGTAGATTCGATACCTGTATCCAGCCAGGGCATATCTGCATGAAGAGTTTAGAGATTCGATACCTGTATCCAGCCAGGGAATATCTGTAGACGATTAATTCCAGATTCGATACCTGTATCTAGCCAGGGCATATCTGCATGAAGAGTTTAGAGATTCGATACCTGTATCCAGCCAGGGCATATCTGTAGACGATTAATTCCAGATTTGATACCTGTATCTAGCCAGGGCATATCTGCATGAAGAGTTTAAAGATTCGATACCTGCATCCAGCCAGGGCATATCTGTAGACAACTAATTCCATATTCGATACCTGTATCTAGCCAGGGCATGTCTGTGAGCGATTGATTGTAGATTCGATACTTGTATCTAGCCAGGGCATATCTGCATGAAGAGTTTGAAGATCAACCCTTGTAATAGGCCAGGAAATTATCTTTCTTTCTCAAGTACGCAAGTTCTCGCTAAGGAATCTCTTACGCGATCGACACCCCCGGATGGCATCTATAAGCCCATTCCCGACAAGGTTCTGTCACATATCCAGATGGCATCTATAAGCCCATCCTCCTATCCATCATCTCTCCAAATGGCATCTATAAGCCCATTCCCGATATCACATTGCTGATACCACACTATGCGAGTGCAAATTTCTGGGCACTCTAGTGTTCAATCATCTTCCACCTTCGGATCATGAAAGGCACGCTAGCCAATCTACATCCTCAGGTCTAAGAAGATTGAACAGGGGCAACTGTTGTACCCCAAAATTTGCCCTCCCATATTCTTCAAGGTTTATCAAGAATCATCTTCAAATGGTTCAAGATGTCTCAAGGGTTGTACAGTCCAAATGCCTCCTAAGCCAATCAAAATTAGGGGTTTGGTTTCTTCAAAGAATTTGAGGTTTTCAATGGTCCAATCAAGTCCCATGTGCCCATATACATTGTCAAGCATCTACATATCAAGTCTCAAGACTCACAGGGTCAAATTGCACAGTCAAAAGCCCTATTTGGTTCACAATCAACTGTAGGGGTAAAATGGTCATTTGGCAGTCAAAAGTCAAAATTTTTGGTCAACATCTTATTTTGAGCTCACAATCATCATTTGATCAAGTCTTGATCATGATTCCTCAAGCATGGCTCAAAAATCATCAAGATGCAAAAGTTTTTATTTTTGGACAGTAGAAAAGTCAACTGTAACTTGACCAAGGCATAAATTTTTCATGGTTCATCAGAAAAATTCCATCCAATGCTCATTTTAAAGGGGATGATATTTCCTACAACTCATCTTCACATTCCAAGTCCAAGAAATGCTCTCACAAAAAGTTATCAATTTCTACATTATAGGTCAATTTCAAAAGTCAACAAAAAGGCATTTTAAGTCAAAGACCATAACTTGAGATTGGTAAATCCAAATGACATGGGACCAAAGGCATTGGTTAGAGGACTTCAAGACCTTTCCAAAATGTCCAAGAACATGTTCATATGATCCAAATTGAGCAATATATGCATTGGAGAAGTTGGGAAATTTTCATGAATTTGCAAAAGTCAACCATCCTTAAAACTTCAATTTTTGACAAAAGGGCCCACTTTCTTCCACTTGATTCAGCCTTTTCATGCCACACACGTGTCCCATGATTAATTTCAGGATCAAACATTTACTTTTCCATTTTATTTAATTTTTATTGATTTAATTCATTTTAAATCCATAATAATTCAAATAAAATCTAAAAATTAATGGAATAGCATCTTTGTGATTTGAATAGCTTTTATATGTCATATGCCAGCTAACCAACTCATGCTAAGCCTTTTTTGTGCATAAAATCCTAGATTTGAACAAAATATGGAAAGTTCTTCAATGGTGGTCAACCAAATCTCCAAACTTCAATACACCAAGATTAAGGCCCAACTTTTGACCTAATTTTGTTCCCATATATGCAAGCAAGCCAACCCTAATGCTATTCACGTAAGAACTGCTGCAAAAAGCCATAATCACATTCAAAAAATCCAAGGAAAAAGTGAAAACTGTTTGCTATCTTCCAAGCCAATTCAAGGCGTTTCAGTGATCCAAATACATTGCTAGCATCCCTAGGAACGGAGTGGAATCAAAATTAAGGGCTAACACTCAAAGAACACGCAAGAACAGTGTCACGGTTTGAACAATTTTTTCAGAATCACATCTCATTATTCATGTGCATTTAACATGATTTGTTGTTGGTTTTGTGTTGTATGAGTCCATAGGAAGCTAATGATGCAGGTTAATTAGATTATGATGCACGGAATCAAGAATCACCATTGAAGAAATCTAGGGTTCCTAAGCTTGAAATTTGGGGATTTCCAGCACAGGAAAAATTAGACCTTCTCACGCATATGATTGGATTCGTTGCAACCCGACGAATCTAGAACCACCCTCGCGAACAATTTATGTACAGCACACGCCTATTCGCTATTTTCTGTAGATGCAGGTTGTGGGGGTTAAAAACCCCCGCTATTTGATTTGTATTTTGCAGGTTTCAGCGAAGAAGACAAGACGTGGAAGCGTGGGAGTGGAGCATTCAAACTACGCGCGTTTTTTGTTTCTCTTTCCAGCATATGCGTTGTTTTATATGTTATTTTTTATTGCCTATTATAATGACAAATACAGGCGCTTGGCTTAGTGGAAGATGATGTGGTTGGTCACCATTGGGACCTGGGTTCGATTCCCAGGTCCACCCAAACATTGTTTCTATTTTTTTCTAATGTGATTGCATGCAGGATTCCTCATGATGTCCACCATGTGCCTCCACCCAACAACGCGCCATGTGTCCTTGTGCATCAATCTAATGGTCCAGATGGGAGGACTATGGTATTCCTGGTCAACGCGTATCTGGACAATCCCAGAAGTCAACAAAGGCTTAAGCTTAATGGGCTGGAAATTTGCTAACAAGACCTCCATCAGGGCCCCCTGGTTCTTTCTTATTTTCTTTTTTGTTTTCTTTTTCTTTTTATTTGCTTTTACTAATTTTTAATTATTAATATTATTATTATTTAATTAACAAACTTCTATTTTCATAATTAATTCAGAAAACAATATTTTCTTATTATTATCATTATTATTAATTTCACTTTAGTTTAGTTATTTTGTAAATAAATACTAACAAATTAATTAGTTAATTAGGTTAAATTTGACTTTTTTTCACAATAAATAAAATTAACATAGAATTAGGTTTTTGACAACTTTTAATTTCCTTTTTATTTTTATTTTTATTAAAAACATAAAACCACAAAAATACTTTTTCTTTTAATTAATTAATTAATTAGTTATTAGGTTTAATATTTCATTAATTGCAAAAAAGGACAAATTCAATTCTTTTCTCAAAAAGGGTCAAAACCCTAAGACGTTCCCAATTTAATTTCTTTTCGCGCATTAATCTTTTTTATCATATTGATGTATCTGTTTCCGAGGATGTAATAGTTAATTAGGCTTTTATCGCTTTCTTTTATTTTCTCGCATTTATTTTCTAAACGGGTTATGTTTTTGGCGATGTATATACCCGCGCCTTGTAATAGCGTAGATTCAACTTTCCGCAATTTATTTTCCGCACTCTTAACTATTAATAAGCATGCAAGACTTGTCTGAAAAATAAAAACAAAGCGTAGCTCACAAATAACATGTACAAGATAATCTTAACTGAATTTGACACACGTGCACATGCCACTCCTAGGGTACACCTCACTGGTTGCCTCGACGTGGTCATCAAGTATAGGGTGTTTTAGAGGTCGCCCTCCTGTCTAAAGATCCAGTTGCCTCGAAACGGTTGCCTCGGATAAAAAGGATCTAGGACATTAGGGTTGCCGCTAAGGCGCCCTACCATTGCTTTGGTGACCCAATGTCCCTATAATCGAATTGACCCGAATAACTCCAACGACGGTGCTACCTACTTCTCAATAGTGGGATAGTATTGTCTAAAGGACTCTTACACAACTTAATTCCTTAGAGTAGGTAAATTTCTCCTGGGTACTTGCTCTTTCAAAAAACAAAAACATCTTTTCGCACTTACACTTTCAAAAAGTTTTCAAACAAACACTTCATACACTCTTGAGGACTGATACAAGAGTTACTTAGAAGTTTTTCAAACGAACTTTTTCAAAACCCACAAACACTTGAAAAGCAAACAATTTTTGAAAACATAGTGAGCAAGTACCTAAGAGCCCGTGGATAACCACGGATAGAAAGGGTGCTAACACCTTCCCTTTCTATAAATCTACCTCCCGAACCGAGAGACATCTCGAAAAGGAATTTTGTTGTGCTTTTGTCCTTTCCTTATTGGAGAACATAAAAGACGGTGGAGACTCTTGCTTACCGCGACATTTCGCGAACCAGCTTTAAAACAGTCAATTCTATTTCCACCGATCACAACATGTAATATACATGACTATTTTTTTTTGAAAAATGTATTTGAAAGAAAAGAAAGACAATGAACACAAATATTTGAATGCAAAAAAGTACATTGTACTGAATGATCATATAATTAGATGAACATAAATAAAACCCTTGACAAATGGACCAAAGTGCCCCGGGCCAGGCACATGGCTTAAAAGTCATTGTTAAACATTACAGACAAAATGTTCTTAAATTGAAAGAAAATCAGTAACAAGTAGATACTACTCAATGAAGGAGATGGGCTCAAAGTCCTTTGCATGCCAATTCTTCAGCTCCGTTATAGTTGGATACACCCAATCTTCAAAGGCAGCTTCTTCATCAGAATCACCCACGTTGATTTCATGGCTTCCAATGTGGAAAGGTGGCTTTCCAGCATGAGCACGCCTCACTTCCTTCTGAACTTTGATGGTGAAGCCTAAACCAAACTTGTCCGCTTTAAATGGGATATCGAGGAGTTTCCCCCAAGTATCACATCTTCCTTCTTCAATTGCCATGCGTGCATCTTTGACTGAAACCATCTTCGGCACAACCTTAACAGCTTTAGACTCATCAGAGGAACATTTGGTAGCAGCAATCATTGGTGGCATGACTTCAAAGGCTTGATACGGGGTCTCAATGAATTCTCCATCCATCTCTATGTATTTGAACGAGTTAAGGTGGCTTACCATAAAATCTTCTTCTCCACAGACGGTGACTATTCATCCCTTGACTGGATATTTGAGTTTCTGATGGAGAGTTGAAGTCACTGCCCCATCTTTATGGATCCACGGGAGACCCAACAGACAAGAATAGGCAGGACGGATATCTATAATGTAGAAGGTAGAGTTGAAGATTTTTGATCCTACCTTGATTGGAAGATCTACTTCCCCATGAACTGTCCTCTTTGATCCATCGAACGCCCTTACAATGATACCACTTAGCTTCAAGACTAAACCTTCACAGTTAAGATGGTCTAAAACCCCCTTGGGTAATACATTCAGGGAAGAACCAGTGTCGACTAGCATATGTGCTAAGGTAGTCCCTTTGCACTCGACAGAAACATGTAAAGCTTTATTATGATTCTTCCCAAGAGGTGTTAAGTTAGCATCTGAAAATCCCAAGCCATTATCAGCTGTCACGCTAGCTACACAATTCTCAAATTGGTCCGTTGTTGTATCATGGGGGACAGGAGCCTTTTTCAGGAATTTGATTAATGTCCGAGCATGGGCATCAGAACAAAGCAGCAAGGACAACATTGAAATCTTAGAAGGGGTTTGCCCCAACTGTTCAACAATCTTGAAGTCGCTTCTTTTTATGATATTTAAGATCCCGTCCATCTCACGAGCGAAGGGTTCTTCATCAGCAATGTCCTTGGAGAGTATTTCAGTTATAACCGGCTCAACAACTTTTTCCTTCCCTCTTGTATCGGTACTTGGCTTGGCAGTAGTAATGCAAATGGGCGCTTTTGTAAAAACTGGTGGTGAGATATTGGGTGAAAATATTCTCCCAGTTCTAGTTACTTTGCTTGAGCCAACTATGTTACAAATATTGTCATCTTTTTCTTCTTCGATCCAAGCGTCTTGTTTAATCCCATGATAAAACACCTCAACACCATAGTTCCATGGCACTTCCTTGTTTGAAGAATAAGGAATCGGTCCGGGATTGGTAATTATTAAGGGAGCAATAGTGGGTTCATTTGAAATCCTAATAGGACCTTTGGAGGTGATCCTAAGAGGCTTGTTTGAGATGGTAATAATGGAAAGGTCTTCACATTTGTTAATCAAACTTTTGGCAAGCAGAGTCTTCTCAAATAGAATTTTATGGCTATCCATCAGGCGTTGTATGCCTTTCTTCAGCCCTTCACATCCATTGAGTTGTTGGGTACAGTAAAGACAGTCTTTTACACAGCCAGGGAAAATCCCAGCTTTCAACAAGTTCTTTTTGATGATATTCAGCGGAGTGATCAATTCTTCAACAGAGGCAACAAAAATTGTATCTTCAACAACATTATTACTCTTGTCATGTTTCAGCATAGGTGCGGTGATTACATTCAGAGTTGGAGAAGGATCAAACTCAATGGTTTTGTTATCAATCAAATCCAAGATTTTATCTTCAAGGCCCAACACTGGTCAGTCTCATGCCCTGGGCTGCTTGAGTGGTAAGCACATTTAGCATTAGGATTATACTTTGGGGACGAGGTATCAGGTTTGGCAGGAGGGTCGCGCAATGTCACTAAATTAGCCTTGAGAACATGTTGTAAGGCTTGAGACAATGACATGCCTAACCTCGTAAATTATCTTCTTGGAGTTTCAAAACATTGATGATTTGCAGATGGTCTTGGAGTAGGAGTTAGATTGGAGATTCAGACGACATTGACAGGCAGATGATCATTCTTCTTTGTAAGGGCCCTTTCCCCGTACACAACATTGACTTCCTTCTTTGAAGCAAAAGGTTTCTTGATAGGATTGGAAGTGGAGGTAGATGCCATAAAGATATTTCCACTTTTAATGCCGCTTTCAACTCTTTCACTGGTTAAGATTAATTCGGTGAAACCAGAAGAAGTGCAGCCAACCAACAGATTAAAGAAAGGACCAGATAAAGTTCCCATGAACATGTCAATGTTCTCCCTATCAGTCAAGGGTGGTTGAACCCTATTGGAGAGGTCTCTCCACTTTTATGCATATTCCTTAAATCCTTCGTTCTTTCCCTTGGTCATATCTTGCAACTGAACCCTCATTGGCGCCAAGTCGGTGTTATACCGATACTGATGGTAGAAGGCGGTAGCTAAATCCTCCCAAGTATTGATAAGGGAACCATCCAACTGATAAAAGCATTCAAGTTGCGTTCCAGCCAAGCACTCTTGGAAAAAGTGAACCCAGAGCTTCTTATCAGTAGTGTGCGGCTGTATCTTGCGCACATAAGATTTCAGATGAAGTTTTGGACAAGAAAATCCATCATACTTTGCAAAGACTAATATTTTGAATTTGTGTGGAATGACTACCCCATATATTAAACCTAAATCATCAAAATCTAAATCGGGGACGACTTGGATTTCAACAGCTTTCAATCTGTCTTCTAACTGCTTATACTTGATATCGGCGGGTGGATACTGCTCATCGAAATAATCATCAGTAGATACTTGATCATTAACACAGTCATCTTGAGTACTCTTGGCCTCACCAATCTGGTTCTCGTCCTCTTCAGATGAGTCTTCTCCTACTGGGATCTGACGGACTGTCTCCTTGAACCTTCTACCCATGTTGAGTAGAGCTTTCTTCTTGGGCTTCTTCTTAAATGCCATTAATGCCATCATATCTTGCTGCCCCTTGGATATGGCTAGTAGAGTTTCTTGGAATTGAGAGTTTTGTGCTTGGTGATCCTTCACAGTTTTCTCTAGATCCATCTTGCTGAAATAAACAACAGAAAGATAAGGAAACCTGTTATGCGAAAACCTGGCATGTTATGATGCATGGAATATGTATATGCAAATGATTTCAAGGATTAATGAGATTTAAATTTGTATAGACAAAATAATGAACAAACTTAAATTTTCATTAAACAATTCAAGAAATATTACATCATGCCTCTTGGGCTTACAAAATAACTTTCTAAGATGAAAAGACTGAACACATCCTCTTCGGTGCGAGATAGGCGTTCACACTTTTCTCTTCTTGTAGCTGCTTCGTAAGCTCCAAGACCCTCTTCTAACTAGCATATAATTTAGCCTCAAAAGTATCTCGTTCTTCCTTCAGTTGAATCCAACCATTTTGCAAGTCTTCGAGAGAGGTAGGCATGTCGAGATGGAGGATGGTGTACGAGACATATCCTTCAACCACAGACTCCATGATGACTGGTAAGATGGAGAGATAAGGCATCACAAGTTTCTGAGCACGAGCTCGTACCCACTTAAGGTAAGGCTCAAGGGGAATGGAATTCTTGTGTCCCAGCGTCTTGCTATCCACCTTGTTCACCATCCTCCAAGCTCGGATAAATCTCTGGAGGTAGCTTTGATTATCATTCTGGTAGTCGAATACCACTCGTTGGATAAGCATCTCATGTGGACCATCCCTTTGGGCATAACCAAACTGCCGTAAGGCTAAGCCGGGGTTGTAAGTGATACCTCCTCTAATGCCAAGCAAGGGGAAATTAGGGAATTCTCCACAATGGTCAATGATAGTAACATTCTCCAAATATCAGAAACACCAATGAATATCTGAATGTATAAGCGTCATTAACCTATGGGACCACCTCAAACCTTGTTCGTTCTTCAACACAGATCGAGGAAGATGCGAAATAAACCATCTTGCTAAGAGAGGAGTGCAACACATGAGGATCCCTCTTTTCCTCATAGTGCGAGAGTAAAGAATGAAGGATATCCCTCAACAAAGTAGGCACTGGATTAGGAGACATGAAGATTTTGACAGCGTTTACATCTATGAGTTGGTCAGGGTTTGGAAACAAAACCATCCCATAGATGAGAAGGGCCACAATTTCTTCAAAAGCTTGTAAGTCTAAGGAGTTCTAACAATCTTGAGCTTTCTAAAATAAGAACTTGGCTAAGAAACCTTTGACACCACTCCTTGTTTCCCAATTAGTTGTGATATCAGATTGTTGCAAGTGTAGTGCTTGGGCAATCTCCTCTGGTTTTGGATCTCTTTCTGTACTATTGAAGGGTAGTTGTGAGAATTCTTCTAGAGTAGGCACAAGTTGATAATCGGGAAAAGTGAAGAAATGGTGTAGAGGATCAAAGAATTGGAAAATCACCTTCATCATATCTTCATCAGTGTTGGAGGTAACCAAGTTTAGGAAGCGACCATGTCTTTCGGTGAATGAATAGTTCTCAGGGACCCTTGATGCTAACTCTTTGAGTCGAGGAGGGATCCTTACAAGATTGACTTGAATGGTTTTCCTGCGAATAGAAGTCATGTCCTACAAAACAGAACAAAGATAAATCCCAAAAATCCTTGAAATGGTTAGTGAGAATGAGTATGATGTTATGATGTTTATGATGTCATGTACAAGTAAATATATACAAACAAGACAAACAAGTCCTTAGGTTTAGGCTTGCATGGAGTCTCATAGGTAAGTACCCTCTTGAAGTTTAGTTGGCTCAAACCTGTCCTAGAAATAGTAACCGGGTTCTAAAGGATCCCAATATCACTGGTTTGTCTTCTCGGGCAATGTTTCAGCGCAAGCCTCTTTCACGGTGACGGAAATATCCCAAAAAGCCAAAATCAATGAGTGTAGTATCGAGTATCTACCAACTTCGGACTGCACCAAAGCCGATCATCTCACTATGTCTTAATGGCCAAGTTGGTCAAGTAAAGGTTCTAAAGTCAATTAGTGCTTCATGACATCACTCAACGGCCCCGTATTCTCCTTGACTACTCAAGGGATACCGATACCCATAAATATGTCACACTAATGTAGCTATTTCTTAGACCATGTCGGTATAGCCCGCACAGTTTCAACAATGTATTACTACATACCTATAATGTATCCCAAATCCAGGTAGAGGATTTAAGCCCAAACAAAGAACCAAAATTTAAAGCAAACAAATCAAACAATGAAAGTAAGTAAAGGTGATCTAGCCCTAAGGTAACCCCACTTTTAAGTTAATTCCCCAACAGAGTCGCCAGTTCTGTGATACGGTAGGAGAATTGACTTGGGGGTTTTGCGTTTTATCGCAAACGTTACGGTTAGCAAGAGTCGCCACCGACTTTTCTTTTATCCAAAAGGAAAGGTTGAAAAGAACAGGAAAGACGTTTGAGATTATTTCTTGAGTTCAGGGGGTAGATTATGAAAAGGGAAGGTGTTAGCACCCTCTTCATCCATAGTTATCTATGGGCTCTTAGTTGCTTGCTAGATCATTTGCTTTTGTTTGAAAAATGTGCTTTGTGTTGTTTTTGAAAGTATTTTGAAAAGGCGTCATCGTTTAGGCAAACTTTGTAATAGTTCTCGTTCGTAAGAACGTATACGAAGTGTTGAGCTTTTGAAAAGGTTTCAAGTTTGGGAGATGTTTTGAAAGTGTTTTTGAAAGTGTTTTTGAAAGTGTTGGTGTTTGTTTTGAAAATTAGCAAGGAGGTTTGATTAGAAAATGAGCAAGCAACTAGGAACAATCTACCTACTCAAAAGTCTTAGTTCATTTCTTCCTTTCTTTTGATATTGCTATCTTACCATTGATTTGGTAAGAAGCCCTATCTTTGGATGTAAAGGGACGGGCGTGGGTCATCGTATAGCCATGATAACAATGTTGTGAAATATCTTAGCAATTCTTTGAGGGACTAAGATCATTTTGAAAGGCAACTTTGATAGCGTCATCGAGGGACTATGATCTTGTATTTTCGATTGCTTTTTGCTAAGATATCCCACATGCATAATATGGACATTTTTATAAGGCAACAAAGTGGAATTACCCTAAGGGTGCAAGTGTGCAAGTGTGTTGATTTACATGCATTATTTTGTCTTGAATTAGAGTTTGCTAACTTGTTGATTTTATCTTTCCATAGAAAACCCCTAATTTACTAGCATTTATATATAAAGCATTAAATTGCGGAAAATAAAAATACTAAGCTATTACATCATTAGGGTAGGGGGTATACAAATTTACAAATGGGAGATTTGCAAGAAAATTAAATCTAATTAACTATTACAACCATATTGAATAAATGTGCAAGAATTGAATAAAGAATGCAAAAATGCAAACGGGTAAATAATTGATTTTATTTGATTTTATGAAAGGTTTTAACCTAAACTTAATTGAGAAAATATTTAATGAAAAATTAACTAAAATTAACTTAAACTAATTAAGAAACGAAATTAATTTAAAATGATTTTTTATGAAAAGGTTTTAAATAATGAAAATAACAATGAGAATTGACTAATTAAAAAGAAACCTAACTTCTAAATTAATTTTAATTTACAAGAAATAATGTAATAATTAACCCAAGTCTAAACATTAATTATTGTTAAAAAAGGAATTAATTTGTTAAAAGAAAATATTTTGGTCTTTTGTTTTATGAAGAAAAATAAGATATTAATGAGCATTTTTAAATATGTAAATAAATAAAATACATTTTTGGATTTTTATTAATAAAAATGATAATAATAATAACAATAATAATAATAATAATAATAATAATAATAATAATAATAAAAAATAAAAGTAATATGAAAAATAAAAATAAAACAGAAAAAGAAATAGAAATAAAAAGGTCAGGGGTGCAAAAATGAGACTGGGGTATGAAGAAGCAAACAAATAGTCAGGCCCAAAGTTGGAGGTCTAGCGCTGCAAACAAAATCAAAAAGGAAGTGAAAAATATGAAAAACAGGCAAAAGGGTACCACTGGGGCTCGAACCCAGGTCCCTAAGGTAACATGCGCGCGCTTTAACCACTGAGGTAGTGATACATCCGTTAACTTAAACAAAACTATAAATTTATGATACAAGTTCTGCCCTAAATATACTTCATCTTCAACCTCCAGCCAAAGGATCTGTAACTTATTCAATACTCATCCATTCACAAAACTTCCAACATCAAACTTGTTAGAAATCTTCTCACGATTCTGAATATGTAAATAACTTAATCTAATTCTCAAAGATGAGCATCAATTTCTAACAGTATCAAATTTTGACCTAAATATTTTCATATGTTCAAACTCAAAATTCTCCCTACTCAAGCAACATAAATGAAATCTATGGACATGTATATTTTCAGGGAAATGATGTCTACATTTTATCTTCACAAATGCAAACCTAACAATGCCTAAATAATGAGATAGAAGTTCAATAAAAATACCTAAAAACTAGAAATCGTTAAATGAGTTTGAACTTGTTTCAAGTGATGGTGATGATCAGGCTAGCTTCCTTGAACCTCTAGGAAGCTAATGCAATAGCTGGCTTGAACTGAGCGTGGCTGGAATGGTCTGGAGACATCCAACTGCAATGCTCTATTTTTGAACTTGGAAGTTGATGAAGATGATGTTACAGGCAGAAAACAGGGACAAGGATGGTTTGTATTTGATGTGAGAAAGCTTTTGAAACTAAAAGGCCAAGAAACACACGAGGGAAATGGAAGTTTGAAGTTATTGGTCAGAATGTGCAACAATGGTGGTTTGTGATGCAATTCTGAGTTTGGGGGAGTTTGAGAGCTTGTGTATTCGTGTGTTAGCTTGTAAATAACTTGCATGGTTATATGAAAGAGGTTAGTGTACTTGGGGTGGTCAGAAGCACAAGATATAGAGTTATGGCTATGTTACTTGATTTTGAAGAAAATTGGAAATCACGGTTTCAAGGTATAGTACAAGCATGGCCTGAGTTGTTAGAGGCTCTAGACAAGTTTCTTATGGCTTTTAGATTATGTGTGATAAGAAGAAACAAGTGCAAAGCTCGAGACAAGTTAACTTTATGATTAAAGCCTCTTTAAAAGAATGGAATGGTAACTTTGTTCCATAAATGGAAATTCAACTTGGACAATGGCTCAAATGCTTGGATCAAAGCTCTAACAACTGTGTAAACATTTAATTATGAAGTGACAAACAAGTTTGAGGCCTACAAAGCAAAGATTATGCAGCCTAGGCTTGGATTTGAATTCTTGTTCATCATGAAATGGCTTGTAATTCAAGTTTGAAAACCCTAACTTCTTGTATTTGATTCTCCTTGATCAAACATGATCTCAATTAGTTCTTGGACATTTTGGAAAGCTTGTAACATCCTCTATAACCTCAATGTTGGTAATTTTTGAAAATTCCTCTTGGAACTATGTGAAAAATTGCCATGAAGTTAGGTCAAAATCCTGCATTTATAGGAGAAGTTGTGTTCTACAATGTTTTATATCTCATTAAGATCTACAAATTTCATGTTGATAGTTTCCTTTGAATCATCTTGCATCATGGTTAAAAATTGACTCAAATTTGTGAAGAAATATGAATTTTTAAACACTTAGAAAAATTTCTGTTTAGAAATTTCGATTTTTCAAAATGAAATCTTGACTTTTTGATTTCTTGATGAACAAGTTTCATATTTTGACATGTTTTGATGAATTATGATCTTTGATGCTTGATTTTGACCAAAAAGTCAAAGTTTAACTTTTCAGTGTACAATTGACTTTTGATCAGTTGACTGAAAATCAACTATCAATCAATTGATCTTGAGGGATGTTTTGAGCCATGCCATTAGTTAAAAATTATGCAATTGAATCTTTGAGATC
The DNA here is from genome assembly GCA_948472305.1 of Vicia faba. Lineage (NCBI taxonomy): Eukaryota > Viridiplantae > Streptophyta > Magnoliopsida > Fabales > Fabaceae > Vicia > Vicia faba. Next base: position 1,286,624,872 of record OX451738.1, on the reverse strand, counting down.
ATGTCTCCAACCAATCAACCATTTTCTAGGTCAAAAATCAGAAATTGCACTTCCTCAGTCAAACCCCTAATTTTGACCATTTTGCCCTTTTGATGATCTGATCAAATTTCTCGAGGAATTGTGGTCCAAACTTGATCAAGTGACATATATGAGTATATAATGTTGATATGGATAAAAAATTATGAAGTTCGACTATAAATTGACCACAGTTGACTTTTTCCCTAATACAGTTGATTTTTAGGTCAACTGATCAATTAACTGAGCAAAAATGTGAAGGGGTGAAAAACACAAGAAGGGGGGGTTGAATTGTAAAACTGGAATCTTAAAGCAATTGACAAGATATTTTTATCCTGGTTCGTTTGATCTCAAACTACTCCAGTCCACCCGTCAAGGTGATTTCGCCTCTCTCCAACGAGGTCTTAATTCACTATATTCAACTGAATACAAATCTGCTTTAACAACTGCTAAAGCCTTCTTGATTCAAACCATAATCCGGTTTGTCAAGGCAACACTTTCTTACAAAGGTATAAAACAAATGTGTGTGAATGTTTTCTACAAAACTTTATCACAACTGTGATGTATACACAAATTAAGCTTAGAAACTTAGATTGCTAAACACTAATGGAGTATCAGAGTTTGTTGGTTTAGCAAAACTGGTAGATGAAGATTATTGTTCAGCTTTGTGCGTGTAGAGAGTTTGGAAGCATTAGCCATTATAATCTTCGAAGCCTTGTTTATATAGCACTTGAGAAGATGAACGTTGAATGCAATATTCTTGATTCAATGCTAATAACAAGCTTTCCTTTTTGAGCAGATCTTGTCTAGAATGATGCCGTTGGAATTAATTAGCGTTCAATGCACAGTACCGTTGCTTCTTCAATGCACGTTCTGGCTTGGCTCATTCTGATTCTGCTTCGCTGCTGATGAACTATTGATTCTGTATCAGAGTGTTTACGCGCAGTTCTGTTCATCAAGCTTCAGCAAGTACGTGAGTTGATCATCTGATCTTCACGTTCTGATTCAGCAACTTCTGATGCTGGTGTATCAAATCAAATTCTGATGCTGAAGAAGTGATCTTGCTTATTTTAATCAGCGTATCTGCAAGTCAGAGCATAGTAATTTTAGGCAGCATATAGTTCAAACATGAAACATATAACTACTATATCTTTTCACTTTGTTATCATCAAAACTTAAATATAGGGTACTAGATTCAAACATTGTTCTAACAATCTCCCCCTTTTTGATGATGACAAAAACTAGATATTTTAAATGAGAAAATGACGTGAAAAGGTATCTGGGAAATGTTTCAGAGTTAAGAAGTAAAGAGAAATCAGAGTTTAAAAGATACTCCCCCTGAGTTTGTTACTTCCCTTTGATATGCGTGTTCTTCAGGATCAGATCTTTTTCTATCTTTGAGCATCAGATTATAGGTCTTTGACTTATCAGAGAGCAGAGCTTCAGAGCTTTTGCTGTCAGAGCTTTGCTTCGGATCAGAGTCTTAGGTCGATCAGAACTTCATATTTGATCAGAGCAACATGAGCTTCTTCATTTTGATCAGAGCTTCTAGCTTCTAGTCTTCATAGTGTTCAGGAGCTTCCTTGAGCCTGTAGACTTAAAAACAAAACAGAAAAACATTTCAAGTAATAGAGTTAGAATGTTTGAGAATTTCTGTCTAGTTAGCCGTTATTGATTTTAAATATCATTCTTGTTCTCCCCCTTTTTGTCAGCAATCAAAAAGTGTTGGTGATGTGCTAAAACAATTTATATATCAGAAAAACAAGTTATATTAAAATAGTTCAGAATCAGAGCAAAAGAACATTACAAAACATAGTCAAAACAATACATCAGAAAATGAAGAAAACATAGAGAATGTCATGCATGAAAAAGAAAGTTTTAAGGTTGTGGGGGCATGCGTGAGAACAGGCTTTCCAGCATTGCTTGAATCTTTTCAGAAGTTTCATTCTGCTTCTGAACCATGGTGACAACAGTGTCAATTTTGTTGTCCTGTACATCCATTCTTGCTTTCATTTTCTGATCATTCTCTTCCATCCGCTGCTGTAGACGCACGTCATTCAACCTTAATTCTTCCAGAGCCTGCCTGTCCAAGGCAGCTTGAGAACTTTCAGAAGGAGGAAGCTTCTCAGAACTTTCAGCTACATCTTCTACTGGATTTTCTTCCTGAAGGGTCTTGTCTTCTTCTGATGGTTGCACCTGTGCAGCTTGCTCTTTCTCAGACCAAGATTCACTGTCCAGAGGGAGTACAACTTCTTGAGGCAGCTGACTCTCAACTTCCTTCAGCAGCTTGCTAAAGTTCTGTTGAGCCTGCTCGTAGTTGACGTCCTGCAGCTTGAGGGCTTCAGCACGTACCCATAGTCTGAACTGTGACCAGAGCTGATCAGAAGCAGCTGGGTCGATCATCCCCGGACAGACTTGCTTCAAGGAAGCAATCCATTGCAGCATACCTGTTTCAAAATTCAAAATACCAGAGCCAACATCTGGTTGCTTTGGTTTGGGTATGGCAATTTTGTGTCTTAGATCAGCAAGACGTTCAAGACTTGTTAAGTCAATGAAAGTTCTGCTGGGGTTTTCAGCGGTTTTCTGAGAGGTTGTTTGTTTTGGAGGAGGGTTATCAGAATCAGAGTCAGATATTACTATTGGAGTGGTTGGAGTTTTTGGAGGTGTTGATTCCTCTGAAGATGGCAACTGGGGCCTGACAATAGTGGTTCCAAATGGCAACTGGATTGCCAGCGGTGAAGGTTGAGGTGAGTGAGGGTCAGAATGATGAGGAGAAGGGGTTTCATAGCGGTGAAACTCTGTTTGTGGTGAAGGTGGATTATTTTCTGGTTGAGGAGGTGGAATCTCTGATTGCTCAGGGATCAGAGGTTCTTCTGTGAGTGGTTGTTGTGATTGTGGTTCTGGTTGTTGTTGTTGTATTTCTGGTTCAGGTTGTGGTTCTGGTTGTGGAGGAGGAATATTTGGTGGTTCAGAAATTGGTTGAGCAGAAGTATGTTCACGCTCAATATCAGCTAGCACTCTATCCAGTGCTGGTGTTGTTGAAACAGTTGGTTGTTTGGTAATTTTGATTCTGGTTCTTCTGAGAAGTAAGGCCTCAGAAGGGTCTTCTGGTATGGTTTCATCAATGGTAGGGATTGGGATTGATATTCTGTGAGAGGTTTTAGGAGGGGCAGCAGATGTTGGAATAGTAGATGAAATTGAAATAGGGGCAGCAGATGAATTACCTCTTTTCTTTGGAGTCTGATGAGATGATCCTTCTGCTTTCCTCTTCTTTGTCTTCTTCTGAGTCACTTCAGGTTGGGGTTGACTCAGATCTTTGATCTTCAGCTTTGAACCTGTATCTTCTTCCTTGTATGAATCTGGATACTTGAGAAACATATCCGGTTGGGATTCCATTTCAGAAAATTTTGGGAAATCATTCAGAGGCACTCTTCTGCTGGAGATGTCAGCAGTTGAAGTAGCTCTGGGTTCCTTCCTAATATTTTCTATCAGCTTCATCTTTTTCAGGTTCTTAGCGTTCAGCGGTTTTCCAACAGTTGGTTCAAGTGTGCTCAGCACTTGAGCTTCGCTCAGATAATCTATCAGCTTATTCTCTGTCAGAATATCTGATATGAGCCTTCCAAACGGTATCCAGTCCCTTTTGGTCCTTTCTTCTTCTCTAGTCTCTTTCACACTGGTCTTGAGATGGTTGAACAGGAAGTGTGCCAGATTGATCTTCACCCTCTGATCAATAAAGTAGATCAGAAATTGCTGATCCACGTTTATATAATCAGGAGAGCTTGTTGGCTTCCTGTGATTGAAACAGCCCAGAACAATCTTGGCCCATACTCTGCAGTGATCCTTCAGATCCTTAATTTTGCTGCTGGGAAATCCAAGAGTGAAAATGCTGTTGGCTACCACACCTATATCAGGGCATCTATCAGCCATGTCCACACAACGGACTCCACCACCACTTTGACCGATTAACCTAGCAATGAGGTCTTCAGAAATTACTATCTTCTTTCCCATGACAGAAGAGATGACTAGATGTTTGTGAATCTTGGCGTGAATCCAAAATTCCTTGACAAGCTCTGGGAATGTTGGTCCAACCAACCTATCGAAATACCTCTCCCACTTTTGAGCCCTAATCTCTTCAGTTAGGTCAAATCCATTTTCCTTCAAACTTTCAAAGTCGATGATTAATTCAGAGAGAACCTCAAGATTCTTTACCGGTGTGAGAAGAGTTCTGATAGGCACCTGATATTGTTCAGAGGTTTCTTTCTTCTGATTTCCTGCAGAAATGCTGGAGGATGCCATTGTTCTCACTAAAAAGCTTGAGAATGATTTGAGAGAAAAAGGTTTGAAGGAGATAAACTCAGAAATATGCAGAGAATACTTGAATGATTATGAGAAAGCGTAAAGAGTAAGAATGAGGAATTAGTGTGCTTAAATAGAGTTTTCAAAAATTATTTTGAAAAATTAAACGTTTTTAAGAGAGAGAAAAAAATAATGATTGCCATTAACAAGCGTGATTACTTTTCATTAAATGCTTGCTGATTTTGGGGGATTTGAGAAAGATACTTAAAAACGGTTACCAGACATGTGTCTCAATGCACCCAATCAGCGCTTTCCTTTCTCAGAAGCGTGCACGCGTTCTGCTTCAGAGATTTGCTGATGATTGGATGACACTTGTTTGATGTAGTGATCAGCACGTCTGTCTTTGAGATTAGACTCTCAGATCTTTAGACTTGCATCTGATACAATCTGCATGTTCTATCTTTCTGAAAGAAGATTGATCAGAAGTTCACAGTAATATAATTACATTCTGAAGATAAATACATGGAATTAAAACATTTTCATTTTGGGCATACTTTCATGCTGAGGTGTTTCAGAATGAAATTAAACCTATCTTCTGAAAGGGGTTTAGTAAAGATATCAGCCCATTGATGGTCTGTATCTGTAAATTTCAAGTTTAAAATACCTTTCTGAATATAGTCCCTAATGAAATGATGTTTTATTTCTATATGCTTAGCTCTAGAATGTAAAATAGGATTCTTACTTAAGCAAATCGCAGAAGTATTATCACAAAGAATAAGAATGTTACTCTCAAAAATCTGGAAGTCTTCAAGCTGACTTTTCATCCAGAGCATTTGTGTGCTACATCCTGCTGCTGCTATGTACTCAGCTTCTGCTGTTGACAGAGCAATTGTTGACTGCCTTTTGCTGGACCACGAGATCAGATTTTCTCCCAGAAACTGGCAGCTTCCAGAAGTACTTTTACGTTCCACTCTGTCTCCAGCAAAATCAGCATCACAGTAGCCTACTAAGCTGTAATCACTAGATTTTCTATAAAACAAACCCAGATTAGTAGTACCTTTCAGATACTTGAAAATTCGCTTAACTGCTGTTAAGTGAGATTCTCTAGGATCTGATTGGAATCTAGCACAAATACATACGCTGAATAAGATATCAGGTCTTGAAGCTGTCAGATAAAGGAGAGAACCAATCATACCTCTGTAGAATTTCTGTTCTACACTTTTGCTTACCTCTTCTCTTTCCAGAATGCACGTGGGATGCATTGGAATCTTTGATGGCTTACATTCTGAGAGGTCAAATTTCTTCAGAAGATCTCTGATGTATTTGCTCTGATGAATGTAAGTTCCCTCTGGAGTTTGATTGATCTGAATTCCTAGAAAGAATTTCAGTTCCCCCATGAGGCTCATCTCAAATTCTGCCTGCATACACTTAGCAAATTTTCTTCCAAGAGAAGGATTAGTAGAACCAAAAATAATATCATCAACATAAATTTGACAGACTAAAATGTCACTCTTAACTGTTTTACAGAATAGAGTAGTGTCCACTTTCCCTCTGGTGAATTCATTTTCAAGCAGAAAGTTACTTAGCCTTTCATACCAAGCTCTGGGAGCTTGTTTCAGACCATACAGTGACTTTTTCAGTTTGAAAACATGTTCTGGATGTTTTGTATTTTCAAAACCTGGGGGTTGGTGAACATAAACTTCTTCTTCTATATAACCATTTAAGAATGCACTTTTGACATCCATCTGATACAGAGTGATGCCTCTATTAACAGCAAATGAGATTAAAAGTCTGATAGATTCTAACCTGGCGACTGGGGCAAAGGTTTCTGTATAGTCTATCCCCTCTTGCTGACTATAACCTTGTGCAACCAGTCGTGCCTTGTTTCTGACGACTTCACCTTGTTCATTAAGCTTGTTTCTGAACACCCATCTTGTTCCAATGACGTTGAATCCTTTTGGTCTGGGAACGAGATCCCATACGTCGTTTCTGGTGAATTGATTCAGCTCTTCTTGCATTGCCAGAATCCAGTCGTTGTCCAGAAGTGCTTCATCAATAGAAGACGGTTCAATCAGAGACACAAGTCCCATAAGAGTTTCTTCAGAGTTTCTGAAGCTTGCTCTTGTTCTGATTGGATCTTCCTTTCTTCCTAGAATAGTCTCTTCTGGGTGATCCAAACTGCTTCTGGGTAATCTCTTCTGAGGTTGATCAGCAGTAGTTGTAGGATTTCTAGCATTGCTTCTTTCAGACGTTGAAGGAATGTCTGTGTTGAGAGCTTCTGATGACTTGTCTTCAGAACCTGCAAATTCAATTTCTATACCTGCAAGATTTTCATTCTGCTTTGACTTTTCAGAGTCAAGCTTGTCATCAAAACGAACACTGATTGATTCTTCCACAATCTGTGTTTCTGTATTGTATACTCTGTACCCTCTTGAGCGTTCAGAGTATCCTAACATAATACACTTCTGTGCCTTAGAATCAAACTTGTTCAAATAATTCTTTGTATTTAACATAAAGCAAGTACATCCAAATGGATGAAAATACGAAATGTTGGGCTTTCTGTTCTTCCACAATTCATATGGAGTCTTTTCTAGAATAGGTCTTATTGAGATTCTATTCTGAATGTAGCACGCTGTGTTTATTGCCTCTGCCCAGAAAGTCTTAGCAACGTTTGTCTCATTGATCATGGTTCTGGCCATTTCTTGCAATGTTCTGTTCTTTCGTTCTACAACTCCATTTTGTTGGGGAGTTCTAGGACAAGAGAAATCATGCAGAATGCCTTTGTCATTAAAGAATGACTCAAAATCTTTATTTTCAAATTCTCCACCATGATCACTTCTGACTTTAACGATTCTAAGATCTTTTTCATTCTGAACTTGGTTACAGAAGGTAACAAACACAGAGTGTGACTCGTCCTTGTGTCTTAAGAACTTTACCCATGTCCATCTGCTATAGTCATCTACGATTACTAACCCATACTTCTTGCCACTGACTGAAGCAGTTTTAACTGGTCCAAATAAGTCAATGTGCAGAAGTTCTAATGGCTTAGAGGTAGAAACAACATTTTTGGATTTAAAAGAAGGTTTTGCAAATTTGCCTTTCTGACATGCTTCACACAGAGCATCTGAATTGAACTTCAAATTAGGAAGTCCTCTGACCAGATTGAGTTTGTTAATCTGAGATATTCTTCTCATACTAACATGCCCCAATCTTCTGTGCCAGATCCACTGCTCGTTGTTAACAGACAGAAGACATTTTACGTTCTGACTCTTTAGTTCAGAAAGTTTGATTTTGTAAATGTTGTTTTTCCTCTTTCCATTAAACAGGATAGTCCCATCTTTCTGACTAACAGCTTTACATGATTTTTGATTAAAGATTATATCATAACCGTTATCACTTAATTGACTTATGGATAACAGATTATGCATCAATCCATCTACTAGCAGAACATTATTAATAGAGGGAAGATTTCCGTTACCTACAGTTCCAGAGCCAATTATCTTTCCCCTCTGATTGCCTCCAAAGCCAACGTGGCCTCCAGGCTTAAGTTCCAGGCTTTGGAACATATGCCTTCTTCCCGTCATGTGTCGTGAGCAGCCAGAGTCCAGGTACCATGACTGGTGTTTCTGACTTGCTGCTAAAGATATCTGCAACATGTATTATTTTATCCTTAGGTACCCAGATCTTCTTGGGTCCTGATTTGTTAGTTTTACCAAAACTCTGGTTGAATTTTGGTTTCACAGAGTGCTTACTGCTAGTGTATTTGATGTCGTGTGTGTGACCATACACAAAGTGTGAATTTAGAGGAGTGTGTTTAATAATTAAATCCATGACATTCTTAGGTGTAGGAACCTTACCTTGGTATCCTATTCCTTTCCTGCCGTTTCTGCTAACTCCATAGATCATTGAAGCCATTCTGCTTCTATCTATGCTTTTAGCAAGGAACTTCTGGAAACTATGATCATACTCCTTGATGATCTCATCAGCGTTGCTGGGAGTTTCAGAAATTGGTTCCTTCTGAGAGTTTTGTAAAGAGTTTTCTAATTTTAAAATTTTATCTCTCAGCTCAGAGTTTTCCAATTTGAGACTCTCAGACTTATTAGAGTCAGATTCAAGATTCCTTTTCAGGTCTCTGAATTTAGCTCTAATCTGCTGATAACGTTCCAGAATTTCATTGAGGCTTTCAGCAAGTTCAGCCTTTGTAAAATTAACAGCGAAGTTAGGGAATACCTCTTCTGTGTCTGATTCTGAGTCTGATTCAGAAGCTTCACTGTCATCTGGAATGTTAGCCATGAGCGCTATGTTTGCCCTTTCATCATCTGATTCTGAGTCAGCTTCAGACGAGTCAGAGTCATCCCATGTGGCCATGAGACTTTTCTTCTTCTCTCTTCCAAACTTCTTTTTGGGCTTTTCCCTCTGAAGCTTTGGGCAGTCACTCTTGTAGTGTCCTTGCTCATTGCACTCGTAGCAGATGATGTCTTTTGTGTTTGGCTTCTTGCTACCGGAGGAGCCTTCAGATCTTCTGTATCCAGAGGAAGAATCTGTCCTTCTGTATCTGGAGGAAGACTCGTTCTGATCAGATCTTCTGGGATTCCTGAACTTCCTTTGTCTTTGTTTCCACAGTTGATTTACTCTTCTGGAGAGAAGGGAAAGTTCGTCTTCTTCTGATGAGGATCCATCAGATGTTTCTTCAACTGCCTGCAAAACTTTAGATTCAGATTTTCTGTTAGATTTTAAAGCTAAAGGCTTACCTTGCTTCTGAGGCTCATCAGCTTCTAGCTCTATCTCATGACTTCTGAGGGAGCTTATAAGTTCCTCCAGAGTGATTTTGTTGAGATCCTTCGCTAGCTTCAGAGCAGTAACCATAGGCCTCCACTGCTTGGGTAAACTTCTGATTATCTTCTTGATATGGTCAGCAGTAGAGTATCCTTTGTCCAGAACTTTGAGACCAGCTACCAGAATCTGGAATCTAGAGAACATAGTTTCAATGGATTCAGATTCTTCCATTTTGAACGCCTCATACTTCTGAATGAGCGCCAGAGCTTTTGTTTCTTTGACTTGAACGTTGCCCTCATGCGTCATTCTGAGAGAGTCAAAGATGTTCTTAGCTGTGTCTCTGTTGGAGATCTTTTCATACTCAGTATAGGAGATGGCACTGAGGAGGATGGTTCTGGCCTTATGGTGATTCTTGAAGTCACGCTTTTGTTGATCAGTCATTGATTTTCTTTCAATCTTCTGACCAGTTGCATTCACAGGGTGCGTGTATCCATCTGTCACCATATTCCACAGATCAGCATCATGTGCTAGAAAGAAGCTTTCAATTCTGTCTTTCCAGTAATCAAAGTTTTCTCCATCAAAGACTGGAGGTTTGCCGCTGAATCTGTCTCTGTCCTCATTGTTGTCATTGCTGAAATGAGAGTTGTTTCCTGCCATTGTGTTTTTCTGACGCTGGATCTTGTACTGACACGGTTAAGTGTTTTAGCTCAGAACCAGGCGCTCTGATGCCAATTGAAGGGGTGAAAAACACAAGAAGGGGGGGTTGAATTGTAAAACTGGAATCTTAAAGCAATTGACAAGATATTTTTATCCTGGTTCATTTGATCTCAAACTACTCCAGTCCACCCGTCAAGGTGATTTCGCCTCTCTCCAACGAGGTCTTAATTCACTATATTCAACTGAATACAAATCTGCTTTAACAACTGCTAAAGCCTTCTTGATTCAAACCACAATCCGGTTTGTCAAGGCAACACTTTCTTACAAAGGTATAAAACAAATGTGTGTGAATGTTTTCTACAAAACTTTATCACAACTGTGATGTATACACAAATTAAGCTTAGAAACTTAGATTGCTAAACACTAATGGAGTATCAGAGTTTGTTGGTTTAGCAAAACTGGTAGATGAAGATTATTGTTCAGCTTTGTGCGTGTAGAGAGTTTGGAAGCATTAGCCATTATAATCTTCGAAGCCTTGTTTATATAGCACTTGAGAAGATGAACGTTGAATGCAATATTCTTGATTCAATGCTAATAACAAGCTTTCCTTTTTGAGCAGATCTTGTCTAGAATGATGCCGTTGGAATTAATTAGCGTTCAATGCACAGTACCGTTGCTTCTTCAATGCACGTTCTGGCTTGGCTCATTCTGATTCTGCTTCGCTGCTGATGAACTATTGATTCTGTATCAGAGTGTTTACGCGCAGTTCTGTTCATCAAGCTTCAGCAAGTACGTGAGTTGATCATCTGATCTTCACGTTCTGATTCAGCAACTTCTGATGCTGGTGTATCAAATCAAATTCTGATGCTGAAGAAGTGATCTTGCTTATTTTAATCAGCGTATCTGCAAGTCAGAGCATAGTAATTTTAGGCAGCATATAGTTCAAACATGAAACATATAACTACTATATCTTTTCACTTTGTTATCATCAAAACTTAAATATAGGGTACTAGATTCAAACATTGTTCTAACAAAATGTGATCCAAGACTTGAAACTTGTCATTAGCAATCTCGAGAGTCCAAAATGATCCATGAAATTCATATGGGGAATTAAAAGTCCATTTATCCTTGTGCAATCTCAAACCCTAATTTTCAGTCATCAGTGCTTAAGGAGGTGTCTTGAGCTGATCAACCCTAGTGCAGTCCTGAACCAAATGAGATCTTGTGAGAGATTACATGATAAATGAGAGGGAAAATTTTGTGGTACAACAATGTCCAAGCCCCATCATGCGAAGGTCCAGGGGGAGAAAACAAACTTGAGTTCGCTTGGAGGTGCCAAGTGCTTGTCCCCGCGACATTGGTATTTGTCGCATTTCTTTACGTGCTCTTTGGCACCGCACTACATGGTAGGCCAGTAATATCCTGATAACAGTGATTTTCTGGCAAGGGATCTCCCCCAGGTGCTGGGTGTTGATTCCTTCGTGGATCTCGAGTAAGATGTGGGAGACTTTGGTTTCTTCATCACATTTGAGGAAGGGGATGGAGAATCCTCTTCTATATAATTTGCCTTCGACCAAGACGTAAGAGAAGACTCTTAATTTGACCATGTTGGCCTATTTTTAATCGGATGGTAGCTCTCCCCTAGTGAGGTAGTTGTATACCAGGCTTATCCAGTAGTTACTGTCGTCGATGGTGTATACGTCCAAAGTCATGGAGGATTTTTCTATGCTTGGTCAATGAAGTATTTCTTGGATCACAAATTTGTTTCCTCATTTCTTATCTGTGCTTGCTATTTTTAACAGAATATCTGCTTGAGTGTTATGTTCGCAAGGAACGTGGCGTACATCTACGGATCTAGACCTTTTTATTTTATCCTATACTAGATTCCAATATTCAGAGAGATTTTCATTTTTGACTTGATATTCTCCTTGTACTTGAGAAGCGACAAGCTGGGAGTCCGTAAATTTTTTACTTCCTCGGCTTCCAAGTCCTCGGCTAGGCGAAGACCTGCAAGGAAAGCTTCGTATTCTGCATGGTTATTGGAGGTATTGAATGATAAGGTGAGGGAGACCTCGATCAAGATTCTTTCCTCATTTTCAAAGATAATGCCCGCTCCGCTTTCTATCAAACTGGAGGCTCCGTCCACGAAGATGGTCCATTTATTGTACTTAGGCTTTAAGGGCCTTTCTTACCTTGTAACTGATGTCAAATTTAGATAGCTTTAATCATTTGAGAATTCTTCCTTCCATGTTTGGACGACTGAGCAACTGTTTAACACGTTGGTATGTCTGTATGAAAATCATGTGGGCTAGGAAGTAGTGTCTTAGTCTTCTTGCTGCATTGATGAGGGCCAGGGGCACCTTTTCAATCTTGTGATACCTGAGCTCGGGACCTTGTAGGGCCTTACTCGTAAAATAAATGGGTTTCTGCCCCTCTGGGGTTTCTCGAATGAGGGCGGCGCTGACGACCTCGGATGCCACAACGAGGTAGAGGTAGAGAATTTCAATGTTATTTGGTTGTGATAGGATCGGTGGTTGTGAGAGTGCTCTTTTAGGGTGGAGAAGAGCTTGTTCTCACTCCCCGGTCCACTTAAACCTTGCCTCTTTACGAAGAAGTTTGAAAAGGGGAACTGTGTGTTGGGAAGATTTTGCTACGAAGCGGAATAGTGAAGTGAGCATTTCGTTCAGAGTTTGAAATGATTTCTTCGAGTTCGGTGTTGGAGACTCAGAAAATTCCCAACATTTGTTGGGGTTGGCTTCGATTCCTTGTTCTGTTAAGTAGAAGGTGCATTTTTCTGGGTTGAATCGCATTATGCACTTCCTCGCTTGGTCGAAGACTTTCTTTAGATGGAGCACATGGTAGGATTCCTCTAGGAATTTCACGATCATGTCATCCATATAAACCTCAAGCATGTATCTGATATCTCCTTGGAATACTTTGTTCATCATCCTCTGATACGTAACGCCGACGTTCTTCAGGCTGAAGGGAATTATATTGTAGTAGTAGTTGCCCGGTTCGGTCATAAAGTCGGTGTATTTTTTATCGGTCTTTGCCATGGGGATTTGGTTATATCCAGGATACATGTCCACAAAAGATATTAGTTTAAAACAAGAAGAGTTATCAACTAATTTATCTATGTTAGGCAAAGGATAAACATCTTTGGGGAAATCTCTATTAAGATTGGTATAATCAACCCACATTCGCCATTTTCCATTCGATTTCTTTACAAGTACAACATTAGATAGTCAGGTTGTGTATTGGGCTTCACAAATGAAATTTACCTCTAGGGTTTTTTTTAAAGCTTGCTCGGCAACCTCCATTTTCTCCGGAGATTGCTTGCGCCTACACTGGATAACTTCTTTAAGGGTAAGATCTATTGTTAGCTGGTAACATGCTATCTCTGGATCCAAGCCGGGTATCTCTACCGCGCTCGAGGCAAAAAATATACAATTTTTCTTAGGCATGCCTTCAACTGCTTCCTCTCCAAGTCGGGGAGACTGATACCGATTTTGACGCCCTTGGTGGGATTGCTGCCGAGGGGGATGATCTTGAACTCGTCGTCTGGGATCGAGCATAAAGGATATGTGGGCTCCTTGTCACTTGTCGATGATATGGTGCTTTCTGCCGTCATCTGGGTTTCTTTCCCTTTCTTATTCTGACCTCACAGGTCTTCTTTGGTAAAACGGTTGTCGAGGTCGATAGTATCAACGTGTGGCAGCGGTTTTGGATCCTCTGACTTGCTGAGCCGAGCAGAATCTCCAGTTTCTCTCGATGATTCTCTATTAGAGTTCTGCCCTTTTGAAGGTTCCTTGAAACATCTCATTGCTGCTTCTATATCCCCGTGGAGGCGGGCGACGAGCCCCTTTGAACTATATTACTTCATCTTGAGGTGTACGGGGAAAGATACCGCTATGAGTTTGTCTAAAGTTGGCCTCCCAAAGATACATTAGTACAAAGACGGGAAATTGACTACTATGAACTACACCTTTATAGATCTAGCAGTCTCTACCGCTCTAAAGGTGACAATGAGTTCGATTTAGACCTATGGATTAGTGAGTGCACCATTGAAACCTTGAGATCCGAGCCAACGTAAGGTGTCAGATGTGTCTTGTTGAGCTACAAGGTTGTGAACACCTTGGCATACATAATATCGACTGAGCTTCCCTGAACGACCAGTATCCTTCATACATTAAAATTTATGATCTATGCTCTCACGAGAAGAAGGATAGTTGAGTTAGGAGACCCGCCGGGAAGCTCCTCCCGGTAAAATGTGATGGGGGCATAATTTCTTTGAAATTTGTTGAGGGGGGAGTTCATGTTGGAGCTTGCGTTGATTAGCTGCTCAAACTTTCTTTTTACCGAGCCCACTGTGACTGTTGAATCCTCCGCCTGAGATGACCATAGCAGAGGGAAAAGTTTCCCAGGGGTTAAGGGTCACAAAATACAGGGGAGGCTCTTCGTTCGAGATGTAGAAATCCTCGGGCCGCGAGATGTACATGGAAAATGGCATGGTGATATCTTCGGAGGATATATTTTCTTCCTCGACCCTATTTGACTCAGGCACGTCCTCTCGGGGACCTTCTTTTTTCTTGTATTGCTTGAGATTCCCATCTCTGATGAAGATCTCTATGGGATCCTTCAAGTGGATGCTGTCTTCTGTCGTGTGCCCATGGCTCTTATGGAATCGATAGTATTTGGTTTAGTCTGTCCTAGGTTTTGACGGTGTATGTTGAGGAAAGTAGACCCTGGCTTGACGGAACTCAGAATTTGCACAGTCGGTCAAGATCCGTTCGTGCGAGTAGTTTAGGGGTGTGTATTCGTGGAAAGGACTAGCTAGCCCCTTGTAGTCCCATGACTCGCAAGGCTTGTCCTCCCTTCTTTTTTCTGCTCCCTGACGGGACGTCGAGGGGTCATCATTTTTTGAAACTTTGGCATTCTCTCGATGTCGTGAGTCTCGCGCATTGTTGAGTGCTTCTTTCTATTCATAATGGATGTATGCCTGAGCCTTGAGAAGGAGGGAATCCAGTGTTATAGGGGTTTATATGCCGACTGCCTTGGCAGAGTCGTTATGAGGGTATAATCCTTACTCAAGGAGATATTTCTTTATCCCGTCAGTCGTGGAGACTTAGACGCTTCTTTGTTGAACCTTTCTATATATGCTCGGAGGGATTCATCCTTCCCCTGGATAATGGCCTCCAATGATACTTCTGATTTAGGGTGCCAGTAAGATGTCGTAAAATGCCTAGAGAATTGTTTCCCCAAGTTCTTTTAAGATGTGATTGACTCGCCAGGGAGGCTTTTGTTCCAAGCCATAACTCCCTTCCGAAGAGTGGTTGGAAAAAGTTAACACTTGATCGCTCCTCATACTCCCCAATAATCGAGAAGCGCATCGATATTCTCGATATGCTTGTCTGAATAGGCTCTCCCGTCGTAAGTCCCCAGGTTTGGGGGTTTCTCTAGGCCGACCGAAAGTGGAGTCTTCATAATTTCTTGAAATAATGGGCCATGGGGCTCGTCTTCGTCGCTATGATCTAGCCATGGGGGTGAATAGTGGTAGTGTGATCGGTGGGAATGAGAACTGACTATTTTGGAATGCTGGTTCGCATTTGCGTTTGTTTTCGCAAAATGTCGCGGTAAGCAAGAGTCGCCACCGTCTTTTATTTTATCCAACAAGGAAAGGACAAAAGCACAAAAAAAATCCTTTTCGAGATGTTTCTCGGGTTCAGGAGGTAGATTATAGAAAGGGAAGGTGTTAGCACTCTTTCTATCCGTGGTTATCCATGGGCTCTTAGGTACTTGCTCATTGTGTTTTCAAAAGTTTGATTTTCTTTGTGTTTGTGGGTTTGAAAAGAGTTTTTGTTTTTGAAGAGAGCGTAAGTGCGAAAAGTTTTGTTTTGTTTTAAAAGGAGCAAGTACTTAAGAACCATCTACCTACTCGAAAAAGGAATTAAACTGTGCTAATGTCCTTTAGACAACGATATCCCAGTATTGAGGAGTAGGTAGCATCGTCATTGGAGTTTTCGGGTCAATTCGGTTAAGGGACGTGTGGTCACTAAAGTAATGTTAGGACGCCTTATCGGTAACCCTAATGTCTTAGATCATTTTTCTGAGGCAACCATTTCGAGGTGTTGTACCCCAAAATTTGCCCTCCCATATTCTTCAAGATTGGTCTTCAAATGGTTCAAGACTTCTCAAGGATTGCACAGTCCAAATGCCTCCTAAGCCAGTCAAAATTAGGGTTTTGGTTTCCTTCAAGGAATTTGAGATTTTCAATGGCTCAATCAAGTCCCATAGGCCCATATACATTGTCAAGCATCTACATGTCAAGTTTCAAGACTCACAGAGGCAAATTGCACAGTCAAAAGCCCTATTTGGTTCACAGTCAACTATAGGGGCAAAATGGTCATTTTACAATCAAAAGTCAAAAATTTTGGTCAACATCTTATTTTGAAGCCACAATCATCATTTGATCAAGTCTTGATCATGATTCCACAAGAATGGCTCAAAAATCATCAAAGATGCAAAAGTTACTATTTTTGGACAGCTGAAAAGTCAACTGTAACTTGACTAGGGCATAAATTTTTCATGGTTCATCAGAAAAATCCTATCCAATGCTCATTTTGAAGGGGAGGACATTTCCTACAACTCATCTTCACATTCCAAGTCCAAGAAATGCTCCCACAAAAAGTTATCAATTTCTACATTATAGGTCAATTTCAAAAGTCAACAAAAATGCACTTTAAGTCAAAGACCATAACTTGAGATTGTTAAATACAAATTAAAATGGGACCAAAGGCATTGGTTAGAGGACTTCAATACCTTTCCAAAATGTCCAAGAACATGTTCATAGGATCAAAATTAAACAAGATATGCATTGGAGAAGTTGGGAAATTTTTGGGAATTTGCAAAAGTCAACTTTGCCCAAAACACCTCATTTTTGCTAATGGGCCTCAAATTCCTTCTTGAATCTTTACCCAAAGCATATGCACGACCCATTGAGCTCAAATTGATTTATTTTCTTATTTTTAATTAATTAATTGAATTTTTTATTAATATTAATTCATTTAATTGATTTAAAATGTAGAAAATATAAAGATATGGTTTTCAAATCTTTTTATGAAGCAAATAAACTCAGGGCAAGCTGGAAATTTCGTGCATCCATCAAAGAGACAAAAATCTCCAAAATTAGCAAGTTTTCTCAATCAAAAAGATTGAAAAATATTTGATTTTCAATCAAATATTGAAACTTCAATACAATGGATTTCTTGGCAAGATTGTACCCTAATTCCATTCTACTATATATGCTGAGCCTAACCCTAATGCCATACCCGTGAAAATTCTGCAAGAGAGGCCATAACCAATTCCAAAAAATATCAAAGAAACTCAAAACTGAATTCAACCTTCCAGGCCAATTCAAGGGCTTTGGTGGTTTCTAACACCTTGCAGGGATCCCCAGATACATTTTGCAATCAAATTCGCGTGCTAAAACTCAAGAAATCTCCACAAACAGTCACACGGTTTGGTTAAGTTTTCCATAATCGTATTTCAATATTCATGCATTATTAATGAGATTTTTTGTGTGTATTGCATTGCTAGAACCTTTCTGAAGCTAATGGTATAGGTGAATTGCATTATGGTGCCCTGAAACGCAAATCACCATTGGAGAATTCTAGGTTTTTCAAGCTTCAAAATTAGGGCTTTTCAGGTCCGATAAAATTAGAACCTTCAACGCCTATGGTTGAATTCGTCAAGGCCAGACGAATCCAACACAACCCTCGCGAACAATTTATCTTGCACACAGTTCTATTTGCTATTTTCTCTCATTGCAGGTTGTGGGGGTTAAAAACCCCTGCTAATTGTTTTTATTTTACATGGAATTTGGGGAAGAAGACAAGACGTGGTGCTATTCCATTGGATCATTCAAACGCGCGCGCTATTTTTTTCTCTCTCTCCAGCATATGATTGTTTCTTATATTATTTTCAATTGTTAATATTATATCAAATGTAGCATGATGGCCTAGTGGTCAGTGAGGTGGACGTTCATCATTGGGACCTGGGTTCGATTCCCAGGTCCCCCAAATTCCTTGTTTCTATTTTTTTCAATGAGTTCGCATGCATGCTTCATGAAAGGCTCCACCATAAACCTCACGCTGCAGCTTGCCAAGTGGACACAAAGCTCAATCCAATGGCTATGAGATGCTAGACACCATGCTCCAAGTCAACATGCACGTGGACAATTACAAAAGTCAGAAGGGCTTGGCTTAATGGGCCAAAAATTCCAGGCTTAACCTCCATCTGGGCCAGCATACCCCCCTGGTTAATTGCTTGTTTATTTTCTTTTAACTAATTATTTTAATAATTGTTATTACTACTATTTAATTAATACAAATAATATTTTTTATTAATAAATTCAGAAAAATAAAAAATGTAAATATATTTATTATTTTTACTATTAATTATTATTTTTGTAAATAAATTATAATTAATTAATTTAGTTGTTTAATTAGGACTATTTTAATCTATTTTTATAATAAATAAAACCAATTTAGAATTAGGGTTTTTCTTTTGACTTTTAATTTCTTTTATTTTATTTTTATTAAAGACTTAAAAAACACAAAAAAAAAACTTTTCTTTTAATTAATTAATTAATTAGGTTTAGATTTAATATTTGATTAATTGCAAAAAGGACAAACTACTTTCTTTATTTCTCAAAAGGGTCAAAACCCTAAGACTTTCCGGATTTTATTTTTATTCGCGCGTTATTATTTTTGATCATACTTATGTATCTGTTTCCGAGGATGTAATAGTTAATTAGGCTTTTATTGCTTTCTTTTACTTTCTCGCATTAATTTTTCAAACGGGTTTTGTTTTTGGCGATGTATAGACCCGCGCCTTGTAATAGCGTAGATTTACCTTTCCGCACTTTATTTTCCGCACTCTTAACTGTTAAAATGCATGAAAGACTTGTATGACAAATAAAACCAACTCGTAGCTCACAAATGCATGTTCAAAGATAAACTGAAATTCAACACACATGCACATGCCACCCCTAGGGTACGCCTCACTCGGTTGCCTCGACGTGGTCGTCAAGTATAGCGTGTTTTAGAGGTCGCCCTCCTGTCTAAAGATCCAGTTGCCTCGAAACGATTGCCTCGAATAAAAAAAGGGATCTAGGACATTAGGGTTACCGCTAAGGCGTCCTACTATTGCTTTGGTGACCACATTGTCCCTATTATCGAATTTACCCGAACACCTCCAACGACGGTGCTACCTACTTCTCAATAGTGGGATGGCACTGTCTAGAGGACTCTTACACAGCCTAATTCCTTAGAGTAGGTAGATTTCTCCTGGGTACTTGCTCTTTCAAAAAGCATAAACATCTTTTCGCACCTACACTTTCAAAAGGTTTTCAAACAAATATTTCATACACTCTTGAGGAAAAATACAAGAGTTACTTAGAAATTTTTCAAATGAAACTTTTTCAAAACCCACACACACTTGAAAAGAAAACAAATTTTTGAAAACATAGAGTGAGCAAGTACCTAAGAGCCTGTGGATAACCACGGATAGAAAGGGTGCTAACACCTTCCCTTTCTATAAATCTACCTCCCGAACCCGAGAAACATGTCGAAAAAGGAATTTTGCTGTGCTTTTGTCCTTTCCTTGTTGGAGAACATAAAATACAGTGGCGACTCTTGCTTACCGCGACATTTCGCGAACCAGCTTAAAAAACAGTCCGTTCTATTTCCACCGATCACAGAACTGGCGACTCTGCTGGGGATATTTATAAAAGTGAGGTGTACCTTAGGATTAGACCACTCTTATGTTTTAAATTGCCTGTTTTGATTGCTTTAATATTGTGGGCCTGTTTTGGGAGTTTCATAGATCCTAACCCAGATCTGGGGGATACCTTTTAGGTAGCAACAAACTGTGAGGGAACTGTGCGGGGTATACCGACACGGTTGAAGAAGTTGCTACGTTGATGTGGCACTTTGGTGAGTACCGGTAACCCTTGAGTCAAGTCAAGGAGAGTACGGGGCCGCAGCATGGTGTCGTGAAGCATCAACTGACCTTAGGAACCTTACTTGACCATCATGGCCTCTTTAGGGGTAGTGAGATGATCGACTTTGGTGCAGTCCGAAGTTGATAGATACTCGATACTACACTCCTTGAGGGTTGTTTTCTTGGAATATTTTGATCGCCAGTTCAGTGGCTAAATCAAAACAATGAACATAGAAAACAACCCAATGATATTGAGCTCCTTAGAACCCGGTTACTATTCATAGGACAGGTCTTTGAGCCCACCAACTTCAAGAGGGTAGTACCCTAAACCTCATGCTGGCCTAAACTCTAAGGGCTGTCTGGTGTGACTTGTGTGCCTTATCATGTTTGCTTTTTTTGAATACTTGTGGTGTGTCCTTATCATAATATCATAGCATCATACAGCATCATATGCATTTACTAACCACTTCAAGGGTTCCAATCTTCATCTTTGTTCTTGTTT
This sequence comes from Vicia faba, assembly GCA_948472305.1. Classification (NCBI taxonomy): domain Eukaryota; kingdom Viridiplantae; phylum Streptophyta; class Magnoliopsida; order Fabales; family Fabaceae; genus Vicia; species Vicia faba. Next base: position 1,286,604,624 of record OX451738.1, on the reverse strand, counting down.
TGTAGGACATGGAAACTATCCGCAGAAAGACAATTCAGATCAACCTTGTGAGGGTCTCTCCTCAGCTTAAGGAACTTACATCCAGGATTCCCGAGAACTCTTCTTTCAGTGAAAGGCATGGTAGACTCATCAGCTTGGTCAATACCAACATTGAAGAGGATATGGTGAAAGTGTTGTTCCAGTTCTTTGACCCTTTGCATCACTGTTTTACTTTCCCGGATTATCAACTGGTGCCTACTTTGGAAGAGTTTTCTCAGCTTCTGAAAATTCCTATCCTTAGTCAACTACCCTACAACGGTACGGAAAGGGAACCAAAACTTGAAGAGGTTGCTAAAGCATTATGCCTACAACCATCTGACATCAAGGGACATTGGGAAGTTAGAAGTGGTATCAAAGGATTCTTGGCAAAGTTCCTGTTTGAGAAAGCACAAGAATGTTGGAATTCCCTTGACCTACAAGCCTTTGAAGAAGTTGTGGCACTCCTTGTCTATGGGTTGGTGTTGTTCCCGAATCCGGATCATCTTATAGATATCAATGCTGTCAAGATTTTCATGTCCAGGAATCCCATACCTACATTGCTTGGGGACATCCTCCACTCATGTTACACTCGAACCATGAGAAAAAGAGGTGTTCTCATGTGCTGCACTCCTCTCCTGGCAAGGTGGTTTATTTCGCACCTTCCACAATCAGTTTTGAAGAACGAGTGGGGTTTGAGATGGTCATAATGATTGATGACTCTTACACATGCTGATATACATTGGTGTTCTCGGTCCAGAGAGAATGTCACTATCATTGATCGTTGCGGAGAGTTTCCTAATGTTCCTTTACTTGGAATTAGAGGGGGCATTACATACAACCCATGTCTGGCTTTGAGATAGTTTGGATATGCTCGGAGGGATGGCCCTCATGACATATTGATTCCTGACATAGTTTTTGACTTCGACAATGATACGCAAGGACTTCGCCAGACGTTTATCAGAGCTTGGAGGATGCCTAACAAGGTGGATAGCAAGACATTGGGGCACAAGAACTCCATCCCCCTTGAGCCTTATCTCAAGTGGGTACGAGCCCGCTCCCAGAAGCTTGTGATGCCATATCCTCATGTTGTCCCCGTGATCAAAGATCCAGCTTTGGAAGGAGAGGTGCCATACACCATTCAACATCCTGACATGCCAACATCTTGGGAAGAAATGCAAAAGAGCTGGATCCAACTCAAGGAAGAATGGAATTCTCTTGAAACCAGTCTACATGCCAGTGAGAAGAAGGTCTTGGAGCTCACCCGCCTATTGCACGAGGAAAAGACTCTCAACACTTACATCGCTCCAAAGAGGATGCGCAGTGTCTTTTGGGATTAAGTATTTTGTAATGTTTTGCCCATGAGGCCCTGATGTACTGAACAGATTATTTCTTAATATAACGTGTGTTCCTTTTTTGTCTACAACGAATTTGAAATTTCGAACCCTTGAATGCATTGCATAAATAGCATATCATGCATCATGTGCATAACAAGTACTCTTTTTCTACAAGTTGCTTAATCTTCTTCGCTGTTTATTTCAGCAGTCTCATCATGAATTCTTAGCCTACTACGGAACAAGCAATCAAGGCCCTCCAGGCCCAGAACGCCCAGTTTCAAGAGCTGGTCATGAGCTTAGCCCAGGGACAACAGGAACTGAAGACTCTGCTTTTGAAGAAGAAGAAAAAGAGGACTGTGCTATTCAACATTGGACGGAGGTTTGGGAATACACTACAAAATGAGGCTGATCAGGCTACTTCCTTTGTAGGGAAAGACAGTCCCCAAGGGGGAAGGGTCCCTAGTCCCGTGGTCTCTGACAACGAGACAGATTACAATGATGAACAATACCCTCCCGCTGAAGACAGGTACAAGCAACTAGAGGACCGTCTGAGTGCGATGGAGATTCAACACGTGCCTGGGTTGGATTTTGGAGATCTGGGTTTATCTTCTAGGGTGGTGATCCCACACAAGTTCAAGGCACCTTCTTTTGCGAAGTACGACGGGGCATCTTGTCCTAAGCTGCATCTCAGATCCTATGTAAGGAAGATCCAACCTTACACTGCAGACAAGAACTTATGGATCCATTTCTTCCAGTATAGTCTTTCAGAGACTCAACTCGAATGGTTCTATCAGCTGGATGGAACCAGTATTCGTAACTGGGAGGACTTGGCAACTGCTTTTTATAAGCAGTATCAGTACAATTCCGTCCTCGCTCCCACGCGTACCCAACTCCAGGGTATGTCACTTGGGACGGGTGAAGGTTTTAAGGAGTACGCGCAAAAGTGGAGAGACCTGGATGGCAGGGTGCAACCACCGTTGACTGACCGGGAGCTTGTGGACATGTTCTTGGGGACCCTGTCTGGTCCGTTCTTCAACCACCTGATTGGTAATTCTTCTGCAGGGTTTACAGACCTCATTCTGACTGGTGAAAGGATAGAAGCTGGTATCAAGTCCGGAAAGATACAAAAGGGTGCCTCCTCGAGCTCTAAAAAGAAGCCCTTCAAAAAGGAATCCAGTGTTGTTTATGGTTCCAGGAAACAGAATAAACCGGAACGCCGCCAAGCTGTCAACGCGGTGGTAATTTCAAAGCCTGCTGCCGCTCCTCAGCAATATAACCAACCAAGGGGTGAGAGGCCCAAAAGGCAGTACACTCGGCTCAGTATGACCCTGTCTCATATATTGCTGCAACTACTGTCAACCAATCTGGTAACTGTCAAAGAAGCTCCAAAGGTAGTGAATACAACATCCACGAAGTACAACCCTAACGCCCGCTGCGCTTATCACTCTGATAGCCCGGGGCATTCTACGGATGATTGTTGGGCTCTAAGGAATAAGGTTCAGGACCTTATTGATGCTAAAGAAATACAGTTCGAGGCGCCCGAAAGGCCCAATGTTGTGACTGCTCCCATGCCTCAGCATGGAGTGAATGCTGTGGAAGAAGACTTGTATGTGGCCTCTGTGGAAGATATTGTTACTCCGTTGTTGACTGTCAAAAGGAACCTATTGCTAGCCGGTTTATTTCCGGGATGTAGTAAAGGTTGCCTTCTATGTTCTGTTTCACCTGCTGGTTGTCCTTTATTGAGGTCAGGTATCCAAAGCCTGATGGATAATAAAGAGATCTTGTTCGAAAAGATTGTTGTTCCTGCTACCCGTACCGAAGAAGTTTCTATTGTTACTATTTTCAACAACTCTCCTAAGGCTCCCTCAAAGAAGCCTGTCAAAATCATGTCTACTCAGAAGATTGCTCTTATCATCATCACTATTCCGGGGCCCCTCCCCTATAAATCTGACAAAGCTGTCCCGTGGAACTATGGGGCAGATGTTTATGTTCTTGGAGTAAAGCAAGAGTTTGATACTAGTACCGGCGTAAGTAACATCACCGGGCCTGCCAAAGTCACTCGTAGTGGTAGGCTCTTCTCACCTAATATTGCGCCACCAACTATTCAAAGACCTCTTGTCATCACACCTGCCAGTGTGCCTGTTTCCCTTCCTGACCAAGTTCCTGTTTCGACCCCTGCTGCCGAGTCATCTGACGCTCGGGGCAAAGGGATTGCTACTAATGTGCCTGCCCAGATGGAGGCACCGAAGACAACCAATGTTGAAGCTTCCAAGCAAGAGATGGAAGAGATTCTTAAAATTATCAAGAAGAGTGATTTCAATGTAGTTGAGCAGCTGGGGCACACCCCATCAAAGATTTCTATGCTATCACTGTTGTTGTGTTCAGAGGCCCATGCCAAGGCCCTGATTTCCTTCTTGAAGACTGCCCACGTGCCACAAGAAAAGTCTGCTGATCAATTTACCGATTGTGTGGCCAACTTGACTGCTGATAATGGTTTGGGTTTCTCTGATGCTGATCTGACCGCTAAGGGGAAGAACCATAATGATGCCCTGCATGTCTCCATTGAATGCAGGGGCACTACTCTTGCCCATGTGCTGGTTGACACTGGTTCCTCGTTGAATGTATTACCCAAGAAAGCTCTAGACAGGATGGATTGTGAGGGTTTAGAGCTCAAGCCAAGTAACATTGTTGTCCGGGCCTTTGACGGGTCCAAAAGGATGGTTCATGGTGAAGTTGACATTCCAATCAGGGTTGGTTCTCAGGTCTTTGATTCAACGTTCTATGTGATGGAAATCCGACCGTCCTATTCTTGTTTGCTGGGTCGTCCTTGGATCCATAAAGCTGGAGCTGTGACCTCCGCATTACATCAGAAGCTTAAGTACTCGGTCAGAGGGAAGATTGTTACAGTGCAGGGGGAGGAAGAATATATGGTGAGCCATCTTAACTCGTTCCGGTACATAGAAATGGATGGGGAGTTCATTGAGACCCCCTTTCAACATTTTGAAGAGGTTCCTCAGACATTGGCGTCAGCAGAGACTGTGACTGAAGAAGACTCTCCTTTGAAGATGGCTTCCTTAAAGGACGCCCGGGCTGTTATTGAGAAGGGTGAGTGCGCAAACTGGGGCCGACTTCCTGATTTTACTCCGAAGACTGACAAGTTTGGTTTGGGTTTCACTGCAGAAGCTCAGAGGGCTGTTCGTAAGGCAAGGATTGGAAGACCTCCTGTGTGAATCACCAACCCGGGAGTGAACGCTATTGAAGACGACGGGGAGGAATTCGAATTTGACAGCTGGATCTACCCAACGACCAACAGTGGACTGAACAACTGGACTGCCAAAGATTTCATACCTATTACTTTTGTCACTTAGTAATGAACTCCTTTGTTTTGAATTTGTAACGAACAATAATTGGAAACTTTATGGCCCGATGTCTTACCCGAGGCACCGTGGCTTCATTTGTGAGGGCTTATTATTTGTCATTTTCATATATCATGAATAAAAACATTGGACATTTTTCGCATTTCAAATCTTGTGCTCCCTTTCTTTCTTTATATATTGCAAAACAGCTATATTTACACACACTCACCCATACAGGTTCCAATCCACTCTGGATCTCACTGGTAACGACTCTGCTACTGCCAGTTATGACTTCGAAAATCCGATCAACTTAGCCGAAGACGAAGGTGAAGATGATTGTGAGGTGCCTGGTGAGCTTGCAAGACTGTTACTCCAGGAAGAGAGGGCCATTCAGCCGCATGAAGAGCCAGTGGAAACGGTAAATTTGGGTACTGAGACAGACATAAAGGAAGTCAAGATTGGTGCCAATCTAAAGCTCAGTGTGAAACAACGATTGATTCAGATGTTGCATGACTACATGGAAATCTTTGCCTGGACTTACAAAGACATGCCTGGGTTGGATACCGACATTGTGGTTCATCACCTGCCTACCAAGGAAGAATGTCCTCCGATAAAACAGAAGGTCCGTCGTATGCGTCCAGAGATGTCCGAGAAAATCAAAGTTGAGGTTATGAAAATATTTGATGCCGGGTTTCTAGCAGTGACTTCTTACCCTCAGTGGGTTGCCAACGTGGTTCTAGTGCCGAAGAAAGATGGTAAGGTCCGAATGTGTGTTGATTACAGGGATTTGAATAGGGCGAGCCCCAAGGATGATTTCCCTTTGCCTCACATCGACGTTCTGGTTGATAACACTGCTCAGCATAAGGTATTCTCCTTCATGGACGGATTCTCCGGTTATAATCAGATCAAGATGGCTCCTAAAGACATGGAGAAGACCACTTTTGTTACTCAGTGGGGCACCTTTTGCTACAAGGTCATGCCTTTTGGGTTGAAAAATGCTGGGTCAACCTACCAACGTGCCATGGTTGCTTTGTTTCATGACATGATCCATCATGAAATCGAAGTATATGTCGACGATATGATTGCAAGGTCCCAAACTGAGGAGGAACACCTTGACCATCTACAGAAGCTGTTTGACCGTCTGAAATTGTACAAGCTGAGGCTGAACCCAAACAAGTGCACCTTTGGGGTGAGATTTGGAAAATTGCTAGGCTTCGTCGTAAGAGACAAAGGTATTCAAGTGGACCCTGCCAAAGTAAAAGCCATACAAGAGATGCCAACTCCCAAGACAGAGAAAGAAGTCAGAGGCTTTCTAGGACGGCTGAACTACATTGCCCGATTCATCTCGCATCTAACTGCTACCTGTGAACCAATCTTCAAGCTGCTGAAGAAAGATCAGGTAGTATGTTGGAATGATGAATGTCAGGCCGCTTTCGAAAGAATCAAAGAGTATCTCCAAGAACCACCCATTCTTATGCCACCGGTTGAAGGAAGACCTCTAATCTTATACTTGACAGTACTTGACAGCTCAATGGGGTGTGTGCTGGGGCAGCATGACGAGTTTGGCCGAAAAGAGCACGCTATTTATTACCTTAGCAAAAAGTTTACCGACTGTGAGACCCGATACTCACTGCTCGAGAAAACTTGCTGCGCTTTGGTATGGGCTGCTCGCCGACTGAGACAGTATATGTTGACTCAGACTACTCTGTTAATTTCAAAAATGGATCCAATCAAGTACATATTCGAAAAGCCTGCCTTGTCTGGAAGAATAGCAAGATGGCATATGATCTTGACAGAATACGACATCCAATACACGACTCAAAAAGCAATCAAGGGAAGTGTATTGGCAGACCATTTGGCACACCATGCAGTGGATGACTACCAATCTATGAACTTTGAGTTTCCAGACGAGAATATCATGGTAGTGACTGATTGTGAAGTACCTGGACCGGATGAAGGACCTGAGGAAGGATCCCGATGGTCTATGCACTTTGACGGAGCCTCAAACGCTTTGGGTAACGGTATTGGCGCCGTGATCATATCCCCAAAAGGCACTCATACTCCACTTACCGCCCGGCTATGTTTCAACTGCACCAACAACATGGCGGAGTATGAGGCATGCATCATGGGTCTTCAAGCTGCCATTGACCTAAGGATCAAGTTTCTGAGTGTCTTCGGAGATTCTGCTCTCGTGATCAGTCAGATCAAAGGCGAGTGGGATACGAAACACCCAAATCTTATTCCTTACAAAGAGTATGTGTTGACATTGATCCCCCATTTCGAGGAGATAACTTTTGAACACTTCCCAAGAGAAGAGAATCAGTTGGCGGACGCGCTAGCTACGATGTCTTCTATGTTCAAAGTTAAATGGGACAACGAGGCTCCCCAGATCATTATCTGGAAATTGGATGAACCTGCACATTGTTGTGATCTTGAGGCTGAAGAGGTAACTGAAAAAACTTGGTATCATGAAGTGAAGAGGTATCTTGAAGTTCAAGAATACCCCGAGGGTGCATCTGTTAATGACAAGAAGTTTCTAAGAAGGTTCGCGGCAAAGTTCTTCCTCAGCAATGGCATTCTATACAAGCGAAACCATGATTCAACCTTACTGCGTTGTGTGGATAAGACGGAAGCAGAGAGAATCATGGCAGAGCTGCATGAGGGTACCTTCGGAACACATTCCAGTGGACATACCATGGCAAAGAAAATCCTTCGGGCAGGATATTTCTGGTCCACAATGGAAGCACACTGTTACCAACATTCTCGGACGTGTCACAAATGCCAGATCTATGCAGATAAGGTGCACATTCCTCCAGTACCTCTGAACGTCTTGACAGCACCTTGGCCTTTTGCAATGTGGGGCATTGATATGATCGGCAAGATCAGACCTACGACATCCAACGGGCATCGCTTCATCCTAGTAGCGATTGATTACTTCACAAATTGGGTTGAAGCAGCTTCCTACGCTACGGTAACCAAGAACGTCGTGGCACGGTTCATTCGGCACAACCTGATCTGTCGATACGGCGTCCCGAAAAGGATCATTACGGATAATGGTACCAATCTTAACAACAAGATGATCACTGAGCTCTGCGAGCAATTCAAGATACAGCACCACAACTCTTTTCCCTACCGGCCGAAGATGAATGGGGCTGTCGAAGCGGCAAATAAAAATATTAAGAAGATTATGCAGAAGATGACAGTGACCTACAAGGATTGGCACGAGATGTTACCGTTTGCTCTTCATGGGTACCGTACCTCAGCACGGACGTCAACAGGGGCAACACCCTTTTCCTTGGTTTATGGCATGGAGGCAGTCTTGCCTATTGAAGTCCAGATACCCTCTCTCCGGATAATGAAGGATGCAGGTTTGAGCGAAGATGACTGGATCCAGAATCGACTTGATCAATTGAATCTAATTGACGAAAAGAGACTCACTGCTATTTGTCATGGTCAAACGTACCAAAAACGGATGATCAGGGCATTTAACAAGAAAGTCAAACGACAAGAGTATCAAGTCGGAGACCTGGTAATCAAGCGCATCATTCTTCCTCAAAGTGATCCCAGGGGAAAATGGACCCCTACGTACGAAGGGCCATTTGTGGTTAAACATATCTTCTCAGGAGGAGCTATGATTCTAACCACCATGGATGGTGACGACCTTCCTCACCCTGCCAATGCAGACATAGTAAAAAGATACTACGCATGATCAAAGACCCGCTAGGTTGACACACCTAGGCAAAAATAAGGGCTTCCCGGCGAACCAAAAGGGTTCGGGCAAAAATAAGGGATGAAATGAAAAAATCTGTACACCCGGCAAGTCGAAAACCTGAAAAGGCGGCTTGGGCAAAAATGGGTATCCCGGTGGACTGAAAACCCGAAAGGGCGGTCCAGGAAAAAGTTAGGGATTAAAGCGTAATACTATGTCTCATTGGATCACCTTGCATCCAGAATTCGGCATCAACTATCAGGCTCAGACAGCACCAATCAGTCAGCTTCATCTCCAACTACGCAGCAAAGTGATGAGACGCTTGAAGACATAAAGGCGATAGAAGAGTTGGAACCCAGTGGGATTATTCTTTTCACATAGCTGTTTTGTTTTCCTTTGTACAAATTGTATAAACTCTATTCTATTCGGAGGCGATCTCTTACTAGGACGTCAGCCTCTTGTACATAAACGCCTATTTATAGGCAAATTTCAAAATCAATACAAGCTCACTTTTCCATACAAATTGCCAATTGTTTTTCTTTTTATGTTTTGTTTTGCAAAGAACGTCCAATGTTCATTTTTGATATATGCATTTGACACTAATTGCTAACTCATAAATATTTGCATACGAAACAAAGGACTAATTACGGGTGATATCAGAAACAGGGGCAATAATGAGTTGTCTAAGCGATCTAGTTGCTCTGTCCACCAAGGTACTAAGGTAAGTGCGACCGAAGAATGTAACCAGGATACCTTCACTCCCTGCAGAGTAAGACATGATTCAACAATACTCTCCTCAAGCAGAGTTGGTCTCCCATCAGCCCCGAAAAGGCACAGTATCTCCAGCAAGTCAGCGATACTCTCCCCAAGTAGAGTTGTCCTACTGTCAACCTTAAGGAAGTTGGGTATCCCCAGAAGATCTCAACATTCTCCAACAGAGTATACATATGTTCCTAAGCAAGCATCCCCGACAGTCTTAATATAAGATTGTTCCCCGGCGGAATACAGACACCCTAGTGGAGCCGTTCCCCCAGTACAGTCCAAAAGTTTCCCCAGGAGAGTTGAATCAGTCCTCCCCAGTAGATTATGGAAGCTTATCCCCAATAGATTTTGGAAGCTTCCCACCCGCAGAGTATATATATCTCTCCCCGACCATATTCAAAGGTTATTCCCCACCAGAGCTTATAACTGGGTTATCCTTAGCTAAATACCACGGAAAGATCGTCCTCGGCGAAGTTCTTCCTATCCCCAGCGGAGTTCATCAATTCCCTCAACAAAGCTTATCAGCGGTATCCCCAGTGGAGTTATCATTAAAATCACAACGAAGTATCTCTCCCCACAGAGTAGTTCCCCGCAGAGTAATCTCTTCACCAAGTTTATTCCCCAACGGAGTCACCTTCTCCTACCGGTTTATTCTAGCAATCATCATCCCCAGCGGAAACGAAGAACTCTACTCTTCAAACATCAACCCAGGATTTAACAAGCTCCCGGCATTCGTCAAGGATTTATTTTCCTAAACGAAAATACATTCATAGACATTTCACATTTCATACATCCTGCTTATATACATGATAAAGTGCATACGACACGATCTCATTTATTTTTGAGAACATCATGACATCATGCATTTCATACATCATGACATTGCATACAACTGATGTCTTGCCTTTTCAGAAAAAAAGTCAATCCAATGATGATTACCATCACTTTTCGCAATTCCGGATTCGATACCTGTATCTAGCCAGGGCATATCTGTGAGCGATTGATTGTAGATCTATACCTGTATCTAGCCAGGGCATATCTACATGAAGAGTTTAGAGATTTGATACCTGTATCCAGCCAGGGCATATCTGTAAACGACAAATTCCAGATTCGATTCCTGTATCTAGCCAGGGCATATCTGTGAGTATTTGATTGTAGATTCGATACCTGTATCCAGCCAGGGCATGTCTGCATGAAGAGTTTAGAGATTCGATACCTGTATCCAGCCAGGGCATATCTGTAGACGACTAATTCCAGATTCGATTCCTGTATCTAGCCAGGGCATATCTGTGAGTATTTGATTATGGATTCGATACCTGTATCCAGCCAGGGCATATCTGCATGAAGAGTTTAGAGATTCGATACCTGTATCCAGCCAGGGCATATCTGTAGACGACTAATTCCAGATTCGATACCTGTATCCAGCCAGGGCATATCTGTAGACGACCAATTCCAAATTCGATTCCTGTATCTAGCCAGGGCATATCTGTGAGTGACTGATTGTAGATTCGATACCTGTATCCATCCAGGGCATGTCTGCATGAAGAGTTTAGAGATTCGATTCCTGTATCCAGCCAGGGCATATCTGTAGACGACCAATTCCAGATTCGATTCCAGTATCTAGTCAGGGCATATCTGTGAGTGACTGATTGTAGATTCGATACCTGTATCCAGCCAGGGCATGTCTGCTTGAATAGTTTAGAGATTCGATACCTGTATCCAGCCAGGGCATATCTGTAGACGACTAATTCCAGATTCGATTCCTGTATCTAGCCAGGGCATATCTGTGAGTGACTGATTGTAGATTCGATACCTGTATCCAGCCAGGGCATGTCTGCATGAAGAGTTTAGAGATTCGATACCTGTATCCAGCCAGGGCATATTTGTAGACGACTAATTCCGGATTTGATACCTGTATCTAGCCAGGGCATATCTGTGAGTGATTTGATTGTAGATTCGATACCTGTATCTATCCAGGGCATGTCTGCATGAAGAGTTTAGAGATTCGATACCTGTATCTAGCCAGGGCATATCTGTAGACGACGAATTCCGGATTCGATTCTTGTATCTAGCCAGGGCATATCTGAGAGTGACTGATTGTAGATTCGATACCTGTATCCAGCCAGGGCATGTCTGCATGAAGAGTTTAGAGATTTGATACCTGTATCCAGCCAGGGCATATCTGTAGACGACTAATTCCAGATTCGATTCCTGTATCTAGCCAGGGCATATCTGTGAGTGACTGATTGTAGATTCGATACCTGTATCCAGCCAGGGCATGTCTGCATGAAGAGTTTAGAGATTCGATACCTGTATCCAGCCAGGGCATATCTGTAGACGACTAATTCCAGATTCGATTCCTGTATCTAGCCAGGGCATATATGTGAGTGACTGATTGTAGATTCGATACTTGTATCTAGCCAGGGCATGTCTGCATGAAGAGTTTAGAGATTTGATACCTGTATCCAGCCAGGGCATATCTGTAGACGACTAATTCCAGATTCGATTCTTGTATCTAGCCAGGGCATATCTGTTAGTGACTGATTGTAGATTCGATACCTGTATCAAGCCAGGGCATGTCTGCATGAAGAGTTTAGAGATTCGATACCTGTATCCAGCCAGGGCATATCTGTAGACGACTAATTCCGGATTCGATACCTGTATCTAGCCAGGGCATATCTGTGAGTGATTTGATTGTAGATTCGATACCTGTATCCAGCCAGGGCATGTCTGCATGAAGAGTTTATAGATTCGATACCTGTATCCAGCCAGGGCATATCTGTAGACGACAAATTCCGGATTCGATACCTGTATCTAGCCAGGGCATATCTGTGAGTGATTTGATTGTAGATTCGATACTTGTATCCGGCCAGGGCATGTCTGCATGAAGAGTTTAGAGATTCGATACCTGTATCCAGCCAGGGCATATCTGTAGACGACCAGTTCCAGATTCGGTACCTGTATCTAGCCAGGGCATACCTGTGAGCGATTGATTGTAGATTCGATACCTGTATCTAGCCAGGGCATATCTGCATGAGGAATTTGAAGATCAACCCCTGTAACAGGCCAGGAGACCATCTTCCTTTCTCAAAGTACACAAGTTCTCGCTAAGGAATCTCTTACGCGATCGACAATCTCCCGATGGCATCTTTAAGCCCATCTCCACAACTATCCATTACACTTCCAAATGGCATCTATAAGCCCATTCCCGACAAGATTCTGTCACATCTCCAGATGGCATCTATAAGCCCATCCTCCTATCCATCATATCTCCAAATGGCATCTGTAAGCCCATTCCCGCCATCACACTGCTGATACTCTACTATGCGAGTGCAAATTTCTGGGCACTTTAGTGTTCAATCATCTTCCACCTTCGGATCACGAAAGGCATGCAAGCCAATCTACATCCTCAGGTCTAAGAAGATTGAACAGGGGCAACTGTTGTACCCCAAAATTTTCCCTCCCATATTCTTCAAGATTGGTCTTCAAATGGTTCAAGACTTCTCAAGGATTGCACAGTCCAAATGCCTCCTAAGCCAGTCAAAATTAGGGTTTTGGTTTCCTTCAAGGAATTTGAGGTTTTCATTTTTGACTTGATATTCTCCTTGTACTTGAGAAGCGACAAGCTGGGAGTCCGTAAATTTTTTACTTCCTCGGCTTCCAAGTCCTCGGCTAGGCGAAGACCTGCAAGGAAAGCTTCGTATTCTGCATGGTTATTGGAGGTATTGAATGATAAGGTGAGGGAGACCTCGATCAAGATTCTTTCCTCATTTTCAAAGATAATGCCCGCTCCGCTTTCTATCAAACTGGAGGCTCCGTCCACGAAGATGGTCTGTTTATAGTACTTAGGCTTTAAGGGCCTTTCTTCCCTTGTAACTGATGTCAAATTTAGATAGATTTAATCATCTTAGAATTCTTCCTTCCATGTTTGGACGACTGAGCAACTGTTTAACACGTTGGTATGTCTGTACGAAAATCATGTGGGCTAGGAAGTAGTGTCTTAGTCTTCTTGCTGCATTGATGAGGGCCAGGGACACCTTTTCAATCTTGTGATACCTGAGCTCGGGACCTTGTAGGGCCTTACTCGTAAAATAAATGGGTTTCTGCCCCTCTGGGATTTCTCGAATGAGGGCGGCGCTGACGACCTCGGATGCCACAATGAGGTAGATGTAGAGAATTTCAATGTTATTTGGTTGTGATAGGATCGGTGGTTGTGAGAGTGCTCTTTTAGGGTGGAGAAGAGCTTGTTCGCACTCCCCGGTCCACTTAAACCTTGCCTCTTTACGAAGAAGTTTGAAAAGGGTAACTGTGTGTTGGGCAGATTTTGCTACAAAGCAGAATAGTGAAGTGAGCATTTTGTTCAGAGTTTGAAATGATTTCTTCGAGTTCGGTGTTGGAGACTCAGAAAATTCCCAACATTTGTTGGGGTTGGCTTCGATTCCTTGTTCTGTTAAGTAGAAGGTGCATTTTTATGGGTTGAATCGCATTATGCACTTCCTCGCTTGGTCGAAGACTTTCTTTAGATGGAGCACATGGTAGGATTCCTCTAGGAATTTCACAATCATGTCATCCATATAAACCTCAAGCATATATCCGATATCTCCTTGGAATACTTTGTTCATCATCCTCTGATACATAACGCCGATGTTCTTCAGGCTGAAGGGAATTATATTGTAGTAGTAGTTGCCCGGTTCGGTCATAAAGTCGGTGTATTTTTTATCGGTCTTCGCCATGGGGATTTGGTTATATCCAGGATACATGTCCACAGAAGATATTAGTTTAAAACAAGAAGAGTTATCAACTAATTTATCTATGTTAGGCAAAGGATAAACATCTTTGGGGAAATCTCTATTAAGATTGGTATAATCAACCCACATTCGCCATTTTCCATTCGATTTCTTTACAAGTACAACATTAGATAGTCAGGTTGTGTATTGGGCTTCACAAATGAAATTTACCTCTAGGGGTTTTTTTAAAGCTTGCTCGGCAGCCTCCATTTTCTCCGGAGACTGCTTGCGCCTACACTGGATAACTTCTTTAAGGGTAAGATCTATTGTTAGCTGGTAACATGCTATCTCTGAATCCAAGCCGGGTATCTCTACCGCACTCGAGGCAAAAAATATACAATTTTTCTTAGGCATGCCTTCAACTGCTTCCTCTCCAAGTCGGGGAGACTGATACCGATTTTGACGCCCTTGGTGGGATTGCTGCCGAGGGGGATGATCTTGAACTCGTCGTCTGGGATCGAGCATAAAGGATATGTGGGCTCCTTGTCACTTGTCGATGATATGGTGCTTTCTGCCGTCATCTGGGTTTCTTTCCCTTTCTTATTCCGACCTCACATGTCTTCTTTGGTAAAACGGTTGTCGAGGTCGATAGTATCAACGTGTGGCAGCGGTTTTGGATCCTCTGACTTTCTGAGCCGAGCAGAATCTCCAGTTTCTCTCGATGATTCTCTATTAGAGTTCTGCCTTTTGAAGCTTCCTTGAAACATCTCATTGCTGCTTCTATATCCCCGTGGAGGCGGGCGACGAGCCCCTTTGAACTATATTACTTCATCTTGAGGTGTACGGGGAAAGATACCGCTATGAGTTTGTCTAAAGTTGGCCTCCCAAAGATACATTAGTACAAAGACGGGAAATCGACTACTATGAACTACACCTTTATAGATCTAGCAGTCTCTACCGCTCTAAAGGTGACAATGAGTTCGATTTAGACCTATGGATTAGTGAGTGCACCATTGAAACCTTGAGATCTGAGCCAACGTAAGGTGTCAGATGTGTCTTGTTGAGCTACAAGGTTGTGAACACCTTGGCATACATAATATCGACTGAGCTTCCATGAACGACCAGTATCCTTCATACATTAAAATTTATGATCTATGCTCTCATGAGAAGAAGGATAGTTGAGTTAGGAGACCCGCCGGGAAGCTCCTCCCGGTAAAATGTGATGGGGGCATAATTTCTTTGAAATTTGTTGAGGGGGGGAGTTCATGTTGGAGCTTGCGTTGATTAGCTGCTCAAACTTTCTTTTTACCGAGCCCACTGTGACTTTGTTGAATCCTCCGCCTGAGATGACCATAACAGATGGGAAAGTTTCCCAGGGGCTATGGGTCACAAAATACAGGGGAGGCTCTTCGTTCGAGATGTAGAAATCTTCGGGCCGCGAGATGTACATGGAAAATGGCATGGTGATATCTTCGGAGGATATATTTTCTTCCTCGACCCTATTCGACTCAGGTACGTCCTCTCGGGGACCTTCTTTTTTCTTGTATTTCTTGAGATTCCCATCTCTGATGAAGATCTCTATGGGATCCTTCAAGTGGATGTTGTCTTCTGTCGTGTGCCCATGGCTCTTGTGGAATCAGTAGTATTTGGTTTAGTCTGTCCTAGGTTTTGACGGTGTATGTTGAGGAAAGTAGACCCTGGCTTGACGGAACTCAGAATTTGCACAGTCGGTCAAGATCCGTTCGTGCGAGTAGTTTAGGGATGTGTATTCGTGGAAAGGAATAGCTAGCCCCTTGTAGTCCCATGACTCGCAAGGCTTGTCCTCCCTTCTTTTTTCTGCTCCCTGACGGGACGTCGAGGGGTCATCATTTTTTGAAACTTTGGCATTCTCTCGATGTCGTGAGTCTCGCGCATTGTTGAGTGCTTCTTTCTATTCATAATGGATGTATGCCTGAGCCTTGAGAAGGAGGGAATCCAGTGTTATAGGGGTTTATATGCCGACTGCCTTGGCAGAGTCGTTATGAGGGTATAATCCTTACTCAAGGAGATATTTCTTTATCCCGTCAGTCGTGGAGACTTAGACGCTTCTTTGTTGAACCTTTCTATATATGCTCGGAGGGATTCATCCTTCCCCTGGATAATGGCCTCCAATGATGCTTCTGATTTAGGGTGCCGGTAAGATGTCGTAAAATGCCTAGAGAATTGTTTCCCCAAGTTCTTTTAAGATGTGATTGACTCGCCAGGGAGGCTTTTGTTCCAAGCCATAACTCCCTTCCGAAGAGTGGTTGGAAAAAGTTAACACTTGATCGCTCCTCATACTCCCCAATAATCGAGAAGCGCATCGATATTCTCGATATGCTTGTCTGAATAGGCTCTCCCGTCGTAAGTCCCCAGGTTTGGGGGTTTCTCTAGGCCGACCGAAAGTGGAGTCTTCATAATTTCTTGAAATAATGGGCCATGGGGCTCGTCTTCGTCGCTATGATCTAGCCATGGGGGTGAATAGTGGTAGTGTGATCGGTGGGAATGAGAACTGACTATTTTGGAATGCTGGTTCGCATTTGCGTTTGTTTTCGCAAAATGTCGCGGTAAGCAAGAGTCGCCACCGTCTTTTATTTTATCCAACAAGGAAAGGACAAAAGCACAAAAAAATTCCTTTTCGAGATGTTTCTCGGGTTCGGGAGGTAGATTATAGAAAGGGAAGGTGTTAGCACTCTTTCTATCCGTGGTTATCCACGGGCTCTTAGGTACTTGCTCATTGTGTTTTCAAAAGTTTGCTTTTCTTTGTGTTTGTGGGTTTGAAAAGAGTTTTTGTTTTTGAAGAGAGCGTAAGTGCGAAAAGTTTTGTTTTGTTTTAAAAGGAGCAAGTACTTAAGAACCATCTACCTACTCGAAAAAGGAATTAAACTGTGCTAATGTCCTTTAGACAACGCTATCCCACTATTGAGGAGTAGGTAGCATCGTCGTTGGAGTTTTCGGGTCAATTCGGTTAAGGGACGTGTGGTCACTAAAGTAATGTTAGGACGCCTTAGCGGTAACCCTAATGTCTTAGATCATTTTTCCGAGGCAACCATTTCGAGGTGTTGTACCCCAAAATTTGCCCTCCCATATTCTTCAAGATTGGTCTTCAAATGGTTCAAGACTTCTCAAGGATTGCACAGTCCAAATGCCTCCTAAGCCAGTCAAAATTAGGGTTTTGGTTTCCTTCAAGGAATTTGAGGTTTTAAATGGCTCAATCAAGTCCCATATGCCCATATACATTGTCAAGCATCTACATGTCAAGTTTCGAGACTCATAGAGGCAAATTGCACAGTCAAAAGCCCTATTTGGTTCACAGTCAACTGCAGGGGCAAAATGGTCATTTTACAGTCAAAAGTCAAAAATTTTGGTCAACATCTTATTTTGAAGCCACAATCATCATTTGATCAAGTCTTGATCATGATTCCACAAGAATGGCTCAAAAATGATCAAAGATGCAAAAGTTACTATTTTTGGACAGTTGAAAAGTCAACTATAACTTGACCAGGGCATAAATTTTTCATGGTTCATCAGAAAAATCCCATCCAATGCTCATTTTGAAGGGGAGGACATTTCCTACAACTCATCTTCACATTCCAAGTCCAAGAAATGCTCCCACAAAAAGTTATCAATTTCTACATTATAGGTCAATTTCAAAAGTCAACAAAAATGCACTTTAAGTCAAAGACCATAACTTTAGATTGGTAAATCCAAATGACATTGGACCAAAGGCATTGGTTAGAGGACTTCAAGACCTTTCCAAAATGTCCAAGAACATGTTCATAGGATCAAAATTGGTCAAGATATGCATTGGAGAAGTTGGGAAATTTTTGGGAATTTGCAAAAGTCAACTTTGCCCAAAACACCTCATTTTTGCTAATGGGCCTTAAATTCCTTCTTGAATCTTTACCCAAAGCATATGCACGACCCATTGAGCTCAAATTGATTTATTTTCTTATTTTTAATTAATTAATTGAATTTTTTATTAATATTAATTCATTTAATTGATTTAAAATGTAGAAAATATAAAGATATGGTTTTCAAATCTTTTTATGAAGCAAATAAACTCAGGGCAAGCTGGCAATTTCGTGCATCCATCAAAGAGACAAAAATCTCCAAAATTAGCAAGTTTTCTCAATCAAAAAGATTGAAAAATATTTGATTTTCAATCAAATATTGAAACTTCAATACAATGGATTTCTTGGCAAGATTGTACCCTAATTCCATTCTACTATATATGCTGAGCCTAACCCTAATGCCATACACGTGAAAATTCTGCAAGAGAGGCCATAACCAATTCCAAAAAAATCAAAGAAACTCAAAACTGAATTCAACCTTCCAGGCTAATTCAAGGGCTTTGGTGATTTCTAACACCTTGCAGGGATCCCCAGATACATTTTGCAATCAAATTCGCGTGCTAAAACTCAAGAAATCTCCACAAACAGTCTCACGGTTTGGTTAATTTTTCCATAATCGTATTTCAATATTCATGCATTATTAATGAGATTTTTTGTGTGTATTGCATTGCTAGAACCTTTCTGAAGCTAATGGTATAGGTGAATTGCATTATGGTGCCCTGAAACGCAAATCACCATTGGAGAATTCTAGGTTTTTCAAGCTTCAAAATTAGGGCTTTTCAGGTCCGGTAAAATTAGAACCTTCAACGCCTATGGTTGAATTCGTCAAGGGCAGACGAATCCAACACAACCCTCGCGAACAATTTATCTTGCACATAATTCTATTCGCTATTTTCTCTCATTGCAGGTTGTGGGGGTTAAAAACCCCCGCTAATTGTTTTTATTTTACAGGGAATCTAGGGAAGAAGACAAGACGTGGTGTTATGCCATTGGATCATTCAAACGCGCGCGCTATTTTGTTTTCTCTCTCCAGCATATGATTGTTTTTTATATTATTTTCAATTGTTAATATTATATCAAATGCAGCATGATGGCCTAGTGGTTAGTGAGGTGGACGTTCATCATTGGGACCTGGGTTTGATTCCCAGGTCCCCTAAATTCCTTGTTTCTATTTTTTTCAATGAGTTCACATGCAGGCTTCATGAAAGGCTCCACCATAAACCTCAGCTGCAGCTTGCCAAGTGGACACAAAGCTCAATCTAATGGCTATGAGATGCTGGACACCATGCTCCAAGTCAACATGCACGTGGACAATTACAAAAGTCAGAAGTGCTTGGCTTAATGGGCCAGAAATTCCAGGCTTAACCTCCATCTGGGCCAGCATACCCCCCTGGTTAATTGCTTGTTTATTTTCTTTTAACTAATTATTTTAATAATTGTTATTACTACTATTTAATTAATATAAATAATTATTTTTCTTAATAAATTCAGACAAATAAAAAATGTAAATATATTTATTATTTTTACTATTAATTATTATTTTTGTAAATAAATTATAATGAATTAATTTAGTTGTTTAATTAGGACTATTTTAATCTATATTTACAATAAATAAAACCAATTTAGAATTAGGGTTTTTCTTTTGACTTTTAATTTCTTTTATTTTATTTTTATTAAAGACTTAAAAAACACAAAAAAAAAATTTCTTTTAATTAATTAATTAATTAGGTTTAGGTTTAATATTTGATTAATTGCAAAAAGGACAAACTACTTTCTTTATTTCTAAAAAGGGTCAAAACCCTAAGACTTTCCGGATTTAATTTTTATTCGCGCGTTATTATTTTTGATCATACTTATGTATCTGTTTCCGAGGACGTAATAGTTAATTAGGCTTTTATTGCTTTCTTTTACTTTCTCGCATTTATTTTCCAAACGGGTTTTGTTTTTGGCGATGTATAGACCCGCGCCTTGTAATAGCGTAGATTTACCTTTCCGCACTTTATTTTCCGCACTCTTAACTGTTAAAATGCATGAAAGACTTGTATGACAAATAAAACCAACCCGTAGCTCACAAATGCATGTTCAAAGATAAACTGAAATTCAACACACATGCACATGCCACCCCTAGGGTACGCCTCACTCGGTTGCCTCGACGTGGTCGTCAATTATAGGGTGTTTTAGAGGTCGCCCTCCTGTCTAAAGATCCAGTTGCCTCGAAACGGTTGCCTCGAATAAAAAAAAGGGATCTAGGACATTAGGGTTACCGCTAAGGCGTCCTACTATTGCTTTGGTGACCACATTGTCCCTATTATCGAATTGACTCGAACACCTCCAACGACGGTGCTACCTACTTCTCAATAGTGGGATGGCACTGTCTAGAGGACTCTTACACAGCCTAATTCCTTATAGTAGGTAGATTTCTCCTGGGTACTTGCTCTTTCAAAAAACAAAAACATCTTTTCGCACCTACACTTTCAAAAGGTTTTCAAACAAATATTTCATACACTCTTGAGGACAGATACAAGAGTTACTTAGAAATTTTTCAAACGAAACTTTTTCAAAACCCACACACACTTGAAAAGAAAACAAATTTTTGAAAACATAGAGTGAGCAAGTACCTAAGAGCCCATGGATAACCACGGATAGAAAGGGTGCTAACACCTTCCCTTTCTATAAATCTACCTCCCGAACCCGAGAAACATCTCGAAAAAGGAATTTTGTTGTGCTTTTGTCCTTTCCTTGTTGGAGAACATAAAAGACGGTGACGACTCTTGCTTACCGCGATATTTCGCGAACCAGCTTAAAAAACAGTCAGTTCTATTTCCACCGATCACACGAGGCAACTATGATCTTTGGACAAGAGGGCGACCTCTAAAACTTCCTATACTCAATGACCACGTTCGAGGCAACCAAGTGAGGTGTACCCTAAGAGTGCGCATGTGCGAGTGTGTTATTTCGGTTAATTTTATCTGTACATGTCATGGGTGAGCTATTGTTGATTTTAAGTTAAAGATTGATCTTGTCATGCATTTCCTATTTATCAAACATCTAACAGTTAATATTATGCAGAAATTAAATTGCGGGAATTAAATCTAAACTATTACAAGGTGTCGGGTATTTACATCGCCAAAAACAACCCTTTAATTTAAATTGCGGAAAATAAAATAAAGCGATAAATAAATAAAGTCCTAATTTAAAAAAACTATTACATACTGGAAGCAATTACAATATTGGAAATATAGATCGCATGCATGAAGATTAAATCGACGTATCTTTAGGGTTTTGACCTTTTTTTTTTATTAACGAAAAGATTTTTGCTTATTTTTGAATTAAATTAAATTAAACCTAAGTTAATTAATTAATTAAATAGAAAATATATTTTTGGGTTTTTTATATTTAAGGAAATAAAATAAAAATGATTAAAATTATTAAAAGCCTAATTCTACATTAATTTTAATTTATTGCAAAAAATGTTAAAAGTTAAACCTATTTAAAACTAAATTAATTGATTAATATTTATTTACAAAAATAAAATAATGAAATTAGTTTTAATGAATAAAAATAATATTTTGTTTTCTGATTTTATTAGGAAAATTATTAATTAGTTAATTAACAATAAAATTAAAATTAGAACAAAATAAATAAATGAAAATATAAAGAGTAAAAGAAATAACCCAGGGGGTGTGGGCCTAATTTGAAGGTGTGACTTGCAATATCCAGGCCCAATAATTGTCAGCCTTGTTTGACTTTCAGGATCACCCACGCGCCTGTTGACTTGGACATATGATAGTCCTTCATTCCTGGCCACCAGATTTGGCCTGGAGGCCATCTGGCACGTTGAGATTGCAAGCGTATGGTAGACCATGCTTTGGAGATCACATGCAATTCCCTGAAGAAAAAATACACAAATGTTTTGGGGGACCTGGGATTCGAACCCAGGTCCCAAGGGGGTTTCCACCAACGCGTTTGCCAACTCAGCTAACCTGCTCATTTGTTATTATGATGGATAAGTAATATTATAAGAGAAAATCAAATAATATCCTGGAAAATAAAAAAAAACGCGTGATTTGTTTGAACGAGCCAGTGAAGAAGAGACACGTCTTCATCTTCTTCAACGAAGACTGTATTTTTTCCTGCGGATTTTATTCCGCATCAAAATCCATGGCTCGATTCTAGAATGGATTCCAGGCCCTATAAACACAAACTAAGAACACCAACGTGTTCGTCTCTCCTCCCTGAGCATCCCTGTACCAATTATTTATCCTAATTTTACCTGCATAAAAAATGCCTAAAAAACAAGAACACAAACCCTAGCTTCGGATCTAAGGTTATAGGCCATGAAAACAAAATTAAACAATGCAGAATGCTTAGAAATTATGCAAGGATAAAAAATATATCAATATTTTGGCAGAAAGACGCAAGAATCCAAGGTTGTGAATTCGTGCACAGGGCTATGTTCAGGATGACTTACAACGCTGTTTAGGAGGTCTCAAGGCTTAGTTTTGATTGCTTTAGCTCCACTGGATGTCAGGCAAGAGAGCTATGTGGAGATTTTGCTTTGAAAACGCCTCCAATGTGGATTTCGATCTCCAACTTTTCAAGGTTTTTTTCAGTTTTGGTTTGGCCGTTTCTACAGTGCTTAGGTCGTGTTCTTGATATGCCTGGCTTGTGTGTGTATATGGGATTGCATTATGTCAAGAATTGGGCTTTAATCCATGTGCATTGAAGATTTTGAGATTTGATATGATCACCATTGATAAAGTTTCCAAAATTGTATCAAATCCAAGATTTTGTTCACAATATGGCTTGGCACGGATTTGATTTGGTCCATAATGATAATGAAGACCTGTAATGATAAAAAAATCTTATTCCATCAATTTTTGGATTTTATTTGAATTAATATTGATTTAAAATGAATTAAATCAATAAAAATTAAATAAAATAGAAAAATTAATGATTGGTTATGAAATTGAAGATAGGAAACGTGTGTGGTGTGACAAGATCATATCAAGTGGAAAAAATTGGGCCCTTTTGTCAAAAATTGGAGTTTTGAGGACAGTTGACTTTTGGGAATTTTGGAAAAATGCTCAACTTCAACAATGCATAACTTCCTCAATTTTGAACTTTTGGAAGTGTTCTTGGACTTTTTAGAAACCTTGAGATGTCATATAACCAACCCTCTTTGTCTAATCTCATTTTGATATTCCATGATAAAGTTATAAGCTTTGGCAAAAAAGGTGTTTTTGTTGACTTTCAAAAATGACCTATAATGTTCAAATTTGTAACTTTTTGTGAGTGCATTTATTGATCTTGGGGTGTGAAGATGGATTGTAGGAAATTGCATCCTCTTCAAAATGAGCTTTGGATGGGTCATTTCTCATAAAGTATGAGAAAGGTATGCTTGGTCAAAGTTGAGTTGACTTTTCTTGCAAAACCCTAATTTAGCAACTTTTGAATCTTGATGAATCTTGAGCAATCCATGATGAATCATGATCAACCCTTGATCAAATGATGAATTATCCTTCAAAATGAAAATGTTGGCAAAATATTGAGGTTTGACTGTATTTGGGTTACAGTTGACTTTTGCCCTAGCACAGTCGATTTTTGGGCTTCTTAAGCAATTGACTGACCAAACTTTCTCTGCAAGGCTTGAAATTTGACATGGATGAACTTGAGAACATATTAGGACATTGGGGAGCATTTGAGACCATTTGGATATAAGGACCTTGATGCAACACAAAACCCTAATTTTGAATTGACTGCCTTAGGAGGTGATTTGACTGTCCAACTCTTGAGCCATCTTGAACAACTTGGAGATGATTCTTCTTGACATGTCTTGAGAAATATGGGAGGGAAAATTTTGGGGTACAACAGGTAGTTTCTTTCTCGTCAGGGGCTATTGTCCCGACGAGGAGATACGCTTCTCTGATGAAACTTTGGTTTGGGTGACGGTGAACTGTCGTTATCTGCCAGTTGAATACCCTTTGTCTTCTTGGATACTAGGGAGCGTCGATCTTTACGGGGAGGAGTACATTCCCGTTTCTTGAGAAACGAAACCTCTTACTTTTATCGCGCAAGACAATGGCAACACTTTAATGGTGATGAACTGTAGGAGTCGTGTCGCCGGTGTCTCCGAGGAGGAGATATCGAATGGCGTCTCTTTTTCCAAGCTCCAATTTGTTGCTTTGTTGTAGGATCATACTGTTGGTCTAATTAAGTGCAATAAGCAGATCTGCGATGGTCGGGTCAGCATTGTATTATATCGTAACTGATTGAAGGATCATCGGAGTTTGTTCTGGGAATTTCTTGGATTTTCCAGCATCATCCAAGAACTGGAGGTTGTCATCCTCTGCTTCAATCAAAGAGGGAGAAGTAGTACAACTATCTCTCTTCATGGGAATATCTTCGAGATAAGGTGACTCTCTGTTCTCTTCTGTCTTGTAGACAGGGGAGAGGACTGCCTTTCCAGAAAGGTGGCTGTCATCTTGATCAACCATGACTTTGAATCTTGAAATGTCATTTTGATCTTTAGTTTCCAAGGAAAGAAAGATGGGGAAAGAAGATTCCCAGATACGGCACCAGTGATATTACCGGTGATAAGAACCTATAATAGGCCGATAGATGACGTCTGCAGAGCTGGAATTAAGGATAAAGGGGTGTACTTGTAAGGCACTCTAACGCTCAAGTAAGTAAGAGTGCAAAGAGATACAATAGAGAGTTTAGGATTTTGAGTGAATATTGAATACCTGACCCTCACGAGCGAGGGTTTATATGATGCCCCCGACGCTTGGCCATTGGTCCCTATTTTCGGGCCTGGATACCAGGTTCCTTAAAAATAGGTAACTACTAGGAACTAGTCATTGTAACAGGTAGATATACTTGGAATTAGCCGTTACAACGAGCAGATGAGTATTCATGGGCAAGCGTAATTCGTTTGTTCATGGGTGGCTGTCCTTGTGCGACTGGAAGAATGAGGATTAGCGTGTTTGAGAGGACAGAGGTAATCTCGTTGATCCTAAGGGTCAACCGACCACGGCTCCTCGAGTCAGGGGCAGAAGTGGAAAGCATTCTTAATTCATTTTGACTGATTGGGCCAAAGGTATTGGACCGTTTTAAATGCTGAAGTGGATTGAGCCTTACTTAGCTATTGGAACAGTCCAAAACAATATATATTTAAGGTATATGTGTTTTTAGTATTAAAATAATTTTACACTCATTTAACTATTTATCATTATTACTCACTTTGTTATAATATTTCTAAAAGAAATTATATATATATATATATATATATATATATATATATATATATATATATATATATATATATATATATATATATATATATATATATATATATATATATATATATATATATATATATATATATATATATATATATATATATATATATATATATATATATATATATATATATATATATATATATTGTGAGACATAAGTAGACGTATATAATTGTTTGGGTTAATAGGAATTTATCCCCTTGTCATATAGGTTACTTTCGAAAAATCCTCCTGTAAAAAAATCACATGGTTTCCCCTAACATTTGAAAAAAGCCTCTCTTAAAACTTTAGGCAAGCCAACTCATCAAAAATGATGATGTGACAGTATTTTTTATTTCCACCTGCGTTTAGTGACTTTTGCTTGGACGATTTTACCCTTAGCTGAGAAACAAAACCTAATCCCAAAAACTCATTACTCAATCTCCTTTCCCTTAACCATTCGTTGTTAAACCTAATTCCTAAATGTTCATAACCAAAAAATTTGATAATTCATGTTCATTCATCATATATGGTATGAAACATTGATGTATTAGGTTGTTGTTTTAAACAAAGATCAAGTTAGTTGATTCATCCAAGTTTTCTTTATTGTGAAGGTTACCAGTTACGTCTTGTTGGTGTGACAAGGACAAGTCTTTTGTTGTTCTAAAAAAGGTACAATTTTCAGTAACTTTTCGACTCTTTAGTGGTCCGAATACTTGATTTCTGTAAGGTTTACATGGTCCCACTTGCATGTGTTTTATTGCGATTATTTATTCCTGGGTAATTGTGTCTTTGTAGAAATGGGGTTATTCTGTGTTATATTCCACCATGGGGGAAATTTTGTGCAAGATAAGCATGTGTTTTATAGGGGAGGGAGTGAAACCATCATGGAAGGGTAAGAGTCTGATATGTGGAGTTTCTTCGAGGAAGTTAGCTTGGTGAAAGATCAGGGGTGTTGTACCCCAAAATTTGCCCTCCCATATTCTTCAAGAAATTGCCAAGTCATGCTTCAAAATTCCCCAAGGGTTGCACAGTCCAAGAGCCTCCTAAACAGTCAAAATTAGGGTTTTGGTTCTGATCAAGAAAATGAAGTTTCCAAGGGTCCAATCAAGTCCCATATGCCTATAAATATGGTCAAGCATCCTCATACCAAGTTTCAAGACTTTCAGCACAAAATTGCACAGTCAAAAACCCTAATTGCACTACAGTCAACTGTAGGGGCAAAATGGTCATTTGACAGTCAAAAGTTCAAATTTTCGGTCAACATCTCATTTTGAAGCCACAAACATCATTTTATCAATGCTTGATCATGATTCTCAAAGCTTGGCTCAAAAATCATCAAGATGCAAAAGTTTCCTTATTTGGACAGTTGAAAAAGTCAACTGTAAATTGACCAGGGCATAACTTTCACATGGATTATCAGAAAAATTCCATCCAAATCTCATTTTGAAGAGAAAGACATTTCCTACAACTCCTCTTCATACTTCAAGTCCAAGAAATTCTCTCACAAAAAGTTATCAATTTCAACATTATAGGTCATTTTCAAAAGTCAACAAAAAGGGACTTTAAGTCAAAGGCCATAACTTGAGATTGGTAAATAAAAATGACATGGGACCAAAGATATTGGTTATAGGACTCAAAGACCTTTCCAAAATGTCCAAGAACATGAGCAAAGCTTAAATATTGAGAAAGTTATGCCTTGTGGAAGTTGGGAAAATTTTGGATATTTTGAAAAGTCAACATTGATTCAAATGACCTAAAATTGCTAATGGGCCTCTTTTTCTTCCACAATTCATTATCCAAGGAATGTGCACGACCACTTGGCCCAAAGGGAAGTTTTTATTCATTTTTTATTTATTTATTTGGATTTTTATTATTAATAATTCATTTAAATTAATTAAAATACATGAAAAAATATAAAACCTAATGTTTCAAATCTTTTTATGCAGATAATATCTCTAATATTTCGTGCAAATCAAATTAGGGAAGAATTAGGATGATTGGATATGATTGAGAGCTAAAAAGCATGAAAAAAGATTGAAAAAATCATGGTTTACAAATCAAATATTTCAGTTCAACTCGTACGTCAGAGTGTTTGAAAAGTTCGTTTTGAAAGGTTTTTGAAAGTGTGTGGGTGAAAAAGTATTTTGATTTGTTTGAAATTAGAGCAAGTATCCTTGAGAACCTACCTATCCTAAGGAATTCGTCTGTGTAAATGTCCTTTAAAGTGGTGCCATCCCACCATTGAGAGGTAGGTAGCACCACCATTGGAGGTGTTCGGGTCAATTCGAGTGTATAGGGACATGGTGATCACCGGAGCAATGGGAAGACACCTTAGAAGCTACCCTCATGCCAGGTTCTCGGATCATGAGGACTTACTAAGACGTCCTCTACTCGACGATCACCTTTCGAAAGGCAACAGTGAGGCGTACCCTAGGGGTGGTGTGTGAATTGTGTGTCATTTTCAGTTTATTGTTTGTCTTGTCATGCATTGGTGATCTAACGATTCGATTTTATTTTTGGGCATTCATTCTTTCATGTTATTGTTTAACAGTTATATATTTGCGAGAAAATAAATCTAAATTATTACAACTGGCGCGGGTCCACATCGCCAAAAAAACCGAACCCGATTTGACTGAAAATAAATAAAGCGAATAAATAAAAGTGCGGGAATTTTAAATTACATGGCTTTGGGGCATATACAGAATTATTTAAACAATATAAAATAAATACGCGAAATAAAGAGGTTAAACAAAACTAGGGCGTTGGACCCTTTTACAAACAATCAAAATTAATCAAGGAATCTAAAATTAAAATTAAATGAAAAATGGCATTTTTGTGTTTTTTAGATTTTAAAAGAAAAAAGACAAATTAATTAAAACTAAAATGCTAAACCCTAGTTCTGATGTTTTTAAGTTATTAAGAAAAAGATTTAATTTCTAACCTAATTTAATTCTAAATTAATTTATGTACAATTTTTGATTTATGAAAATAGATAAATAATATTATTATTCTGAAAAAAGGGAAAATTAAAAAAGAAAATAAAAAGTTATTAAACCTAAATTCTATTTTTTTGGATTTTTATTAAAAAGGATTAAAAATTGAAAACCTAATTAAAACTAAATATTTACATGTTATTATTTATACAAAAAATATTTAAAAATAAAATAATTATTAATTTTTTTGACTTTTCTGATTTTTGTGATGTTTTTGCATTTTGTTAAAAATTAAATAAAACAATAAAACATAACAATTGAAATAATAAATAAAAAGATAAAAAAAATAATCAAAGTTGGCAAACCAGGGTGGGGTGTAGCCCAGATTAGGAGGTTCAGATTTGAAAAGCCTGGCCCATTTACTTGAAGTCCATTGACTTTTTTTTGATCAGGTGTAGTGCATTTGACTGAAGCATAGCATATTCCTCAATCCTTGCCTTTGATGTGGGTATTCAGGGACACGTGGATGAGCTGATTTTGAAGTGTATGGTAGGCATCAATGTTATG
Source organism: Vicia faba (assembly GCA_948472305.1). Lineage (NCBI taxonomy): Eukaryota > Viridiplantae > Streptophyta > Magnoliopsida > Fabales > Fabaceae > Vicia > Vicia faba. The sequence goes on along the minus strand of OX451738.1, from coordinate 1,286,576,063 downwards.
CTGCATGGGAATTCAAGTGGAAAAATAATATGAGAAATGTGTGAGACCTGGGACTTGAACCCAGGTCATGAGAGTCCCTAGCGCACGTCCCTGCCAGCTGAGCCACGTTGATTTCATTTAACATATAATAGTCAATAAACAATATAAAAGAAAAAGGTTAATGCTATTTGAACTGCGCGCGAGATTTGAATGAACGTATCATTGGCTGCCACGACTTCTTCTTCCTCGCGTGCCCTGAAACATAAAACACAACAGCAACGGTTTTGAAGCGTTGTTTTAAGCATGCTATGGGAAAATAGCGAATAGCCATATAGGCTACATAAATTGTTCGCGATGGTTGTTTCTTGCTCGTTGGAATATGCTGGTTTTAATGACAATGGTCTTGAGGCTTGATTTTACTCCGTTTCAAAAGCCCTAATTCAAAAAGCTGGAAACCCTAAAAACCAAACATGGTAGATTCGTCTATGGCTTATGAAAATGCAATTAAATATAATGAACAGCTTCGAATCTTTGTAAGGAACAAGAATCCACAGTTAAAATGCAATGATCATGCCTAGAATTGAGAATACGATTTCAAAAAATTCTCTGCACAGTTTGAGTTGTCACCACTGATTCCTTACGCTTTTGTTGTTGTTTGTGATTGAGATTCGTTCAGGAGTGCCTCAGGATGCTAATGGGAAAAGAATTAAGGCTTGAAAGATCCTTTAAACTAGTTTTCAGTTTTGTGTTTTATGCCAAAAATTTTCAATTGCCAAAGCTTGTTTGGGCGCAGCCTCTTATGTCCTCAGTCTAGGGTTTGACTTAGTGATTATATTGGAAGGGAATTGGCTTGCTAACTGACCTAGATTCATGCTCATGAGGGAATTAGTCCTAGGGTTTTCACCATTAACCATTTTTCCTTCTTTTTAGCCAAGACCTAGACTTAGTGTGTAACTTAACCCTAGCCTGAGTTTTTGAGTTGGCCCATGATACAAGGAAGTTGTCCAAATTCACATGACACTATTCCATTGGTTTTTGAATTTTATTTGAATTTTCAAAGATTTAAAATGAATTAAATTATCAAAAATTAAATAAAATAGAAAAATCAATATTTGGTCTTGAAATTAACCATGGGACACGTGTGTGGCATGACAAGGATGAACCAAGTGGAAAAAATGGGGCCCTTTTGTCAAAAATTGGATTTTCAAGGATAGTTGACTTTTGCCATTTCACAAAAATTTCCCAACTTCTACAAGGCATAACTTGCTCAATTTTTAAGCTTTTCACATGTTCTTGGACATTTTGGAAAGGTCTTTGAGTCCTCTAACCAATGCCTTTGGTCCCATGTCATTTTGATTTACCAATCTCAAGTTATGGTCTTTGACTTAAAGTCCCTTTTTGTTGACTTTTGAAAATGACCTATAATGTTGAAATTGATAACTTTTTGTGAGAGCATTTCTTGGACTTGAAGTATGAAGATGAGTTGTAGGAAATGTCTTTCTCTTCAAAATGAGCTTTGGATGGAATTTTTCTGATAATCCATGTGAAAGTTATGCCCTGGTCAATTTCAGTTGACTTTTTCAGCTGTCCAAATATAGCAACTTTTGCATCTTTGATGATTTCTGAGCCAAACTTTGAGAATCATGATCAAGCATTGATCAAATGATGTTTGTGGCTTCAAAATGATATGTTGATCAAAAATTTGAACTTTTGACTGCCAAATGACCATTTTGCCCCTACAGTTGACTGTAGTGCAATCTAGGGTTTTGACTGTGCAATTTTGAGCTGAATGCCTTGAAACTTGATATGAGGATGCTTGACCATGTTTGTAAGCATATGAGACTTGATTGGGCCTTTGAACACTTCCTTTTCTTGATCAGACTCAAAACCCTAATTTTGACTGTATGGGAGACTGTTGCACTGCACAACCCTTGGGGAATTTTGTAGCTTGGCTTGGCAATTTCTTGAGGAATATGGGAGGGCAAATTTTGGGGTATAACACACTTCTTCCAAGAGAGTCTTTCAAGGACTCATCTCGAATGGTTCTATCAGCTGGATGGGACCAAGGTTCATAACTGGGAGGAGTTGGCTACTGCTTTCTATAAGCAGTATCAATATAATGCCGACCTTGCCCCTACACGTACCCAACTCCAGGGTATGTCGTTAGGTTCAAGTGAAGGTTTTAAAGAGTACGCTCAGAAGTGGAGGGATCTGGCTGGCAGGGTGCAGCCTCCGTTGACTGATCGGGAGTTGGTAGACATGTTCTTGGGGACCCTATCTGGGCCATTTTTCAACCATCTTATCGGGAATTCGTCTGCAGGGTTCACTGATCTGATTCTGACTGGAGAAAGAATTGAGGCTGGGTTGAAGTCTGGAAAAATTCCGAAGGGTGCATCGTCTAGTTCTGAGAAGAAACCCTTCAAGAAGGAGGCTAGTGCTGTATATGGCTCTAGGAGACCAGAGAAATTTGAGCGCCGCCAATCTGTTAGTGCGGTAATGATTGCCAAGCCTGCTGCCGCTCCTCGACCAACCAATCCTTAAAGGGCTGAAAGACCCCAGAGAGAGTTTACCCGTTTGAGCATGACCTTATCGCAGATCTTGCCGCAGTTACTATCCACCAATCTAGTGACTGTTAGAGAGGCACCCAAGGGTGTAAACACTGCTTCCCCCAAGTACAACCCGAATGCCCGTTGTGCGTACCATTCTGATAGCCCGGGGCATTCCACTGATGATTGTTGGGCATTAAGGAATAAGGTGCAAGACCTTATTGACGCAAAGGAGATACAATTTGAAGCGCCTGAGAGACCGAATGTGGTTACTGCTCCTATGCCTCAGCATGGGGTAAATGCTGTCGATGAAGATGTTTACGCTGTTTCTGTGGATGATCTGGCTACTCCCCTGAAGACTGTCAAGAGGAACCTGCTGCTGGCCGGTTTATTTCCAGGTTGCAGTGAGGGTTGCCTATTCTGTGTTGTTTCCCTATCTGGTTGTCCCTTGCTGAAGTTAGGCATCCAAAGCCCGATGGACAGTAAGGAGATTCTGTTCAAGAAGTCTGCTGTTCAGTTGGTTCCGGTAGAAGAAGTTTCCGTGGTTACCATCTTCAATAATCCAATCAAGGCTCTCCTGAAGAAGCCTGTTCAAATCATGACCGTCGCACCTGTTGTTATCACTGTTCCGGGGCCTCTTCCCTACGTATCTGATAAAGCTGTCCCCTGGAATTATGGGGCAGACGTATATGTGAATGGGATCAAACAAGAGTTCAACACTGGCGCCAGTATCTGCGATATCACTGGTCCAGCCAAGGTTACCCGCAGTGGCAGACTCTTCTCGCCGGACATTGCACCGCCCGCTGCCCGAAGACCCCTCCTTATAACACCTACAAGTGTACATGTTCCTGTTGCTGATCAAGTTGTTTCCCCTGCTGCCGAGTCATCCAATGCTCGGGGCAAGGGAGTTGAAGATGAGCCTGCCCGGATGGAGGCACCGATACCTGTAAATGCTGAGGCCTCCCAACAAGAGATGGAGGAAATCTTGAAAATTATAAAGAAGAGTGACTTCAATGTGGTGGAACAGCTGGGGCACACGCCCTCCAAGATCTCCATGCTCTCCTTATTGCTATGCTCCGAGGCCCATGCTAAGGCCTTGATCTCCTTTCTCAAGACGGCCCATGTGCCACAGGAAACATCTGCAGTCCAGTTCACTGACTGCGTAGCAAATCTGACAGCAGACAATGGCTTGGGTTTCTCAGATGCTGACCTAACTGCGAAGGGAAGAGACCACAATGATGCCCTGCATGTCTCTATCGAATGCAGGGGCACTACTTTGGCGCATGTGTTGGTGGATACTGGTTCTTCCTTGAATGTTCTACCAAAGAAGGCTTTAGACCGTTTGGATTGTGAAGGCCTGGAATTAAAACCCAGCAATATCATCGTCAGGGCCTTTGACGGTTCGAAAAGGATGGTTCATGGAGAGGTCGACATTCCTATTCGTGTGGGCTCTCAGGTGTTTGACTCTACTTTTTATGTGATGGATATCCGTCCATCTTACTCTTGTCTACTGGGTCGACCTTGGATCCATAAAGCTGGGGCAGTGACCTCTACCTTGCACCAGAAGCTGAAGTACCCCGTCAGAGGGAAGATCGTCACTGTGCAAGGAGAGGAGGAGTATATGGTGAGCCACTTGAACTCCTTCAGGTACATTGAGATGGATGGGGAGTTTATTGAAACCCCCTTTCAGCATTTTGAGGAGGTTCTTCCAATTTCAGCAACAGCAGAAACAGCGGTCGAAAAGGATGTTCCCTTGAAGATGGCTTCCCTGAAGGATGCCCGGGCTGTGGTTCAAAAAGGTGAATGTGCTAACTGGGGAAGGCTTCCCGACTTTACACAAAAAACTGACAAATTTGGACTGGGTTTTACTGCACAGGGTCAGAAGGTTATGCGGAAGGCAAAGATCAGAAGACCTCCTGTGCTCATCACAAATCCAGGAGTGAATGCTGTTGGGGAAGACAGTGAAGTGGACGAAGCATAATTCAATAGCTGGATCTACCCGACGACCGAAGGCGGATTGACCAATTGGATTGTCAAAGACCATACTCTTGTTACTTTTGTTACGCAGTAATAAATTTCTTTGTTTTATTATTTGTAATAAACAATAAATAAACTCTATGGCCCGGTGTCTTACCCGAGGCACCGTGGTTTCATTTGTGAGGGCATATAAATTGTCATTTCATATATCATAAATGAAAATCTTGGACGTTTTCTCGCATTTCAAATCTTATGCTCCTTTTCTGTCTTTCCTTCCTTTACATATTTTTCAAAACAGCTGTATTTACACACACACACTCACTCATACAGGTTTCAATCCACTCTGGATCTCACTGATAACGACTCTGCTACTGCCAATTATGACTTCGAAAATCCGATCAACTTAGCCGAAGACGAAGGTGAAGATGATTGCGAAGTGCCTGGCGAGCTTGCAAGACTGTTGCTTCAGGAAGAGAGGGCAATTCAACCACATGAAGAGCCAGTGGAAACAATAAACTTGGGTACTGAGGCAGACAGGAAAGAGGTAAAGATTGGTGCCAACCTAGAGCTCAGCGTGAAGCAACGGTTGACCAAAATGCTACATGATTATATGGAGATCTTTTCCTGGTCCTACGAAGACATGCCTGGGTTGGATATCGATATTGTGGTCCATCACTTGCCAACTAAAGAGGACTGCCCTCCGGTTAAGCAAAAGGTCCGTCGTATGCGTCCAGAGATGTCTGAGAAGATTAAAGCCGAGGTTATGAAACAGTTTGATGCTGGGTTCCTTGCAGTGACTTCTTACCCCCAGTGGGTTGCTAATGTGGTGCCGGTACCGAAGAAGGATGGTAAGGTCAGAATGTGTGTCGATTACAGGGATCTGAACAGGGCCAGCCCCAAAGATGACTTCCCCCTACCTCACATTGACGTCCTTGTTGACAATACAGCTCAGCACAAGGTATTCTCTTTCATGGATGGTTTTTCAGGTTACAATCAGATCAAGATGGCACCTGAAGATATGGAAAAGACTACATTTGTAACTCAGTGGGGAACCTTCTGCTACAAGGTCATGCCTTTTGGACTAAAGAACGCTGGGGCAACCTACCAACGTGCCATGGTTGCTTTATTTCATGATATGATCCATCATGAGATAGAAGTGTATGTGGACGACATGATCGCAAGGTCCCAGACTGAGGAAGAGCACCTAGATCATCTGCAGAAGTTGTTTGACCGGTTGAAACTATACAAGCTGAGGTTGAACCCGAACAAGTGCACCTTCGGGGTAAGATCGGGAAAGTTGCTAGGCTTCGTGGTAAGTGATAAGGGCATTCAAGTGGACCCTGCCAAGGTTAAAGCTATTCAAGAGATGCCAGTTCCTAGGACAGAGAAGGAAGTCCGAGGCTTTTTAGGACGCCTGAATTACATTGCTCACTTCATCTCACACCTGACTGCTACCAGTGAGCCAATCTTCAAGCTGCTGAAGAAAGATCAGGTAGTACGTTGGAATGATGAATGTCAGGCTGCTTTTGACAGAATCAAGGAGTATCTCCAAGAACAACCCATCCTTATGCCACCGGTTGAAGGGAGACCTCTGATATTATACCTGACAGTGCTTGACAACTCAATGGGGTGTGTGCTGGGGCAGCATGACGAGTCTGGCCGAAAAGAGCATGCCATTTATTACCTTAGCAAAAAGTTTACCGACTGTGAGACCCGATACTCACTGCTCGAGAAAACTTGCTGCGCTTTGGTATGGGCTGCTCGCCGGCTGAGACAGTATATGCTGACTCACACTACCTTGTTGATCTCAAAGATGGATCCTATAAAGTACATATTCGAAAAGCCTGCTCTGTCTGGGAGAATTGCAAGATGGCAAATGATCTTGACGGAATACGACATTCAGTACACGACCCAGAAAGCCATCAAGGGAAGTGTATTGGCAGACCACTTGGCACATCAGGCCGTAGATGACTATCAGTCAATGAACTTCGAGTTTCCGGATGAAAGTATCATGATTGTGACTGATTGTGAAGTACCTGGACCGGATGAAGGACCTGAGGAAGGATCCCGATGGTCTATGCACTTTGACGGAGCCTCCAACGCTTTGGGAAACGGTATCGGCGCTATAATCATATCTCCTCAAGGCACTCATACTCCACTCACTGCCCGACTATGTTTCAACTGTACCAACAACATGGCAGAGTATGAGGCGTGCATCATGGGTCTTCAAGCTGCGATCGACTTAAGGATCAAGTTTCTGAGTGTCTTCGGAGATTCCGCTCTCGTGATCAATCAGATCAAAGGAGAGTGGGATACGAAACATCCAAACCTGATTCCTTACAGAGAATGTGTGTTGACCTTGATCCCCCACTTCACGAAGATAACCTTTGAACACTTTCCGAGAGAAGAGAATTAGTTAGCGGACGCGTTAGCTACAATGTCTTCTATGTTCAAAGTTAAATGGGATAATGAGGCTCCTCGGATCATCATCTGGAAGCTGGACGAACCGGCATACTGTTGCGATCTCGAGACTGAATTGGTGACTGAGAAGCCTTGGTACCATGAGGTGAAGAGATATTTGGAAGCTCAGGAATACCCTGAAGGTGCATCTGTCAATGATAAGAAGTTCCTGAGAAGGTTCGCGGCAAAGTTCTTCCTTAGCAACGGCATCTTATACAAGCGAAACCATGATTCAACCTTACTGCGTTGTGTGGATAAGACTGAAGCAGAAAGGATCGTGGAAGAGCTACATGAAGGGACCTTTGGTACACATTCCAGTGGGCATACAATGGCAAAGAAGATCCTTCGGGCAGGGTATTACTGGTCCACAATGGAAGCTGACTGCTACCAACATTCTAGGACATGCCATAAGTGCCAGATTTATGAAGACAAGGTGCATGTTCCCCCAGTTCCCCTGAATGTTCTGACTGCGCCTTGGCCGTTTGCAATGTGGGGCATAAACATGATCGGTGAGATTAAACCTACGGCATCTAATGGGCATCGCTTCATCCTAGTGGCGATTGATTATTTTACGAAGTGGGTCGAAGCAGCATCCTATGCTACGGTAACTAAGACTGTTGTGGCACGGTTCATTCGGCATAATCTGATCTGTCGGTACGGCGTCCCAGAGAGGATCATTACAGACAACGGTACCAATCTGAACAACAAGATGATCACTGAGCTCTGCGAGCAGTTCAAAATACAGCACCACAATTCTTCTCCTTACAGACCGAAGATGAATGGGGCTGTAGAAGCAGCAAATAAAAATATCAAGAAAATCGTGCAGAAAATGACAGTGACTTATAAAGATTGGCACGAGATGTTACCGTTCGCTCTACATGGGTACCGTACCTCAGCCAGGACGTCAACCGGGGCAACTCCTTTCTCTCTGGTTTATGGTATGGAGGCAGTCTTACTGGTCGAAGTGCAAATACCCTCTCTCCGGATAATGAAGGATGCAAATCTGAACGAAGATGATTGGATCCAGACACGACTTGATCAGCTAAACCTTATTGATGAAAAGAGACTTGCTGCTATCTGTCATGGTCAGACGTATCAGAAACGGATGATCAGGGCATTTAACAAAAAGGTCAGACCACAGGAATATCAAGTTGGGGATCTGGTAATCAAGAGAATCATCCTTCCTCAGAGTGATCCAAGGGGCAAATGGACCCCTACGTACGAAGGGCCATTTGTGGTTAAACATGTGTTCTCAGGAGGAGCCATGATTCTAACCAATATGGATGGTGACGACCTTCCTCACCCCGCCAATGCAGATATAGTAAAAAGATACTACGCATAATAAAAGACCCGCTAGGCTGACATGCCTAGGCAAAAATTAGGGCTTCCCGGCGAACCAAAAGGGTTCGAGCAAAATGAAGGGATGAAATGGAAAAAATCTGTACACCCGGCAAGTCGAAAACCTGAAAAGGCGGCTTGGGCAAAAATGGGTATCCCGGTGGACTGAAAACCCGAAAGGGCGGTCCAGGCAAAAATTAGGGATAAAAGCGTAATACTATGTCTCATTGGATCACTTTGCATCCAGAATCCGGTATCTACATCAAGTTCAGACGGCATCGATCAGTCAGCTTCACCTTCAACCAAGGTCATCAAGTGATGAGACGCTCGGAGATATAATGGCAATAGCAGAGTTGAAACCCAGTGGGATCATTCATTTCACACAGCTGTTTTATTTTCTTTTGTACAAAATTTGTATAAACTCTTTTGTTCGGCGACGTTCTCTTACTAGGACGTCAGCCCCTTGTACGCAAAACGCCTATTTACAGGCCATTCAAAATCAATACAAATATATTTTTCAGTTAAAAAATTGCCAATTGATTTTCCTTTTTCTGTTTTGTTTTGCGAAGAACGTCCAAGGTTCAATTTGTGATATATGCATTGACAATAATTTGCTAACTCATGAATATTTGCATACGAAACAAAGGGTCAATTACAGGTAACATTAGAAACAGGGGCAATAAAGAGTTGTCTAAACAATCTAATTGTTCTATCCACTAAGGTACCAAGGTAGGTTCAGCTGGAAAAACATAACCAGGTATCTCAATCCCCCAGAGAGTGAGCCAGCAAGTCAATACACTCTCCTCAAGCAAAGTTATCAATCTTAAGGAAGTTGGGTATCCTCCAGCAGATATCAACATTCCCCAGCAGCATATATATCCTTAACAAGCATCCCCGGCAGTCTTGGCCTAAAGATTGTTCCCCGGCGGTATATCAAATATTCAAAGGAGTCACTTCCCCGACGCAGTTCAAATTTCCCCAAGAGAGTCCAATCCAGTTTCCTCAGGAAAGTTGGGACCCATCTCCCCAAGCAGTAAGCTTATCCCCAGTAGATTCTGGAAGCTTATCCTCGCAGAGCACGAACGCGTCGTCCGGCTTTATTCAAAGAGTTATTTCCTTACTAGGATATAACTGGGTTATCCTCAGCCAAAAGCCACGGAAAGAGCGCCCCCGACGAAGTCTTCTTACCCCAGCGAAGTCCATTAACACTTCCAACACAACAAGGGTATCCCCAACAAGTTATTATCAACATTCAAGAAAAGTATCTCTCTCCCCACAGAGTATTGCTCCCCAGCAAGATTACTAGAGTACTTTTCTCCCCGCAGAGTTATCCATTCACCAAGTTTATCCCCCCACGGAGTTATCTTCTCCTACCGGCATGCTTGCAACTATCATCCCCAGCGGAAGCAAAATCTATTCTCCAACATCAGCCCAGGAGTGACTTCCCGGCACCCGTCAAGGATTTACTTTCCTAGACGAAAAATACATTCGTAAACATCACATACATCATTATAGCATGCATAGACGCATCATACAAATCTCATTTATGTTGAGAACATCATTGCTTGGTCCATATCATGCATTGCATATGACTGACCTTTACCTTTCAGGAAAGATTCAGTTAAATTCTCAATCATATTTCAAGACTCTAAGACCTTATCTGGTTCAGTTAAATCGACTCCAAAGATTTTTCTGGTTATTATCCAGTCAAAGGCCTTCTCTGGTTCGGTCAGATCGACTCCAAAGATCTCCCTGTTTCTTATCCAGTTGAAGACATTCAAGACCTAGACCGGTTCAGTTAAATCGACTCCAAAGATTTCTTATCCAGTCCGAGGTCTTCTCTGATCCAGTTAAATCGACCCCAAACAGATTTTTCTGATAAAGACCCAGTTGAAGACATTCCAATACCTAGACCGGTTCAAGTAATCGACTCCAAAGATTTCTTATCCAGTCCAAGGCCTTCTCTAGTCCAGCTAAATCGACCCCAAACAGATTTTTCTGATGAAGACTCAGTAGAAGTTATCCAAGGTTTTTCTCAATGATTGCTATTGAGATTGTAATCGCCTATGGTTCTCTCCCCGATGCTGCGGAGATGATAATTCCATCCCAGGTTTTTCTCAATGATTGCTATTGAGATTGTAATCGCCTATGGTTCTCTCCCCGATGCTGCGGAGATGATAATTCCATCCCAGGTTTTTCTCAATGATTGCTATTGAGATTGTAATCGCCTATGGTTCTCTCCCCAATGCTGCGGAGATGATAATTCCATCCCAGGTTTTTCTCAATGATTGCTATTGAGATTGTAATCGCCTATGGTTCTCTCCACGATGCTGCAGAGATAATAATTCCATCCCAGGTTTTTCCCAATGATTGCTATTGAGATTGTAATCGCCTATGGTTCTCTCCCCAATGCTGCGGAGATGGTAATTCCATCCCAGGTTTTTCTCAATGATTGCTATTGAGATTGTAATCGCCTATGGTTCTCTCCCCGATGCTGCGGAGATGATAATTCCATCCCAGGTTTTTCTCGATGATTGCTATTGAGATTGTAGTCACCTATTGGTTCTCTCCCCGATACTGCAGAGATGATAATTCCATCCAAGATTTTCTCAACGATTGCTGTTGAAGTAAAAGTCACCCAAGGTTCTCTCACCGTTCCGGTTGAGGTAGCAACCATCCCTGATTCATTCATCGCCGTTTGAAGCTCCAGATTTAGCTCATGTAACCAGTCAGGACGCACCTATACCAAGCATCTGAAGACCAGCTCCTGCAACATGTCAGGTACTCATTTTTCTTTTGCAGGTATACAAGTTCTCGCTAAGGAATCTCTTACGCGATCAACATCCAGATGGCATCTATAAGCCCATCCACCTTCCATCATCTCTTAGCATGGCATCTATAAGCCCATCATCCTATCCAGCAATCTCTAAATGGCATCTATAAGCCCATTCCACCATCACCCTGCTACTATGTGAGCGCAAATTTCTGGGCACTCTAGTGTTCAATCATCTTCCACCTTCGGATTACGAAAGGCACGTCAGCCAATCTGCATCCTCAGGACTAAGAAGATTGAACAGGGGCAACTATTGTACCCCAAAATTTTCCCTCCCATATTCTTCAAGAAATTGCCAAGTCATGCTTCAAAATTCCCCAAGGGTTGCACAGTCCAAGAGCCTCCTAAACAGTCAAAATTAGGGTTTTGGTTCTGATCAAGAAAATGAAGTTTCCAAGGGTACAATCAAGTCCCATATGCCTATAAATATGGTCAAGCATCCTCATACCAAGTTTCAAGCTTTCAGCACAAAATTGCACAGTCAAAAACCCTAATTGCACTACAGTCAACTGTAGGGGCAAAATGGTCATTTGACAGTCAAAAGTTCAAATTTTTGGTCAACATCTCATTTTCAAGCCACAAACATCATTTGATAAATGCTTGATCATGATTCTCAAAGCTTGGCTCAAAAATCATCAAGATGCAAAAGATTCCTTATTTGGACAGTTGAAAAAGTCAACTGTAAATTGACCAGGGCATAACTTTCACATGGATTATCAGAAAAATTCCATTCAAAGCTTATTTTGAAGAGAAAGACATTTCCTACAACTACTCTTCATACTTCAAGTCCAAGAAATGCTCTCACAAAAAGTTATCAATTTCAACATTATAGGTCATTTTCAAAAGTCAACAAAAAGGGACTTTAAGTCAAAGGCCATAACTTGAGATTGGTAAATCAAAATGACATGGGACCAAAGACATTGGTTAGAGGACTCAAATACCTTTCCAAAATGTCCAAGAACATGAGCAAAGCTTAAAAATTGAGCAAGTTATGCCTTGTGGAAGTTGGAAAATTTTTGGATATTTTGAAAAGTCAACATTGATTCAAATGACCTAAAATTGCTAATGGGCCTCTTTTTCTTCCACAATTCATTATCCAAGGCATGTGCACGACCACTTGGCCCAAAGGGAAGTTTTTCTTCATTTTTTATTTATTTATTTGGATTTTTATTATTAATAATTCATTTAAATTAATTAAAATACATGAAAAAATATAAAACCTAATGTTTCAAATCTTTTTATGCAGATAATATCTCTAATATTTCGTGCAAATCAAATTAGGGAAGAATTAGGATGATTGGATATGATTGAGAGCTAAAAAGCATGAAAAAAGATTGAAAAAATCATGGTTTACAAATCAAATATTTTTCACATCAATGCATGGATTTTGATCAAGTTTCTTCACCTAAAACACTCACACATAAGTACAGAACAAAACCCTCGTGCTCACTGACTGAAAGCTGCACCATACATAGAAAACAAAACTTGAGTTTTTGGTTGAAAAATTGAAAACTGAAAACAGGGATAGAGGTCGATTCAAGCCAAGAGATTCATCTCATCACCTTCCTGAGACCTTAAGCAACGTACCTGACTAGGTTTCCACGTCTCTAACGCCTTGAATCATTGTACAGAAGTCAAACTTTTTCACTTTGTTCTCATAATCGTATTTTAATATTTATGCATTTTCATGGCATTTCTTTCATAAATTCTGACTAATGAGAAGGTTCTGGAGCTAACCATATAAATTAATTGCGTTTTTATGCGCTATACATGATTCTACCATGGATGCAGGCTAGGTTTTCTTGAGTTCCAAATTAGGGGTTTCTTGATACTGTAAAATTAGGGGACCTCAATGCCATGACCATGTTCAGTGCGCTTGGACGAAAAAGATAGGACCCTCGCGCCTAATTTATGCTCAAAGAGGGCTTAATCGCTATTATTGAATGTGGCTTATTTTGAGGGGGTTCAAAACCCCCGTTAACCGTTTTCTATTTTTCAGGAAAAACAAAACCATGGGGAAGACGATGAAGTGGCCAGTTCTGGTTGGTCTATTCAAAATTTCGCGCTAAAAATCCACTAGCGTTTTGTTTTATTTTATATTGATTATTGGTTATTATATAAACAAAGAACTCAAGCAGCGCGTTTGGTAAAGTGCAAGACTGGTAAACCACAGGACCTGGGTTCGAGCCCCAGGTCCTCACCCCCCTTTCATATTATTTTTCATATAATATTCATATGCAGTTTCAGCGCTAAGGTGTGCCATACGTCCTCAAAATCAAGCCCTTCACGCACATGATGAGATCAATCCAAGGGTTGTCGTTGGAAGCATACCATGATCGTTGGTCAACGCGTATACATGCTAGCTGGAAAAGTCCACCAGGCCAAAGGCCATTGGGCCTAAAATGCTAAGTCTCACCTCCAAATTAGGGGCAGAACCCCTAGGTTTGCAAATTTCTCTTATATTCTTTTTCTTTTTATTCTTTCAATTATTATTTTTAATTAATTCTGTTAGTTCAATTATTTTCATAAAAAAATATAAAAAAACAATAAAAAATCAGAAAAGATAAAAAAAAAAAAAATATTTTTATTTTAGTATTTTTTGTAAATAAATTGCATTAATTAATTTTAGTTATTAAATTAGGTTTAATTGTAGTATTTTCCTTAATAAAAATCTAAAATTGGTAGAATTAGGGTTTATAATCATTTTTATCCTTTTTTTCTTTTCTTTCATAATAATTAAATATTTCCTATTATTTATTTTTATAATTAAATGGCATGTAAATAATTAGGTTAAATATTAGGTTAAAATTTAATCTTTTCTTAATAAACTAAAAACAACTAGAATTAGGGTTAGCATTTTATTTTAATAAATTCTTTTTCATTAAAATCATAAAATACAAAAATACCAAAAAGACAATTTCTTTTCCTTTTAATTTTATTAATTTAATAATCATTTAATTTAGTTTCGTAAAAAAGGGTCCAACGCCCTCGTTTCTAATTTAAATTTCAATTCGCACATTTCTTTCTTTTTTCTTTTAACATTTATGTATCTCTCCCAAAGCCGTGTAATTAATTTCTCGCACTTTACTTTTCTTTAATTCTTTACTTTTCTGTCAAATCGGGTTCTGGAAATTTTGGCGATGTGGACCCGCGCCTTTTGTAATAGCTTAGAATTTTATCTTTCTCGCAATTTTTAACTGTTAAATAAATGCATGCAAGAATGAATGACAAAAATAAAAACAAACGCATAGATCACTTTGACATGAACAAGACAAAAATAAACGAATCTGGCACACAAATCACACACCACCCCTAGGGTACGCCTCACTGTTGCCTTGCCTCGAAAGGTGATCGTCGAGTAGAGGATGTCTTAGTAAGTCCTCATGATCCGGGAACCTGGCATGAGGGTAGCTTCTAAGGTGTCTTCCCATTGCTCTGGTGATCACCATGTCCCGAACCTCGAATTGACCCGAACACCTCCAACGGTGGTGCTACCTACCTCTCAATGGTGGGATGGCACTACTTTAAAGGACATTTACACAGACGAATTCCTTAGGGTAGGTAGATGACTCTAGATACTTGCTCTAAAATTCAAAAATAAATCAAAAAATACTTTTCACACCGACACCTTTTCAAAAAGCTTTCGAAAGCAAATTTTTCAAACACTCTTGAGGACCGATACAAGAGTCGAACTGGAATTTTCAAAGAAACTTTTTCAAAACCCACAGTTGAAAAGCAAACAAACCATTTTGAAAACACAATGAGCAAGTATCTAAGAGCCCATGGATAACCATGGATAGAAAGGGTGCTAACACCTTCCCTTTCTATAACCTACCTCCCGAACCGAGAGCAATCTCTATAAGGAATTTTTCTGTGCTTTTGTCCTTTCCATTTGGAGAAAATAAAAGACGGTGGCGACTCTTGCTTCCGCGACATTTCGCGAACCAGCGTTAAACAGTCAGTTCCAGATCCACCGATCACAAGGGGGTATGAAGGGTTTAGGCTTTGGAGAAAGATTCCAAGAAGGGATGAAGAGTTTACTCAAGTCATTGATGATGTGCCAGATGGAGAGGTTGCTAATCACTACATGAGTGGTAATTTTGATGGGCACATATGGGTTGAACATGGTGTTAAGGACATGAATAACAAAGTGTTAAAGCCTAATATTGATCAGTTTAGTGATTGCAGTGATGATGATAACTCTGATGATGATGATGGAGGCTAAAAGTTCAATAACAGTGAAGAAGAAAGAACATTTGAAGTAGAGGATAAATAATTTGTTGAAGTTGAAGTTGAAGTAGAAAGACCAAAACCAAGTAATAGGGTTGAGATAAATAAGAAATATTTTAGATATAAGAAAATGGAATCCAAAGATCCTAAAAATATGAAAGCCATGACCAAGCAATCCAAGGTATGTATTGGTTCTTAAAAGTGTTTTGGGATCTAGTTCACAGAGGAATAATGTTGGAAGTAAATAGGTGGACTATGATAGTGAAGAACTGGATAACTATAACCTCGATGGAAGTGTCAATTTGGTTTTCTAATTACAACTCAATTATATCATTTTGTAATAACTATGTTTGTTTTCTATGCCCTATTTTGGAACAAATCTGTTATGCACATTATGTAACATTTTGAAACTCATTTTGAAAGCCACAATTAGGTATATATGTTGGTTGTAATGACAATATGCATTTTCCTTTTTGATCTTACCGGATCGGACTTGGACCGTCACAGTTGGCTCGAACTGAGTTTGAGTGAGATGGGGGGGGGGTACCTGCAAGACACTCCGATGCTAAAATGAGAGACAAAATGAGCAGGCAAAAAGTGTATAGGTGTGTAATAGATGAATACCTTACCCTATTGGAACATAGGGTATTTATAGCCCCCAGCGCTGGGCCAAGGTCCCCTCATTGGGCTGACCAGAACTGGCCCAATAAAGGAACTGCCAGGTTCTACGTGTCTAGTGGGGCCCCACACATGGTTCCTTCTTGGTGGTGCTCTACGAAGAATAAGGAGGGACGAAGACACGGTCTTTCCGGAGTGTTGTATCCCAAAATTTTCCCTCCCATATTCTTCAAAGATTCAGCAAGATCAAGCTTCAAAATCTCCCAAGGGTTGCACAGTCCAATTGCCTCCTAACACAGTCAAAATTAGGGTTTTGGTTCTTGCAAAGAAATTGAAGTTTTCAAGGGCTCAATCAAGTCCCATATGCTCATACACATTGTCAAGCACCTACATGTCAAGTTTCAAGGCTCACAAGGTCAAGTTGCACAGTCAAAAACCCTAATTGCTCCACAGTCAACTGCAGGGGCAAAATGGTCATTTGGCAGTCAAAATTCAAAATTTTTGGTCAACATCTTATTTTGAAGCCACAATCATCATTTGGTCAAGTCTTGACCATGATTTCACAAGAATGGCTCAAAAATCATCAAGGTGTCAAAAGTTTCTATTTTTGGACAATTGAAAAGTCAACTGTAACTTGACCAAGGCATAACTTTTTCATGGTTTATCAGAAAAATCCCATCCAATGCTCATCTTGAAGGGAAGGACACTTCCTACAACTCATCTTCACATTCCAAGTCCAAGAAATGCTCTCACAAAAAGTTATCAATTTCAACATTATAGGTCATTTTCAAAAGTCAACAAAAAGGCACTTTAAGTCAAAGACCATAACTTGAGATTGGTAATTCAAAATGACATGGGACCAAAGACATTGGTTAGAGGACTTCTTTACCTTTCTAAAATGTCAAGGAACATGTTCATAGCTTCAAAATTGAGCAAGATATGCATTGGAGAAGTTGGGAAATTTTTGTGAAATGGCCAAAATCAATTATCCTTGAAACTTCATTTTTGACAAAAGGGGCCCACTTTTTCCACTTGTTTCAGCTTAGCCATGCTTCCCACGTGTCCCACAAATTATTTCAAGATTTAAAATTAATTTTTCCCTTTTTATTTAATTTTATTTGATTTAATTCATTTTAAATCTTTTAAAATCAAATAAAAATCAAAGAAGTTAATTAGGGGATATATTTTGTATTGAAATGCTTTGATACACCATCATGACCATTCCAAATTCGTGCAAAGGGCTAATACAAGCAAGAATTCAAATTTTGACACAAAAATGGAAAGTGTTTCAATGGAGTTCATGGCAAATCTCAAACATGAATGCATAAGGTTAATGGCCTTAATTCTGATTAAAACTCTTTACATAACATGTATGCAAGCCATCACAAAAGAGGTCACGACCTAGAGAGCCATACAAACTGAGAACCAAGTTGCAAAATTTACACAAAAACTTGAAAACTGAAATCATAGTGGCAGCGCATTTCAAGCCTCCATTTCAATCCAAACACACTCCTGGCATCCCTAGGAAGCTTTTGCAATCAAAAATCAATCCAAACGTGCCCAGAATCTTAGAACTCAGGCCAAACGGTTTGCAATATTTTCTTGATTTGTATATGATCATTCATGCGCTTTTAACATTTTTTTTGAATTGATTTATACTCATAGGAACATTCTGAAGCTTTTGGTACCATTCAATTGAACTATAGCATCCTATATCAAAAACTGCCATTGATGGACATTAGGTTTTCAGAAGCTCAAAATTAGGCGTTTCCTCATATGGAAAAATTAGGCCACCAAACCGATGCCATTGAAATCGTGACATCCAAACGAGACTAACTCACTATTCGCGCCCTTTTTATGTTAACCCAGGTGCTAATCGCTATTATTTCTGGTTGAGTTTAGTGGGGGTTTAAAACCCCCGTTATTTGGTTATATTTGCAGGAACAAAAGGAAGAAGACGCACGCGTGGCTTCATATGGTTGGACGATTCAAATAAATCAGCGCGCTTTTTGCTTTCTCCCACTAACACTTGTTTTTCTTTTATAATAATTACGCTTCAGTATATTAATAGATGCGCTCAATAGCTCAGTTGGTGGCTGAGGTGGCTTACAAGTATTGGGACCTGGGTTCGATTCCCAGGTCCCCCCACATATTTCATATTTTTCCTCTTAACATGTTTCCATGCAGTGCACGTCCCAGGGCTCATCATGCAACCTCAAACGCTAGCTTGCCACATGGCCATGAGGATCAATCTGAAGGCCAGAACATGCAGTCTATGATACACACTCAGTCAACCACATACAAACACGCTGAAAAGTCAAACAGGCTTCTTGTTCAATGGGCCAAAAATGCTCCAAAACCCTCCCAAATGGGCCAGACACCCCCATGGTTTGCATCTTGCTTTTTTTTTTATTATTTGATTTTTCTTTTGATTCTTTTAATTGTTTTTAATTGTTTTCTTTAATTTCACAAATTAATTTTCATAATAAAAAAAAATCAAAAAACTAAAAATATGTTTAATTTATTTATTTATTCACTATTAATTTATTTTGTAAATAAACTTTAATAATTAATTTAGTTTAATTTAGGGTTTTCAATTTTAATCTTTTCTTAATAAATTAAAATAGATAGAAATTAGGGTTTTTGATATTCTCATCCTTTTTATATTTTTTTTAATAAATAATTTTCTCTCCTCATTATTATTATTAATTACTACTTTTGTAAATAAATATGTACATTAATTATTTAATAAATTAGGTTAAACTTTAATATTTTTCATTAATAATTAAAAAACAACTTAGAATTAGGGTTTCTCTTCAATTTTAATTTCTTTATCTCATAAATACCAAAAACATAAAAAACATTTCTTTTCTTTAATTTAATAATTAATTAGCTTTCTAATTCCATTTAATTTCAAAAGGGTCCAACGCCCTCGAACGTTCTATTTTTTATTCCTTTCGCGCATTTATTCTTATTTTTCTTTCAAATATTATGTAATTGCTCAAGCCTTGTAATAGTAACTAGGTTTTACTTTCCGCATTTTTTTAAAAACGGGTCTTTGTAATTTGGCGATGTATAGACCCGCGCCTTGTAATAGCGTAGGATTTTACTTTCCGCATTTAAATTTCTGTACTTTTAAATTATAATTGCATGAAAGAATGTATGGCCTAAATTAAAAACAAGCGTAGATCACCATGATACATGTACAAGACAAAACATAACATGAAAACAACACACAAATACACACACCACTTCTAGGGTACGCCTCACCTGTTGCCTTACCTTCGAAACGTGGTCGTCGAGTATAGGACGTTTTAGTAAGTCCTTATGTCCATGACATGATCTAGTTTCCTCGAAACGGTTGCCTCGGAAATAAAAAGGATCAATGGCATAAGGGTAGCTTCTAAGGTGTCCTACTGTTGCTCTGGTGACCACACTGTCCCTACAAACGAATTGACCCGAACACCTCCAACGGTGGTGCTACCTACCTCTCAATGGTGGGATGGCGCTACCTTAAGGACATTTACACAGCCTAATTCCTTAGGGTAGGTAGATGACTCGTAGATACTTGCTCTATTCAAAAACAAATCAAAACTCTTTTCACACCGACACTTTCAAAAAGCTTTCAAAACAATTTTTCAAACACTCTTGAGGACTGATACAAGAGTCGATCTGAAATTTTTAAAACGAAACTTTTTCAAAACCACTCACAATTGAAAAGCAAACACTTTTGAAAACACAATGAGCAAGTACCTAAGAGCCCATGGATAACCATGGATAGAAAGGATGCTAACACCTTCCCTTTCTATAAATCTACCTCCCGAACCGAGAAACTATCTCATAAGGAATTTTGCTGTGCTTTTGTCCTGTCCATGTTGGAGAAAATAAAAGACGGTGGAGACTCTTGCTTCCGCGACATTTCGCGAACCAGCGTTAAACAGTCAGTTCCAGATCCACCGATCACAGAACTGGCGACTCTGCTGGGGACTATCTTTTTAAAGTGAGGTGTACCTTAGGACTAAGATCACTTGTGTTTTCAATTGTTGTGCTTATTTGCTTTATTATTGTGGGCTGCATCGGAGTTACATAGATCCTAACCCGGATCTGGGGATACCCTGTTAGGTAGCATAAGCTGTGAGGGACCTGTCCGGCATAGACCGACATGGGTGAAGCAGTGGCTACGTTGGTGTGGCGCCTTGGTCTGTACCGATATCCCTTGTGTCGCAACGAGGAGAATATGGGTCTTCTGAGGAGTCATTAAGCACCAACCGACCTTAGAACCTTAAATGACCCAACTTGGCCAATAGAACAGTAGCAGTATGCTACGCCCATTGAGGCTAAACTCTCGTGATGGTTCTGGCCGCAAGAAAAGATTGCGATGCTGGAGTTATGACCGATTGAGGGTAGTCAGTGATATTGGGATCCTCTAGAACCCGGTTACTTCTGATAGGACAGGTCTTAACCAACAAACTGAAAGAGGGTAATACCTAGACCCCATGCTGGCCTAAACTCTAAGGGCTTGTCTTGTGTGACTTGTGTGCCTTATTATGTTTTCCTTTATGAATATTTGTGGTGTGTTTCATCATAACATCATGCCATCATAAGCGTTGCATGCATCCTGCATAAAGACTGACCATTTCAAAGACAAGAGGGTTTCACCTTTGTTCTGTTTTGTAGGACATCATGATGCCTATGCGAAGGAACACTATCCGATTCAATTTTGTTCACCCACCTGAGTTGCTTGAAGAGTTGGTTATCATAATTCCAAATACTACTTCCTTCATCCAGAGGCATGGTTCTCTCCTCAGTTTAGTCACGGCAAAGTGGGACCAACAACTGATGAGTGTCCTGACCCAGTTTTATGACCCTCTGTACCAGTGCTTCACCTTTCAAGACTTCCAGCTGGTCCCTACCCTGGAAGAGTTCTCTGATTTGCTTGGCATCCCTATCTTGGATCAGACTCCCTTCACTGGTTGGGAAAAGACTCTTAGGCTCGAGGAGATTGCTGCAGCCCTTCCCTTGACCAACCAAGAGGTAATGGACAACTGGGTGACTAGAAGCGGAGTTAAGGGCTTCTTGGCTAAGTTTCTGATTGGTAAAGCTAACAGTTTCTGGAATGACTTAGACTTCAGGGCGTACGAGGACATTCTGGCTCTCTTAATCTATGCAACTCTATGCTCGTACTTCCCAAAGACGGGGAACTCTGTGGTGTTGTGCTCCTTTGTTAGTGAGGTGGTTTATTTCGCACCTCCCTAAGTTCGTGCTGAAGAACCAAGAAAGAAGAGGCTGGGCTCATAGGTTAATGTCTCTCACTGATAATGACATCACTTGGACTCTCAGGGGTTTGGATGAGGTAGCTGTTATTGATCGTTGCGGAGAATATCCTAATGTTCCATTGATTGGCACTCAGGGCGGAATCTCTTATAAACCATGTTTAGCTCTCCGTCAGTTTGGAAGAGCCAGAAGAGCAGGGCCTCATGAGATGTGGTGCCTCACATCAGTTTTGAGTTTCAGAAAGATAGTGACGAGCTACGCCGTAGATTCATCAAAGCTTGGGACATAATTCACAAAGCTGACCCACAAGAGCTAGGACCGAAGACTTCTCTACCTATGGAGGCCTACTACAAATGGGTCCGCATCCGTGCTCAGAATTTAGGTATGCCATATGAAGCTGTCAGGCCTATCATTCTTGAAGGTCCTGATGGAGATGGGGTTCCTCCAACTGTTCTCCCTCCTCAGATACCCACTGATGTTGATACACTAAAGAGGTCTTGGGCGCAACTACAGGAAGAGCGGGATTATTATCGGGAAAAGTTCAACGAACAGGAACAGAAGATCCAGAAGCTGACCAAGCAATTGGAGAACGAGCGAACCCTGAATGACTATAACCGTACTGAGAAGAGGAGGCCATGGGAGCACTGATGGGCTTTGGATGTTTCTTTTACAGCTTTATTTCCTTTGCAGTATTTTCATACTTGTAACGCCTAAGGGCAAATTGTTGAACAATTTAAAGTTTAAATCTAATAAAGTGTGTTCCTTTTGTCTACAAAGTTGATTCCCGATTGTCTTTGAAAACATAATTCATACGCATTTTATTTCATCATATGCATTACAGGTACCCTTTTCCTACAGGTTGCTTAATCTTCTTCGCTGTTTATTTCAGCACTCAAGCATCATGAATCCTGAACTCACTACCGAGCAAGCTATCAAGGCCCTCCAGGCCCAGAATGCCAAATTTCAGGAGATGGTCATGAACTTGGCCCAGGGACAACAAGAGCTAAAGGCTTTGCTCCTGAAGAAGAATAAGAAGAAGAAGAGGACTGTGCTATTCAACACTGGGCGCAGACTCGGGAACACATTGCAGAATGAAGCTGAGAGGACTACTCCATCTGTGGGGGAAGGTAGTCACCAAGGGAGAGAGGTCCCTAGTCCTGTGGTCTCTGACACTGAGACGGACTTCAACGACGAACAGTACCCTCCTGCTGAGGACCGGTACAAACAACTGGAGGACAGGTTAAACGCTATGGAGATTCAACGTGTGCCTGGGTTGGATTTCAGAGACTTGGGTTTATCTTCTGGGGTGGTGATCCCACACAAGTTCAAGGCGCCTGCCTTTGTGAAGTATGACGGGGCTCCCTGCCCTAAGATACACCTCCGTTCTTATGTAAGGAAGATCCAGCCTTACACAGCAGACAAGAACTTATGGATCCACTTCTTCCAGGAGAGTCTTTCAGGGACTCACCTTGAATGGTTCTATCAGCTGGATGGAACCAACATTCGTAACTGGGAGGATTTGGCCATTGCTTTCTACAAGCAGTATCAATATAATTCCGACCTTGCTCCCACGCGTACCCAACTCCAGGGTATGTCACTGGGAACGGGTGAAGGTTTTAAGGAGTACGCACAGAAATGGAGAGATCTGGATGGCAGGGTGCAGCCACCATTAACAGATCGTGAGCTAGTGGATATGTTCTTGGGGACCCTATCTGG
Organism: Vicia faba; assembly: GCA_948472305.1. Taxonomy (NCBI): domain Eukaryota; kingdom Viridiplantae; phylum Streptophyta; class Magnoliopsida; order Fabales; family Fabaceae; genus Vicia; species Vicia faba. The sequence goes on along the minus strand of OX451738.1, from coordinate 1,286,553,092 downwards.
TCCATTCTTCAATCATCTCATTGGTAATTCCTCTGCTGGGTTTACTGACCTGATCCTGACTGGTGAGAGGATCGAGGCTGGTATAAAATCAGGAAAGATACAGAAGGGTACCTCCTCAAATGCTGAAAAGAAACCCTTCAAGAAGGAGGCCAGTGCTGTGTATGGTCCAAGAAAGCAGAACAAACCGGAACGCCGCCAAGCTGTCAACGCGGTGGTTATTTCTAAGCCTGCTGCTGCTCCTCAGCAATATAACTAGCCAAGGGCTGAGAGACCCAGAAGAGAATACACTCGGCTGAGTATGACCTTGTCACAGATCTTGCGGCAACTGCTATCGACCAACTTGGTGACTGTCAGAGAGGCTCTGAAGGTTGTGAACACAACTTCCGCGAAGTATAATCCAAATGCCCGTTGTGCTTATCACTCTGATAGCCCGGGGCATTCCACTGATGATTGTTGGGCCCTAAGGAATAAGGTTCAAGACCTTATCGATGCGAAGGAGGTACAATTTGAGGCACCTGAGAAACCCAATGTAGTGACAACTCCCCTGCCTGATCATAGGGTGAATGCTATCAGGGATGGTGACGAAGTGGATGAATCTGAGTTCAACGGCTGGATCTGCCCGACGACCGACGGTGGACTGAACAATTGGACTGCTAAAGATCACATACCTGTTACATTTGTTACGCAGTAATGAATTCCTTTGTTTTTTAATTTGTAATAAACAATAAACTGAAACTTTAATGGCCCGGTGTCTTACCCGGGGCACCGTTGGCTTCATTTGTGAGGGCATATTAACTGTCATTTACATATATCATGAATAAAGACATTGGACGTTTTTCGCATTTCAAATCTTGTGCTCCCTTTCTTTCTTACTTTCTTTATATATTGCAAAACAGGTTTCAATCCACTCTGGATCTCACTAGTAACGACTCTGCTACTGCCAGTTATGGCTTCGAAAATCCGATCAACTTAGCCGAAGACGAAGGTGAAGATGATTGCGAAGTGCCTGGTGAGCTTGCAAGATTGTTACTCCAGGAAGAGAGGGCTATTCAGCCACATGAAGAGCCAGTGGAAACGGTAAATCTGGGTACTGAGACAGATAGAAAGGAAGTTAAGATTGGTGCCAATCTGGAGTTCAGTGTAAAACAACGGTTGGTTCAAATGTTGCATGATTATGTGGAGATCTTTGCCTGGTCCTACGAAGACATGTCTGGGTTGGATACTGACATTGTGGTTCATCACCTGCCTACCAAGGAAGAATGCCCTCCGGTAAAATAGAAGGTCCTCCGTATGCGTCCAGAGATGTCCGAGAAGATCAAAGCTGAGGTTATGAAGCAATTTGATGCCGGGTTCCTAGCAGTGACTTCTTACCCTCAGTGGGTTGCCAATGTGGTGCCGGTACCTAAGAAAGATGGTAAGGTCAGAATGTGTGTCGATTACAGGGATCTGAACAGGGTCAGCCCTAAGGATGACTTCCCCCTACCTCACATTGACGTTCTTGTTGACAATACTGCTCAGCATAAGGTGTTCTCCTTCATGGATGGCTTTTCAGGTTATAATCAGATCAAGATGGCTCCTGAAGATATGGAGAAGACTACCTTTGTCACTCAGTGGGGCACCTTCTGCTACAAGGTCATGCCTTTTGGACTGAAAAATGCTGGGGCAACCTACCAACGTGCCATGGTTGCTTTATTTCATGACATGATCCATCATGAGATAGAAGTGTATGTCGACGACATGATTGCAAGGTCCCAAACTGAGGAGGAACACCTTGACCATCTGCAAAATCTGTTTGACCGTCTGAAGTTGTACAAGCTGAGATTGAACCCGAACAAGTGCACCTTTGGGGTAAGATCTGAAAAGTTGCTAGGCTTCGTCATAAGTGACAAGGGTATTCAAGTGGACCCTGCCAAGGTTAAAGCCATTTAAGAGATGCCAGTACCTAAGACAGAGAAAGAAGTCAGAGGCTTTCTAGGACGTCTGAATTACATTGCCCGATTCATCTCGCACCTAACTGCTACTTGTGAACTAATCTTCAAGCTGCTGAAGAAAGATCAGGTAGTACGTTGGAACGATGAATATCAGGCCGCTTTTGACAGAATCAAAGAGTATCTCCAAGAACCACCCATCCTTATGCCGCCGGTTGAAGGGAGACCTCTAATACTATACCTGACGGTACTTCACAGCTCAATGGGGTATGTGCTGGGGCAGCATGACGAGTCTGGCCGAAAAGAGCATGCTATTTATTACCTTAGCAAAAGGTTTACCGACTGTGAGACCCGATACTCACTACTCGAGAAAACTTGCTGCGCTTTGGTATGGGCTGCTCGCCGGCTGAGATAGTATATGCTGACTCACACTACCTTGTTGATCTCAAAAATGGATCCAATAAAGTACATATTCGAAAAGCCTGCTCTGTCCGGAAGAATAGCAAGATGGCAAATGATCTTGACGGAATACGACATCCAGTACACGACTCAGAAAGCTATCAAAGGAAGTGTATTGGCAGACCACTTGGCACACCAGGCAGTAGATGACTACCAGTCAATGAACTTCGAATTTCCAGACGAGAGCATCATGATAGTGACTGATTGTGAAGTACCTGGACCGGATGAAGGACCTGAGGAAGGATCCCGATGGTCTATGCACTTTGACGGAGCCTCCAACGCTTTGGGTAATGGTATCGGCGCCGTGATCATATCCCCTCAAGGCACTCATACTCCACTTACTGCCCGACTATGTTTCAACTGCACCAACAACATGGCGGAGTATGAGGCGTGTATCATGGGTCTTCAAGCTGCGATTGACTTAAGGATCAAGTTTCTGAGTGTCTTCGGAGATTCCGCTCTCCTGATCAATCAGATCAAAGGCGAGTGGGATACGAAACATCCGAATCTTATTCCTTACAGAGAATGTGTGTTGACATTGATCCCCCATTTTACAGAGATAACTTTTGAACATTTCCCAAGAGAGGAGAATCAGTTGGCGGACGCGTTAGCTACGATGTCTTCTATGTTCAAAGTCAAGTGGGATAATGAGGCTCCCCGGATCATCATCTGGAAACTGGACGAACCTGCATATTGTTGTGATCTTGAGACTGAAACAGTGACTGAAAAACCCTGGTATCATGAGGTGAAGAGGTATTTGGAAGCTCAAGAATACCCTGAAGGCGCATCTGTCAATGACAAGAAGTTTCTGAGAAGGTTCGCAGCGAAGTTCTTCCTCAGCAACGGCATTCTGTACAAGAGAAACCATGATTCAACCTTACTGCGTTGTATGGATAAGACTGAAGCAGAAATAATCATGGCAGAGCTGCATGAAGGTACCTTCGAAACACATTCCAGTGGACACACCATGGCAAAGAAAATCCTTCGGGCAGGATATTTCTGGTCCACAATGGAAGCCGACTGTTACCAATATTCTCGGACATGTCATAAGTGCCAGATTTACGCAGATAAGGTGCACGTTCCTCCAGTTCCTCTGAATGTCCTGACAGCGCCTTGGCCTTTTTCAATGTGGGGCATTGATATGATCGGCGAGATTAAACCTACAACATCCAACGAGCATCGTTTCATTCTGGTGGCTATTGATTACTTTACAAAGTGGGTTGAAGCAGCTTCTTATGCTACTGTAACCAAGAACGTCATGGCTCGGTTCATTCGTCATAACCTGATATGTCGATACGGCGTCCCAGAAAGAATCATTACAGACAACGGTACCAATCTTAATAAGAAGATGATCATTGAGCTCTGCGAGCAATTCAAGATACAACACCACAACTCTTCTCCTTACCGACCGAAGATGAATGGGGCTGTAGAAGCGGCAAATAAGAATATCAAGAAGATTGTGCAGAAGATGACAATGACTTACAAAGATTGGCACGAGATGTTACCGTTCGCACTTCATGGGTATCGTACCTCAGCAAGGACGTCAACCGGGGCAACTCCTTTTTCCTTGGTCTATGGCATGGAGGCAGTCTTACCGATCGAAGTACAGATACCCTCTCTCCGAATAATGACGGATGCCGACTTAAGCGAAGATGATTGGATTCAGACACGACTTGATCAGTTAAATCTAATTGACAAAAAGAGACTCACTGCTATTTGTCATGGTCAAACGTACCAAAAATGGATGATCAGGCCATTTAACAAAAAGGTCAGACCACAAGAGTATCAAGTTGGGGATCTGGTAATCAAACGCATCATCCTTCCTCAGAGTGATCCCATGGGAAAATGGACCCCTACGTACGAAGGGCCATTTGTGGTTAAACATGTGTTCTCAGGAGGAGCCATGATCCTAACCACCATGGATGGTGACGACCTTCCTCACCCCGCCAATGCAGACATAGTAAAAAGATACTACGCATGATAAAAGACCCGCTAGGTTGACATACCTAGGCAAAAATTAGGGCTTCCCGGCGAACCAAAAGCGTTCCGGCAAAAATAAGGGATGAAATGAAAAAAAATCTGTAGACCCGGCAAGTCGAAAACCTGAAAAGGCGGCTTGGGCAAAAATGGGTATCCCGGTGGACTGAAAACCCGAAAGGGCAGTCCAGGCAAAAGTTAGGGATTAAAGCGTAATACTATGTCTCATTGGATCACCTTGCATCCAGAATCCGGTATCAACTATCAAGTTCAGACGGCATCGATCAGTCAGCTTCATCGTCAATTGAGAAGCAAAGTGATGAGATGCTCGAAGATATAAAGGCGATAGCAGAGTTGGAACCCAGTGGGATTATTCTCTTCACATAGCTGTTTTGTTTTCTCTTTGTACAAAATTGTATAAACTCTGTTTGTTCGGCGGTGTTCTCTTACTAGGACGTCAGCCCCTTGTACATAAACGCCTATTCACAGGCAATCCAAAAATCAATACAAATTCACTTTTCAGACAAATTGCCATTTGTTTTTCCTTTTTCTCTTTTGTTTTGCGAAGAACGTCCAAGGTTCAATTTTGATATATGCATTTGACACTAATTGCTAACTCATAAATATTTGCATACGAAACAAAGGATTAATTACAGGTAACATTAGAAACAGGGGCAATAATGGGTTGTCTAAGCGATCTAATTGCTCTGTCCACCAAGGTACCAAGGTAAGTTCAGCTGATGAACACGACCAAGATATCTTAATTCCCCAGGGAGTGAGCCAAGATTCAACAATTCTCTCCCAAGCAGTTGGTCTCCCATCAGCCCTGAACAAGGCACGATATCTCCAGCAAGTCAGAGTACTCTCCTCGAGCAGAGTTAGCCTATTCCTCCAGCCTTAAGGAAGTTGGGTATCCCCAGCAGATCTCAACATTCCCCAGGAGTATACAAACATTCTCAACAAGTATCCCCGGCAGTCTTGGTCTAAGACTGTTCCCCGGCGGTATACCAGATGTTCAGTGGAGCCATTCCCCAGTACAATCTCAAAAAATATCCCCAGGAGAGTTCAATCAATCTCCCCAGTAGGAAGCTTATCCCCAGTAGATTCTGGAAGCTTATCCTTTGCAGAGTGTATCTCTCTCCGCCTTTATTCAGAAGGTTATTCCTCACCAGGGCTTATAACTGGGTTATCCTCAGCTATTTACAACGGAAAGATCGTCCCCGGCGAAGTCTTCCTATCCCCAGCGAAGTTCATCAAACCTTCCAACATGACACATCAATGGTATCCCCAACAAAGTTATCATCAACACCACAGCAAAGTATCTCTCTCTCCCCACAGAGTTCACTCCCTGCAGAGTAATCTATTCGCCAAGTTTATTCCCCAACGGAGTCATCTTCTCCTACCGGTTTATTCTTGCAACCATCATCCCCAGCGGAAGCAACGAAGCTCTATTATTCAACATCAGCCCAGGATTTAACTTCCCGGCACCCGTCAAGGATTTACTTTCCTAGACGACAATACATTCATGAACATCACATCTTCATACATTATAGCATGCACATAAGTATCATGAACATACAATCTCATTCATTCTGAGAACATCACGCATGTCATACATCCTGACATCGCATACAACTAACGTTTTGTCTTTTCAGGACAAAGGTTAATACAAAGATAATTACTATCAACGGTCGCAACTAAAGATCCGATTCCTGTATCTTGCCAGGGTGTATCTGTTGACGACTATGTACCAGACTCGATTCCTGTATCTTGCCAGGGCACGTCTGAAGAGTTTGAGGATCTGATTCCTGTATCTTGCCAGGGTGTATCTGTTGATGACTAACATTACCAGACTCGATTCCTGTATCTTGCCAGGGCACGTCTGAAGAGTTCGAAGATCCGATTCCTGTATCTCGCCAGGGTGTATCTGTGGACGACTAACATTACCAGACTCGATTCCTGTATCTTGCCAGGGCACGTCTGAAGAGTTCGAAGATCCGATTCCTATATCTCGCCAGGGTGTATCTGTTGACGACTAACATTACCAGACTCGATTCCTGTATCTTGCCAGGGCACGTCTGAAGAGTTCGAAGATCTGATTCCTGTATCTTGCCAGGGTGTATCTGTTGACGACTACATTACCAGACTCGATTCCTGTATCTTGCTAGGGCACGTCTGAAGAGTTCGAAGATCCAATTCCTGTATCTTGCCAGGGTGTATCTGTTGATGACTACATTACCAGACTCGATTCCTGTATCTTGCCAGGGCACGTCTGAAGAGTTCGAAGATCCGATTCCTGTATCTTGCCAGGGTGTATCTGTTGACGACTACATTACCAGACTCGATTCCTGTATCTTGCCAGGGCACGTCTGAAGAGTTTAAAGATTCGATACCTGTATCCAGCCAGGGCACATCTACATAAAGAGTTTGAAGATCAACTCCTGTAACAGGCCAGGTAATTATCTTTCTTTTTCAGGTACGCAAGTTCTCGCTAAGGAATCTCTCACGCGATCGACACCTAGATGGCATCTATAAGCCCATCTACATACCAATAGTCTCCAAATGGCGTATATAAGCCCATTCCCGACCAGGTACTGTCACACTTCCAGATGGCATCTATAAGCCCATCCACATACCAACAGTCTCCAAATGGCATTTGAAATCCCATTCCCATCATCACACTACTGACATTCTACTATGTGAGTGCAAATTTCTGGGCACTCTAGTGTTCAATCATCTTCTACCTTCGGATTATGAAAGGCACGCAAGCCAATCTACATCCTCAGGTCTAAGAAGATTGAACATGGGCAACTGTTGTACCCCAAAATTTGCCCTCCCATATTCTTCAAAGATTCAGCAAGATCAAGCTTCAAAATCTCCCAAGGGTTGCACAGTCCAATTGCCTCCTAACACAGTCAAAATTAGGGTTTTGGTTCTTGCAAAGAAATTGAAGTTTTCAAGGGCTCAATCAAGTCCCATATGCTCATACACATTTTCAAGCACCTACATGTCAAGTTTCAAGGCTCACAAGGTCAAGTTGCACAGTCAAAAACCCTAATTGCTCCACAGTCAACTGCAGGGGCAAAATGGTCATTTGGCAGTCAAAAGTCAAAATTTTTGGTCAACATCTTATTTTGAAGCCACAATCATCATTTGGTCAAGTCTTGACCATGATTTCACAAGAATGGCTCAAAAATCATCAAGGTGTCAAAAGTTTCTATTTTTGGACAGCTGAAAAGTCAACTGTAACTTGACCAAGGCATAACTTTTTCATGGTTTATCAGAAAAATCCCATCCAATGCTCATCTTGAAGGGGAGGACATTTCTGACAACTCATATTCACATTCCAAGTCCAAGAAATGCTCTCACAAAAAGTTATCAATTTCAACATTATAGGTCATTTTCAAAAGTTAACAAAAAGGCACTTTAAGTCAAAGACAATAACTTTAGATTGGTAATTCAAAATGACATGGGACCAAAGACATTGGTTAGAGGACTTCAAGACCTTTCTAAAATGTCCAAGAGCATGTTCATAGCTTCAAAATTGAGCAAGATATGCATTGGAGAAGTTGGGAAATTTTTGTGAAATGGCCAAAATCAATTATCCTTGAAACTTCATTTTTGACAAAAGGGGCCCACTTTTTCCACTTGTTTCAGCTTAGCCATGCTTCCCACGTGTCCCACAAATTATTTCAAGATTTAAAATTAATTTTTCCATTTTCATTTAATTTTATTTGATTTAATTCATTTTAAATCTTTTAAAATCAAATAAAAATCAAAGAAGTTAATTAGGGGATATATTTTGTATTGAAATGCTTTGATACACCATCATGACCATTCCAAATTCGTGCAAAGGGCTAATACAAGCAAGAATATTGACACAAAAATGGAAAGTGTTTCAATGGAGTTCATGGCAAATCTCAAACATGAATGCATAAGGTTAATGGCCTTAATTCTGATTAAAACTCTTTACATAACATGTATGCAAGCCATCACAAAAGAGGTCACGACCTAGAGAGCCATACAAACTGAGAACCAAGTTGCAAAATTTACACAAAAACTTGAAAACTGAAATCATAGTGGCAGCGCATTTCAAGCCTCCATTTCAATCCAAACACACTCCTGACATCCCTAGGAAGCTTTTGCAATCAAAAATCAATCCAAACGTGCCCAGAATCTTAGAACTCAGGCCAAACGGTTTGCAATATTTTCTTGATTTCTATATGATCATTCATGCGCTTTTAACATTTTTTTTGAATTGATTTATACTCATAGGAACATTCTGAAGCTTTTGGTGCCATTCAATTGAACTATAGCATCCTATATCAAAAACTGCCATTGATGGACATTAGGTTTTCAGAAGCTCAAAATTAGGCGTTTCCTCATATGGAAAAATTAGGCCACCAAACCGATGCCATTGAAATCGTGACATCCAAACGAGACTAACTCACTATTCGCGCCCTTTTTATGTTAACCCAGGTGTTAATCGCTATTATTTCTGGTTGAGTTTAGTAGGGGTTTAAAACCCCCTCTATTTGGTTATATTTGCAGGAACAAAAGGAAGAAGACGCACACGTGGCTTCATATGGTTGGACGATTCAAATAAATCAGCGTGCTTTTTGCTTTCTCCCACTAACACTTGTGTTTCTTTTATAATAATTACGCTTCAGTATATTAACAGATGCGCTCAATAGCTCAGTTGGTGGCTGAGGTGGCTTGCAAGTATTGGGACCTGGGTTCGATTCCCAGGTCCCCCCACATATTTCATATTTTTCCTCTTAACATGTTTCCATGCAGTGCACGTCCCAGGGCTCATCATGCAACCTCAAACGCTAGCTTGCCACATGGCCATGAGGATCAATCTGAAGGCCAGAACATGCAGTCCATGATACACGCTCAGTCAACCACATACACACACGCTGAAAAGTAAAACAGGCTTCTTGTTTAATGGGCCAAAAATGCTCCAAAAACCTCCCAAATGGGCCAGACACCCCCATGGTTTGCATCTTGCTTTTTTTTTTTATTATTTGATTTTTCTTTTGATTCTTTTAATTGTTTTTAATTGTTTTCTTTAATTTCACAAATTAATTTTCATAATAAAAAAAAATCAAAAAACTAAAAATATGTTTAATTTATTTTTTTATTCACTATTAATTTATTTTGTAAATAAACTTTAATAATTAATTTAGTTTAATTTAGGGTTTTCAATTTTAATCTTTTCTTAATAAATTAAAATAGATAGAAATTAGGGTTTTTGATATTCTCATCCTTTTTATATTTTTTTTTAATAAATAATTTTCTCTCCTCATTATTATTATTATTAATTACTACTTTTGTAAATAAATATGTACATTAATTATTTAATAAATTAGGTTAAACTTTAATATTTTTCATTAATAATTAAAAAACAACTTAGAATTAGGGTTTCTCTTCAATTTTAATTTCTTTATCTCATAAATACCAAAAACATAAAAAACATTTCTTTTCTTTAATTTAATAATTAATTAGCTTTCTAATTCCATTTAATTTCAAAAGGGTCCAACGCCCTCGAACGTTCTATTTTTTATTCCTTTCGCGCATTTATTCTTATTTTTCTTTCAAATATTATGTAATTGCTCAAGCCTTGTAATAGTAACTAGGTTTTACTTTCCGCATTTTTTTAAAAACGGGTCTTTGTAATTTTGCAATGTATAGACCCGTGCCTTGTAATAGCGTAGGATTTTACTTTCCGCATTTAAATTTCCGTACTTTTAAATTATAATTGCATGAAAGAATGTATGGCCTAAATTAAAAACAAGCGTAGATCACCATGATACATGTACAAGACAAAACATAACATGAAAATAACACACAAATACACACACCACTTCTAGGGTACGCCTCACCTGTTGCCTTACCTTCGAAACGTGGTCGTCGAGTATAGGACGTTTTAGTAAGTCCTTATGTCCATGACATGATCCAGTTGCCTCAAAACGGTTGCCTCGGAATTAAAAAGGATCAATGGCATAAGGGTAGCTTCTAAGGTGTCCTACTGTTGCTCTGGTGACCACACTGTCCCTACAAACGAATTGACCCGAACACCTCCAACGATGGTGCTACCTACCTCTCAATGGTGGGATGGCGCTACCTTAAGGACATTTACACAGCCTAATTCCTTAGGGTAGGTAGATGACTCGTAGATACTTGCTCTATTCAAAAACAAATCAAAACTCTTTTCACACCGACACTTTCAAAAAGCTTTCAAAACAATTTTTCAAACACTCTTGAGGACTGATACAAGAGTCGATCTGAAATTTTTAAAACGAAACTTTTTCAAAACCACTCACAATTGAAAAGCAAACACTTTTGAAAACACAATGAGCAAGTACCTAAGAGCCCATGGATAACCATGGATAGAAAGGATGCTAACACCTTCCCTTTCTATAAATCTACCTCCCGAACCGAGAAACTATCTCATAAGGAATTTTGCTGTGCTTTTGTCCTATCCATGTTGGAGAAAATAAAAGGCGGTGGCGACTCTTGCTTCCGCGACATTTCGCGAACCAGCGTTAAACAGTCAGTTCCAGATCCACCGATCACAGAACTGGCGACTCTGCTGGGGACTATCTTTTTAAAGTGAGGTGTACCTTAGGACTAAGATCACTTGTGTTTTCAATTGTTGTGCTTGTTTGCTTTATTATTGTGGGCTGCATCGGAGTTACATAGATCCTAACCCGGATCTGGGGATACCCTGTTAGGTAGCATAAGTTGTGAGGGACCTGCCCGGCGTAGACCGACATGGGTGAAGCAGTGGCTACGTTGGTGTGGCGCCTTGGTCTGTACCGATATCCCTTGTGTCGCAACGAGGAGAATATGGGTCTTCTGAGGAGTCATTAAGCACCAACCGACCTTAGAACCTTAAATGACCCAACTTGGCCAATAGAACAGTAGCAGTATGCTACGCCCATTGAGGCTAAACTCTCGTGATGGTTCTGGCCGCAAGAAAAGATTGCGATGCTGGAGTTATGACCGATTGAGGGTAGTCAGTGATATTGGGATCCTCTAGAACCCGGTTACTTCTGATAGGACAGGTCTTAACCAACAAACTGAAAGAGGGTAATACCTAGACCCCATGCTGGCCTAAACTCTAAGGGCTTGTCTTGTGTGACTTGTGTGCCTTATTATGTTTGCCTTTGTGAATATTTGTGGTGTGTTTCATCATAACATCATGCCATCATAAACATTGCATGCATCCTGCATAAAGACTGACCATTTCAAAGACAAGAGGGTTTCACCTTTGTTCTGTTTTGTAGGACATCATGATGCCTATGCGAAGGAACACTATCCGGTTCAATTTTGTTCACCCACCTGAGTTGCTTGAAGAGTTGGTTAGCAGAATTCCAAATACTACTTCCTTCATCCAGAGGCATGGTTCTCTCCTCTGTTTAGTCACGGCAAAGTGGGACCAACAACTGATGAGTGTCCTGACCGAGTTTTATGACCCTCTGTACCAGTGCTTCACCTTTTAAGACTTCCAGCTGGTCCCTACCCTGGAAGAGTTCTCTGATTTGCTTGGCATCCCTATCTTGGATCAGACTCCCTTCACTGGTTGGGAAAAGACTCTTAGGCTCGAGGAGATTGCTGCAGCCCTTCCCTTGACCAACCAAGAGGTATTGGACAACTGGGTGACTAGAAGCGGAGTTAAGGGCTTCTTGGCTAAGTTTCTGATTGGTAAAGCTAACAATTTCTGGAATGACTTAGACTTCAGGGCGTACGAGGACATTCTGGCTCTCTTAATCTATGCAACTCTATGCTCGTATTGCCCGAAGACGGGGAACTCTGTGTTGTGCTCCTATGTTAGTGAGGTGGTTTATCTCGCACCGCCCTAAGTTCGTGCTGAAGAACCAAGAAAGAAGAGGCTGGGCTCATAGGTTAATGTCTCTCATTGATAATGACATCACTTGGACTCTCAGGGGTTTGGATGAGGTAGCTGTTATTGATCGTTGCGGAGAATATCCTAATGTTCCATTGATTGGCACTCAGGGCGGAATCTCATATAATCCATGTTTAGCTCTCCGTCAGTTTGGAAGAGCCAGAAGAGCAGGGCCTCATGAGATGCTGGTGCCTCTCATCATTTTTGAGTTTCAGAAAGATAGTGACGTGCTACGCCGTAGATTCATCAAAGCTTGGGACAGAATTCACAAAGCTGACCCACAAGAGCTGGGACCGAAGACTTCTCTACCTATGGAGGCCTACTACAAATGGGTCCGCATCCGTGCTCAGAATTTAGGTATGCCATATGAAGCTGTCAGGCCTATCATTCTTGAAGGTCCTGATGGAGATGGGGTTCCTCCAACTGTTCTCCCTCCTCAGATACCCACTGATGTTGATACACTAAAGAGGTCTTGGGTGCAACTACAGGAAGAGCGGGATTATTATCGGGAAAAGTTCAATGAACAGGAACAGAAGATCCAGAAGCTGACCAAGCAATTGGAGAACGAGCGAACCCTGAATGACTATATCCGTACTGAGAAGAGGAGGCCATGGGAGCATTGATGGGCTTTGGATGTTTCTTTTACAACTTTATTTCCTTTGCAATATTTTCATACTTGTAACGCCTAAGGGCAAATTGTTGAACAATTTAAAGTTTAAATCTAATAAAGTGTGTTCCTTTTGTCTACAAAGTTGATTCCCGATTGTCTTTGAAAAAATAATTCATACGCATTTTCATTCATCATATGCATTACAGGTGCCCTTTTCCTACAGGTTGCTTAATCTTCTTCGCTGTTTATTTCAGCACTCAAGCATCATGAATCCTGAACTCACTACCGAGCAAGCTATCAAGGCCCTCCAGGCCCAGAATGCCCCATTTCAGGAGATGGTCATGAACTTGGCCCAGGGATAACAAGAGCTGAAGGCTTTGCTCCTGAAGAAGAATAAGAAGAAGAAGAGGACTGTGCTATTCAACACTGGGCGCAGACTCGGGAACACATTGCAGAATGAAGCTGAGAGGACTACTCCATATGTGGGGGAAGGTAGTCACCAAGGGAGAGAGGTCCCTAGTCATGTGGTCTCTGACACTGAGACGGACTTCAACGACGAACAATACCCTCCTACTGAGGACCGGTACAAACAGCTGGAGGACAGGTTAAACGCTATGGAGATTCAACGTGTGCCTGGGTTGGATTTCGGAGACTTGGGTTTATCTTCTGGGGTTGTGATCCCACACAAGTTCAAGGCGCCTGCCTTTGTGAAGTATGACGGGGCTCCCTGCCCTAAGATGCACCTCCGTTCTTATGTAAGGAAGATCCAGCCTTACACAGCAGACAAGAACTTATGGATCCACTTCTTCCAGGAGAGTCTTTCAGGGACTCACCTCGAATGGTTCTATCAGCTGGATGGAACCAACATTCGTAACTGGGAGGATTTGGCCACTGCTTTCTACAAGCAGTATCAATATAATTCCGACCTCGCTCCTACGCGTACCCAACTCCAGGGTATGTCACTGGGAACGGGTGAAGGTTTTAAGGAGTACGCACAGAAATGGAGAGATCTGGCTGGCAGGGTGCAGCCACCATTAGCAGATCGTGAGCTAGTGGATATGTTCTTGGGGACCCTATCTGGTCCATTCTTCAATCATCTCATTGGTAATTCCTCTGCTGGGTTTACTGACCTGATCCTGACTGGTGAGAGGATCGAGGCTGGTATAAAATCAGGAAAGATACAGAAGAGTACCTCCTCAAATGCTGAAAAGAAACCCTTCAAGAAGGAGTCCAGTGTTGTGTATGGTCCAAGAAAGCAGAACAAACCGGAACGCCACCAAGCTGTCAACGCGGTGGTTATTTCTAAGCCTGCTGCTGCTCCTCAGCAATATAACCAGCCAAGGGCTGAGAGACCCAGAAGAGAATACACTCGGTTGAGTATGACCTTGTCACAGATCTTGCCGCAACTGCTATCGACCAACTTGGTGATTGTCAGAGAGGCTCCGAAGGTTGTGAACACAACTTCCCCGAAGTATAATCCAAATGCCCGCTGTGCTTATCACTCTGATAGCCCGGGGCATTCCACTGATGATTGTTGGGCCCTAAGGAATAAGGTTCAAGACCTTATCGATGCGAAGGAGGTACAGTTTGAGGCACCTGAGAAACCCAATGTAGTGACAGCTCCCCTGCCTGATCATAGGGTGAATGCTATTAGGGATGGTGACGAAGTGGATGAATCTGAGTTCAACAGCTGGATCTGCCCGACGACCGACGGTGGACTGAACAATTGGACTGCTAAAGATCATATACCTGTTACATTTGTTACGCAGTAATGAATTCCTTTGTTTTTTAATTTGTAATAAACAATAAACTGAAACTTTAATGGCCCGGTGTCTTACCCGGGGCACCGTTGGCTTCATTTGTGAGGGCATATTAACTGTCATTTACATATATCATGAATAAAGACATTGGACGATTTTCGCATTTCAAATCTTGTGCTCCCTTTCTTTCTTACTTTCTTTATATATTGCAAAATAGCTATATTTACACACACTCACCCATACAGGTTTCAATCCACTCTGGATCTCACTGGTAACGACTCTGCTACTGCCAGTTATGACTTCAAAAATCCGATCAACTTAGCCGAAGACGAAGGTGAAGATGATTGTGAAGTGCCTGGTGAGCTTGCAAGACTGTTACTCCAGGAAGAGAGGGCTATTCAGCCACATGAAGAGCCAGTGGAAACGGTAAATCTGGGTACTGAGACAGATAGAAAGGAAGTTAAGATTGGTGCCAATCTGGAGTTCAGTGTAAAACAGCGGTTGGTTCAAATGTTGCATGATTATGTGGAGATCTTTGCCTGGTCCTACGAAGACATGTCTGGGTTGGATACTGACATTGTGGTTCATCACCTGCCTACCAAGGAAGAATGCCCTCCGGTAAAACAGAAGGTCCTCCGTATGCGTCCAGAGATGTCCGAGAAGATCAAAGCTGAGGTTATGAAGCAATTTGATGTCGGGTTCCTAGCAGTGACTTCTTACCCTCAGTGGGTTGCCAATGTGGTGCCGGTACCTAAGAAAGATGGTAAGGTCAGAATGTGTGTCGATTACAGGGGTCTGAACAGGGCCAGCCCTAAGGATGACTTCCCCTACCTCACATTGACGTTCTTGTTGACAATACTGCTCAACATAAGGTGTTCTCCTTCATGGATGGCTTTTCAGGTTATAATCAGATCAAGATGGCTCCTGAAGATATGGAGAAGACTACCTTTGTCACTCAGTGGGGCACCTTCTGCTACAAGGTCATGCCTTTTGGACTGAAAAATGCTGGGGCAACCTACCAACGTGCCATGGTTGCTTTATTTCATGACATGATCCATCATGAGATAGAAGTGTATGTCGACGACATGATTGCAAGGTCCCAAACTGAGGAGGAACATCTTGACCATCTGCAAAATCTGTTTGACTGTCTGAAGTTGTACAAGCTGAGATTGAACTCGAACAAGTGCACCTTTGGGGTAAGATCTGGAAAGTTGCTAGGCTTCATCGTAAGTGACAAGGGTATTCAAGTGGACCCTGCCAAGGTTAAAGCCATTCAAGAGATGCCAGTACCTAAGACAGAGAAAGAAGTCAGAGGCTTTTTAGGACGTCTGAATTACATTGCCCGATTCATCTCGCACATAACTGTTACTTGTGAACCCGTCTTCAAGCTGCTGAAGAAAGATCAGGTAGTACGTTGGAACGATGAATGTCAGGCCGCTTTTGACAGAATCAAAGAGTATCTCCAAGAACCACCCATCCTTATGCCGCCGGTTGAAGGGAGACCTATAATACTATACCTGACGGTACTTGAAAGCTCAATGGGGTGTGTGCTGGGGCAGCATGACGAGTCTGGTCGAAAAGAGCACGCCATTTATTACCTTAGCAAAAAGTTTACCGACTGTGAGACCCGATACTCAGTGCTCGAGAAAACTTGCTGCGCTTTGGTATGGGCTGCTCGCCGGCTGAGACAGTATATGCTGACTCACACTACCTTGTTGATCTCAAAAATGGATCCAATAAAGTACATATTCGAAAAGCCTGCTCTGTCCGGAAGAATAGCAAGATGGAAAATGATCTTGACAGAATACGACATCCAGTACACGACTCAGAAAGCTATCAAAGGAAGTGTATTGGTAGACCACTTGGCACACCAGACAGTAGATGACTACCAGTCAATGAACTTCGAATTTCCAGACGAGAGCATCATGATAGTGACTGATTGTGAAGTACCTGGACCGGATGAAGGACCCGAGGAAGGATCCCGATGGTCTATGCACTTTGACGGAGCCTCCAACGCTTTGGGTAACGGTATCGACGTTGTGATCATATCCCCTCAAGGCACTCATACTCCACTTACTGCCCGGCTATGTTTCAACTGCACCAACAACATGGCGGAGTATGAGGCGTGTATCATGGGTCTTCAAGCTGAGATTGACTTAAGGATCAAGTTTCTGAGTGTCTTCGGAGATTCCGCTCTCGTGATCAATCAGATCAAATGCGAGTGGGATACGAAACATCTGAATCTTATTCCTTACAGAGAATGTGTGTTGACATTGATCCCCCATTTTACAGAGATAACTTTTGAACATTTCCCAAGAGAGGAGAATCAGTTGGCGGACGCGTTAGCTATGATGTCTTCTATGTTCAAAGTCAAGTGGGATAATGAGGCTCCCCGGATCATCATCTGGAAACTGGACGAACCTGCATATTATTGTGATCTTGAGACTGAAACAATGACTGAAAAACCCTGGTATCATGAGGTGAAGAGGTATTTGGAAGCTCAAGAATACCCTGAAGGCGCATCTGTCAACGACAAGAAGTTTCTGAGAAGGTTCGCAGCGAAGTTCTTCCTCAGCAACGGCATTCTGTACAAGCGAAACCATGATTCAACCTTACTGCGTTGTGTGGATAAGACTGAAGCAGAAAGAATCATGGCAGAGCTGCATGAAGGTACCTTCGGAACACATTCCAGTGGACACTCCATGGCAAAGAAAATCCTTCGGGCAGGATATTTCTGGTCCACAATGGAAGCCGACTGTTACCAACATTCTCGGACATGTCATAAGTGCCAGATTTACGCAGATAAGGTGCACGTTCCTCCAGTTCCTCTGAATGTCCTGACAGCGCCTTGGCCTTTTGCAATGTGGGGCATTGATATGATCGGCGAGATTAAACCTACAGCATCCAACGAGCATCGTTTCATTCTGGTGGCTATTGATTACTTTACAAAGTGGGTTGAAGCAGCTTCTTATGCTACTGTAACCAAGAACGTCGTGGCTCGGTTCATTCGTCATAACCTGATCTGTCGATACGGCGTCCCGGAAAGAATCATTACAGACAACGGTACCAATCTTAATAACAAGATGATCATTGAGCTCTGCGAGCAATTCAAGATACAACACCACAACTCTTCTCCTTACCGATCGAAGATGAATGGGGATGTAGAAGCGGAAAATAGGAATATCAAGAAGATTGTGCAGAAGATGACAATGACTTACAAAGATTGGCACGAGATGTTACCGTTCTCATTTCATGGGCACCGTACCTCAGCAAGGACGTCAACCGGGGCAACTCCTTTTTCCTTGGTCTATGGCATGGAGGTAGTCTTACCGATCGAAGTACAGATACCCTCTCTCCGGATAATGAAGGATGCAGACTTAAGCGAAGATGATTGGATTCAGACTCGACTTGATCAGTTAAATCTAATTGACGAAAAGAGACTCACTGCTATTTGTCATGGTCAAACGTACCAAAAACGGATGATCAGGGAATTTAACAAAAAGGTCAGGCCACAAGAGTATCAAGTTGGGGATCTGGTAATCAAACGCATCATCCTTCCTCAGAGTGATCCCATGGGCAAATGGACCCCTACGTACGAAGGGCCATTTGTGGTTAAACATGTGTTCTCAGGAGGAGCCATGATCCTAACCACAATGGATGGTGACGACCTTCCTCACCCCGCCATTGCAGACATAGTAAAAAGATACTACGCATGATAAAAGACCCGCTAGGTTGACATACCTAGGCAAAAATTAGGGCTTCCCGGCGAACCAAAAGGGTTCGGGAAAAAATAAGGGATGAAATGAAAAAAAATCTGTACACCCGGCAAGTCGAAAACCTGAAAAGGCGGCTTGGGCAAAAATGGGTATCCCGGTGGACTGAAAACCCGAAAGGGCAGTCCAGGCAAAAGTTAGGGATTAAAGCGTAATACTATGTCTCATTGGATCACCTTGCATCCAGAATCCGGTATCAACTATCAAGTTCAGACGGCATCGATCAGTCAGCTTCATCGTCAATTGAGCAGCAAAGTGATGAGACGCTCGAAGATATAAAGGCGATAGCAGAGTTGGAACCCAGTGGGATTATTCTCTTCACATAGCTGTTTTGTTTTCTCTTTGTACAAAATTGTATAAACTCTGTTTGTTCGGCGGTGTTCTCTTACTAGGACATCAGCCCCTTGTACATAAACGCCTATTCACAGGCAATCCAAAAATCAATACAAATTCACTTTTCAGACAAATTGCCATTTGTTTTTCCTTTTTCTCTTTTGTTTTGCGAAGAACGTCCAAGGTTCAATTTTGATATATGCATTAGACACTAATTGCTAACTCATAAATATTTGCATACGAAACAAAGGATTAATTACAGTTAACATTAGAAACAGGGGCAATAATGGGTTGTCTAAGCGATCTAATTGCTCTGTCCACCAAGGTACCAAGGTAAGTTCAGCTGATGAACACGACCAAGATATCTTAATTCCCCAGGGAGTGAGCCAAGATTCTACAATTCTCTCCCAAGCAGTTGGTCTCCCATCAGCCCTGAACAAGGCATGATATCTCCAGCAAGTCAGAGTACTCTCCCCGAGCAGAGTTAGCCTATTCCATCAGCCTTAAGGAAGTTGGGTATCCCCAGCAGATCTCAAAATTCCCCAGGAGTATACAAACATTCTCAACAAGCATCCCCGGCAGTCTTGGTCTAAGACTGTTCCCCGGCGGTATACCAGACGTTCAGTGGAGCCATTCCCCAGTATAATCTCAAAAAATATCCCCAGGAGAGTTCAATCAATCTCCCCAGTAGGAAGCTTATCCCCAGTAGATTCTGGAAGCTTCTCCTTTGCAGAGTGTATCTCTCTCCGTCTTTATTCAGAAGGTTATTCCTCACCAGGGCTTATAACTGGGTTATCCTCAGCTATTTACAACGGAAAGATCGTCCCCGGCGAAGTCTTCCTATCCCCAGCGAAGTTCATCAAACCTTCCAACATGACACATCAATGGTATCCCCAGCGGAGTTATCATCAACACCACAGCAAAGTATCTCTCTCTCCCCACAGAGTTCACTCCCCGCAGAGTAATCTATTCGCCAAGTTTATTCCCCAACAGAGTCATCTTCTCCTACCGGTTTATTCTTGCAACCATTATCCCCAGCGGAAGCAACGAAGCTCTATTCTTCAACATCAGCCCAGGATTTAACTTCCCGGCACCCGTCAAGGATTTACTTTCCTAGACGACAATACATTCATGAACATCACATCTTCATACATTATAGCATGCACATACGCATCATGAACATACAATCTCATTCATTCTGAGAACATCACGCATGTCATACATCCTGACATCGCATACAACTAACGTTTTGTCTTTTCAGGACAAAGGTTAATACAAAGATAATTACTATCAACGGTCTCAACTAAAGATCCGATTCCTGTATCTTGCCAGGGTGTATCTGTTGACGACTATGTACCAGACTCGATTCCTGTATCTTGCCAGGGCACATCTGAAGAGTTTGAGGATCCGATTCCTGTATCTTGCCAGGGTGTATCTGGTGACGACTAACATTACCAGACTCGATTCCTGTATCTTGCCAGGGCACGTCTGAAGAGTTCGAAGATCCGATTCCTGTATCTCGCCAGGGTGTATCTGTTGACAACTAACATTACCAGACTCGATTCCTGTATCTTGCCAGGGCACGTCTGAAGAGTTCGAAGATCCGATTCCTGTATCTCGCCAGGGTGTATCTGTTGACGACTAACATTACCAGACTCGATTCCTGTATCTTGCCAGGGCACGTCTGAAGAGTTCGAAGATCCGATTCCTGTATCTTGCAAGGGTGTATCTGTTGACGACTACATTACCAGACTCGATTCCTGTATCCTGCCAGGGCACGTCTGAAGAGTTCGAAGATCCGATTCCTGTATCTTGCCAGGGTGTATCTTTTGACGACTACATTACCAGACTCGATTCCTGTATCTTGCTAAGGCACGTCTGAAGAGTTCGAAGATCCGATTCCTGTATCTTGCCAGGGTGTATCTGTTGACGACTACATTACCAGACTCGATTCCTGTATCTTGCCAGGGCACGTCTGAAGAGTTTGAAGATCTGATTCTTGTATCTTTCCAGGGTGTATCTGTTGACGACTACATTACCAGACTCGATTCCTGTATCTTGCCAAGGCACGTCTGAAGAGTTTAAAGATTTGATACCTGTATCCAGCCAGGGCACATCTACATAAAGAGTTTGAAGATCAACTCCTGTAACAGGCCAGGTAATTATCTTTCTTTTTTAGGTACGCAAGTTCTCGCTAAGAAATCTCTCACGCGATCGACACCTAGATGGCATCTATAAGCCCATCCACATACCAACAGTCTCCAAATGGCGTCTATAAGCCCATTCCCGACCAAGTACTGTCACACTTCCAAATGGCATCTATAAGCCCATCCACATACCAACAGTCTCCAAATGGCATTTGAAAGCCCATTCCCATCATCACACTGCTGACATTCTACTATGTGAGTGCAAATTTATGGGCACTCTAGTGTTCAATCATCTTCTACCTTCGGATTACGAAAGGCACGCAAGCCAATCTACATCCTCAGGTCTAAGAAGATTAAACAGGGCCAACTGTTGTACCCCAAAATTTGCCCTCCCATATTCTTAAAGATTCAGCAAGATCAAGCTTCAAAATCTCCCAAGGGTTGCACAGTCCAATTGCCTCCTAACACAGTCAAAATTAGGGTTTTGGTTCTTGCAAAGAAATTGAAGTTTTCAAGGGCTCAATCAAGTCCCATATGCTCATACACATTGTCAAGCACCTACATGTCAAATTTCAAGGCTCACAAGGTCAAGTTGCACAGTCAAAAACCCTAATTACTCCACAGTCAACTACAGGGGCAAAATGGTCATTTGGCAGTCAAAAGTCAAATTTTTTGGTCAACATCTTATTTTGAAGCCACAATCATCATTTGGTCAAGTCTTGACCATGATTTCTCAAGAATGGCTCAAAAATCATCAAGGTGTCAAAAGTTTCTATTTTTGGACAGTTGAAAAGTTAACTGTAACTTGACCAAGGCATAACTTTTTCATGGTTTTTCAGAAAAATCCCATCCAATGCTCATCTTGAAGGGGAGGACATTTCCTACAGCTCATATTCACATTCCAAGTCCAAGAAATTCTCTCACAAAAAGTTATCAATTTCAACATTATAGGTCATTTTCAAAAGTTAACAAAAAGGCACTTTAAGTCAAAGACCATAACTTGAGATTGGTAATTCAAAATGACATGGGACCAAAGACATTGGTTAGAGGACTTCAAGACCTTTCTAAAATGTCAAAGAACATGTTCATAGCTTCAAAATTGAGCAAGATATGCATTGGAGAAGTTGGGAAATTTTTGTGAAATGGCCAAAATCAATTATCCTTGAAACTTCATTTTTGACAAAAGGGGCCCACTTTTTCCACTTGTTTCAGCTTAGCCATGCTTCCCAAGTGTCCCACAAATTATTTCAAGATTTAAAATTAATTTTTCCATTTTCATTTAATTTTATTTGATTTAATTCATTTTAAATCTTTTAAAATCAAATAAAAATCAAAGAAGTTAATTAGGGGATATATTTTGTATTGAAATGCTTTGATACACCATCATGACCATTCCAAATTCGTGCAAAGGGCTAATACAAGCAAGAATATTGACACAAAAATGGAAAGTGTTTCAATGGAGTTCATGGCAAATCTCAAACATGAATGCATAAGGTTAATGGCCTTAATTCTGATTAAAACTCTTTACATAACATGTATGCAAGCCATCACAAAAGAGGTCACGACCTAGAGAGCCATACAAACTGAGAACCAAGTTGCAAAATTTACACAAAAACTTGAAAACTGAAATCATAGTGGCAGCGCATTTCAAGCCTCCATTTCAATCCAAACACACTCCTGGCATCCCTAGGAAGCTTTTGCAATCAAAAATCAATCCAAACGTGCCCAGAATCTTAGAACTCAGGCCAAACGGTTTGCAATATTTTCTTGATTTCTATATGATCATTCATGCGCTTTTAACATTTTTTTTTGAATTGATTTATACTCATAGGAACATTCTGAAGCTTTTGGTACCATTCAATTGAACTATAGCATCCTATATCAAAAACTGCCATTGATGGACATTAGGTTTTCAGAAGCTCAAAATTAGGCGTTTCCTCGTATGGAAAAATTAGGCCACCAAACCGATGCCATTGAAATCGTGACATCCAAACGAGACTATCTCACTATTCGCGCCCTTTTTATGTTAACCCAGGTGCTAATCGGTATTATTTCTGGTTGAGTTTAGTGGGGGTTTAAAACCCCCGCTATTTGGTTATATTTGCAGGAACAAAAGGAAGAAGACGCACGCGTGGCTTCATATGGTTGGACGATTCAAATAAATCAGCGCGCTTTTTGCTTTCTCCCACTAACACTTGTTTTTCTTTTATAATAATTACGCTTCAATATATTAACAGATGCGCTCAATAGCTCAGTTGGTGGCTGAGGTGGCTTGCAAGTATTGGGACCTGGGTTCGATTCCCAGGTCCCCCCACATATTTCATATTTTTCCTCTTAACATGTTTCCATGCAGTGCACGTTCCAGGGCTCATCATGCAACCTCAAACGCTAGCTTGCCACATGGCCATGAGGATCAATCTGAAGGCCAGAACATGCAGTCCATGATACACACTCAGTCAACCACATACACACACGCTGAAAAGTCAAACAGGCTTCTTGTTCAATGGGCCAAAAATGCTCCAAAAACCTCCCAAATGGGCCAGACACCCCCATGGTTTGCATCTTGCTTTTTTTTTTATTATTTGATTTTTCTTTTGATTCTTTTAATTGTTTTTAATTGTTTTCTTTAATTTCACAAATTAATTTTCATAATAAAAAAAAATCAAAAAACTAAAAATATGTTTAATTTATTTTTTTATTCACTATTAATTTATTTTGTAAATAAACTTTAATAATTAATTTAGTTTAATTTAGGGTTTTCAATTTTAATCTTTTCTTAATAAATTAAAATAGATAGAAATTAGGGTTTTTGATATTCTCATCCTTTTTATATTTTTTTTAATAAATAATTTTCTCTCCTCATTATTATTATTAATTACTACTTTTGTAAATAAATATGTACATTATTTATTTAATAAATTAGGTTAAACTTTAATATTTTTCATTAATAATTAAAAAACAACTTAGAATTAGGGTTTCTCTTCAATTTTAATTTCTTTATCTCATAAATGCCAAAAACATAAAAAACATTTCTTTTCTTTAATTTAATAATTAATTAGCTTTCTAATTCCATTTAATTTCAAAAGGGTCCAACGCCCTCAAACGTTCTATTTTTTATTCCTTTCGCGCATTTATTCTTATTTTTCTTTCAAATATTATGTAATTGCTCAAGCCTTGTAATAGTAACTAAGTTTTACTTTCCGCATTTTTTTAAAAACGGGTCTTTGTAATTTGGCGATGTATAGACCCGCGCCTTGTAATAGCGTAGGATTTTACTTTCCGCATTTAAATTTCCGTACTTTTAAATTATAATTGCATGAAAGAATGTATGGCCTAAATTAAAAACAAGGGTAGATCACCATGATACATGTACAAGACAAAACATAACATGAAAACAACACACAAATACACACACCACTTCTAGGGTACGCCTCACCTGTTGCCTTACCTTCGAAACGTGGTCGTCGAGTATAGGACGTTTTAGTAAGTCCTTATGTCCATGACATGATCCAGTTGCCTCGAAACGGTTACCTCGGAATTAAAAAGGATCAATGGTATAAGGGTAGCTTCTAAGGTGTCCTATTGTTGCTCTGGTGACCACACTGTCCCTACAAACGAATTGACCCGAACACCTCCAACGGTGGTGCTACCTACCTCTCAATGGTGGGATGGCGCTACCTTAAGGATATTTACACAGCCTAATTCCTTAGGGTAGGTAGATGACTCGTAGATACTTGCTCTATTCAAAAACAAATCAAAACTCTTTTCACACCGACACTTTCAAAAAGCATTCAAAACAATTTTTCAAACACTCTTGAGGACTGATACAAGAGTCGATCTGAAATTTTTAAAACGAAACTTTTTCAAAACCACTCACAATTGAAAAGCAAACACTTTTGAAAACACAATGAGCAAGTACCTAAGAGCCCATGGATAACCATGGATAGAAAGGATGCTAACACCTTCCCTTTCTATAAATCTACCTCCCGAACCGAGAAACTATCTCATAAGGAATTTTGCTGTGCTTTTGTCCTGTCCATGTTGGAGAAAATAAAAGACGGTGGCGACTCTTGCTTCCGCGACATTTCGCGAACCAGCGTTAAACAGTCAGTTCCAGATCCACCGATCACACGGAGCTTAGAGGATCCTATGACGGTTAGGGTGGACAGAATATGCCCTACGGGGAAGCTGGTTGAGCTGGACTCGAGCTGGAGTTCCCTTGGTCGGGGACACTGCTTGTCACGGGCAATGGCGAGCATAGCAGCTACGGTCTATGGTCGGGCATGTTCGGTGATGGACCGTTTGTGAGCATTCCTCGAGGAGCTATTTGGATTTGGGCCTTTATCTGCGCTTTGGGCCAAGGCGGGCCTAGTCCAGAACAGGAGCCCCCCAAGTCGTTGCTCATGGTGCATGAGTTATGACTTGCTCTTAGCTCGCTTTTACCGTGGGAACTTGACGGCCAGACCAGGGCTTTTTGTTTTTCGAAGCATGCTCGAGGAGTTTCTTATGGGCTACGTTCGTCGGATACGAAGGGAAATCCTTATCGACGCGTGCTCGAGGAATTCTTCGCGGGCTGCGTTTGTCGGATACACGAGGCAATCCTTGGGAATCGTGACACAACCCTAGCAAACATATGGTTATCATTGCATAGGGGAGTAGATGTCGGGGACGGGGAATTTCGCGGCTCCCCGGTGCGACGTTTCATATTCCACGTCATCCCTATAAATAGGACCCTTGGGCCCATAATTTATTTTTCCTCTTCGCGCTCCTCCCTCTTTCTCTGATTCTGCTGCCGTTGTTTCCTGCAACACCGTGAGATCACCCCACCATTCGTCGTTGATTGTTTCCACCGCCATTGTACGTACCTCTTTGCTTCCAAGTAAGTGTCCATTCCTCCTGTTTTTCTTTGTTGTAGGTAGTTTTGATGCTATTTTTTATGTTAGAAATCCATATCTGGGAGTAGAGCCCGGTAGATTCATGATTGTGCCTGGGATACTCATAGTTTAGGTATATAACTCGCGATGCTGCCTGTGATATTCGTAGTTTTTAGGCATATGACTCATGATACTGCCCGTGACATTCATAGTTTTAGGCATATGACTCATGATACTGCCCGGGATGTTCATCCTTTTAGGAAGTATGTAGGGTAGCCTCCTCGCGGTATCCTAGGGTCGGGCAGGCGAAGTCAGGAACTTGCTCGAGTGATTCATGTTTCACCCGGGGCATTCGTGTTATTCCCTTGTTGTCCCCGATGCATGGTCGGAGTTAGGGTGTCCGTGTTTGGCTTGTTGTGTACTACTTCCTGTCTCTGTGGCGAGCACGCGGATTTGCTCTCGAATTTCACCAATTTCCTGTGCTTTGCAGGTAAATGGCCGACGAACCAGAATCTTCGAGGCAAAATGAAGTCGACGACACAAGTACCGAAGAGAACGTTACTTTAGTCGACACCATTGATGACCCCACGTTGGAATGGGTGGGCGCCGAGCCCCGGGGGATTGCCTCGGCGTACTGTCGGCGTAGTCGGCGTGCATATACTGTCGTCGAGCATGGCGGTAGTAAGCCAGGTTTCCAAAAGAATTTTGTGGTAATGAGGCTGTCAATCGATGCACGTATCTGCTTGGAGTTTACCGAGTACAGGTTTCCCATGTACGAGATCGTGTTCAGGGATCTCGGTCTTAAACTACCCTTCAGCGACTTTCAAGTCGGGGTGTTCAGCCATCTGAATCTGGCCCCTTCGCAGCTTCATCCTAACTCGATCGCCTTCCTTCAGGCGTTCGAGCTGACGTGCCGTTTTTTGAGAATCAGGGCGACGATTCCCCTTTTCTTCAGGGTCTTTCACCTGCAGTGTCAGTCTCGAGGAGGTAGGCACAACTGGGTGTCCCTGAAACATTCGAAGAGCCTGTTCAGGATGTATATGGATTCAGTGAGGGACTTTAAGGATAAATGGTACGTTCTGTAGCCGGTCACCCAGACTGCCTTGGACTCCTTGTTTGAATTGGAAACCACAGTGGTCGACACGGACGGGGAGCCCCTCGTGGATGCTGAGGGTCGTCTGGCAGTCGGGCGCATTTCTAAGTTCCCTATACATTGGTGCTCGGGCCATTATGACCATGGAACCAGGTACTATCATACACCCACGGGTAGCATGAGCGCCGAAGATGAGAAGGCCTATGCTGTCCTTTGCAAGTATGTTGACAGCTTCTTCCCTGCCCAGTGGGTCACGAGGGAGGGGGATGATATTCTTGACGAGGACGGGTACCCAACATTCGAAGCTCGTCCCATCAACACCAAGGCACTCGTCGAGTGCCAATCTTACGGGTAGGCTGTAGATCTGCTAGGTTTCTCGCTTCTGCTCTTATTGTTTTATTCCATTTTTGTTTTTTTTGCTCGCTTGCAGCTAACCCGAGTTTTGCTCCTTTTGTAGGCGACATGGTTGAGCGACGAGAGAGGTTATTGAAGTTATCCCAGGACAAGAAGGTAAGCAAGAGGTTTGTGAGGACACCGCAAGCCACGAGGATGGGTCCGCCGGCCAGTACGGGTGGTGATGTCTCCAGTGGGTCCTCGGGCTCTCCCGATGCCGAGCAACCCATCGAGCTGATTACTAGGAAGAGAAGTCGGGCTGAAAACAGGCCGGAGGTTGGCGACGAGTCCGTAGTTGCGAGGGCCTTCGGCTTACCCCCTTGTTTTAAAGATAAAGATTTCTTCGAGGGGTTTCCTCTGACGGTGAGCAATGACGAGGCTGAGACTATTAGACGGCTTGACAAAGAAAGCCGGAGGAAACACCTTGCCGCAAGCATGGTCAGGATGGAGAAGATGGTCGAGATGGCCGTGGTCCTTGCCGAGGAAGGGCCGGACTCCTCAGACCGTGTTAGAGAGTTGGAGTCAGAGAAAGCCGCTCTCGCTGCCAATTCTCGTAAGTTAAAGGCAGCCCTCGAGCGGTCTGAGGAAATGTTTCGCGAGCAAGCCGACCTGCTGGCGGGGGAGAAGGAAAACTCTACGAAGGTTGCTGAGGAGAGGGACTGCCTCCAACTGGACAAGGAACGCTTGGAGGGTGAAAATTAACGTTTGTCCAAGGAAGTCGAGGAGCTAAAAGCTGCTACGCTTCCTGTTGACGACGAGTTGGAGGAGACAGCCTCTTTGCGGACCCGTTCAGATTTGGTTGCGCGTATCCACCTTCTTGAGACAGACTGTGTCGGTGCTCTAGCCGATGGGTTTGAGGCCGTGGTCAGCCAGCTCACCATCCTGAATCCGGGCATGAATACCGAGGGAGTCGGGTTCATGTCTCAGATTATCGACGGTCAGGTCGTGCGTCCTCCTGAGTCTCCTGTGGTAGATGTCGGTAGTCCTGGGGACGTTTAATGTGAAGTTTTTGTTAGGGCCTGCGTGTCTGCGTATTTGTTTTGGGGCCTGCGTGCCCGTGCTCATTTTTGGGGCCTGCGTGCCCGTGTTTATATCTTTTGTCTGTTGTGCCATGGCTTTTAACCCCGAACATCGCCGGCCTTTTTGGTCGGTTCACTATTAACTTGTCTTGTGTATAGACTTTTTTTGATGGATGTTTATTTCGCTTTAACTTGTTCGTATCTAAGCTTTGTATTCGACTGTTACTTTGTGGTGAAATTTTTGTCTAAGTTATGTCCTCGAGCGAAGATATCCTTTCGACCCCTTTGAGGGTTCGACGTACTTCGAAATGCGTCGGTTGTGCGGAGTGAAGCCCGCATGTCGGGCGTATGACCCAAATTGAGGTCGTATGCCCGCGGCGTGAACTGCCCATCGCGAGCTGGGTGTTCTTCCATGTGGGTACTTCAATAGTGGAGCTCGATTAAGGTCCCTATCGGGCATTGTCGTTCGACCTCGTTGGCTGAACGACGTTATGTCGTTTAGGTGTATATCGGGCCCGTACCTTGGCCTGTCTACGTGGTCGAGACATTTCCCTCTGTTGACTAGAGGTGGATGTTCGACGAAGAAAGTCCTTAATGTTTAAGGGATTTAGCTATAGTACTACCTTAGCTTAGCAGCATTCCAGGGTCGTGGTAATGGTTCCCTGTTTAGTAGCTCGAGGTAATAAGCCCCGGTGCCTATGACGTCGTGAACGCGATAGGGTCCTTCCCAGTTCACAGCCAATTTCCCTTCGCGGGAGTCTTTCTGGTTTCTTCGTAATACCAGGCTGCCGATCTGGAACTCGCGTTTGATGACCTTGTCGTCATGACGCTGGGCCACTCGTTGTTTTAGAGCAGCCTCGCGCAGGGCTGCCCCCGATCGAATTTCCTCGACCAGGTCAAGTTCGTCCCAGAGTACTTCGTCGTTCATCTCTTCATCGAGGGGCATTT
This sequence comes from Vicia faba, assembly GCA_948472305.1. Lineage (NCBI taxonomy): Eukaryota > Viridiplantae > Streptophyta > Magnoliopsida > Fabales > Fabaceae > Vicia > Vicia faba. Next base: position 1,286,523,866 of record OX451738.1, on the reverse strand, counting down.
ATGTCCACTATGAGGGTTCCCTGATCTCTATGGGGATGACGGCCTCGGTGCCGTATGTTAGTCGAAAAGGGGTTTCGCCCGTCGTTGAATGGGGCATGGTGCGATAAGCCCATAAGACGCTGTGCAGCTCCTCGACCCACCCTCTTTTTGCCTCGTCGAGCCGGCCTTTGAGTCCTTGCAGGATGACCCTGTTGGCGACCTCGGCTTGCCAGTTTGTTTGGGGGTGTTCAACCGAGGTGAAATGTTGTTTGGTCCCGAGCTTGGTGACGAAGTCTCGGAACCCATGGTCGGTGAATTGGGTCCCGTTGTCTGTGACTAGCGCTTTCGGGATCCCGAATCTGGCGAGGATGTTTCTATTCTAGAAACGGAGGATGTTGTGCGAGGTGATTTTTGCAAGAGCCTCAGCCTCTATCCATTTCGTGAAGTAATCCACAACCATGATAAGGAACTTATTTTGGTATGTCCCTTGTACGAATGGCCCAAGGATATCCATCCCCCACCAGGAAAATGGCCACGGAGATGACAATATGTTCAGCTCGTGGGGGGAAGCGAGGTGTATGTCAAAGTGTTTCTGGAACTTGTCGCACTTCTTAACGTGATCTTTGGCGTCCTGCTGCATTGTCGACCAGTAGTACCCTGCTCATAGAGCTTTCCTCGCCAGGGACCTAGCGCCCATGTGCTAGGCGTTAATCCCTTCGTGTATTTCTCGTAATACCTCGGGGATTGTGGATTCGTCGATGCACTTCAGTAGGGGAATGGAAAATCCCCTGCGGTACAACTTGTGCTCGAGCACTACGTAGGAGCACGCTCGTCATTTGGTCGCGGCCGCTTCTGTCTTGTCCAAAGGGAGCTCGCCCTTTGTCAGAAAGTTGTACACCGGGGTCATCTTGCACGAAGCGTCTCCGATGGCGTGTACCTCGACGGGGGTCGAGGTTCTTTCGATGCTCGGGCGTGATAGGGATTCTTGGATGACGGATTTGTTCCCGCCCTTCTTCCTTGTGCTTGCGAGCTTCGAAAGTACGTCGTCCCTTGTGTTTTGCTCGCGCGGGACGTGCGATATTTCTGCTCGGTCGAACTTCCTCATGCGCTCTCTTACTAAGTTTAGGTATTCAATGAGGCTGTCGTTTTTGGCTTGGTAGCTCCCCTAGACTTGGGAAGCAACGAGTTAAGAGTCTGTGAAAATTTGTACTTCACGTGCTCCTAGGTCCTCAGCTAGCCTCAGTCTAGCGAGTAGGGCCTCGTACTCCGCTTGCTTGTTCGATGTCGGGAAGGAGAGGGTTAACGAGTGCTCGATCACCACACCCTCCTCGTTTTCCAGGAGGATCCCCGCGCCGCTTCGGATGAGCTGAAGGCTCCGTCGACGAAGATGATCCACTTATGCTCTTTCCCTGCGGGGGGTTATAGACGGTCATCTCCGCGACAAAGTCGGCCAGGGCTTGTGCCTTCAGGGCTTTCCTGCTTTCGTATTGAATGTCGAATTCGGACAACTCCAAGGACCATTTCAACATTCTGCCTGCCATTTCGGGTAGACCTAAGAGCCGTCTCACTGGTTGATCGGTTCGTACTATGATCGTGTGAGCCAAGAAATAGTGTCCGAGTCTCCACGCCGCGTTGACGAGGGCTAGAGCTACTTTTTCTATCTGTTGGTATCTGCTCTCGGGCCCTTGTAGGGCTTTGCTCGTGAAATAAACGGGTTTCTGCCCGTCGGTGGTCTCGCAGATGTGAGTCGCGCTGATGGCTTGGTTCGAGACGGCCAGGTATAAGAACAAAGGTTCCCCGTCGACTGGTCGAGACAGTACGGGCGGTTGGGATAGGCTTTGTTTTAGGTGGCGCAACGCCCATTCACATTCCTCGGTCCATTCGAAGGCTGCCTCTTTGCGAAAGAGTCTGAAGAAGGGGAGGGTGTGCTGAGCAGATCTCGCGACAAAGCGGGACAGTGAGATGAGCATGTCGTTCAGGACTTGTATTGATTTCTTCGACGTGGGTGTCGGGAGGTCGGAGAAAGCTCGACACTTGTCGAGATTGGCTTCAATTCCTCGTCCTGTCAGGTAAAAACCGAGGAATTTCCTTGCCTTGACCCCGAACGTGCACTTCTCGGGGTTGAACCTCATCTTACATTGTCTTGCTTGGGCAAAGACTGCTTTGAGGTGGGCTGCATGGTCGGTGTCTGCTCGGTATTTGACGATCATGTCGTCCATGTAAACCTCAAGCATGTCCCTGATTTATTTTTGGAACACTCTGTTCATCATACGTTGGTATGTTGCCCCTGCGTTTTTTAGACCAAAGGGTATTACGTTGTAGTAATAGTTGCCCGAGCTAGTCATGAAGGCAGTACAATGCTTGTCGCTCATGGCCATTGGGATTTGGTTATAGCCTGAATAGGCATCCATGAACGATAGTATTTTGTAATCGGCCGAGTTGTTGACCATCATGTCTATGTTCGGTAAAGGAAAAGCATCCTTCGGGCATGCCCGATTGAGGTCGGTATAATCAACACACATTCGCCATTTTCCATTATTCTTTTTGACCAATACAACGTTTGACAGCTGTCATACCCCAATTTTTGAGCTAAGATCCCATTTTTATTTTTGCATTTTTAAACATAAGTCAAGGTCATAAAATACGGTCGGTTTTAACCTCTCACCTTCGAGCTTTGACTATGCGAAGATTGTCAAGTGTTTTGAACATTTTTAGCCCATGTATCACTAATTTCTAATCGCATACAAAGGTGTATGTTCATGTTTTCTTTTGTTTCATGTGCAGAGACAGGTCTGAATCAAGAGCATCAGGTGTCGCACCTCAATTAAGGTTTTGAGTCTCCCAAGCCAGAAGTACGGTTGATTGTGGATTCTTGAAGACTGATTCATCAAGGCACAACTGTTGCACCCTAAATTTCGCCCCTAATATGTTTTAGTCGCACTTTCATATCATATTTTGTTATTTGGTCACAATCATTAGTAAATATCTTCATTCATCACATTTTGCATCATTAGTCGTATTTAAGTTGACCAGAAAAAGTCAGTTTAAATCAAAGTTTGCATCGTCTTTCAGTTGTAAAATACCCGACATTTCACTTCATTCATTTTTATCTGTTTACTATTTTCTTGCATTGCTCCAAGTTGTTTATATTTCGATAATAAAAATATTTTGGTTTTATAGACAGACTGTTAAAAGCGATTCGACACTGTGCAGAAAATTAGCGAGAAAATACTTCAAGTTTTCACCTTTTACCGATCATTTTATGAATCTGTGTTTCGCTTAGATTATGACGGTATGCTCGCTTTATTTTTTCGGTACAGTTTGAAGTTTCATTTTTAACCGTAAACGTCTGTTTAGCCTGATATTTTTATTATCATTTTATTTTGATTTTGATTTCTTGAATATTTTTTCTTTAATCTTTGTGACATGTAGTTTATTTTAATGTGTTCATTTTATTTTTTCGGATAAATTTTTGTCCGTTTTTTTATCGTTTTTAGTCATTTTGGATCTTTATTTTTTATTCAGAAAAAATTCAAAAAAATTATTTCCTATTGAATTAATTTTAATACTTCCAGTTTTTTTATTTCATTTTTATCATTAAGGGCATTTTTGTCATAAAAAAATATTAAATACACCTTGCTCTATTTCTATTGGTTGATAGCTTAATTTGTGGATTAATACATACAGATTAAATTTTGAACGGACATGATTAATTTGGTATCATTTTTTTTCCTTTTCACTTTCCTATTTAAAGCTTATTTCACTCTTTGTTCTAACAACAAAAAACAAAAAGCACAGATAGTAATTTTTCTCTCTTTAACTTTCTATCATTCTCTTTCTAACAACAAAAAAAAAAAACTAGCAGTATCACTCACAATTCCCTCCGCGCAGTAACTCTCTTCTTCATCTACTACTCTAACTATCCTTCCTCTTTCCCATCCACCAACATTCCTCACTTCCAATCCATCACACTCCTTCTACCTTCTAACCATCCTCCTTCGCCAAACTCCCTTCAATTTCAACATCACCTTTCCCTTTCACTGTTAACCCTTCAATTTACCACCACCATTAACATTCCAAAACAGCATCTTCAATTCCCTTTGCTTCCCTTCATCCACAAACAACCCACCTTCACTTTTCATCATCCCTATTGTAATCCCAAATTCCTCTTCTGCTCACAGTCGCACGAACCCAATCATCATCGCAAATCCTTCTCACTAGCCACAACCTCCATTCCTCGCCGTAACAGCGCTATCCACCATCGAATAACAACAACTCATCACCTCACGAACTGCATCACTACCGATCCGCTTTCCAATTTCCGGCAACTGCAATTATCGTCAGCATATTCTTCTGCAACTTTCCACGCCAATTGCTCTCCGCTCACACCCACTGTCAATAGCTTCGGCTAACTCATCGGGATTCATTTTCGGTAACTCTCTCCTTTTTTTAAACGGTTATGCTGTTGGAAAGTATTGATATGATGCTGGAAATCTTGTGCTACTGTTAGTCTGAGTTCGTTTGTCATATTGATGCATTCCTGTGAGCATTTGTTCATGTTTTAATCGACTCTTATTGTGCGATAAGAATTTTATAGAGTTGCTGCCCATAATTCTATTTAAGGTTTTAAAGCTTGCTTTGAATTCAAATTTTTAGGTTGCAATATCAATTGTTGATCTTTGTTGCATTTGTGATTGCAAAAATCATGTTTACCGTTACGTCTGCGTGGCTTTAAGTGTGATTAGCGCAATGTATGCCATGTTGATTTTCATTTGAGAAACATTCATTTGTTTATATGGATTTAGATTTGATTTCAAAGGTTCATTCGATTACAATACGGTTTTATTGTTTCTGTTGATTTTGAACATGATTGCAATGAACTCTATGAAGTATTTTTAGATTGCATAGTTGTTGTCCGGTTTTTTCAATTTGATCAATTATGGCATAATTCCGATTGGTTTTCCATGTTTCGAACAAGTTTTGAGTAGCACATGAATAAATTCTAATTGTTTTTTTAATACTCATAAATGGAATGAACATTTGATTTTCGCTTTGAGATTTTAAGTCCATAAAGTTTTTAGTTGCTGTCCAACTTTTGATTTGCATGAATAATGTTTGGTTTTTCATGGTTTGAATGGAATTATAGCATGAGTTTCTTTGGTTTTGTTTGTGAATTTAAATTGTTGATAATCATCATTTGTTTGGTTCATGCTTTGAATTCAATTTCTCGTGTTGCAAAGTGAGCTTTGGATTTTTGTTTTCCGTTGTGTTTGAAATAGCGGTTGCTTTTGATACACTTGAAATAATGAATGCAATGCTGATTTTTGTGTTTACATTGAATAATGTCATGAATTCTTGATTTTTATTTGTGTAAATATTCATTTATTCATATGCAGCACACAATTTCATTTTTTTACTTACTGACACATGTTTTAACCGTTGCAATTTCCTTCATTTTATACCGCTTATGCTACTAACGAGTTTGTTTATTGTGAAGGTTTCCGAAAACTGTTTCAAGTGTTCGTTCTCGCATAGCGCGTTTATACTTTTTTATTATTCCTTTTTTACCTTACTATTTTGATTTAATATTTGGTATTGTAAATATATACTTGTACATAATATTTTGACTGTCTATTCACTTCACTTGTAAATAAATTCAAGTTTTGAAAATATTATTTTCATTGCATTGTGATTTTATTTTTAATTCCAACTAACTTCTGAAAGTTGTGCGGACGCACATAAGTTTCCCCGTGCTGTTAGATTTGTCGGTATATCTCTTGTGATGCAGGGATTCTTATCTGATACCGTGAGCTTTATCCATCGCCTTTGCGCTTTATCTGATTCCTCTCCTGACACGCTTTTCTCGTATGTGATTTATTTTCACTTGATGCGCTTAATCTGATGCTTGGAGTATTATCTCACATCAGGTTTTTTTGATGCTGTCGGCTTGTGATTTATTTTCACCTAAGGTTTGGTATACTCTTAGCTTACTTATCTGTCTGTGGCTTTAAATCCAATGGAAATAATTAATTTGTTGACTTCATGTCATCAAGTATCTAATACGATTATGTGAAATCCCTTCATACTTTTTTTTAGTTTTGTTAATCTTAAGACAAATCTCCTACAAATCAATTTTTAAACTCACACCCCTTTTAAGTCAAAACTTCAACACTAGGTCGTCGTATCTTCAAAATCTCATCCATACCCATTTAACTAAACAAACAATTTTAACCAAAAACAAATATTTCAAAAGGTTCCTGCGGAGTACCGCAGATGCATTGGGTGCTAATACCTTCCCATTGTATAACCAACCCCCGAACTCTCAATCTCTTTTAAAAACGCATTGTATTTTCATTACTTTTAAATATTACTTTACATTGCATATTTTAGTGTTTTATTTTGCTCTTTTCCCTTTTCCCTTGGAAATAATAAAGAGCGGTGGCGACTCTTGCTTTTGTGAGTCAAGTTAATTAATAGCTTGATCTCCGATTTTCACCGCTACAGAATTGGCGACTCTGCTGGGGAAAGATTGACCTCTTGCTGGTCCATCCCTAAGTGGGTTAAGCCTAATTTGTTTTATCTGTTTTATCATTATTTGATTGTTTGATTATATGTATATATTATGATTATTTGGGTGTTGATAATATTTACAAAGGACAAGTCCTATACCCGGACTAAGTTACACTTAGGAATAGGACGAGCGGTATAGTCATGTTAACATTGAGGGAGTAATCCCGAAGAAGGAGGCATGAGATCCCCCACTCAGTGGAAGGCCCTTTTGAACGTAATATTTTTTTACCGAGTAATCGGGAAGACATTATTATTTTCGACCTGGGAGCTAGAGAAGCTAGGAACCGTAGAACCCTAACCCATCTTGGACTTTTAGGTGTAGCGCGGAGATTATAACGGAGTAATCCGGAAGTAATTGTTACGCGATGCTACGCTCGGATGAGTTTCTCTTGAGAATATTGCTGATTATTGAGTAATCAAGACGTTGGTAATATCCGAAGGAGGAATGTAGACTTCGGTAACTCTTAGAACCTTGTTCTACAGGTGTGATTAAACCGTTAGTACATACCTTGGGGGTGTTCCTTACCTTGACTCCATGCTCGTGACGTTGAACCTTTCGACTTTATTTGTGACCTTGCTTGTGGTTGTTGCATAGCCATGCATTCATGCATCCATAAAACCCTTTTCACTTGACTTTGAAGGAATTTGGAGGTCTTTCTTTGTAAACATCACAAGTTTCGTCAAGCTCAATGGATCTTGGGTGTTGATAGGGTGAAAACCCTAATCCACCAAAATGGATGATTGATCTTGATGATAACTTGATCAATGTTTGGATCTAATTTAAAATTCATCTTCTATCTTCATACTTTGATGTTTACAACTTAATATCTTGAGTTCCTTGAAAGTCAAATAAAAACTCTCTTTTGCATATCATGCATCATTCTACATTTTTGGTTTCACTTTCAAAGGTCTTTTTCCAAGTCTTATTTTTTTCCTTTGGTCTCACCAGTACAACACTAACACTAAGAGAACAATGGAGAATATCAAGCAAGAGGTTTCTGAACTCCGCTGAGAGGTGACTAATTTAAAAGCTGGTATGGATCACTCAACTGTTTTGGTTGAAATTTTGGTTGTCGCTCAAGTCAACCCCGTTGCTAAAGCATAAGTGAATCTCTGTTGATTTTGGCCTTGAAGTTTAAGACATGTTTCCTTCAGCACAAGTCCAGATGGAAAGCCTTTCCAGATTATTAACTTATTTCTGCTTTTGTAAATTTTCTTGTTTATTAAAACATTGTTTGCATGTAAGAACTTGTTTGCATCTGAATGATCATCTTAATACAATGAGTATGTTTGTCTTGAAGAAATTCATTTGTTTTCAAATCTTAAATTTCTTTTTGCATTATGATACCAACTTGTTGCCCATTCTCTTGCCTAGGCAGAGATTGAAGGGAGGATGATGATCTAAAGAACACAAAATCTTTGGTTGCATGCTTTTGAATAAGATCTTGTTGATGATGTACAGGCATTGTTTCTAATCCCTAAACACCGGAGATATAAGGAAGATAATCCCTTGCTAACCCCTTTTGAGCCTTGAAGTAGAAGTTTCTTTTCTATACGAAAAAACCCTCAACTTTTAACCTGGGGCAGGGTAGTTTTCAGTTAATCTGATTGAGTGTTCAAAATTCATAAGGAAGATATTTCTGAAGAGAAACTACGAGGGCTATCTTTCATGTATAATGAAGACAGAAGATGTGGAATCACAATGTTATGCCTCATTCATCAAGAAACGAGGCAATCACAATCTTCTCAACAAGCAAATACAAACTAATGTCACACATTTTGTTCAAAAAGTCAAAAATCGAGAAAAAGAAAAAGCCTGCTAAGTCAAAACACATGAAAACGTGTGACTTAGGCAAAATTAAGGCATCCCGCTGGACTATCAATTCAAAAGAATTAGTTCAGGCAAAAGTTAGGGAAAATAAAAATTGCAAAGAAAAGGACTGCAAAGAAAAGTCCTCAGCAAAGAACAAATTGGTGACTACAAACACGAAGACATGAGGGTGGTTTCTACTCTGAAAGCCTCGTCGTTTCCTTGACCGTCACAAAATCCTTTTGAGAGATGAACACTCATGTTGAATTAACTGAACATAGGGTTGGAGAACATCATGAAGAATGGGTGGGCACCAAATATTTTGAGCCTTAAAATCTTTTTTCTAAAAACCATGAACCAGACCACGTTACAACCTTCAAAAGTCCTAATTGAAGCAAGGTTATTTTGAAAGCATACTTCAATGAGATAGTGTTCCTGACTCCCATGAATGTTCTAAATAGTTATGTTGGTATCATATGTTTTTCCTATACAAAAATAAATGGTGCTTTAACTCGCAAAATTTGTGCGATGTCTTTCAAAATCTTCAAGACTTACATAACTGTTGCATTAGAATTTTCATTCTCATTGTAAACTTTTTCTAACTGCAAAACATTTGTTTGATATCAAGGAAGCTCACATAAGCACCAGTGATGAGTTTATTCTTTTAAGGCCTGAAACTATGTTGAGTAATTGGCGGATCACGTCAAGGAAAAATCATATCCATGGGCATGTCACCTGAAGACCGTAAGCACGAACATGTTGCTTCTCCCAGTTAATGCTTCTCCAACTTGTTTACCATTTTGGGGCAAAATTTGAAGACTTTATTGTGCCAATTACAGTCAATTTGGGGCAATCACGTCGAGATTTATTGAATCTCTCTAAGAGTTTGAAGACACCAGAGCATGGTGAATGCCAGGTCTTTTGTAATATCCTCTTGAGATTATTTCTCCTCACCAACCATATAGCTTAGGGCATTTTAGAAGTGAAGTTATTCGCAAGAATTGTCGTGCAACATGCAGCTTATCAGCAGTAAACTTGGGGCATCCAAAATTAGTCCCAGGGGCAATCCAGATTTGTCAAGATATGTGATACGTTTTGCACACATTATCAGAGGGTGGTGTTCCCAGTATCTCCAGTTAAGCATGGCTTTTTCCAGCTAAAACATTGTTTGTGTTGTTATCCTTTCAATGGATTGTTGACAATAGAAGACTGGACTTTGGGTTTTCTACCTGAAAATATATTCCTCTCCAGAGATATTTAAGCCTTGTAAAAAGACCTTGCTCCAATGATGGCCTGTGTTCTATCTCCAGTAATGTTCCCATCTTGTTGAGATTAGCCGAGTGTCGGGTTGTACTGGGATGTCTTATCATCTTCTGTCTATCTTCTCTATTTGTTTTGTCAGCATATACATGACATTCATTTATTTATTCATACTTGCATCATGCATGCACATTTGTATTTGTTGATGTCTTTGGGTTCGTATACCTTGGTTATGTCAATTCAAATAGCATATTTGATCTTTCCAAATAGAGTGTCAACTTAAGCAGAAAGTGCGCATCCTTTCTAATTCCCCACTGAGTTAACTCTCGTGGAAGAACCTTGCTTTAGCTTTCCTTTTCCATCTCTGGATAGGATAAATCCCATTTGAGTTGTTTCCTCATTGGGTGGAGTCTTGTTTGATTATTTTCTCTCCAGTTCATTCCTGGATTGAGCTTTGTCTCTTGTGAACAATACCCTGTGGATCTCTCTAGGCTGTGAAACCTAGATGGAGAGTGCATTTATTTTGCAATGTAAATACTTGGTCTTCTCAGGAAGGATTTATTCATGGTTCCCCATTGAAGATGAACTCTATTCCCTAGTAGTGTTATCATAACATTCTGCTGGAATATCGACGTGACAACAAGCGACTGACTCTTTATTTGAGCAGTTTGATTATTTCTGATTTCTTTATGACAAGTGGCAGCTCTTCATGAGCAGCTTGTACGGAAAATGACAAGTGGCAGCTCTTCATGAGCAGCTTGTACGGAAAATGGCAAGTGGCAGCTCTTCATGAGCAGCTTGTGGGTTATAAACAACAAGTGGCGGACTCTTCATGAGTAGCTTGTGCGCTTTAATATTCTTTGAAGACAGCAAGCGACAGTCTCTTCACGAGGCAACTTGTGTGTTATGGATACTCTTGACAAACAGCAAGCAGCAGTCTCTTCATGAGGAAACTTGTATGTTATTGACATCTTTGGAAAACGGCAAGTGGCAGTCTCTTCATGGGCAGCTTGTACGTTATTATTCTTCGGAAAACGGCAAGTGGCAGTCTCTTCATGGGCAGCCTGTACGTTATTTTTCTTCGAAGACAGCAAGTGGCAGCTTCTTTATGAGCAACTTGTGAGTTATTGGCAACAAGTGGCGGACTCTTCATGAGTAGTTTGTGTGCTTTAATATTCTTTGAAGACAGCAAGTGGCACCTCTTCATGAGCAGCTTGTGGGTTATTGGCAACAAGTGGCGGACTCTTCATGAGTAGCTTGTGTGCTTTGATATTCTTTGAAGACAGCAAGTGGAAGCTCTTCATGAGCAGCTTGTGGGTTATAAGTAGCAAGTGGCAGCTTCTTTATGAGCAGCTTGTATGTTATTGACACCTTTGAAAGGAAGCAAGTGGCGGCCCCTTTATTTGAGCAACTTGTGTATCCCCAACAATAATGTCTACTCAAAAAACGGCATCTCCTTGGAAAAGTCCCATGGGAAAGTTTGTATTTTATCCTTGGCAAACGATATCTTGGTTAAAGAAGAAATGTGTTACCGTTCCTGGTGAAATTCAGAAGTCAGAGATATTTATTCTCCAGTCTCCTTACTGATGTAAATCATTTCTTTTCCAGTCACAGTGCTGGTGTCAATCATTTCCCTTCTCCTGTCTCCTTACTGATGTAAATAATTTCTTTTCCAGTCTCAATAATGATGTAAATCATTCAAGAGTCTCTCATTTGAAGCCTATGACTTTTGCTTCCCCAGTTGAGTTATAATCTCTTCATCTGTGTGATTACTGTGATTGGTTTCTCCAACAGTAGTTTATCTCATGCGGCATCATCCCTCATTAAATTCAAAATATCACATTCATATCATATCATAAACTATTGGCGGTATCTTAAGGCCAAAAATTATGTATTCTATATTTAAGTCCCTTCAATCTCGTCGAAATGAAGATTCCAATCTTCATATCTCCAGATAGAAGAAACTTAAATAGGGGCAGCTGTCATACCCTAATTTTTTACCTAAGATCCCATTTTTATTTTTGCATTTTTAAACATAAGTCAAGGTCACAAAATACGGTCGGTTTTAACCTCTCACCTTCGAGCTTTGACTATGCAAAGATTGTCAAGTGTTTTGAAAATTTTTAGCCCATGTATCACTAATTTCTAATCGCATACAAAGGTGTATGTTCATGTTTTCTTTTGTTTCATGTGCAGAGACAGGTCTGAATCAAGAGCATCAGGTGTCGCGCCTCAATTAAGGTTTTGAGTCTCCCAAGCCAGAAGTACGGTTGATTGTGGATTCTTGAAGACTGATTCATCAAGGCACAACTGTTGCACCCTAAATTTCGCCCCTAATATGTTTTAGTCGCACTTTCATATCATATTTTGTTATTTGGTCACAATCATTAGTAAATATCTTCATTCATCACATTTTGCATCATTAGTCGTATTTAAGTTGACCAGAAAAAGTCAGTTTAAATCAAAGTTTGCATCGTCTTTCAGTTGTAAAATACCCGGCATTTCACTTCATTCATTTTTATCTGTTTACTATTTTCTTGCATTGCTCCAAGTTGTTTATATTTCGATAATAAAAATATTTCGGTTTTATAGACAGACTGTTAAAAGCGATTCGACACTGTGCAGAAAATTAGCGAGAAAATACTTCAAGTTTTCACCTTTTACCGATCATTTTATGAATCTGTGTTTCGCTTAGATTATGACGGTATGCTCGCTTTATTTTTTCGGTACAGTTTGAAGTTTCGTTTTTAACCGTAAACGTCTGTTTAGCCTGATATTTTTATTATCATTTTATTTTGATTTTGATTTCTTGAATATTTTTTCTTTAATCTTTGTGACATGTAGTTTATTTTAATGTGTTCATTTTATTTTTACAGATAAATTTTTGTCCGTTTTTTTTATCGTTTTTAGTCATTTTGGATCTTTATTTTTTATTCAGAAAAAATTCAAAAAAATTATTTCATATTGAATTAATTTTAATACTTCCAGTTTTTTTATTTCATTTTTATCATTAAGGGCATTTTTGTCATAAAAAAATATTAAATACACCTTGCTCTATTTCTATTGGTTGATAGCTTAATTTGTGGATTAATACATACAGATTAAATTTTGAACGGACATGATTAATTTGGTATCATTTTTTTCCTTTTCACTTTCCTATTTAAAGCTTATTTCACTCTTTGTTCTAACAACAAAAAACAAAAAGCACAGATAGTAATTTTTCTCTCTTTAACTTTCTATCATTCTCTTTCTAACAACAAAAAAAAAAACTAGCAGTATCACTCACAATTCCCTCCGCGCAGTAACTCTCTTCTTCATCTACTACTCTAACTATCCTTCCTCTTTCCCATCCACCAACATTCCTCACTTCCAATCCATCACACTCCTTCTACCTTCTAACCATCCTCCTTCGCCAAACTCCCTTCAATTTCAACATCACCTTTCCCTTTCACTGTTAACCCTTCAATTTACCACCACCATTAACATTCCAAAACAGCATCTTCAATTCCCTTTGCTTCCCTTCATCCACAAACAACCCACCTTCACTTTTCATCATCCCTATTGTAATCCCAAATTCCTCTTCTGCTCACAGTCGCACGAACCCAATCATCATCGCAAATCCTTCTCACTAGCCACAACCTTCATTCCTCGCCGTAACAGCGCTATCCACCATCGAATAAAAACAACTCATCACCTCACGAATTGCATCACTACCGATCCGCTTTCCAATTTCCGGAAACTGCAATTATCGTCAGCATATTCTTCTGCAACTTGCCGCGCCAATTGCTCTCCGCTCACACCCACTGTCAATAGCTTCGGCTAACTCATCGGGATTCATTTTCGGTAACTCTCTCCTTTTTTTAAACGGTTATGCTGTTGGAAAGTATTGATATGATGCTGGAAATCATGTGCTACTATTAGTCTGAGTTCGTTTGTCATATTGATGCATTCCTGTGAGCATTTGTTCATGTTTTAATCGACTCTTATTGTGCGATAAGAATTTTATAGAGTTGCTGCCCATAATTCTATTTAAGGTTTTAAAGCTTGCTTTGAATTCAAATTTTTAGGTTGCAATATCAATTGTTGATCTTTGTTGCATTTGTGATTGCAAAAATCATGTTTATCGTTACGTCTGCGTGGCTTTAAGTGTGATTAGCGCAATGTATGCCATGTTGATTTTCATTTGAGAAACGTTCATTTGTTTATATGGATTTAGATTTGATTTCAAAGGTTCATTCGATTACAATACGGTTTTATTGTTTCCGTTGATTTTGAACATGATTGCAATGAACTCTATGAAGTATTTTTAGATTGCATAGTTGCTGTCCGGTTTTTTCAATTTGATCAATTATGGCATAATTCCAATTGGTTTTCCATGTTTCGAACAAGTTTTGAGTAGCACATGAATAAATGCTAATTGTTTTTTTAATACTCATAAATGGAATGAACATTTGATTTTCGCTTTGAGATTTTAAGTCCATAAAGTTTTTAGTTGCTGTCCAACTTTTGATTTGCATGAATAATGTTTGGTTTTTCATGGTTTGAATGGAATTATAGCATGAGTTTCTTTGGTTTTGTTTGTGAATTTAAATTGTTGATAATCATCATTTGTTTGGTTCATGCTTTGAATTCAATTTCTCATGTTGCAAAGTGAGCTTTGGATTTTTGTTTTCCGTTGTGTTTGAAATAGCGGTTGCTTTTGATACACTTGAAATAATGAATGCAATGCTGATTTTTGTGTTTACATTGAATAATGTCATGAATTCTTGATTTTTATTTCTGTAAATATTCATTTATTCATATGCAGCACACAATTTCATTTTTTTACTTACTGACACATGTTTTAACCGTTGCAATTTCCTTCATTTTATACCGCTTATGCTACTAACGAGTTTGTTTATTGTGAAGGTTTCCGAGAACTGTTTCAAGTGTTCGTTCTCGCATAGCGCGTTTATACTTTTTTATTATTCCTTTTTTACCTTACTATTTTGATTTAATATTTGGTATTGTAAATATATACTTGTACATAATATTTTGACTGTCTATTCACTTCACTTGTAAATAAATTCAGGTTTTGAAAATATTATTTTCATTGCATTGTGATTTTATTTTTAATTCCAACTAACTTCTGAAAATTGTGCGGACGCACATAAGTTTCCCCGTGCTGTTAGATTTGTCGGTATATCTCTTGTGATGCAGGGATTCTTATCTGATACCGTGAGCTTTATCCATCGCCTTTGCGCTTTATCTGATTCCTCTCCTGACACGCTTTTCTCGTATGTGATTTATTTTCACTTGATGCACTTTATCTGATGCTTGGAGTATTATCTCACATCAGGTTTTTTTGATGCTGTCGGCTTGTGATTTATTTTCACCTAAGGTTTGGTATACTCTTAGCTTACTTATCTGTCTGTGGCTTTAAATCCAAGGGAAAGAATTAATTTGTTGACTTCATGTCATCAAGTATCTAATACGATTATGTGAAATCCCTTCATACTTTTTTTAGTTTTGTTAATCTTAAGACAAATCTCCTACAAATCAATTTTTAAACTCACACCCCTTTTAAGTCAAAACTTCAACACTAGGTCGTCGTATCTTCAAAATCTCATCCATACCCATTTAACTAAACAAACAATTTTAACCAAAAACAAATATTTCAAAAGGTTCCTGCGGAGTACCGCAGATGCATTGGGTGTTAATACCTTCCCATTGTAAAACCAACCCCCGAACTCTCAATCTCTTTTAAAAACGCATTGTATTTTCATTACTTTTAAATATTACTTTACATTGCATATTTTAGGGTTTTATTTCGCTCTTTTCCCTTTTCCCTTGGAAATAATAAAGCGCGGTGACGACTCTTGCTTTTGTGAGTCAAGTTAATTAATAGCTTGATCTCCGATTTTCACCGCTACAACAGCCAGGTTAAATATCGGGCTTCAGAAATAAAATTTGCCTCTAAGAGGTCTTTTACAGCTTTTTCAGCAGCCTCCGTTTTCTCGGGGGACTGCCTACGTCTATGTTGTACTACTGCCTTAGCGGCTGGATCTATGGAGAGACGGTGACAGGCGACCTCGGGGTCGAGTCCAGGCATCTCTGCGGTGCTCCACGCGAACAAGTCAATATTCTCGCGCAAGCAGGCTTTGATCTGCTTTCTTGCCAGGTTGGGGAGGTCGGTGCCGATCTTCACTCCTTTGCTTGGGTCCTCGCCGAGGGGGAAGAGCTCGAAGTCCCCGTCCGGGATTGGTCGGAGGGGGGCTTGCTCGCTGCTGGGAGGCTCATCCTGGTCGAAATGGGTGTCCAAGGCTATGGAGTCGACCTTTTGGGGAGCCCTCTGTTCTTCTGCCTTGACGGGCTCTGTCTTCAAGAGCTCTGGTTGTGTCGTCGCTGGTCTCTTGGCGGGCCTTGTCCCAATGTCGACCGTGTCACGTCCCTTGGACGCCGTGTTGAAACACCTTCGAGCAGCAGCCAGGTCCCCTTGGATGGTGGCGGCCCGTGCCCTCTTGGTGTAAAACTTCATCTTCAAGTGATTGGTAGAGGGTACCTCGGTCAGTTCTGCTAGTGTTGGTCGTCCCAGGATGCAGTTGTAGAGGGACGGGCAGTCGATCACGAGGAAGCGCACCTTGACCTACCTCGTCGTTGCGTCCTCGCCAAAGGTAACCATGAGCTCGACATATCCCCAAGGTTTGGAGGTCGAGCCGTTGAAGCCCTGTAGGTCCGACCCCACATAAGGTGAGAGGTGTGAGTCGTCGAGCTGCAGGAATAGTTGACTGTACATTACATCGAAGGAACTTCCTTTGTCGACGAGAATGCGGTGTACGTCAAAATTAGCCATTCTCGCTCTTATTAGTAGAGGAATGACCGCGTTGGGGGCTCCTCCGGGGAACTCTTCGAGGTAAAAGGTGATAGGCTCCGACCTACCTTTCACCCTTTCAAAAGTCACCGTCTGAGGAGGTGCAGAGTCGACCAGTTCATCCAGCTTCCTCTTGGCCGAATTTATGGTTAGGTCATTGAATCCTCCACCATTGATGACCATGGCGGAGGGAAAGTTCTCCCACCTGCTGTGTGTTGACAAAGGTTCTTGCAGGTGCTCGGGGACGTAGAAGTCCTCAGGTCTTGTGATGGAGAAGGCGGTCTGGATGGGGACCGACTCGTCAGATGGTCGGGCATCCTCCTCCGGTTCTCTTGTGTCCCGGGCATCGCGATGAGGAGCGTCATTTCGCCGATATTGGGCGAGTCTCCCCCCTTTTATGAGGGTCTCGATGGCGTCCTTGAGGTGGACGCAGTCCTCTGTCAGATGAACATGGCTCCTATGGTACTGACAGTACTTGCTCTTGTCCACCTCGGGTTTGGCAGGAGCAGGTCGAGGGTGCTTGACGCCACCATCTTTGAAATTCGTGCTGGCGCACTCCGCCAAGATGCGCTCACGGGAATCCGTGAGCAGAGTGTATTCTGTGAAACGCTCCGAGGGTCCTCTCTGTTCTCGTACTTCTCGAGGTTTGTCCTCCTTTCTTTTCTCCCCAGTTCGTCGAGGAGGAGCGGTTTCTTGGCGCGGGTTGCTGCTGGATCCGTGAGTTCTGGGGTCCCGGGCTCTATTGGCCGCTTACCTTTCCTCGTAATCCATATATTCCCGGGCCTTCTCGAGGATATCATTGAATGTTCGGGGCGGTTCGATGCCCACTACCTTTCTGAATTCTGTGCCGGGGAGGAGTCCCCTCTCCAGCAAGTATCTTTTCATGTGGTCCGCGCAGGGGACCTGGATGGCTTCACGATTGAAGCGGTTAATGAACTCTCTCAAGGTTTCATCCTATCTCTGGATGATGGCCTCGAGCGCTACCTCGGTCTTTGGATGTCGCCGAGACGCGGTGAACGAACTTATGAATTGATTCTTCAGGTTTCGCCACGAGGTGATTGACCCCGGGGAAAGACCTTTATACCAATCCATTGCTGCCTTCTGAGGGTCGTGGGGAACAACCGGAATTTGATGGGTCCCCCGACATTATGGTAATGTAGCATAGCCTCGAACCCATCTATATGGTCGACTGGGTCCGCAACTCCATCATATTCTTTCAGATGTGGAGGCTTCTCCATGCCCGGGGGAATGGGCGCCTCCATGATGGCCTGTGAAAGGGGACCGCGGGGGTCGTCCTCATCACTTTGCTCTGGGTATAGGGACGGGGACCTGAGGTACTGTCGGGCACGCCGGTCCTGATCGTGTTGGACGTCCCTCGAGCGGTGCGCTCGCTGATCCGTCCTTCCATGCCTGTCTCCAGTGTGTCTTCCTTCTTGCCGTAAAGGGCTGTGGTTGCACCCTCCGACCTCAATGACTGGTTCCCTCTCCAAGGGGGGTCGTCTCCCTGGTAGTCGGGGTAAAGGGATTCAGGAGGTGTCTCTGTATTGTCTCCGCGGGGGAGAAGGGAGACGTACCTCTGTTACTCGAGGAGGTGGGGTCTGAGGCCTCCTGTGTCTCCTCGAGGGTCTTCTGTCGTCCTCTAGCGCCCTCAACCTTTCCCCCTTTGCAAAGATGAGGTAGTTGGTTTGATTTATTGCCACGAACAGTGCTCTGGTCGTGGCATCTGCCCCAGCGGGGACAGGGACTTCCTGAAATTGGGCAGCTATATAGTTTGGGGGAGCCGTATTGTCTTCTTCGAATGGAGGAGGGACTGAAGAAGATGAGGCAGTGGCTCCGTCGCGGTGGTCTGAGGGCCCAGTGATGGTGCCCCCGGAGAGTGTTTTATGGCCGGGATTGCCGGTGTTGTCGTGGATTCCGTTCTTATTCGCGAGGTTGTTATTGGCGTCGACGACACGGACATTCTGGTCATCCCAAACTTGGTCAACCATGACGGTAGGAGGTGATTTTTAGCTTTGGTCTTCTAGAGTTTGCAAGACGGGGAA
Organism: Vicia faba; assembly: GCA_948472305.1. Taxonomy (NCBI): domain Eukaryota; kingdom Viridiplantae; phylum Streptophyta; class Magnoliopsida; order Fabales; family Fabaceae; genus Vicia; species Vicia faba. Next base: position 1,286,505,355 of record OX451738.1, on the reverse strand, counting down.
GCTAGTTTCCCACAGACGGTGCGACTGATCTTACCGGATCAGACTTGGACCGTCACAACTGGTTCAAACTGAGATTGAGTGAGATGGGGGGGGGAGGGTTACCTACAAGACACTCTGATGCTAAAATGAGAGACGGAATGAGCAGGCAAAAAGTGTATAGGTGTGTAATAGATGAATACCTGACCCTCTTGGAACATAGGGTATTTATAGCCCCTAGCGCTGGGCCAAGGTCCCCTCATTGGGCTGACCAGAACTGACCCAATGAAGGAACTGCCAGGTTCTACGTGTGTAGTAGGGCCCCGCACGTGGTCCCTTCCTGGTGGTGCTCTGCGAAGAATAAGGAGGGACGAAGACGCGGTCTTTCCGGAGCTTAGAGGATCCTATGACGGTTAGGGTGGACAGAATCTGCCCTACAGGGAAGGTGCTCGAGCTGGACTCGAGCTGGAGTTCCCTTGGTCGGGGACACTGCTTGTCGCGGGCAATGGCGGGCATAGCAGTTGCGGTCTGTGGTCGGGCATGTTCGGTGATGGACCATTTGTGAGCATTCCTCGAGGAGCTATTTGGATTTGGGCCTTTATCTGCACTTTGGGCCAAGGCGGGCCCAGTCCAGAACACTTTTGAAAATTATTAATGTACGAACAAAGTTGTTATTCATCAATGTCCAAATGACATCATCACATTACATAGAATAAATGATCTTCCATTATAGTTCAAAGCATTACAAATGAACTTCTATTACATTTCAAAACATAAAAAATGAACTTCTATTACAGTTCAAAACATAACAAATGAACTTTCATTACAAATGATCTTCTAGTTCAAAACATAATAATTCATCTTTCATTGATATAACAATAATACATTACAAAGCATCTACCATTAGTTCAAAACATAACTGAAACCAATTCAAAACATGATAAATCATCTTTCATTGATATAACATCAATACATTACAAAGCATCTTCCATTAGTTCAAAACATAACTAAAACCTAGTATCTGTTACATGAACCTATAAAAAATAACAACCAGGTACAAATAATTGCAACTATCACAAAATTCATCTTCTTCCTTAAGCCTTCAACCTTATTCTTCAATTCTTCCATCTGTCTCACAAAATCTTTGTCCATTTTCTTCATCAGATCTAACACTTCTCGATTTGTATTTGTTTCACTTTCACCAAAAAACTCATCATGCCAATGGAAAAATTGAAAATCATCTTCTTTACCCCAAAAGTTACACTTCCAATACTTCTTGCCAGTATTTGCAACCGATTTTGAAACAAACAACTTCATGGGAAGATTATAACAATATTTCAGAGTTCTTCTTCCATTTGAAGATATGCTTGACTATAAACAATCTGACGTTTTCATTGATCTTTATTGAAACAACCAAAGAAGGAAGACGAAAGAAGGGTTGAGAATGATAGAGCAGGTGAGAACGATAGAACAAGTAAGAAGTGAGAACGTGAAGCTGGAAATAGAAATGGATTAGGGTTTCAAACAACAGGTGGTGAACCTTAATAAAAAGGTTTTGTTTCTCAGCTAAGGTTAAAATCGTCCAAGCAAAAGTCACTAAACGCAGGTGGCAATAAATAATAATGGAAAAAAATGAAAAATTCTGCCACATCGTCATTTTTGATGAGTTGGCCTGCCTAAGGTTTTAAGAGAGACTTTTTTTAAATGTTAGGGGAAACCATGTGATTTTTTTACAGGGAGATTTTTCGAAAGTGACCTATATGGCAAGGGGTAAATGGCTATTAACCCTAATTGTTTTAATAATAATAATAATAATAATAATATTAAATAATAATAATATACATATCAACTTAATTATACATTTTAAATATAACAATTTACTTTTAATATAAAATATTTATTACTAAAATAAATAAATGTTATAACATACTTATTGATAAAAAATTATAATATACTATAAAATATAAACAAATACCCTATAATATAAAGTGTTAAATTGGCATCAACAAAAGTCAATAAATACATTATATTGTCTTAAAAATAAAATATATTTTGATGTCATCATTGTTGGAACAATTAGAGTTTTTAAGAAAGATGAGAGAAGAAGAAGAAGAGAGAAAAGAGAGAAAAATTTAAAATGAGTTTGTGAATTTGTTATTATTAAGGTTGTTCAGTGTATAAAACTATACAAAGTCATGTCTATTTATAGGCAACCAAGGCCCAAGCCCAAAACTTATAACCCTGGCCCAAGACATACAAATTTATATTTTGGCTTCGACATAACGACTATATACTGTATTCGACTCTGTCGAATAGATATGACTTCTATTACTTCGACTATGTCAAACACACCTATGTTGAATACAAAACTTTCTACAAAATAATGAATTATAACTTCTAATTCACCATATAATTCATGTTGTCGAGACTTTTCATCCAAATGCTTTTCTTGAACTCATTGAACCTGACTTTCTTCAGGGGTTTGGTGAGTATATTAGCTAGTTGTCATTCTATATTTCAACTATCAAGTTCAAGCTTCCCTTTATTTACTCGATAATTAAGAAAACAATACCTCATCTCCATGTGTTTACTTCGACCTTGACACATATGTTGATTGGCTAGGTCGATCATTGACTTGTTATCTACAAACAACATCATTTTATTAAGTTCGATGATCTTGAGCTCTTATAGCAGCATCTCTATCCATACTTCTTGACATGTTGCATACAATGCAACCACATACTCAACTTCACATGATGATAAAACTATAATTCTTTACTTCCTTGAGCTCCACGAGATTGGAGTGCCTTCAATTATGAATATGTAGCCTGCAATACTTTTCTTCTTGTGTTAATCTCCACTAAAATTTGAATCAGTGTAGCCATATACATCTGTATCTGTGCTGGTCTTGTTTTGTCTTGGCATTAACACACCATATGATCAATCATACCCTTTATGTATCTCATCACCCTTTTATTTTGTCCTGACATTCTTGGGGTTTCTCCATGAATCTTCTTAACAATCTCACACTTTGAAAAATGTATGGGCTTGTGTTGCAAAGATACCTCAAAGATCCAATGATTTGTTTGTATAATGATGCACTTACAAACTCATCATCTGTCTCCTTCTTCAACTTTTCTCTAGTTTCTAATGGTGTGGCATCTGCATTGCAGTTGCTCATCTTGAACCGCTTCAAGATATCTTAGGAATACTTCTTCTGGTGAAAGAACACTCCTTCACACGTGTATTTGAACTTTATCTCTAATAAATATGACAAGTTCTCTAGGTCAGACATTTCAAACTCCTGCATCAGCTTAAACTTGACTCTTCTTTTCTCTGCTTCATTTACACATATAATAAACAAATCATCTACATACATGCATAAAATGATTCAAATGACCTTGTCTCCATCATTGACATACACTCCATGTTTAAAGACACAATTTGTGAAACCTTTTTTGATAAGGAAGCTATATATTCTCTTATTCCAAGCCCTTGGGGATTGCTCCAAACCATATAAATCCTTACTCAATATGTTGATAACTTGAAAACACATCGTATTTTCTGACTCGATTTGCATACTATTTAGTCACATTTCTTTCTTTTATCGTGTTTTGATGTTGCTTTATATTTGTGTTTCAGGTACTTTGATGTCCATTGAGTAATATGCATCGAAATTGGAAAAGCTGGTGGATGAAATAATTAAGCCCAAACTTGAAAAAATGATACTCAATATAGATTTAAAACCACCACCACAAGTTCAAAAGAATGAACCACCCCACAAAATAAATAAAAGAAAAGGTGAGGGATATGTGAGATGGCTCGATAAATGGCCATGGAAACTGAAGATTATTAAAAGTTCAACCGAAGAGTCATTCTTGAGAGAAGCACCGCGAGTGCTTGCACTCCTGAACCATTGAGCTATTGACGTTAAACAAAGCGTTACATGGGAGGCAACCCACGAGCTTTTAGCTTAATATTTTCCTTTTACTGCGTGAATTTGCAGAAAATAAAGAGATGGATCATTTGTTACGTCTCAACTACTTCTAGGCAAAAAATCTTTAGATGACAATCTTGGAAATGAGCCAGGTGCCCACAGACATTCCTGCTAATTTTGCTGGTGATGGTGAGACTGATGATGAGTGTGATATGAGAGATCATGTCTCTCTCATTCGTAACTCACATCCTCCTCGTTTTTCGCATGGTCAGGTTCTACCTGCACACACCACACCATATTTTTCTAACAATTTTGCAGGTACTTCCTCCGGAAATGAATAACATGATAAGCTGCTTCAAAAAAGAGCAGTTTCAAAAAATGAAGGCATCTCAAAACACCCGCCACTAAAGCAGAAGTGGACAGCGAAGACATGAACAACAAGAGCAGGATCAGAGAAGATTTGGAACATAGTAGCATTCACACAGGTTCAAAACATTGAGGACAATTTTTGGTTTAAGTATGGGGGAATAACTTTACCGCTTTCCATTTATCGCTTCTTAGTTTGATTTATTTATTTTTCTAGTTTATTTCATGTTTTTAGGATTTTATTTGTTTTTAGTATTTGGTCGAGTCATTTCATGTGTTGTCGAGTTTGTATGTCCGTTTTTCAGTTGTTATTAAATTTGGCTGAAATTTTAATATTTTAACCTCCAACAATTTTTCTTCTTCTTTTTGATGCATGACACACACTCTGAAAGTATATAGGTTGTCACACTTTATATTGTGTTAGAGATACTTGGGAACGTCTCAATAACATCAATATCGTTATGACACCCTAAACCCCCTCACTATGTGATATCAATTTGGGTATCCATTATGCCGAGATCTTAGGCTCAACTTTTCAAACTAGCTCTTAAGTAGTTTATATTAGCAGTCAACAACATCTTAAGCACAAACTACATAGGGAAGGTGATGAAAATAAGTGAATGATCACAAATTAATTAATTGAAAAAAAATAGGGAATGCGCCTTCTAAGTTAGGTTACCCTCACCCGGTTATTTAGCCCAACGGTTGTTAAACCAATAAAAACACAATCATAACACCCATTGTTAGCCGGTCCGTTGGTCTCTGGTGTTGGACTTGGTAGGGCGGATTACAATCCAATCCCTCGCGACTACAGTTGGGTGAAAAGGGGTGATCACTTTAGCTACCATAACGCCATGCTAATAAATATCATAATCACTAACAGGTTTCCTTACTATGTACATGTACGAATAATGAGCTTAATGTGATTGCACTTGAATGAAAAAGAGTGAAAGAAAGCGAGAGATATAAGTTGAGTTATAATGGCATGATTCTAATTGTATTACATAAAGAGGGAGTTTTTGAACACTGTGTCATTACGATATCCTTGGTATTTATTCTTAGTCTCGATTGATTTGATATAGCCTAGAAAATGCATACAATTAGTGTTTTGTGTGTATTTGTTTTGAGTTGTGATTATATTTTCTTTTCACCGATTTGGTTGATTGCTTGAGGACAAGCAATGGTCAAAGTGTGGGGGAGTTTGATAACTTGAAAATGCATCGTATTTCCCAACTCGATTCACATACTATTTAGTCTAATTTCTTTCTTTTATAATGTTTTTATGTTGCTTTGTATTTGTGTTCCAGGTACTTTGCTGTCCATTGAGTAATATGCATCGAAATCATAAAAGATAAAGAAAGAGCAGCAAAAGTGCATAATTTCAAGGTTTCTAGTGTGTGGCAGTCTCCATGGGAAGCATGGCGCTCTCCATGGTTGCATGTCATGTAAATTAATGAAGAGAAGCTCATGGAGGTTGCCATGAACCCTGAAGCGGTCGCCATGTACCAGAAAGTGCAGTAGAACGTGTAAGCTGATTCTGACCCATTCTTCACCACTTCCCTATTTTTTCTCAGGAAGTTTGACATGATTTTGAATGTATCTCAGACCTGTAACACTATATATATATATATGGATAGTTTACTTGTTTTTAGTTATCCAAGTTTGCGCGCAGAAGCGCTGTTCATAGTTTTGGGTAGAAATTATCATTGTAAAAGGGGCAGTTTTCTCACATCGAGGAACTACTCAACCATTATTATATATGCCTATAATCTATGTAACACTTGGATCAATCTTACTGTCATTAATCAAAGTATTTCAGTTCCACATTTATTTCAGGTTTTTACAGGTTCTTTATCGTATTACTTATTATTATTGTTTATCACTTTATTTAATTTAATTACCATGCTGTTTTTATTTGCAATTATCATGTTTAGTTTGTTTACGCTTAATTCCATGTCTAGATTGTCTTGAGTCCGGTATGTGACGATCGTCGTTTCCGACGAAACTCGGTAATGAAATTGGCGTAAGTTTTGCATAAATTATGTTGAGGCTTTTGTTTTCAAGTTTAATATAAACAGCTTTGTCACGAGAGTGAGAGGTTACTTAACATGATTTGTTACGAGAGTGAGAATTAATAAAGGTTCGAGTCGATAGAGCAAGAGCGTGAGGATAAGACCAGCTAATGGGAATTGGGCATCGATCCTAAAGAGGGAGAGAGTGATTTAGGTGTCGATTATGACTCAATTAGTTTTCAAAATACGCTTCTTAATTAGAATGGGAGAGCGAAAGCAAAATCTCATGGTAAGGGAGTGTGGTTTTATTCAATAGCGCGAGAGTGTGAGGTCTAGCCTTTAAACTAATATTTTCTACGAAATACTATTTAATCATAAATTAACACCAATGAGTTATAGAGTCCCTGAGGTACACGAAATCCATATTCTGGCCTCTCTTTTCTTATATATTTCCTTAATCTTATTTTAGTCTTTATTCTAGTCTTAGTTTCCCTTTAATCAATTATTCATTAGCCTTAGCTTTACAAAGTGATAATAGATTACAATAGGTTGATATTGGTCTCTGGGTTTGACAATCTTTTATATTACTTCGATATTTCCGTGCACTTGCAGACGCATCATATGTAGACCTTCAAATTCTTCCCTTTGATTTCAAATCCTGGTGGTTGAATGACATATACTTCTTATTTCAAAGTTCTATTAAAAAATGTTGACTTTACATCCAACTGATGTATCTTCCACCCTATGTATGTTGTTGTCGATACAATAATCCTTATCATCTCCAACCTTGCAACAGGTGCATATACTTCATCAAAATCAATTATAGGTTTTTACAGAAAACCTCTCGCCACTAGTCTTGCCTTATGCTTGTAAATTCCACTATTTGGCCTTCATTTTAACTTGTAGACTCATTTCACATCAATTGGATTCTTACTAGCTCTTTTGATAATTTCCCAACTATTGTTCTTATCGATTGCCTCAATTTATTCTATCATGGTTGCACACCAATTTGAATTGTTCACGGCTTTATCCAAATTAATTGGTTCTGCTTCAACCATCACCATCAACTTCAGCTGCTTGATATGAAAATCTCTCATATCTAGCTAGCCTTGTGGCCTGATTTCTTGCCCTCATCGATCTTCTAACATTATGCTAAGGTGGTTCTTCATTTCGATTGGTTGTGACTTCAGTTTGTTGGTTTTCTCCAAACATAGTTGTAACTGTATCTGACTCTTGTCGAATTGATCCATGACTCTAATCCCACCCTTTGATTTCGTCAACTAGAACATATCTATTGATCACTAGTTTATCATTGTTTGGTGAATAGAACTTGTATGCACCAGTCGAATGATAACCTATGAGTACCATGGCCTGACTTCGAATATCTAGTTTCTTCCTTAATTTCTTAGGTATATTCCTGAAGCACATTTATCCAAACATTCTAAGATGACTAACATTTGGCTTTTGTCTTGTATAAGCCTCATAAAGTGTTCTATCGACCATATTCTTAGTTGGACACTTGTTAAGTGTGTACAGTGCTGTCAAAACTGCTTCTCCCTATAATTTCTTTGGAATTTCTTTAGCTTTCAACATACTTCTGACCATGTTCAATATACTTAAATTCTTCCTCTCAACTATACCATTCTGTTGGGGTGTATAAGGTGCAATGACCTCATGCTATATATCTTCATCATTTCAGAACTTAGCAAATTTTTTAGAAGTGTATTCACCACCACCACCAGTTCTCAGTTTCTTTAACTTGCATCCACTTTGTTTCTCGACGTGCAATTTAAACTTCTTGAACGTTATGAATACCTCACTCTTCCTTTAGATAAGGTAAATTCATATATATCTGGTGAATTCATCTATGAAGGTTAGAAAATAGCAATTACCTCTACCCCACCTTACTTCAAAAGGACCACACACATCAAAGTGAACTAGCCCTAATTTTTCTTTCAACCTCATGGGCATGCCATGTTTGAATGCTTTCCTAGCATGCTTTTCTTTTCAACATTCCTCACACACCTGACTTAGGCCATTCACTTGTGGTAAGCCATACTCCATTTTCTTCTGGTTGAGCATACCTAAACTTTTGAAGTTTAGATATCCATACCTGTAATGTCAAAGCCAATTCTTGTCTTCTTTTACAGTCGAAGCAAGACACTTGTGATCAACTATGTTGATCTCTAACTTGAACTTCTTATTGTCTGCCAATGGTGATTTCAAAATCAATCTTCCATCACCATCATACACCTTCATTTGATTCTTTTTTAGCTTCATGTTACACCTTTTGCAAGTAATTTACCTATGCTTATCAAATTACTTGTCATCGAAGGTACATACAACACATTAGTGATGCTGAATTTTTTACCATACTTTCTAACCACAAAAATATTTCCTTTTCCACCTAATGTGATGTGTCTGCCATCTACAAACTTTGTCAATTTCTTGACTGATTCATCTAACTTGGTGAACTAGGTTTTATTTCCAGTCACATGGTTACGACATCTTGAATCCAGGTACCACATATTTATCTGTTTAATGTTAAATTGAGTATTTTCCATGAGTAACACATCATCAGATTCACTATCTCCAACATGTGTATAGTGCACTTCATCATTATCATTTTCTCTTGCTTCATTCTTTCTTTGAAAATCTTGAGCATAATGACTAAATCCTTGCCAATTGTCACAATGCACCTCCTTCACGTAAACTTTCTTCCTCGAAAACTTGTTGCCCATGTCTTTCTTAGTTGAATCAGAGCAATTCTTTAAATTCTTTCTTGATTTCTCAAAATTAGCAATATTCTTTTTTTGTTTCGACTTCTCTTTTCCAGAATTCTCGATGAATCTTGCTTGTAGACCCTGTTCAGTTGTAATACGGTGGGAGAACTAACTTGGGTGTTTTGCGTTTTATCGCAATTGTTACGGATAGAAAGAGTCGCCACCGACTTTTGTTTTATCCAATAAGGAAATGGTGAAAATAATAGGAAAGACCTGTGAGATATTTTATTGAGTTCGGGGGATAGGTTATGAAAAGGAAAGGTATTAGAACCTTTTTCATCCATAGTTATCTAAGGGCTCTTATTTTCTTGCTAGTTCACTTTTGAAATTGCTTTGTTTGAAATGTGTTTGTGGTGGGTTTTGAAAGTATTTTTGAAAAGCCCCTTTGTTTAGGCAAACTTTGTAATGATTCTCGTATAAGAATGCATACAAAGTGTTAGACTTTTGAAAATATTTCATGTTTTTTTGAAAGTGTTTGGTGTGTTTGAAAAGATGTTTATTTTGAAGATAGATCGTGAGCAAGAAACTAAGAATGTTTTACCTACTCAAAAGTGTTTTGTTCATTTCTTTCTTCATTTGACATTGCCATCTTACCATTGATTGGTAAGAAGCTCTATCTTTGGATGTAAAGGGACGAACTTGGTTCATTGTATAGTCATAAGATGAAATGTTGCGAGATGTCTTAGCATTTTTCTTAAGGGACTAAGATCATTTGTAAGGCAACATTCATAGCGTTATCGAGGGACTATGATCTTGTATTTTTGGTTGTTTTTGCCAAGGCATCTCACATGCATAACATGACCATTTTCTCAAGGCAACAAGTGGAGTTAACCCTAGAGGTGTAGTGTGCAAGTGTTTTGATTTCATGAATCATTTTGTCTTTGATTAAGGTTGTCTAAGGATTGATTTTAGTCTTGCCATACACATCCTAGTTACTAGCATTTATATTTGAAAGCAGTAAATTACGGAAAATTAAAATTCTACGCTATTACATCAATATGGGATGGGGTTACAATTTACAAATGGGGATGAAGTAGGAACTTAAATATTACAACCATATCGAATAACAATGAAAATAATGTAAAAACAGTGTAAAATAAAGGAAAAATGCATTTTGAACTATTAAGTGTCGACTCATGCTGCTATGCATCTACACATAACCTTCCCTTGGCCATGTATTGCCAAATCAACTCAGTATTAGTCGATGCTTAATGGTATGTGTCGACTCATACCCTACATGTGTCGACTCATACGTGCTTTGTGTCGACTCATACAACATTTTTTCCTTCTGTTTTGGGCCTGTATAGCAGTATGTGTCGACTCATGAGGCTTTGTGTCGACTCATAATATGTTTTTTCACTAAGATATGTTGACTCATATAGCTATGTGTCGACTCATACTAAATTTTTTTTCATTCCAACATTATTTTGCTGCACGCAGGGTTTAGTTCTCAACACATAAATGACAAGAATAGAAGACAAACAAAGGTTAGCTTCAAGGGGAATGGTTATTACATTTTATATTCAAAGATGAATCAACTAATGATGCTTGAAATGAAGGGTTTAAAGTCAAGTAAACTTACCTTGAAGCTGGAATTTGTGTTTTGAGCTTGAGTTGCTGCCTTGAGTATTCTTGAGCTATGAGAAATAGAGATGTTACAGAAGTTGTGCTTTAGTTTGAGTTAATGTCTATATGATATGTGTGGAGTGTTTGGATAGTTTGTTTGGACAGAGCTTGCAAGGTGTGAGAGTTCCAAAAATTTGGACTTTAAAACTCAAGAGTGGAAGCTTTTAGGACAATTATGGCTTTTTTGAGAGTATGGGATTTTGATGGCTAGTTTACAATAAAACTTCTGGATTTTCTCTCTATTTTTTCTCATCTCTTTCTCTGGAAATTGGCCTCTCTATTTATAGAGAAGGTTTGAGACTTGAAACAACTCAGATTTTGAATCACATGTTATTGTTGTCTTGCTTGTTTTTGAAGCAAGCATGAAGAACATGTTTCCAATGATTGTACCAAGCTATCTAAAGTGGTTGATCACTTTAAATATGTTTGTTCTGACTTGTAGAAGTTAAGTGTGATTAGAACAACAAGTTAGAGGCTCAAGAAATTAACTTTGTGATTAAAGTGAACTTTTTAAGAATGGATATGTTGCTTTCTTCCAAAAATGGAATGATCACTTGGACAAAGGCTCAAACACTTGTATCATAGTTTAACCAGCTGTGTAAGCATTCAATTAAGGAGTGATATACAAGTTTGAGGCTTGTAAAGTGAAGATTATGTAGCATAGCTAAGATTTTGGTTCCTTGTTCATCATAAATCTGCCTTGTAAATCAAGATTGAATGCCCAACTTTAGGTCCTTGAATATGCTAGATCAAGTATGATAAATTCATGCTCTTGGATGTTTTGGAAAGCTTGAAACATCCTCTATAAATTTCATGTTGACCATTTTGATTAAATTAAACTGGAACTTAATGAAAACTGGCCAAGAAGTTGGGATAAAAACCTGACCGAACCTGTTGAAAATTTCTCTAGGTGTTAGATGAAAATGTTATGATTTCATGAATTTATAACTCAAAATATAAGAACTTCTAGGGCTTGATCAGCAAAGCAAAGTTATATACCTCATCAAGATCTACAACTTTCATGTTGAAAGTTTTCTTTGAATCATCTTGCATCTTGGTGAAACATTGGCATGAAGTAATGAAATTATCATGTATAAAACACTTAGAAAATTTCTAAGTCTTGGAAATCTTGACTTTTTACATTGACTTTTGACTTTCTTGGCTTCTTTATGATCAATATATATATTATTGAATGTCTTGATGAATTTTTATCTTTGGAATATAATGTTGACCAAAAAGTCAAAGTTTGACTTTTGGTGCTATAGTTGACTTTTTCATCAATTAACCAAATTTCATATGTCAATCCAATGATCTTGAGAAATGAACTGATATATGCAATTAGGTCAAAATGATGCATTTGAATCTTTGGAACCATGTTTCAAACCAATAGATTGTATATTAGGTTAAAAAGTTAGCGATCAGTCATTCTCAATAAAAACCCTAATTTGTGGTCTCAGTGTTTCGAAGGTGATTTTGTTAGGTCAATTCCTTGAGCATTGGAGGCCCTTTGTGAAATGTATTGAGAAAAGAGAGGGAAAACTTTGGGGTACAACAACTTCCCCCGTTCATTCTTCTTAAACCTGAAGAGGTAGATTGGCGATTCTGCCATTCGTGACTTGAAGGTGTAAGATGATTAAACACTAGAGTGCCCAGAAATTTGCACTCGCTTGCATGAGATGAACTGTTTGTTGATTATCGGGAATAGGCTTAGAGATTCCATTTGGAGATATGATGGAGATTTGTCGGAGATGGGCTTATAGATGTTATCCAAAGGTGATTGTTGATAGAAATTAGACTAAGTCTAAGCTTGACTGTAACTGGGAGAAGTATCAGAATAAATCTTTGGCCGATTTAATCTTAGTCGAAATATATAGTGGGATGAGTATCAGGATAATATCCATAACCGGATCATATCTGACTCGTATCTGAAAGATGTATTCAATGAGCATCAGAATGAAACCCACATCTGGATCGTATCTGAACTGTATTCGAAAGATGTATTAAATGAGTGTTAGAATGACATCCACATCTAGATCGTTCCTGAACTGTATTTAAAAGATATATTGAATGAGTGTCAGAATGACATCCGCATCTAGATTGTATCTAAATTGTATTTGAAAGATGTATTGAATGAGTGTCAGAATGACATCCGCATCTAGATCGTATCTGAACTGTATCTAGGAGAAAATATGGTATAAGTGTCAGAATGACATCCGTCTCTGGATCGTATCTGAATTGTATCTGGAATAAGTGTCAGAATGACATCCGTCTCTGGATTGTATCTGAACCATTTCTAGAGGATAATCTAGAATAAGTATCAGAATGGCATCCATCTTTGGATCGTATATGAACTATTTCTAGAAGAGAATCTGGAATAAGTATCAGAATGACATCCGTATCTGGATCGTATCTAGACTGTATCTAAAAGAGAATCTGGAATAAGTGTCAGAATAGCATCCTTCTTTGGATCGTATCTGAACCATTTCTAGAGAGAATCTGGAATAAGTATCGGAATATCATTCGTCTCTAGATTGTATCTGGATTGTATCTAGAAAGAATCTGGAATAAGTGTCAGAATGTCATCCGTCTCTGGATTGTATCTGGATTGTATCTAGAAGAGAATCTAGAATATGTATCATAATGACATTCATATCTGGACTGTATCTAGAAGTATTATGGAATAAGTGTCAGAATGTCATCCGTCTCTGGATCGTATCTGGAATATATCTAGAAGAGAATCTAGAATAAGTATCAGAATGACATCCGTATCTGGGTCGTATCTGGACTGTATCTAGAAGGAATCTAGAATAAGTGTCAGAATGTCATCCATCTCTGGATCGTATCTGGATTGTATCTAGAAAGAATATTTGGATGATTATATTTGACAAATGATAGACTGTTGACGAGATTTACCTATTTGGGAACCGACCTGAAAAGATAAAGTTAGTTTCATGCAAGGGCATGATATATGTAATGTATTGCGCAACGATGTTCTCAGAATAAATGATAATGCTATATGCGTTTCGCATGCATATGCTATGATGTATGAAATTTGAAATGTTGTTGAAGTGTATCTTTGTCTGGAAAATAAATCCTTGACAAATTGCTGGGGAGTATCGGGGAGACTAACTTCTGGATTACTGCTAAAGATGAAGAATATGTGTATCTTCAACTTTGTTTAGAATACTTCTGCTGGGGATTCCTGCTTATTTGTTTGAAGAAGCTCCATTGGGGATGTGCTGATTTTTGTTTGGGGAATTAAGTTCATGAACTTTGGTTGTCTGTTGCTCTACTGGGGAAACTTTACTGGGGAGAATAAAAGTTATTTGGTATTTGGTCGAATTCCAGTCTTTGCATCAACTTTCTGGGGATAGTAACGATTCCACTGGGGACAAAGGGGTTTTGTTCGTTGATTTGTAATAGTCTGAGAACAAACTTGTGTTGGGGAATTTGTAGTTTGTTGGGGGAAATAAACCCTGTTGAGGAGAATATTTTGAAGACCTTATTGGGGAGATGAATTCTTTTGGGGAGAACTCTGCAAGGTTTCTTTTTTCAGTTAAGACCAACTCAGCTGGGGAATGTCAGAATGAATCTGAGCCTTCATTGTATCTAAGGAGATATTGAACGAGTATCAGAATGACATCCATATCTGAATCATATCTGAACTATATCTGTAGGAGAGTTTGGAATGAATGTCAGAATAAATATGTATTTAGACTACATCTGCATTGTATTTAGAAGATGATAAATTGCCGACAATTTCCATCCATTTGGGAACGGGATAATGTGTGCGTTCGTTGGGATAAGATCAAACTCCTCTATCCGCTGGTGAGTTTGACTATGTCATCAGCTAGAGGATGCCCCATTTTGTTTGGAGATGCTTCTGCACTTGTCGGGGATAGCCTTGTAGAGGTGGCTCTGGCGACTTCACTGAGGATCACCTTATGAAAGGGACTTTGTGGGGATTTGTCACTATCCATATTAGTAAGTATTGTAGAACTGCCATAAAATGTTTTCTTGGTCATACGTGACCCTTTATTGGAATTCATGTTCCATGCCCCAAGTGATTCAGATGGAGACCTGCCCCTAACTATTCAGGACTTTATGAGAGATTTCTTGGAATCTAGACTTGACTTCCACTGATAAGTTGGACAATAACATATCATGCCCCCTTGATTATGGGATATTTGTAATTGGAAGTGTCTTCCCATTTGAAGTGATTTTGTTTCTTGAGAGAATTTCCGTTCATTGGAAACTCGTTGTGTGAATTTCTCCGTTTTCGAACAATTAGCCATATGCAAACAACGATATTCAAACAATTTTATGTTTGTCTTGATGTTTTGAAAATGCATTTTAGCAGATAAAAGAATTTTGTAAGAATATGAATTTGACTCAGGAGTCACAGTAAGCCTTACAGGAGCCAGGATACCTTTTGTAACAGTATGCTTTTGAACTAACCCATGCTTCAATTAGGACTTTTAAGGGGCTGTAACGTGGCCTGGTTCATGGTTTAAGAAATAGAGGATAAGGCTTAAAGTTTATTTGTACCTAACCCGTTCTCCATGATGTTCTCTAGTCCTAAACTCAGTTAATTGCACGTTTATCTCCCAACAGAATCTGGAACGATATCTTGGTGATGATTCAGATATTGGAATTTTAATTGAGAAGAAAATCATTTTTGCAACATTTTGATGTTGTTGAGGATTTGTAACGACCTCTTTTATTGTCCCTAATTTTTGCCTGACTTTTTTTATTTTGAGACTACAGTCAGCGGGATGCCCTAGTTTTTCTTAAGTCTCCTTCATAGGTTTTAACTCAGTGGGCTTTTATTTTGAGAGATAATGACTACCTATTTTATAGGGAACCATCACCGTTTTTTGATCTAGAAGGATGTTTTTGATGTCACTCGTTGTGTACGAAGTGAAAGCTTGCGACTGAATGAACATTTAAATTAGCTGAGAAACTACCCTGCCCCAGGTTATGATTAAAGGTTTCAATTTGTGCGAAAAAGAAAAATCCTACTTCTTTGGCTCAAAGGGGTTGACTAGGGATTATCTTCCTTATAACTCCACTATTTAGGAATTGAAAAACGCCTGTACATCGTCAGTAAGGTCTGTCCAAAAGCATACTGTATAAGATTATGGTATTATTATCGTTATTCTCCACCTAAAGGCTTACAACTTTTAATGAGAGTTGAATATCACAAGAAGGGAATAAAAAAGCATAGTTTAAATATAGTGAAAACGAATGGATTAATTCAAGACAAACATATGCAATGCATTAATGAAACAAAGTTTGACATAATAGATAAGTGTTCGAACAAACAAAATAAATTACAATTGAAAATTCAAAAATGAACTAGACGCTCTCAATGATTTGGCGTGGGAGCAGTGATCACGTTGGGAGTCTCCGAAGGTCCGAATTCAATCTCTTTAGCGTCAATCATATCTTAAATTTTGTTCTTCAGAGCCCAACATCCATTCGTATCATGTCCAGGACTATCAGAATGGTATACATACTTTTCATTGGGATGGTAACTAGGAGCAGGAGTATTGGAATTCTGCAGAGGAGCCTTAAACATAATCAGCTCTACCTTCAACATGCTTTGTAATGCTTGAGCCAATGACATGTTGATTTTGGTGAATTTTCTTTTAGGTGCAACTTCCTTACACTGATTCCCCTGTGGATGTTGTCGCACTAATGCATGATTAGAGATTAGTACAACTCCCTTAAATTGGTTGTGGTTACCTCTAGCATATCCCTCTTGGCCTTATATAACATTGGACTCTTTCTTTCCAATGTACATATTCTTTTCAGTACTTGAAGACGCAACCACCTAGATTTTTCTGCTTATAAGTCCGCCTTCAACTCGTTCCCTAGTTAGAATCAGCTCGGTGAACCCGGCTGAAGAACTTCCGATTAGGTGATTGAAGAAAGGTCCTGTCAAAATTCCCATAAAGATATCAACCACCTCCCTGTCAGTTAAGGGTGGCTGCACCCTACCGGCCAGGTCTCTCCACTTTTGCGCGTACTCTTTAAAGCCTTCGTTTGAGCCTATAGCCATATTTTGCAACTGCACACGAGTTGGTGCAAGATCAGCTTTGTATTGGTATTTCTTGTAGAAAGCAGCAACTAGATCTTTCCAGGTGTGGATATTAGTCCTGTCAAGTTGATAGAACCACTCCAACTGCGTTCTAGATAAGCTTTCTAGGAAAAAGTGAACCCATAACTTCTGATCAGTGGTGTGTGGCTGAATCTTGCGCACATAAGATCTCATATACATCTTAAGACAAGATACCCCGACATACTTGGAAAAGATAGGGGTCTTGAATTTATGGGTAATTACTACTGTTGTACCCCAAAATTTGCCCTCTCATTTTATCAAGATTTTCCTCACAAGACTCTTTGGACTCAAGACCAGATTAGGGTTTGCTCAGCTCAAGACATCTCCTTGCACTGATGACTTGAAATTAGGGTTTGAGTTTTCACAAGGATCTTTGGAATTCCAATGCCTCATGTGACTTTTATACTTCATATTGGATCCCTAAGATTGCTCATACCAAGTTTCAAGCTTTGAATCAAATTTTTGCCCAGTCAATTGGACAGTTGACCTAAAAATCAGTTGTATTGGGGAAAAAGTCAACTGTGGCCAATTTACAGTCAAACCTCATAATTTTTTATCCAAGTCAACATTATAGACTCATATGAACCATTTTATCAAGTTTGGACCACAACTCCTCAAGAAATTTGATCAGATCATCAAAAGGGCAAAATGGTCATTTTTAGGGTTTTGACTGTAGAAGGGCAATTTCTGATTTTTCACCTAGCCAATGGCAAATTGGGTTCAAGCATGGTTTCAAGGATTAAATGGCATCATCTTGACCTAATCACAAGATTCAAAAGATCTCAAATGCATTGGATTGACAGATGAATTTTCCAGTCAACTGATCAAAAATCAACTGTACACTGAAAAGTCAAACTTTGACTTTTTGGTCAAAATCAAGTGCCAAGGGTCATTTTTCATCAATATGTGTCAAAACATGAAACTTGTTCACCAAGAAACCTAATTTTGAAAATTAGGGTTTAAGTTTGAAAAATTTCATAACTTAGAATTTTTCTAAGTTATGAAAATTTCTTATTTTTTCCCAACTTTTTCATCATGATGCAATTGGATTCAAAGAAAACTTCCAACATGAAAGTTGTAGTCCTCCACAAAATCTAAAACTTTGATTCACAAATTTTTCCCAAATGATGCTTGGATCTCAAGTTATGATATTGTGAATAAGGGTCCATAAAACTTTTAACTTAGTGAAATTTTGCCCTAGTTAAAGCAGATTTTTGACCTAACTTCATGACAACTTTTCACCTAGTTCCAAGTGGAATCTTAAAATGCATTTCAAAGATGGATTTTAAATCATGTTACAAGCTTTCCAAAATGTCCAAGAACTCTCCAAGATCATTTATGGTTAGGGAGAATCGAAGAAAAGAAAATGGCCATTTCTCACTTTTGTCCATGGCATTTTTCACATTGTTACAAGATGCAAATCTGTCCTAAGCATGCTTGTACTTGTTTTACAGGTCTTAAACCTTTCCACACTCCTTAATTTAATTCAAATACATTGGACAATGGCTTTGTTCTGAGCTATGGAGCTTTTCACAATGAATTAATCCATTTATGGCATAAGGATAACAATGCCATTTCCATAAAGCTTGCTTTTTTGCAACTTTGTATTCCTTGAGCATTGAACCTGATCTTTGGCTACAAACAAGATCCACAAACTTGAGGCAAAGTACACCAACTATGTTCAGACCTCAAGCTAGCAAGTACAACCTTTTCCTTTGTCATTTCAACTTTTGCTTCAAAAGCAAGTAAGCTTGCAAAAAGTCCACAACTCTTCCATCTGATAAAAACAAGTCTTTGTATCATTTCAAACGATCTCAGCATATTGTAACAAGCCTAAAACACGATTTTCCAACTTCTAAAACACCCCAAAACACAAAATCACAAGTTCTTTCCCAAACAGGGCAACTTCTGCAAACACCAAGCACAAACCAAATTGCCTCGTGCGTTTTGTCTTAAATCACTTCAAACACATTCCGTACAACACACCTGAACTATCCAGACCCCCTGTCCAGTAACTGTGAGCTCATTTTCAAGCTTCACCGTTTTCAATTTCTGAGTTTGCAGGTTGGCTTCTACAAGGAGATTCAAGCCATTTCAAAGCAAGCTGAGCATTGGGAAAGGTTGAGGGAACTTCAAGCAAGCTCATAAGTACTTCAGGCCTCACTCAAAGTTACTACATTGCCATAACCAAACTCAACTGAACAAGGTAATTTTCAAAGTTCTATCTCCTTATTTAGGCATCATTAAGCTTAGGTTTGTGAATAAAAAATGTAGTCTTTAAGTTGCTTGAGTTGTACATATGCATAACTTGTATTTATATTAACTGAGCTAGGAGAATTTAGATGTTGAACATGCTGAAAAAGCTAGGTTAGAATTTAGGGCCACTGAAATTCTCCCTGGTTTCTTAGAGTTAGGTCACAAAATGGATATGGTTGGAATCGTGATTGAAAATGCTATAACTTTCATGTTGTAAATTTTTGATTTCATGCAAGCAATAGAGAGGACAGGTTTGAACTAAACCAGGGCGCGCGCGCGTGTACAGAGGTCAGGGATGAAGTGAATTTGGGTCTGGCACTTGGGCTTGTTTCTTTTGGCACCCCCCTTTTACTTTTTGCACCCCCATTTGTACATTTTCTTTTATTTTTTATATTTTCTTGCATATTTCATATTTCTGACTTTTATTTATTTTTTCTGAACTTTTAAAATCACAAAAAATATTTTCTTTATTTTTTGCATTTTATCATATTTTTTATTTTATTTTTTGCATAATAAATAGTTTATTAATAATAACATACTTTATTTTCTTAAATAAAAACTTGTAAATAATATAAAAGTATTATATATTTTTTATTTTTATTATTTATACACTTAAAATAATATTTTCACACATATTTTAATTTTTTAACATTTTGTATATATTATTTTTATTATTTCCTTGTATGTAAATGAGATAAAATAATATTAGAATATATTTTCTTTTAAAACAAAAAACTAAGGTTTCCATCCTTTCAAAAATAATCATTTTATTTTCTCTTTTTTTTTACTGAAATAAATTCATTTTTACATATATAAAAACAAATACAAAAAAACATTTTTGCATATTTATAATTTATTCCATATTTAAATACATGTTTATTTATTTATTTGTACAATAAATTCAATTGGGTTGTAATAGTAAATTAGGGTTTTATTTTGTGCAAATACCCCCTATTGAAACTTGTATCCCCTCCCCGTAACATTGTTGTAATAGTCTAGATTTACTTCACGCATTTATTGCTTTCATATACCATGATAGTAAAACTAGGGTTTTGCATGCAAAGACCAAAAATCAAACAAATAACATGACCTAATACAAGACAAAAATGCATGAAAAATGACAACACCTTACACACAAGCACCCCTAGGGTTTCATCCACTTTGTTGCCTTAAAATGGCCATGGTATGCATGCTAGGTATCTTGGCAAAATCAATCAAAACAAAAAGATCATAGACCCCCGATGACGCTATCAAAAATGTTGCCTAAACAAAGATGATCTTAGTCCCTAAAGCTTGATAAGATACTTGGCACCATTACTATCATGGTCAAACGATGACCCACGCCCGTCCCGTTTAACATCCAAAGACAAGGTTGTTTACCAAATACAATGGTAAAACAACAATGTCAAAGGGTTAAAAATGTACAAGAAAGACTTTTGATTAGGTAGATGCCAAAACGATGGCCTCTTTTCAAAATACTTTCAAAAACCACACAAAGCACCATTTCAAACATTTGAAAAAGAAAAGCAAGTGATCTAAACAAGTAACTAAGAGCCCATGGAAAAACATGGATGAAAAGGGTGCTAGTACCTTCCCTTTTCATAATCTACCTCCCGAACTCAAGAAAATATCTCAAAGGTCTTTCCTGTGCTTTTTGACCTTTCCTTTGGATAAAATAAAAAGTCGGTGGCGACTCTTGCTAAACCGAAACATTTGCGAACA
This sequence comes from Vicia faba, assembly GCA_948472305.1. Taxonomy (NCBI): domain Eukaryota; kingdom Viridiplantae; phylum Streptophyta; class Magnoliopsida; order Fabales; family Fabaceae; genus Vicia; species Vicia faba. The sequence continues at coordinate 1,286,484,553 of OX451738.1, read as the reverse complement.
CAAACGCAAAACCTCAAGTCAGTTCTCCCACCGTATCACAGAACTGGCGACTCTGCTGGGAATATGATCTAAAAGTGGGGTTACCTTAGGGTTTAGATCATCTTTACATGCTTATCTTGCTTGACTTGTTTGCTTTACACTTTGGTTCTATTGTTTGGGTTTGAATCCTCCACCCGGATTTGGGGAAACATTCATAGGTAAATAGCAATACGTTGTGGAAACAGTGCGGGGTATACCGACATGGTCTAAGCAATAGCTATATTAGTGCGACATATTTGTGGGTACCGGTAGCCTTTGAGTCAATCAAAGAGAATACATGACCGCTGAGTGATGTCATGAAGCACTAATGGACTTTTAGAACCTTTACTTGACCAACTTGGCCTTTTAGGATGTAGTGAGATGACCGGCTTTGGTGCAGTCCGAAGTTGGTAGATACTCGATACTACACTCATTGAGGGTTGTTTTCTTGGAATATTTCGGTCGCCAGTAAAGTGGCTAAACTGAAACAATGAACACAGAAAACAATCCAGTGATATTGAGCTCCTTAGAACCCAGTTACTATTTCTAGGACAGGTTGAGCCAACTAAACTTCAAGAGGGTACTTACCTATGAAACCCCATGCAAGCCTAAACTAGGAACTTGTGTGATTTGCTTGTACATATATACTTGTGCATAACATCATGGACATCATGAAGCATCATTTGCATCCACTAACCATTTCAAGGATTTTGGATCTTCATCTTTGTTCCTGTTTTGTAGGTCATGGATTCACTTCGCAGGAAAACTATTCAAGTCAACCTTGTGAGAATTCCTCCACAACTCAAGGAGCTTGCTTCCAAGATTCCAGAGTATTATCCATTCATTGAGATACATGGTCGACTTCTCAACTTGGTCAACTACAACACAAAGGAAGACATGGTGAAAGTTCTCTTCCAGTTCTTTGACCCCCTACACCACTACTTCACATTTCCTGATTACCAACTGGTGCCTACTTTGGAGGAATTTTCTCAACTCTTTAGGATTCCTATTCTCCATCAACTACCTTTCAACGGCACGGAAAGAGATCCAAAGCCTGAAGATCTTGCTCAAGCCCTGCACTTGCAACCATCAGATGTCACAAGTCATTGGGAAACCAGAAGTGGTGTCAAGGGTTTCTTGGCAAAGTTCCTGTTTGAGAAAGCTCAAGAATGCTAGAATTCTCTAGACCTGCAAGCTTTTGAGGAGATTGTAGATCTTCTCATCTATGGGTTGGTCTTGTTCCCAAACCCTGACCAACTTATAGATGTCAATGCTGTCAAAATCTTCATGGCTCGCAACCCGGTGCCTACATTGCTTGGAGATATCTTGCACTCTTTTCACACTCGAACAATGAGGAAAAGAGGTGTTCTCATGTGTTGCACTCCTCTACTAGAAAGATGGTTTATTTCTCATCTTCCCCAATCAGTCTTGAAGAATGAGCAAGGCTTGAGGTGGTCACAACGATTGATGACTCTTACACATTCAGATGTTCATTGGTGTTCTCGGTCTAGAGAAAATGTTATCATCATCGATTGTTGTGGGGAATTCCCTAATGTCCCTCTACTTGTCATTAGGGGAGGCATTACCTACAACCCCTGCTTAGCTCTGATACAGTTTGGGTATGCCCGAAGGGATGGTCCACATGACATGCTGATTCCAGACTTGGTTTTTGACTTCGACAACGATGATCAAGGACTTCGACAAAGGTTCATCCGAGCCTGGAGGATGCCAAACAAGGTGGACAGTAAGACCTTGGGACACAAGAATTCCATCCCCCTTGATCCTTACCTCAAGTGGGTATGAACCCGCGCCCAAAGTCTTATGATGCCTTACTCCTCTATTCTACCTGTGATTATAGAGTCTGTTAAGGAAGGAGAGGTTCCATACACCCTCCTACATCCTGACATGCCAACATCACTCGAAGATTTGCAAAGGAGTTGGGTACAACTCAAGGGAGAACGCGATACTTTTGAAGCCCAATTCTACGCCAGTGATAAGAAGGTTTTAGAACTCACTCGTCAACTCCACGAAGAGCAGACTCTCAACACCTACATAGCACCAAAAAGGATGTGTAACGTCTTTTTACCTTAGAATTTTGTATTGTTTTGCCCATGGGGCATTGATGTACTAACAATTCTATCTTATTAATATGACGTGTGTTTCTTTTTTGTATAAAACAAATTTGAATTTCTGAATCCTTGAATGCATTACATGAATACATATCATTCATCATATGCATAAACAGGTCTTCACACCAAGTTTCCTCATCTCTCTGCTGTTTATTTCAGCAAGATGGATATTGAACAAACGATCAAAGACTTGCAAGCTCAGAATTCACAATTCCAACAGCTACGCATGACCTTGGCTAAGGGTCAGGAGGAGCTTAAGACCCTACTAGATAAGGAAAAGGAGAAAAAGAAGAAGAGAGTTGGTGTGGCTACCTTGGGCAGAAGATTTGAAGGTCAAGCCAGAAGGGTCCTAGATTTTCCATCAACCTCTAAGGAAGGAGAGAGAAAGGGTAAAGATACTGCCGTGCCCTCAGATTCTGAAGCTGAAGAAGAGGAAGATGAGGATTACTCAGAACAACAATATCCTCCTGCAGATGACAAATACAAAAATTTGGAAGAACGTCTGGCAGCTATGGAGATACAAAGAGTGCCTGGGCTGGACTTTGAAGAGCTGGGGTATGTATCTGGAATTATAATCCCTCCTAAATTCAAAGTGCCACTGTTTGTTAAGTACGATGGGGTGTCTTTCCCAAAGATGCACCTACGGTCTTATGTCAGGAAAATTCAACCATATTCTTCTGACAAGGACCTGTGGGTCCACTTTTTCTAGGACGGTTTGTCAGGGATGCAGTTAGATTGGTTCTACCAGCTAGAGAGGTCTGACGTGCATAATTGGGAAGATTTGGCTGTTGCCTTCTACAAGCAATATCAATACAATACGGACTTAGCACCAACCTGTACTCAATTACAGAGTATGGGCATGGTCTCAAATGAAGGTTTCAAAGAGTATGCCCAGAAATGGAGAGACTTGGCGGGACGAGTACAACCACCTCTATCTGAGAGGGAGCTAGTAGACATGTTCTTAGGGACTCTGTCAGGACCTTTCTTCAATCACCTGATAGGAAGCTCTTCTGCGGGGTTCACTGAGTTGATTCTAACTGGTGAGAGAGTTGAAGTCGGAATCAAGAGCGGGAAAATTCAAAAAGATGCATCTGCTTCCGCTGCCATCAAAAAGACTTTTCCAGCAAAGAAAGAAGTCTCAATTGTCTACTCCCAAAGAGGTCAAGGAAGAGTTGAGCGCCGGCCGGCGGTGGGGGCCGTAATGATTCAGAAGTCTGTAGCTGATCAGCCCAGAAACAATCAACCCAGAACCAACCAAGCAAGGGTGGAAAGGCCTATACGATAATTCACCCAGATAAACATGACTCCTGCTCAGGTTCTATCCCATCTCTTGAAGTTAAACTTTTCCAGTCTGAAAGAGGCCCCGAAGAATCCGAATACAACTTCTCCGTACTACCATTCAAATGCCAAGTGTGCTTATCATTCAGGGAGTATAGGGCACGACACCAATAATTGTTGGGCCCTCAAGAATAAGATTCAGGATTTGATAGATGCTAAAGAAGTTGAATTCGACGCCCCTAAAAAGCCGAATGTGATCTCTGCTCCAATGCCAAGGCATGGTTACAATGCCCATGCTGTTGAAGAAGATCTTTTTGTTACTACTATTGATGATTTGATAACTCCACTACCGATAATCAAGCTGAATTTGCTGAAGGCTGGGATTTTCCCAGGTTGTGAAGAAGATTGCTGCCTTTGTTCATCCTTACCAACCAACTGTCCATTGTTGAAGTTAGGCATCCAACGCCTAATGGATAACCAAGAAATCCTTTTTGAAAAAACTCCTGTTACACCGACTCCTGTTAATGATGTTTCAATAATTACCATATCCGCCAATCTTTCCAAGGTATCCAAAAGACATGTTAAGATTACATCCGCTCTGAAGATTGCACCTTTAAAGATAACCATGCCCGGGCCTGTCCCGTACAAGTCCGACAAATCAATATCATGGAACTATGGTGGAGAAATCTACTACCATGATATTAAACAAATTGAATCAACTTAAGAGAGTTCTGATGAAGAGACTTCCGACATTGGAAACATTGCTGGAACGAGCAAAATCACCCGCAATGGAAGAATTTTTTCTCCAGAGATTGCGCCTCCAAAGGCAATCTTTGGACCCTCAGCTGCTCCTAAGGTTACCCCTGTACCGGTCAACATATCTGTGAGAACTCCAATTATTGAAGAAGTTGTAACTGCTGTGGTTATCCCCTCTGCTGTTGCTGATGATAGAGGGAACGAGATCCAAGAAGAGCCCGTCAGGACGAGGGCTCAGCCATTGGTCATCCCTGAGACCTCTCAAAAAGAAATGGAAGAGATTTTGAAAATAATCAAGAAGAGCGATTATGATGTTGTGGAACAACTGGGGAAAACCCCCTCAAAGATCTCTATGTTGGCCCTGCTGCTTTGTTCAGAAGCTTATGCTAAAGCTTTGATCAGATTTTTGAAGACGACCCACGTGCCACAGGAAACCTCCACGGATCAGTTCCAGGAATGTGTAGCTAGCTTAATAGCTGACAATGGTCTAGGATTCTCCGATGCAGACTTAACCTCCAAAGGGAGAAAACATAATGATGTACTACATGTCTCAGTGGAGTGTAGGGGAACCACCCTAGCTCATGTTTTGGTTGATACTGGGTCGTCTTTAAATGTCTTGCCGAAGAAAGCCTTGGATAGATTGGACTGTGAAGGCCTAACCTTGAAGCCCAGCAATATAATTGTCAGAGCCTTTGACGGTTCTAAAAGGATGGTCCACGGGGAGGTGGACATCCCGATTAAAGTGGGAACTGAAACCTTCAACTCCATATTCTATGTGATGGACATCCGTCCTTCCTATTTTTGCTTGTTGGGAAGACCCTGGATTCACAATGCTGGAGCCGTCACTTCCTCTCTGCATCAAATGCTCAAGTACCCTGTCCAGGGGAAAATCATAAATGTTCATGGCAAAGAGGAATACATGATAAGCCATCTAAATTCTTTCTGTTATGTAGAATTGGATGGCGAATTCATTGAAACCCCTTTCCAGCATTTTGAAGAGGTAGCTCAGGAGATTGAGGCAACCAAGACAGTGCCTTTTGTACCCATGATTACCATACCTCCGCCTCGGATGTCGTCCCTCAAAGATGCAAAGGCTGTGATTGAAGAAGGAGGAAGCATAATCTGGGGACAGCTTCCAGACTTTCCTTTCAAATTAGATAAATTCTGCTTGGGGTTCACTTCTTCTGCTCAAAAGGCTGTACGCCGCTCCCGTACTGGAGGGCCACCAGTGAAGATCACCCATCATGGAGTCAATGCTTTGGAGGATAGTGAAGAGGAGAGCAACCTGGAAGACTGGATTTTCCCTACTGTTGAAGGAGGACTGTGCAACTGGGAGGCAAAAGACTTTGTTCTGATTACTTTCATACTGCAGTAATTTATCTTTCAAACATTTCTGTTGGTTTGTAATAATTCTCAAACAATTCGTACACTTTTAACCTTGTGCCTTACCCGAGGCACATAGGTCCATTTGTAAGGGTTTGATTTTTCATCTTCATATGCCATTTTAATGAATCATGGACGTTTTCACATATAAACTTTTGTGTTCATTGTCTTTCTTTTTACATTTTATTTGTTTAAAGGTGGCTATCCCTTACACACACCCACACTCACAAATGCAGGTACCCTTCCATTCTGGATTCCATGGGTAATAATTCTGCTATGGCCTTCAGTGACTCTGAAGATCTGGTCTAGCATGCCGAATACGAAGGTGAGGAAGATTATGAGGTGCCGGGAGAATTGGCTAGGCTGCTACAATAGGAAGAAATGGCTATTCTACCTCATGAGGAGCTGTTAGAGACAATTAACTTGGGTACTGAGGAAGACAAAAAAGAAATCAGAGTGGGTGCCAACCTAGAACCAAGTGTCAAGGAGCGCTTAATTCAGCTGTTACATGAATATGTTAAGATCTTCGCCTGGTCATACGAAGACATGCCGAGACTCGATACATATATCGTGGTACTCCGTCTGCCCACAAGAGAAGATTGTCCACCAGTCAAATTGAAAGTCCGCCGCATGAGGCCCGACATGTCTGAAAAGATCAAAGCAGAAGTTATGAAGCAATTCAATGCAGAGTTTCTTGCTGTTACTTCCTATTCACAATGGGTTGCTAACATTGTGCCTGTGCCTAAGAAGGACGGAAAAGTCAGAATGTGCATGGATTACAGAGACTTAAACAGAGCTAGCCCTAAAGGTGACTTTCCACTACCTCACATTGACATCTTGGTTGACAATACAGCTCAGCACAAGGTATTTTCTTTCATGGACGGATTTTCAGGTTACAACCAGATCAAAATGGCACCTGAAGACATGGAGAAAACTACTTTTGTTACACAGTGGGGTACGTTCTGCTACAAAGTGATGCCATTCGGACTGAAGAATGTCGGGGCAACCTATCAGCGCGCCATGGTAGCTTTGTTTCATGACATGATACATCATGAGATTGAAGTCTACGTAGATGACATGATAGCCCGATCACAAATGGAAGAAGAACACCTCGACCACTTGCAAAAGCTGTTTGTCAAGTTGAAGGAGTACAAGCTCAGACTGAACCCTAACAAGTGCACTTTCAGAGTCAGGTCCGGTAAACTCTTGGGTTTCATTGTTAGCAACAAAGGCATCGAGGTTGATCCTGCCAAAGTCAAAGCTATACAAGAACTGCCTGCCCCTCGCACTGAGAAGGAGGTCATAGGTTTCTTGAGACGCCTAAACTACATCGCTAGGTTCATTTCTCACCTAACATCTACCTGTGAGCCAATCTTCAAGCTGTTGAAGAAAGATCAGGTAATTAAATGGAATGATGACTGTCAAGTTGCTTTCGATAAAATCAAGGAGTATTTGCTATAACCTCCTATCTTGATGCCACCCGTCGAAGAAAGACCGCTAATCATGTATCTGACCGTCCTAGAAAATTCAATGGGGTGCGTATTGGGCCAACATGACGAGTCTGGCCGAAAAAAGCATGCCATTTATTACGTTAGCAAAAATTTTACTGACTGTGAGACCCGATACTCACTGCTCGAGAAAACTTGCTGCGCTTTGGTATGGGCTGCTCGTCGCCTAAGGCAGTATATGTTGACTCATACCACCTTGCTGATATCTAAGATGGATCTGATCAAGTACATCTTTGAGAAGCCTGCTCTATCTGGAAGAATATCTATATGGCAGATGATCCTGACATAATACAATATATAGTATACGACCCAAAAATCTATAAAGGGAAGTGTGCTAGCTGACCATCTGTCTCATCAAGCTGTCGAATATTACCAATCCATGAAGTTTGACTTCCCTGACGAGGACATTATGACATTGGACAACATTGAAGAGAACATACCATATGACGGACCTGAACAAGGATCCCGATGGACCCTGTACTTTGATGGTGCCTCCAACGCACTTGGTAACGGTATCGGCGCGGTACTCATCTCTCTAGAAGGTTGCCATACACCTTTCACTGCTAGACTTTGCTTCAACTGCACCAACAACATGGCCGAGTATGAAGCTTGTATCTTTGGTCTCAAGGCCGCAATAGACTTGGGAATCAAATCTTTGGTTGTGTTTGGAGACTCAGCTTTGGTCATCAGTCAGATCAAAGGAGAGTGGGACACTAAACATCCCAACCTCATCCCTTACAAAGAACATTTCTTGACATTGCTACCACATTTCGAGCAGATCACCTTCGAGCACTTCCCGCGAGAAGAAAATCAGCTAGCAGATACTCTAGCTACAATGTCATCCATTTTTAAACTTAACTGGGATAATGAGGCTCCCCAAATCACCATTGAACGGATGGACGAACCTGCACATTGTCACGAGATTAATACCGAAGAAGTAGTGGACCGACCTTGGTGTCACGAAGTCAAAAGGTATCTCGAGGCTCAGGAATATCCTGAAGGAGCTTCGGTCAACGACAAAAAGTTCTTGAGGAGATTCTCTGCCAAGTTCTTCCTGAGAAATGGTATCCAATACAAGCGCAATCATGATTGCATTCTGCTCCGTTGTGTGGACAAGATTCAAGCTGAACAGATCATGGCTGAATTGCATAATGGTACCTTTGGCACTCACTCTAGAGGACATACGATGGCTAAGAAGATTCTACGGGAAGGCTATTACTGGTCTACCATGGAAGCTGACTGATATCAACATTCCCGTACTTGTCACAAATGTTAAATCTATGCAGACAAGGTACATATACCTCCAGTTCCTCTCAATGTCTTAATAGCTCCTTGGCCATTCACTATGTGGGGAATCGACATGATTGGAGAGATCAAGCCTACATCATCCAATGGACACCGCTTCATTCTGGTGGCCATTGACTACTTTACCAAATGGGTCGAAGCAGCTTCCTTCGCCTCCGTTACAAAGAATGTTGTTGCCCGCTTCATCAAGCAGAACCTCATTTGCCGATACGGCATCCCCGAAAGGATCATCACTACCAACGGTACAAACCTTAACAACACTATGATCACCGCTTTGTGCGAGCAGTTCCAGATTCAACATCACAATTCATCTCCCTATCGGCTAAAGATGAACGGTGCTGTCGAAGCTGCGAACAAAAATATCAAGAAGATCATACAAAAGATGACAGTTACCTACAAGGACTGGCATGAGATGTTACCATTTGCTCTCCACGGGTACCGTACCACGACACGTACATCGACTGGGGCAACACCCTATTCTTTCGTATACGTCATGGAAGCTGTTTTACCTATTGAGGTTCAGATTCCCTCCTTGAGAATCATGAAGGATGCCGGTTTGAGTGAAGACGATTGGATTCAGACCCGGCTTGATCAACTTAACTTGATTGACGAAAAGCGACTTACTGCTGTTTTCCATGGTCAGACGTATCAAAAACGAATGATCAAGGCTTTCAACAAGAAAGTCAGGCGCCAGATATATCAAGTCGGGGATCTCTTAATCAAGCGGATCATCTTGCCGCAAATTGATCCCAGGGGAAAATGGAATCCTACTTACGAAGGACCATTTGTGATAAAAAACATCTTTTCTGGTGGGGCAATGATATTAACCACCATGGACGGCGACGACCTGCCGCACCCTGCGAACGCAGACATAGTCAAAAGATACTACGCATAAATGACCCGCTAGGTTGACACACCTAGGCAAAAAAAGGGCATCCCGGTGAATCGAAAACCCGAAAGGGCGGTTCAGGAAATAATTAGGGATAAACAAAAAAAAAATTGTACACCCGGAAAGTTGAAAACCCAAAAGGGCGACTTGGGCAAAAAAGGGTTTCCCGGTGGATCGAAAACCCGAAAGGGTGGTCTAGGCAAAAGTTAGGGAATTAAAGCGTATGACTATGTCTCGTCGGATCATTTTTAAGGACAATCTCTTCACAGAAAAGCTTCGGGCTTTTGATCAACTCAATCATCTTCGGACAAAGCAACAAATGGACAAGATATTCAGAGTCACGAAGGCTGTAGCAGGATGGGAACCCCATGGAATTTTCACACATAGCCATCTTTCTTTGTATAAATTTTTCTCAATTTTTATGACAACGTTCTCTTATTAGGATGTCTGTCTCCTTTGTACAAAATACTTACACAAAGTTAATACAAAGATACTTCAATGTGCAGAAAACTATTTGCCTTTTTCTTTTTTTTTTTACACTTGTGTTTTATTTGAAAACGTCCAATGATTTATTAATTAGCATATGCATTTGAATATAATCATTGTTTACAAATAAACAAAATGGGAAAGAATAATTACTGACAGATTGAAAGTATATGAAAACGTCTTTAGGCTATTCCAAGAGAAATCCCCTGCAGTACATCATCTAGATCCCTAGCGGAGCTAAAACCTTGAAATACATATCCCTAGCGGAGTTATAATTTCAAATCCTTAATTCCTATCAGAGTTAAAGCTTCAAACTTCCAATCCCCAGCGGAGTAAAAACTTTGAACCACAGACCCTCAGTGGAGATGAAACCTTATTCCCCAGTCGAGTCAAAAATTCCAACTACCAATCCACCGCGGAAACCATCCAGTTTCTCCAGATACACCAGCAAGTTGTCTTAAAGCCTGGAAGTCACACAAACAGTTAACTTTTGTCTTATCCCCAAACTAGTATAATTTCCCAGTAGAGTGGCATACAACCCAAACTCCTGAACTTTTTCCAAATAGGAATAAGCTTTTTCCCCCAGACTCCTGAACTTACTCTCCAGCAGGATAGCTACTCCCCAGCAGTATAGCTACTCCCCCATAGAGTTTTTCATCCCCTAGCAGATTGAGGATTCTCATTCTCATTTCCACAGTAAAGTTACCAGAGCCTTCTTTACTCCCCAACATGAAGTTGCTAAAGTTTTCATTGTTCCTCAACAGAATGAAGATTCTCATTCTTAATTCCCTGCAGGAATCATCAGAATTTTCCCTATTCCCCAGCCGAGTAAGGATTCCCATTATTTAACCCCCAGTAGAAGTCTTCAAAGTTCTATGGATTCTCCAAGCAGATTTCTCAGGCAGTACATGGCATTAGTTCCCCAAGCAGATTTTGTCAATACTCCAACTTCAAGACATGAAGGATTCTCACATCCCCACAGAAGTTGTCAAGATTCTTTAATCCCCAACAGTTAGCAAGGATTTCTCATCCTCAGCGATCAAAGATTTTGAATCTCCAGCAGCGGTCAAGGATTTATTTCCCCGGCAGCAGTCAAGGATTTTATTATCTCCAGCTATCAAGGATTTATTTTCCTCAGCATTACAGCAGATCAGCTTACATGCGCATACATTACATTCATATATCATAAATATTGATAAAAACACATTTTATTGCATCATACGTTTCATGCAACATAACTTTGTGTTTCAGCTAACATTTTACCCTTTTCAGGATAAGATTAACAGCTATCTTTAACAAATATTCAAAGATTTCAGATACAGTACGGATACACTCCAAACAAGGAAGTCATTATGTTACTCATTCAGATCTCTTATTCAGATACAGTAATGATACACTCTAGACAAGGAAGTCATTCTAATTCAGAATTTAAAGTCAAGATACAATACGGATACACTCCAGACAAGGAAGTCATTCTGTTACTCATTCAGAATTCAAAGTCAAGATACAGTACGAATACGCTCCAGACACGGATGCCATTCTGTCACTCATTCAGACTTCAACAATCAGATACAGATTAGATACGCTCCAGATACAGAAGCCATTCTATTTCTCATTCAGATTCAACTATCAATTTCAAGTTCAGATACACTCCAGACACGAAAGTTATTCTGTCACTTATTCAGATCACAGTTACAGTTCAGATACACTCCAGACACGAAAGTCATTATGTCACTTATTCAGATCCCAGTTACAGTTCAGATACACTCCAGACACGAAAGTAATTCTGCTACTCATACAAATCTCAACTTCAGATACAGTCCAGATACGCTCCATACACGGTTGCCATTCTGTCACTTATTATGACTTTTCCCAGCCCAGAGATGCTCCAGACACGGACGCCATTATGTCACTTATTCAGATTTCAGATTCAAATACAATACAGATACACTCCAGACGCGGAAGTCATTATGTTATTCATTCAAATTCAAATACAGTTACAGCTCGGACACACTCCAGACGCGGACGCCATTCCATTGCTCATACAGACTCAGTCTCCAGATACAGTTCAGATACGTTCCAGACACGGATACCATTCTGATACTCATTCTTTTGACTTACAACTTGCAGTTCAACAAACATTCTTGATGGAATCTACAAGCCCATCTCCGACAAGATTCTGTCTCCTCTCCAAATGGCATCTTTAAGCCCATTCTCTCAACTACATTTTGACGAGTGCAAATTTACGGGCACTCTAGTGTCCAATCATCTTTTACCTTCGAGTCACGAACGACAAAAATCGCCAATCTAACTCTTCAGGTTCAAGAAGATTAAACAGGGGAAGCTGTTGTACCCCAAAATTTTCCCTCTCATTTTATCAAGATTTTCCTCACAAGACTCTTTGGACTCAAGACCAGAATAGGGTTTGCTTAGCTCAAGACATCTCCTTGCACCGATGACTTGAAATTAGGGTTTGAGTTTGCACAAGGATATTTGGACTTCCAATGCTTCATGTGACTTTTATACTTCATATTGGATCCCTAAGATTGCTCATACCAAGTTTCAAGCTTTGAATCAAATTTTTGCCCAGTCAATTGGACAGTTGACCTAAAAATCAGTTGTATTGGGAAAAAAGTCAACTGTGGCCAATTTACAGTCAAACCTCATAATTATTTATCCAAGTCAACATTATAGACTCATATGAACCATTTTATCAAGTTTGGACCACAACTCCTCAAGAAATTTGATCAGATCATCAAAAGGGCAAAATGGTCATTTTTAGGGTTTTGACTGTAGAAGGGCAATTTCTGATTTTTCACCTAGCCAATGGAAAATTGGGTTCAAGCATGGTTTCAAGGATTCAATGGCATCATCTTGACCTAATCACAAGATTCAAAAGATCTCAAATGCATTGGATTGACAGATGAATTTTCCAGTTACTGATCAAAAATCAACTGTACACTGAAAAGTCAAACTTTGACTTTTTGGTCAAAATCAAGTGCCAAGGGTCATTTTTCATCAAGATGTGTCAAAACATGAAACTTGTTCACCAAGAAACCTAATTTTGAAAATTAGGGTTTAAGTTTGAAAAATTTCATAACTTAGAATTTTTCTAAGTTATGAAAATTTCTTATTTTTTCCCAACTTTTCCCAACTTTTTCACCATGATGCAATTGGATTAAAAGAAAACTTCAAACATGAAAGTTGTATTCCTCCACAAAATCTAAAACTTTGATTCACAAAGTTTTCCCAAATGATGCTTGGGTCTCAAGTTATGATATTGTGAATAAGGGTCCATAAAACTTTTAACTTAGTGAAATTTTGCCCTAGTTTAAGCAGATTTTTGACCTAACTTCATGACAACTTTTCACCTAGTTCCAAGTGTAATCTCAAAATGCATTTCAAAGATGGATTTTAAAGCATGTTACAAGCTTTCCAAAATGTCCAAGAACTCTCCAAGATCATTTATGGTTAGGGAGAATCGAAGAAAAGAAAATGGCCATTTCTCACTTTTGTCCATGGCATTTTTCATATTGTTATAAGATGCAAATTTGTCCTAAGAATGCTTGTACTTGTTTTACAGGTCTTAAACCTTTCCACACTCCTTAATTTAATGCAAATACATTGGACAATGTCTTTGTTCTGAGCTATGGAGCTTTGCACAATGAATTAATCCATTTATGGCACAAAGGTAACAATGACATTTCCATAAAGCTTGCTTTTTTGCAACTTTGTATTTCTTGAGCATTGAACCTGATCTTTGGCTACAAACAAGATCCACAAACTTGAGGCAAAGTACACCAACTATGTTCAGACCTCAAGCTAGCAAGTACAACCTTTTCCTTTGTTATTTCAACTTTTGCTTCAAAAGCAAGTAAGCTTGCAAAAAGTCCACAACTCTTCCATCTGATAAAAACAAGTCTTTGTATCATTTCAAACGATCTCAGCATATTGTAACAAGCCTAAAACACGATTTTCCAACTTCTAAAACACCCCAAAACACAAAATCACAAGTTCTTGCCCAAACAGGGCAACTTCTGCAAACACCAAGCCAAAACCAATTTGCCTCGTGCATTTTGTCTTAAATCACTTCAAACACATTCCCTACAACACACCTGAACTATCCAGACCCCCTGTCCAGTAACTGTGAGCTCATTTTCAAGCTTCACCGTTTTCAATTTCTGAGTTTGCAGGTTGACTTCTACAAGGAGATTCAAGCCATTTCAAAGCAAGCTGAGCATTGGGAAAGGTTGAGGGAACTTCAAGCAAGCTCACAAGTACTTCAGGCCTCACTCAAAGTTGCTACATTGCCATAACCAAACTCAACTGAACAAGGTAATTTTCAAAGTTCTATCTCCTTATTTAGGCATCATTAAGCTTAGGTTTGTGAATAAAAAATGTAGTCTTTAAGTTGCTTGAGCTGTACATATGCATAGCTTGTATTTATATTAACTGAGCTAGGAGAATTTAGTTGTTGAACATGCTGAAAAAGTTAGGTTAGAATTTAGGGCCACTGAAATTATCCCTGGTTTCTTAGAGTTAGGTCACAAAGTGGATATGGTTGGAATCGTGATTAAAAATGTTATAACTTTCATGTTGTAAATTTTTGATTTCATGCAAGCAATAGAGAGAACAGGTTTAAACTGAACCAGGGCACGCGCGCGTGTACAGAGGTCAGGGATGAAGTGAACTTGGGCCTGGCGCTTGGGCTTGTTTCTTTTGGCACCCCCCTTTTACTTTTTGCACCCCCTTTGTACATTTTCTTTTATTTTTTATATTTTCTTGCATATTTCATATTTCTGACTATTATTTATTTTTTCTGAACTTTTAAAATCACAAAAAATAATTTCTTTATTTTTTGCATTTTATCATATTTTTTATTTTATTTTTTGCATAATAAATAGTTTATTAATAATAACATACTTTATTTTCTTAAATAAAAACTTGTAAATAATATAAAAATATTATATATTTTTTATTTTTATTATTTATACACTTAAAATAATATTTTCACACATATTTTAATTTTTTTAACATTTTGTATATATTATTTTTATTATTTTCTTGTATGTAAATGAGATAAAATAATATTATAATATATTTTCTTTTAAAACAAAAAACTAGGGTTTCCACCCTTTCAAAAATAATCATTTTATTTTCTCTTCTTTTTTTTACTTAAATAAATTCATTTTTACATATATAAAAACAAATACAAAAAAACATTTTTGCATATTTATAATTTATTTCATATTTAAATACTTGTTTATTTATTTATTTATACAATAAATTCAATTGGGTTGTAATAGTAAATTAGGGTTTTATTTTGTGCAAATACCCCCTATTCAAACTTGTATCCCCCTCCCCATAATATTGTTGTAATAGTCTTGATTTACTTTACGCATTTATTGCTTTCATATACCATGATAGTAAAACTAGGGTTTTGTATGCAAAGACCAAAAATCAAACAAATAGCATGACCTAATACAAGACAAAAATGCATGAAAAATGACAACACCTTGCACACAAGCACCCCTAGGGTTTCATCCACTTTGTTGCCTTAAAATGGCCATGGTATGCATGCTAGATATCTTGGTAAAATCAATCAAAACAAAAAGATCATAGTCCCTCGATGACGCTATAAAAAATGTTGCCTAAACAAAGATGATCTTAGTCCCTAAAGCTTGCTAAGATACTTGGCACCATTGCTATCATGGTCAAACGATGACCCACGCCCGTCCCGTTTAACATACAAAGACAAGGTTATTTACCAAATACAATGATAAAACAACAATGTCAAAGGGTTAAAAATGTACAAGAAAGACTTTTGATTAGGTAGATGCTCCTAGTTACTTGATCAATTTTCAAAACCATCCTTGCTATTTTCAAACAAACACACACACAATTTCAAAACATTTCCAAACAAACTTTCAAACATTGAGACATTTTTGAAAAGACAAACATCTTTGTATACATTCTTCAAACAAGAATCATTACAAAGATTGCCAAAACGATGGCCTCTTTTCAAAATACTTTCAAAAACCACACAAAGCACCATTTCAAACAATTGAAAAAGAAAAGCAAGTGATCTAAACAAGTAACTAAGATCCCATGGAAAACCATGGATGAAAAGGGTGCTAGCACCTTCCCTTTTCATAATCTACCCCCTGAACTAAAGAAAACATCTCAAAGGTCTTTCCTGTGCTTTTTGACCTTTCCTTTGGATAAAATAAAAAGTCGGTGGCGACTCTTGCTAAACCGAAACATTTGCGAACACAAACGCAAAACCTCAAGTCAGTTCTCCCACCGTATCACAACTACCCCAGGGACCAACCCTAAATCTCCAAAGTCTAGACCAGGTACTGCTTTGATTTGCACAACCTTAAGTCGGTCTTAAAGTTGTTTGTATTTTTCATCTGCCGGTGGATACTGCTCCTCAGAATAGTCTTTGTTCTCAGTAGCTTGGTTATCCCTAGCTCTAGTGCTTCCAACTTCTTCTTCTTATTTGTCTTCTTCCTCAGAAGAAGCATTTTATTTTTAAGCTATTTGGACAAGCCCCTTGAACCTTCTTCCAATGTTGAGGATGACAACCTTCTTCTTAGTCTTCTTCTTACTCCCTTTGGTGTAGAGTGCTTTCAGATCTTCCTGCCCCTTGGCTAAGTTCAAGAGCACTTGTTGGAACTGGGCATTATGAGTTTGGAGATCTTTAACTGCTTTCTAAAGAGCCATTTTCTTACTGAAATAAACAGCGAGAAAAATGAGAAACATGTCTTGAGAATACCTGTTATGTAATGACATGCATGATACGTAAAATGAGATGTTTTCAAGGATCTCGCAGGGTAAACACAAGAAAATGTTAGAAATTGAAATTTGATCACAACTTTGATTGGAGAACTTTGTATCGTTGAATATCCTTCCACGAGAATTAAGCTCACCATATCAAGTGGGTCATAGCCCTTAACTCAAGTTATCATGCTTTGGTATTTGACACTATTTGGTTAGAAGAGAATAAATCCTCTTGCCCCTTGATAGACGTCTGGTTCATCATGACCCTGCATCACATGCCCTTTGAGATCCTTGAAATGGTCAGTAGAAATGATATGGTATGATGTCATGATGTTATGTACAAGTAAACATACACAAGCAAAGAAAACAAGTCCTTAGGTTTAGGTTTGCATGGACTCATAGGTAAGTACCCTCTTGAAGTTTAGTTGGTTTAACCTGTCATAGGAAGTAACCGGGTTCGTGGGAATCTCAATATCACTGATTTTTCTTCATCGGGAATTGTTTCAGCGCAAGCATTTTTATTGGAGACCGAAATATCCCGGATGTTCGATCTCAATGAGCGTAGTATCGAGTATCAACCAACTTCGGACTGCACCAAAGTCGATTATCTCACTACTTCCTAATGGCCAAGTTGTTCAATTAAAGGTTCTAAGGTCAGTTAGTGCTTCATGACACCACACAGCGGCCCCGTATTCTCCTTGACTAGACTCAAGGGCTACCGGTACCAACAAATGTGTCACACTAATGTAGCCATCGCTTCAACCATGTCGATATACCCCGCACAGTCTCCATGATCTATTGTTACTTACCGAATAATGTTCCCCGATCCGGGTAGAGGATCAATACAAACCCAAACAAGGACCCATAATGTAAAGAAAGAAAGTCAAACAATGAAAGTATTTAAAGGTGATCTAGCTCTAAGGAAACCCCACTTTTAAGCTTTAATCCCAAGCAGAGTCTCCAGTTCAGTAATACGGTGGGGGAACTGACTTGGGTGTTTTTTGTTTTATCGCAATTGTTGCGGATAACAAGATTTGCCACCGACTTTTCTTTTATCCAATAAGGAAAGGGTGAAAAGAACAGGAAAGACCTTTGAGATATTTTCTTGAGTTCGGGGGGTAGGTTATGAAAAGGGAAGGTATTAGCACCCTTTTCATCCATAGTTTTCTATGGGCTCTTAGTTGCTTGCTAGATCACTTTTGAAATTACTTTGTTAGAAATGTTTTTGTGGTGGGTTTTGCAAGTATTTTTAAAAAGCGCCCTCGTTTAGGCAAATTTTGTAATAATTCTCGTCTCTATAAGAATGCATACAAAGTGTTGGAATTTTGAAAATATTTCATGTTTTTTTTGAAAGTGTTTGGTGTGTTTGAAAAGATATTTGTTTTGAAGATAAATTGTGACCAAGCAACTAAGAACATTCTACCTACTCAATAGTCTTTTGTTCATTTCTCTCTTCCTTTGACATTGCCATCTTTCCATTGATTGGTAAGAAGCTCTATCTTTGGATGAGCGTGGGTCATCGTATAGTCATAAGATGCAATGTTGCGAGATACCTTAGCATTTTTCTTAATGGAATAAGATCATTTGTAAGACAACATTCGTAGCGTCATCGAGGGACTATGATCTTGTATTTTTGGTTGTTTTTGCTAAGGCATCTCACATGCATAACATGACCATTTTCTCAAGGCAATAAGTTGAGTTAACCCTAGAGGTGTAGTGTGCAAGTGTTTTGATTTCATGCATTGTTTTGTCTTAGATTAGGGTTGTCTAAGGATTGATTTTAGTCTTGCCATACACACCCTAGTTACTAGCATTTATATTTGAAAGCGGTAAATTGCAGAAAATTAAAATCCTACGCTATTACATCAATAGGGGATAGGGGTACAATTTACAAATGGGGATGAAGTAGGAACTTAAATATTATAACCATACCGAGTAATAATGAAAACAATGTAAAAACAATGTAAAATAAATGAAAAATTGCATTTTGAACTATTATGTGTCGACTCATGCTGCTATGCATCGACACAGAACCTTACCTTACCCCTGTATTTCCAAATCAACTCAGTATGAGTTGATGCATAATGGTATGCATCGACTCATACCCTGAATGTGTCGACTCATACGTGCTTTGTGTCGACTCATACACCATTTTCCTTATGTTTTGGACCTGTATAGCAGTATGTGTCGACTCATGAGGCTTTGTGTCGACTCATAATCTGGTTTTTCACTAAGATGTGTTGACTTATATAGGTATGTGTCGACTCATACTGTAATTTTTTTCATTCTAACATTATTTTGCTGCACGCAGGGGTTAGTTCTCAACACACAAATAACAAGAATAGAAGACAAACAAAGGTTAGCTTCAAGGGGAATGGTTATTACATTTTATCTTCAAAGATGAATCAACTAATGATGCTTAAAATGAAGGGTTTAAAGTAAAGTAAACTTACCTTGAAGCTGGAATTTGTGTTTTGAGCTTGAGTTGTTGCCTTGAGTATTCTTGAGCTATGAGAAATAGAGATGTTACAGAAGTTGTGCTTTAGTTTGAGTTACTGTCTATATGATATGTGTGGAGTGTTTGGATAGTTTGTTTGGACAGAGCTTGCAAGGTGTGAGAGTTCCAAAAATTTGGACTTTAAAACTCAAGAGTGGAAGCTTTTAGGACAATTATGGCTTTTTTGAGAGTATAGGATTTTGATGGCTAGTTTACAATAAAACTTTTGGATTTTCTCTCTATTTTTTCTCATCTCTTTCTCTTGCAATTGGCCTCTCTATTTATAGAGAAGGTTTGAGACTTGAAACAACTCAGATTTTGAATCACATGTTATTGTTGTCTTGCTTGTTTTTGAAGCAAGCATGAAGAACATGTTTCCAATGATTGTACTAAGCTATCTAAAGTGGTTAATCACTTCAAACATGTTTGTTCTGAATTGTAGAAGTTGAGTGTGATTAGAACAACAAGTTAGAGGCTCAAGAAATTGACTTTGTGATTAAAGTGAACTTTTCAAGAATGGATATGTTGCATTCTTCCAAAAATGGAATGATCACTTGGACAAAGGCTCAAACACTTGGATCATAGTTTAACCAGTTGTGTAAGCATTCAATTAAGGAGTGATATACAAGTTTGAGGCCTGTAAAGTGAATATTATGCAACATAGCTAAGATTTGGGTTCCTTGTTCATAAAAAATATTCCTTGTAAGTCAAGAATGAATGCCCAACTTCAGGTCCTTAAATCTCCTAGCTCAAGTATGATAAATTCTTGATCTTAGATGTTTTGGAAAGCTTGAAACATCCTCTATAACTTTCATGTTGACCATTTTGATTAAATCAAACTAGAACTTAATGAAAACTGACCAAGAAGTTGGGATAAAAACTTGACCAAACCTTTTGAAAATTTCTCTAGGTGTTAGATGAAAATGTTATGACTTCATGAATTTATAACTCAAAATTCAAGCACTTCTAGGACTTGATAAACAAAGAAAAGTTATAGACCTCATCAAGATATACAACTTTCATGTTGAAAGTTTTCTTTGAATCATCTTGCATCTTGGTGAAAGATTGGCATGAAGTAATGAAATTATCATGTATAAAACACTTAGAAAATTCTAAGTCTTGGAAATCTTGACTTTTTACATTGACTTTTGACTTTCTTGGCTTCTTGATGATCAAGCTTGATATTCTTTAATGTCTTGATGAATTTTGATCTTTGGAATGTAATGTTGACCAAAAAGTCAAAGTTTGACTTTTGGTGCTATAGTTGACTTTTTCATCAGTACCAAATTTCATCTGTCAATCCAATGATCTTGAGAAATGAACTGATATATGAAATTAGGTCAAAATGTTGCATTTGAATATTTGGAACCATGTTTCAAACTAATAGATTGTATATTAGGTTAAAAAGTCAACGATTAGTCATTCTCAGTCAAAACCCTAATTTGTGGTCTCAGTGTTTCGAAGGTGATTTTGTTAGGTCAATTCCTTGAGAATTAGAGGTCCTTTGTGAAATGTCTTGAGAAAAGAGAGGGAAAATTTTGGGGTACAACATCAGTCACCTTCTCTCTTTTTGAGTTCCTCTGCTTTAGCCTAATCTTACGAGCCTCTAATGAAACTTGAAGTTATTCTAACTTCATTTCGACTAGGTTTTTGGACTCTTTAATAGACACCATAATGTAATTAAAATTTGTCATCACAAATCTCAACACTTTCTCAATCTTCTGCAAATCTTTGATTGATTAACCACACACCTTCAGCTGGTTCGTTAACAACACCACACGTGAAAAGAATTTTGAGACTGATTCATCTTCCTTCATCTCAGTCATCTCAAATTGTTTTCTCAACGTCTGCAACTTCACCCTCTTTAGTTTTTCATCTCCTCCATGCAAATCCTTCAAATTCTCCCATGCTCATTTGGCCGTTTCTTTTTCAATGGTCTTCTCGAACATGTTAGGAGCACACACTGGTGAATCAAGAACAAAGATTTTCCATATTTCTTCCTTTGATCCCTGTGCACAACTTTCTGAACATCGTCTGCATTCGCTTTTATTTCCGGTACTCCATCATTCACGATTTCAGACATATATTGAATTCTGAAGATGGCCTTCACTTGCGCAACCCACCTTTTGCAGTTCTCACCTTTAAAAACAGGTACATTCGCTGGAAATTACGTTGATGTTGTTGTTCTATTTCCATTAAAATTTTGCTCTGAATCACAACCCGAGCTCGTTGATACCAATTTGTTGGAACAATTAAGGTTTTCAAGAAATATGAGAGAAGAAGAAAAAGACAGAAAAGAGAAAAAATTGTTAATTGGATTTGTGAATCTGTTATTACTAAAGTTGTTCAGTGTATAAAACTATACAAAGTCATGCCTATTTATAAGCAACCAAGGCCCAAGCCCAAAATTTACAACCCAAGCCCAAAACATACAAAGTTATATTTTTGCTTCAACATAACATTTATATGTTGTATTTGACTTCTTTGAATACAACTAACTTCTATTACTTCGACTAGGTCAAACACACTTATATCAAATATATACTTTTTATTACAAAACAATGAATTATAACTTCTAATAACGATGATGTGAAATCAAAATTAGAGGAATAATTTGAAATATTTGTTTATGATACAACACTTTTCAATTTTTCCTTTGCACTTACTGACATTATAAAAGTTACAAGTAAGTGTGATTGTAGTATTATATACAATACTATTTGAGAGTCATTAAATCACTTGTGTCATTAAATTATTAATGAGGGAAGTTGCCTTCATAGCAATATAAATGGCTTCGTGCCTGTGTGTTAGAAACTATTTTAGAAATTTTTTTGCGTAAGGATTTGTTAGAAGCACCGAAGATAATATTATCAACATAAATCTGAATCAGTAAAATGTCATGCTCAATTTTCTTGATAAAAATAATTTTATTAACTTGAAATCTTTAAAAATTATTTTCAATCAAAAACTTAGTTAGACAATCATATCAAATTCTAACAGCTTGTTTCAGACCGTGGAAAACTTTTTTAAGTTTGCTAACATGATCGAGAAAGACTGAGTTGGTAAAACCTGAAGATTGATAAACAAATACCTCCTCATAAATATAATCCCATTTAAAAGGGAACTTTTATGGTAAAGTTGTAAAAATGATTGCTTTGAAAAAGTCATTGAAGGACAGATCTAGTGTTACGAAGGTAAGCAATACTCATCTTTTAGATTAATAAAATGTGAGACAAAAAAAAACCATGATTGGAGAGAGAAAATCATAATAAAAAATTATTAATCATCTTCAATCTTTAGCCTGGTCACTTCGACCCGATTTAAAATCCGTAATACCGACATGAAACCTGACAGTTTTAGGTCTATTTAAACATAAAAAATAACAATTACCTATCTAGAACATCACAAATACCATTTACAATACATTTATGATTTTAATTTTGATTCAAATGATCTAAAACAAAAAACTTAAAATTAAAATTTTCAAAAACTTGAAAACGGTTCATCAAGGCAATTGTTCAACATTCACTTGAAAACTTAAAATTCAGTATTCAGCAAGGAAACAAATCTGAAAAACAGGTATCACTTCACTAAGGCAATTGTTTAACAACACTACGCCAAAAATAATTTTAGACAGCACACCTAAGGAAACGCTTATTTTCAAAAGCGCTACTAAAATCGCATTTAAAAAACACGGAAATATTTTCGTATACCTTAGACATCTCTTTCTAAAAAAGTGCTGCCTAAAGGGGTGAATATGATTTGAGAAAGCGCTGCTAAAGGGGGGTAGGCACTAAAGAGCTGCCTAAAAAGGGGCTTTAGACAACGCTTTTTAGAAGCTCTGCCTAAAGGGTGGGCTTAAGCAGCGCTTTGTGAAAGCGCCGCCTAAAGGGGGTTAATGTGAATTTATAAAGCGCTGCTAAAGGGGGGTATGTACTGTAGCGCTTTGGAGAAGCGCTACCTAAAAGGGGGATTAAGCAACACTTTGTTTAAGCGCTTCTTTTCTACTACAAGCGCTGGGTAAGGGTGGGATTAAGCAACACTTTCTCAAAGCGCTGCCTAAAGTCATGTTATAAAAAAAATAAAACACGCGCCATACATTTCTATTACAGTAACGTTATTTTGCCAAAACCCATTTTTCACACAACAACACAGTTACGAAGAAAACCCTTTTTCACGAGTTATTTTCGTTTGATTCTTGACAAAATCGTTGCATCCTTTCTTCAAGGTTCTCATCCTTCTTCCATTCAAGACCGTTTCATTCTTTCTTCCATTCACAACCAAGGTTCTCTTCTCCTCTAGGTATGATTTTTTATATATTTGATATATTTGATAATATTGATATATAATGTTGCATTTGGTTTAGTTGATAGTGTTGATTTAGTGTTGATAATGTTGCATTATGTTGTGTTTTGTGTGGCATGTGGTTTTTGCATGTAAGGTGTTTGAGAAAATGTCACAATTAGTTTTGCATGTAAGGTGTTTGTGTAAATGTCACAATGAATATTGCATGTATTGATTGAGAGAAAATATGTTCCTATCTAATTAATCGAGCTATACATTTTGGTTTGATAGGTTGTCGTAATAACACTTATAGTGTTGAAATTGAAAGCACTTCACATATAGTTGAAAATGAAATTGAAAGAATTCATATAGTTGATGGTGTAAAGTTGATAATATAAGTAATTATTTGATGATAATGTAAAGTTAAAACGATAATATAAATATTAGTGATAATATAGAATAGAAACGATAATATATATGTTAAAAATATTGTTTAATATATGTTAAATATATATGTTTAATATTGTTTTATTAGTAAAATATATGTTAAAAAGAATAATAGTGATTATTTGATGGTGTATACATATATGTTTAATGTTGTATAAATATTCTTATGTAATTCTTAATCTATAGATTTTTTTATTATAATGAAATTAATTGATCACTTATATAGATTACTTGTGAAGAGTGGAGTTTGAGTCTTTCCAAGAATATTACACTGTGTGGTTTAAGAAGTTGTTGACTTCTCTATAGGTATTTAGTTGTTCTTTTGATTTGCTATAGTTGCTTGAATAATTATAGTATTTTGATTTTCGATGAATATGCCTAATTGGTATTAAGCTTTTTAGTCTCTGTCCTTTTTTTTAAGTATTGTTTTTGTTTAGGCTACTTAGTAGTAAAATCATGGATAAAAAATGGATGTCTTCCAATCGATTGTCAAAAGAGTACGAAAATGGGGTATTAGAATTCGTTAAGTTTGCCGTTGAACATTCTGAAAACCCCAGTCGAATGAAATGTCCTTGCTTGGGTTATTGTTATGGGGGTCGGGTTGGCGCAGTTAGATTGGAAGCATTTACCGAGGAATGGAATTGATCGAAGTTATACATGTTGGATATTTCATGGTGAGAAAAGTAACGGAAATGTTGAATCGGGGGATAGTACGACATATGCTTCAGACGATAATGGCAGAGATACATAGGATTTTGATCATGTCGAAGAGATTGCAGAAACACTTGAAGAAGATCTTCATGATTGTCCCAAAATATTTGAGAGGTTGGTAAGCGATGCAGAGAATCCATTGTATAAAGGTTGCACTAAATTCACAAGACTGTCTGCAGTATTAAAGTTGTACAACTTAAAGGCGGGTAACGAATGATCGGATAAAAGTTTCACAGAGTTATTAGTCCTTATGAAATATATGCTTCCGGAGGATAATGTTCTTCCTGATCGAACATATGCGGCCAAAAAAATGTTATGCTCTATTGGCTTGAGCTATGATAAGATACATGCTTCCACAAATGATTTAATTTTGTTTCGAAACAAATATGCATCGTTAAATGAGTTTCCTAAATGCGGTTTATCTCGATATAAGAAAAAATTGTCTCCAACAAAAGTCTTATGGTATTTTCCTATAATTCTGAGATTTAGACACATGTTTCATATTGAAACCGATGTAAGACACTTGACTTGGCATGCAGAAGAAAGAATTATTGATGGAAAGTTTCGACATCCGGAAGATTCACCACAGTGGTCTAAAATTGATAATGATTATCCTGATTTTGGAGGAGAAGCAAGAAACCTTCGCTTGGCATTATCTACAGATGGAATGAACCCGCATGGTCTTCAAAGTATCTCACATTCCACATGGCATGTAATTATGATGATTTATAACCTACCTCCATGGCTATGTATGAAGCACAAGTACATAATGTTATCTATGTTAATTTCTGGACCTAAACAACCAGGGAATGACGTAGACGTATACTTGACACCGTTAATTGAAGATTTAAAGATTTTGTGGGAGAACGATGTTGAGGTTTATGATGGATATAGGAAAGAAAGTTTCAATTTGAGGGTGATCTTGTTTGGCACAATCAATGATTTTCTGGCATACAAAAATCTATCAGGGTATAGCATTAAAGATCAAAAAACGTGTCTTATTTGTGAAGAACACACAAATTGGAAGCGATTGGAATTTTGTCAAAAGAATGTATTTCTAGGTCATCGTAGATTCTTAAATTCTAATTATCACTATCGTGGGTGGAGAAAGACATTCAATGGAAATCCAGAACATGATAGAGCTCCACCTATGTTGACAGGTGACCAAGTTTTTGAGAAGGTGAAAGATATGAGTACTCAGTTTGGCAAGCCTTTTGCAAATACGCTTGTCAAAGGTGGGTGGAAGAAGAGGTCAACTTTTTTTGAATGGCCATATTGGAAGTCGTTGTATGTAAGACATTTTCTTGATGTTATGCATATTGAAAAAAATGTATTTGAAAGTGTTATTGGTACGTTACTCAATATACAAGGAAAGTCTAAGGATGGTCTTAAAGCAAGAAAGGACTTGATATAGATGGGAATAAGAACTGAATTAGGACCCATGAAGAAAGGAACACGAACATATATGCCGCCTGCTGCTTATACTTTATCTAGAAAGGAGAAAAAATATTGTGTAAGTTTCTAAGTGAAGTTAAAGTTCCAGAAGATTACTCTTAAGATATTAGAAGACGTGTGTCTATGAAAGACCTCAAGTTAAAGAGTTTAAAGAAACATGATTTCCATGTTATAATGGATCATTTTATAACAATATGTATACGTTCTATTTTTCCAGAAAAAGTAAGAAGCACCATAACTAAATTGTGTTTTTTCTTCCGGTCAATTTATAGTAAGGTGATCGATCCAGAGATCTTACCAATATTGCAAAAAGAAATAGTTATTACTTTGTGTGAGGTTGAAATATATTTTCCTCCCTCATTTTTTGACATTATGGTACATCTTGTTGTTCATCTTGTGAAAGAGGCAACATTATATGGACCAGTTTATATGAGATGGATGTACCCTGTTGAGCGTTATATGAAAATATTAAAAGGGTACGTGAAAAATCAAAGTCGGCCAGAAGGTTGTATGGTTGAACGATACATTGTTGAAGAAGCGGTTGAGTTTTGTACTGAATATTTGACTAATGTTAAATCCATTGGACAATCAAATCTCATATTTTAGAGAGGAAGGAAGGAATAAATTTAATCGGAAATATAATTGTGACATTATCAAGGGTTGAACAGGATCAAGTGCATTTATATGTTCTGCACAATGACAATGAGGTTGAGCCATATGTTGAAATGCACAAGGATGTACTCCGAGGTTTAAATCCGAATAGAAATGAAAATTGGATTATACGAGAGCACAATCAAAGTTTTATACAATGGTTCAAAGATCATATTTATTCAAAGTTTGATTTAGATCCTGCTTCAATAACAGAAAGGTTGAGATGTTTAGCATATGGTCCGAGTTTGCTCGTGTTTTCTTATAGCGCATACGCAATTAATGGATACACGTTTTATACCAAAGAACAAGATGATAAAAGCACTATGCAGAATATTGGTGTCATTGTTGTAGCTGAAGCAATGCACATTTCAAGTATGAACGACTTAAACCCCAAATATGTAAATCTGTCATATTTTTGGGTTATCGAGCATATTTGGGTGTTTGATTATGAGAAGTTTAAGATTCCTATCTTTGGTTGCAAGGGGGTACATAATAGTGGCATACGAATGGATAAGTCAGGATTTTTACAAGTAGATCTTAACAGGGTGGGGTACAAAGATGAGCCTTTTATTCTAGCCTCTCAAGCTAAACAAGTGTTCTATGTCACTGATCCGACAAGTACGAAATGGTCTATAGTGCTTTTATCTAACAAATTGATTGATGATAACAGTGTAAATCAAAGTGATGTTGATGTTGAGAATGAGTCATATGTTAGAGGGAATAGTCGTATGTACGAAATGATTAAGATGAGAATATTATAGCAGATGAAACATATATTAGAAATGATCAAGATGAGAATATTATAGCGAATGAAACATATATTAGAAATGATCATAATGAGGGAATTTGGATCAACCCATCCGTCTGAGTTGTTAAGAGCCAAGTAATTCATATTCCAATCAAGAAACGAAAGAGATGTTAGTAAAAAAGGTACTAGTAATTCATATTGTGTTTATTAATTCAATGTTACTTGAATTTTATATGGTGTTTATGTTTTTATATTGTATTTATTAATTCAATGCTGCTTAAATTTTATATGGTGTTTATGTTTTTCTTTAATATTATAGGTCAAATGGCTACCAATGAGGAAAAATTACATCCCGCTTCTAATAATGATGGAAACGAAAGAGATGTTAGTGAAATAGGTACTAGTAATTCATATTGTGTTTATGTTTTTATATTGTGTTTATGTTACTTGAATTTTATATGGTGTTTATGTTCTTTAATATTACATGTCAAATGGCTTCTAATAATGATGGAAAAGAATCAGCTTGCAATGTGGAGAATGATATTAGACGAGGAATAACAATTATGAAGTCAATCATTCGTGCAAGAGATAAAGGTATCAAATTTGACGTGCATTGGAATGAATACAAACAACTAGTTTAGCCTAACGGTTCAATGTTAACAAGTTACATTGGTTCCATTGTGAGGAGAGAAGTTCCAATCACTTGTGATGATTGGAGAAGGCGTGAGTTGAAAGTCGTTAAAGAAAAATTATGGACTGAAATACAGGTGCCATATGTGATATCTTTCGTTTTTTTATAGCTTATGTCTTTAAATTAATAACGCTTTTTATATCGTGTTTTGTTGTAGAGGTCTTTTAATATTGATGATGATCGAAAATCATATTGTCTTCAATTGGCTGGAAAAAGACTAAGAGGGTTTCGATCTTTTTTTTACAAACAAGTTTCTTATGGATGCCGATAACAATTTCGCTTGAAGAATGGGAAACCTTCAAAGAAAAAAGAAGAACCTCATATTTTAAGGATGTGAGTGGCGTGAATCACCAACGAGCATCAAGTCCCCCGTATCCATACAAAAAATGGCGTATGGGATATGCATGCTTACAACAAAGATTGGTAAGTATATATAAATGTTATGATATAATTGTTCGTCATGTGTTATTATTGATTTTATTATTTTTCTTAATGTGTAGTTAAAGAGGAGAAAAGTCAAGAAACATCTCTTCCGGAACATGTTCTGTGGAAGGCTGCCCGGGTGGCTAAGGATGACGTTGTTAAGAAAGATGTGCAGCAAATTTATGAGCAATGTGTAAGTATATTAATATTCCTCTAATTAAATATCGAGCTTATTAAAATAAAGAAATTATGAGTTTAATCACCACTAATTTATTTCGCTATGCATATGAACTTCAGGAGAGTCTATCTCAATCTTTAACTCAAGCTCAAGACCATGATTGCAGAAGCATACTTAGTCGGGTATTAAATGTTCCTGAGTATATACGTCGTGTGAGGGGTAAGGGATTCAGAGTGACTAAAAAATCTTTGGGTAACCATCAAAAGAGAAAAGGTCATAGAAATAAAGAAGTGATGGAAGAGTTAGAAAAATTAAAAGCTAAAGTTTATGAGCTGGAAAAGGACAAAGAAAAATATATGTCAGAAAGGCAAGGTCCAGAGTTCAAGGATACTAGTGACAAAGATAGTATCAATTGTGATTTCCAACAGAAAATTCCCGAGGTAATATATATTATTATGAATTAGCACAAATTTTTTAATTGACATATATACACATTAACAATTTCATATTTATTATTGGTTTAGGGCATTTCACCTTGTCAGCTATATTTATCGTCACCGACTTATCGCATGGTTGGCAAGGGAAAAGTGCATAACACATTGGGAGAAGTACTTCACCATAAACCGCACCCTCCTGGATTTATGAAAGTATCAATTGATATTTCTTTAGAGAGGGATGCGCCATTACCTTTTCCTGACGATATTTCAGATGCAACATTGGTGGGAGAGGCAATAGGATCGTATGTTGCATGGCCGTCAAACCTCATTTTCATAGATGAGGAGGTATGTTTTAAACCATTATGAACCTTTGAGTATTCAAATTTTTTTATGACCATTTAACGTATATTTTTTTCATGGTAATGTTAGACTCCCATAAAATCCAAATCAAAAGATAAGGGGATTAAGAAGCAAACCGAGTCATTTGCATCAAAAAAGAGGTATAACACAATTATATGATATTTATGCATAGAATGATCTTATAACATAATTATATGATATTTATGCATAGAATGATCTTATAACACAATTATATGATATTTATGCATAGAATGATCTTATACTTCACCTAACTAATTAAATGATATTTAGATGCACACTAAAGAGATTGAGCAAGTAAGTAGGGGTAAGAAGACCGCGGCTAGTAAAAAACCTACTTCTCAGTATAGGTCGTGCCTTCAGACATATATATGAATAACAGATATTCCAATTGCTGGTACTCGTCTTATACCTATGAAGGAAGACATTTTGGTTATGAATACATGGAAGCAATTGGTAGAGAAGATATTGGTCAAGTTTTACAATATTCTACTTTAGGCCTCGGTGTTATCGATACATACATTGGGTATACTTCGATCAACTTTGTTTAATTAAATGAAAAATTTATTTACTCATTTCAATGAATATAGTCTAATTTTAATGATGTTTTTATTTAAGGTTTTTGTATAACAAAGTGATGCGCCCGCGTGGATTGGAAGAAAGATTCGCTTTCTTAACTCCCAACACCGTCAACGCAGGGTTAATTGTAACAAATCTAGATGATGTCATATCGTATGTACTCGGCTTATTTATAGTCAACAAAGATACATAAAAGTTGTTCTTTTTACCATATAATACTGAAAACGGGTTAGATTTTCATCCTAACTTCATATATTATAATTTTTCAATTTTTGACGTTGTGTAGAAACTTTCCATCAAACATTTGTTTAATTTTACAGTGGATATTGATTGTTGCTTCTAATTCCTGTTAGAGAGATTGTATACTATCTGGATTCGTTATACAATGATTAGACAACATACCCAGATTTGAAGAAGACGATTGATACATAAGTGAGATTGTTCTAAATATTCATGTGTATATTTATTTATCTATGTGAGATTGTTCTAAATAGTCGTTTATATTTTATTATAGCGTTCTACAAGCTTTTCGATCACAAAGAGGTATTCAAGTACCAAAGAGTAGAGCCAACAACATTACGTGGATCAGAGTGCAGGTATATTTTCACAATTTTGATTATATTAGCGATGATACTTGATAAAAAAAGTTAAGGGGTATATCCTGATATATATCTGTATTTTCTTTCCATGTGTAGTGTCCTCATTAACGTAATGATATAGATTTCAGTTATTTCATTTTAAGGTTTATGAAAGAAATACTTCTTTTGGACCGAATAGAGATTCCATCCATGGTGTGAATTTCTAACTTAGGAATTATTTTAATATTTCTCATAAAATGGCATAGTGTTTTAACTAAATCACATACTATGTTATTTTACTATGTAGTACTTTGACGAATTCAATTGTACTCATTACTCAAAAGATCAATTGGATAAACTTATGGAGGAATGGTGTCAATTCATTATGGAGTTGAGAATTTTATAAGGCATATTGCCTTTCTTTCATTGATGAGAATTTTGAGTACAACTTTTGAGTTTTAAGTATAAATTGGAATAAAGTTTTGTTTTATCATGGTATGAATTTCGATCTTTTGGTTTTGTTTCAGGTTATAGGTGCAGATGTAGAAGATAGAGCTAATAAGTTCTTTGTTGTTATTTTTTTAAAAATTCTCGAAGATAGAGTAATATGTAGATTAAACATCAATTTAGAATTTTTAGAATTTTCAAGTTGTATCATCAATTTTCAAGTTGTTGTTGTATATATCATCATTTATATATATATATATATATATATATATATATATATATATATATATATATATATATATATATATATATATATATATATATATATATATATATATATATATATATATATATATATATATATATATATATATATATATATATATATATATATATATATATATGAAAATTTGATGCATATATATTGGATTGAAGCTACCAAATCTGGTGTAAAATATGGTGAAAATCTGGTGCAAAATATGGTGAAAATCTGGTCAAAATATTTATTGTATAAATCAGACAGCGCTTTTTTTTAAGTTTTATATATAAATTTTTTTGTGGATATTAGACAGCGCTTCAAATAAAAAGCATTGCTTAAAGTAGGAAATAGACAACGCTTTGAAGGAAAAACGTTGTCTAAAGTATTGCCAAAAACACTGTCTAAAGTGAAAGCGCTGCCTAAAGAGAGGCTTTAGACAACGCTGTCTAAAGTGCTGCCTAAAAGATAACTAAAAACGCTGTCTAAAGTGAAAGTGCTGCCTAAAGGAGGGCTTTAGACAATGTTTTTACAGACAAAGCGCTGTCTAAAGTGATGCCTAAAAGATAACTAAAAGCGCTGTCTAAAGTAAAGCGCTGCCTAAAGGGGTGCTTTAGACAGCACTTTCTCATTTAATCAAAGCGATGACTTTACTTATAGCAGCGCTGGAATAGACAACGCTTTTAAGCGCTGTCTAAGCCCAAAAAAAGTGCTGTATAATCCCTTCTTTGGCATAGTGCAATCACTTCAACATTCATTTGAAAACTTAAAACTTTCATGTTTTTCTTTTCTATTTATGTAGTTGATTTGATCTTGTTTAACCGAAAACATGTAGTGCTGTTTGCAAACAGTTCCGAAATTTACAGCTCCGAAAATGTTGGTACATCCACAAAAACATCTGAAATTTGACAGATGAGGTTAGGGTGCGGTGAAAGAATTAGAAGATGAAGATTACAAATTTTGAATTATAAAACTAATAATTACTAATTTGATTAATTTAACTATTTTTTATGTTCAAATTAGATTAAAAAAAGATCAAAATGGAACATTTAACACTCACTTGATATATGAGGGTATATATTGGTGTGCGTCATATAATCCTAAGTAAAATTGACTAAATCAATACTGCTCTTTGATTGGTTAAATTTACTACTTCACAACAAAAAAAAAATGTTAATTTGATGACTTCACTTTAAAAATCTGCATAAAAAAATACCCCACATAATAAGTTGAGACTTTGAGAGATTCTAAAACAATGTTAAAATCGTCATAAAAATTTCAATAACATGCTTAAACTGACATTTGTAATCTAGTGTGATGTATATTCTTAGTGATAAATTTGATTGGAACTATATAAGAATTTAATTTAGAAGGCTGGTCCCAAATTAGATGGCACCATGTATACCATGCATTTTCTTATAGGTTCAATGTATATTATATTAATATCTCAAATATCATTTCAATTGATAATATACTCTTAACCATTAGTTTGACAACATGTTCATTCTTAAAGCATATATACATGAAAGAGTTATATATGATTGTTATATCTAACCAATTACTCACATGAAAGCTAACAATTAGAATAGACAGTTGACAATTAGAATATTACCTATTAAATATATAGAAAAAGGATTTTAAGAAACAGACAGTGTGATCTTAAGTCTACTTCAATTGAAAGGGAGAAATAAATATATCAAGCATATATGTATGCTTTCCATTGGAATTTTCTATACAGATGATAAGATGTAGTTAAAGGTGTTTGGAATGTCTATTATTAATTAGAAACCAAGTCTTTGAGAGAGTAGTAAGACCTTAATGTTTAAGATATAGTGATTGATGATGTCAAAATTGGGTCCATTCAATTCGTTTTCTACTCCTAAGGGAGAAAATGTCTAAATGAGTAACATCAAAATCTACAACACAATTTTAATAAACTTCATTCTCCTTAGTCCCTACCTTAGTTGGAATCTAATCTTCTGTAACCTTCTTCATTCTTTCTTCCTTTTCTTTCTCTTTCCATGCAATAATATAAACCACTCCATCACTATTACACTTGCACAGCCACGTGAATCAAGTATGGGCATATCCACATGAGAATGGACCCCATGCTATTACTTTCTTCATATTGATTATTAACACTTTATTACTACTATATCCTTTATTTGTGTCAAAACTATAAATTATTGGCAACCTAGATTTGGTTATGGACTTTATGTGATTGTATGTATTTACCAATGATAATATATGCTCGTTATGTTGGGACATATGTATAGAACCATATATCGATCATGATTACAATAATTATTGAGGTTAGTAGTTTCTTCAAACATGGCACATATCTTCAATATCACCTTGTCAAAAACATAAAACAATTTTCCAAGGTTCTCATTCCAAAAAATTTGTCTACTAGTTTATTAAAGGCCCATTTGGTGAGAAGGTAATAATAGCGATGCATGGGTTTGTCTAAACCTTTTAAAAAGGGATCAAAGATAAACTTTTAACATCCGACAAATTTTAATAAAAATTTTAAATTTCTTTTCATTTTTTAATTAAAATGTTTGAAAATGATTTTTAAGTAGAGTAGAGGTGGACTCATGCACGTTCTCGGACTTACTTCCGAACTTTATTCTTTGTCTAAACTAATAATGGATAGAGATTTTTTTTTTTGATTCTAAAGTTGATAGTGGTATGTGGCTTTGGATTTCCTTTTGCTGTGTCCTAATTTGTTGTTGGTAGCTCTGTAAGTTTGAGATCCAGTCATATTCGAGATGTGCTCGAAATCAATTAAGTCGCCACAAAATTTTATTTTTATAGAGGAAACGTTGACAAAGCCCTTAAAGAACAATAAAAATGGTCTTCGCTAAATGATCTTCAACTTAATGGTTGATGCTTAGATCGATAAGAAAATAAATGATTATCTTTAACCTAAAGGTTGATGCTTAGATTGACCGAAAAGTAAATGATCTTCTTCAATCGATAGATTGATACTTAGATCGACAAAAAAAAATGATCATCTTCAATTGAGGTTGATGCTTAGATAGACAAGAAAATAAATGATTGTCTTCAGCCAAAAGATTAATGCTCAGATAGACAAGAAAATAAATGACCGTCTTCAACCGAAAGATTGATATTTAGATTGACCCTAAAATAAATGATCACTTGATGAATGTTGAATATGGTTTGTGTTATGAAGGCAACAAATGTTTGTCATAGCATGCCAAATAAGAAGGTATGATATGAGCACATGCATGAAAGAATGCGAGTGTGCATGAAATATGATGACTGATCAAAGCATGGAGTATGTTGGTTTATCCATTTCCAGACACTCAAGATTTTAAACACTCAAAGGTTATATGGATGATTACAACAATCTTTACATGTCCCAAGTTTACTGTGCCACTTATACATTTGGCGCTGATTTTTTTCCAGGGTAATGGGTTTTTGATACCAATTAAATTGGGTTTAAGTTATTGCCAATGGATGTTTGGCTTCATGAGATACAAGATGGTGCCAATGATAACTATACTTAGGGTTTCAATGAAGATTAAGCTTTGAGTTTATTAAATGGTAATGGACTTAGGGTGCCAATGGAAATTGGACTTTGGTTGGTGCAAATGAAGATTGAGCTTTGGGTAACAATGAAAATTGAGTTTAGGTTACTACCAATAATTATTGGGCTTATGGTTTAGGAATGAGTGACAAGCTTAGGATGCCAATGTAATAAGTTTTGTGTGAACCAAAAAGATTGGTTTATGGAGCCAATGGAGATTGGATTTTAGGAGGTGCCAATGAAGATTGAGCTATGGCTGCGAATGAATATTGGACTTTGGCTGATGCCAATGAAGATCGAGCTTTATTTAATTTTTTCCTTCTTGTATTACATGGCTTTTAGATCTTTGACAAAAGTGTGATACAAGATTCATGCAGGTTGTCGAGATATGTCATGATGAATAAGATGACATGTATGGTTTGATGCTAGAGTATTGCAAACATGGTTAATGCAACAACGATGTAAACATGATTGATACATGGTTATGATTTGAATTAAATGATTTAAAAATCTCAAGAAGCACATATGAGTCTTATTGTGATATGTAATGAATGAATAAAACCATACAAAAAATTGCAAAAAATTTCTCACCCAGAGAGAATGTACTCGTCAATATATTAAGCTAGTTCGAACTCTTAGTGCTTGCTTTAAACTCATATAACTTAGTGATTGTTGATATATGATGGGACTTGCCTGAGCACCTTGTGGCATGGGAAAATTGTAACATCATTTATGCAACTTATCTTGCCCAAATATATTGAGTCTTGAAGCAGTTTATGTTAATCTATTGAATCTTAAAGAGGTTTTCCCCAATTTATTGAGTCTTGAAACAATTTCCCCAATATGATCATTTATGAATAAATTCAATAGCTGATTGTACGTTGTCTAAATTGGGGAAACATGTTTTGAAAGTTAATTAAAAAAGTAATCAAGGAAGATCTTGTCAATGTGCCTTTGATGATGAAAACTAAAAGTAGCCCTTTATGATGCAACCTATATGGAAACGCACATAACAACCCTTACAACCTATGAGGACTCAAGCTTAATAGGCGGTCAAAGATGTAAGCAGACAACTTAGAGTTTGATGGTCACTGCAAGCATCCTCTAAAGATGACACTCAACTTGAATAAATATCAAGCCTCATTTCCAAAAAGAATTCAAACAAATATTTATATGTTTGTGTTAACAAGCACAACAACTTTTGATGATGACAACTAATGTCTATTGACAAGTCATATATAAGTGGTTAAGCGAATAAAGATTGAAACCTAAATATTAGGGTTTGATGGACTTGGCTATCTAATGATAAAAATCAAATGGAATATAACTAAATCCCCATCTCAAGGGAACTTGAGAAAGTGTCTATAAAAGGAAGTACCTGACAAAGTCTTGAAGTGCTAGAAAGCCTTATCCTAATTAGTTTGAGTAAATAATTTGTAAATTATAAGTGTGTTCTCATAAAAGTATATGGCTAAAGTACACACACACACACTAAAACATATTTTCAAACTGATTTTTATTAAGAAAATATGTTGAAAGATGTCTTGAAGTAGTGTAAGATGAAATGGGAGATGCCTTAATTATGTGCAATAACTAGATATCTTTTCTTTCCTATTTTGAATTTACAATCGATTATATTTCGAATATTTAATTGAGTGGCATTAGGTGCTAATGAATTGAGAGGTCTTAAAAAACATTAATTTCAAATTCCTTTTTGAGCAAATCTCTAGCATATAAATAGAGGTCCTTTACCTTATTTCAAATCATCCAGAAACATGTTTTAACACTTCTCTCTCACACACACACACACACTCTCTCTCTCTAAACTTTTTCTTTTTCTTTATCTCACTAATATCTTAGCTGAAGTGCTTCTACGAGAAAGTTCTGTTGTGAGTGAGGATAATTTGTATTTTTGGAAGGATAGAATTGTAAAATTCACCACGGAAAATTTTGTATACACATTGGTTGAACATTATCCATTTTAGAGATTGTTCGTAGGTTAGAAGCTAAAACCATAAAAAGCTTTGGTTTGGGATTGTGTGATCAAACTCTTGTTTAGGTTCGAGATTGGCCCATGGTAAACTATATTTAGGTTCTTGGTCATCCTGTGGTAAAACCAAGATTAGGTTAAAGCTTAGCTCGTGGTAACACTACGCCAAAAAGGGTTTTAGGCAGCGCACCTTAGACAACGCTTTTTTCCAAAGCGCTGTTATAAGTTAAAATAAAAAATATAACACGGAAAGTATAAACGAAATTATGTAAAAGTGTTGTTAAAAGGCCCGCTTTAGACAACTCTTCTCCAAAGCGCTGCTAAAAAGCTCACTTTAGAAAGCGCTTCTCCAAAGCGCTGTTAATAGGCCCACATTAGACAACGCTTCTTAAAAGTGCTGCTAAAGGCCTACGCATGAAGCGCTGCTAAAGGTCCATATTAGAAAGCGCTTTACCAAAGCGCTGTTAAAGAAAGAGAAAGCGCTACTAAAGGCCCACATTAGACAGCGCTTCACAGAAGCGCTGACTAAAGTCATTTATAGTTAAAATTAAAAAACAGATTTCGCTGTTTCTCTTCTATTCTGTTCACAGAAGCGCCGTTTCTCTCACGAAAAACCCTAAAACCAGAAGCACCTCCGTCCTCCATCATCCGTCCTCACGCACCTCCATCCTCCGTCCTTGTTACTACCATTGATTTCGCCATTGATTTCTCCATCCATTCCTTCACCGTTGATTTCTCTGTTCAGACGTTACCGTCGTTGTTGTTCGCATAACAGGTTAGCAATATCTGATTCATCTAATGGTTTTCCTTTGTCAATGATTTGTTCCAACTCTTGTTTTGATTTTGACATAGAACTTAGGTTTCAATTCAATTCCTCATATAACCAACTACATGGTTATTTCCTTTTGATTTTTGCTTCTTCGTTCATACATGATTTGATTTGGTGATAAATTTAATCCGATTTGATATCTATGAATTTTTGTGCAAATACGTTCTCAAATTTTATGGAATATATATGGAGAAATAGTTGATTCAACATGTTGTCTCTGTATTTTGGTTATTTGTATTTCATGTATCTCGTGAGGAGTTTGATTAATTAATGAAAAAATAATATTACTCTTATGTTAAAATGGAAGAAACCCATGTGCCACTTCTTTTAGATTTTCAAGCGTTTTTTAATTGAGATGAAGTCTAAGTGTTTGTTGAAATGCCCCTTTGTTTTGTTTTGTTTTTTTGATGTTTATGGTTCGTTGAAATGATGTTTGCATCGGGAGTTTATGTAGTTTTGTGAGTGATGAAATAAATATTATGCATATGCTACTTTCCTTTGCACAAGTAGGATGAAAAACCAAAATATGTATCAGAGAAGAAAACACGAACAAGGTAGAAAAGTATGTACTGGCACTGAAGTTGTTAATGTTGTTTCAAGTTGTGATGTTTTTTAGATTAAGTACAGTTGTAAGATGATTTCATGTAAATAAAGAACCAATAAGATACATATAAAAAGTGTAGTTCAGTTGGTTGAATTTTCCATACATAACACCAAGGTGATATTGATGTTGAGAATGAGTCATGTATTAGACGAAATGAGTCGTATATTAGAAATGATCCAGATGAGAATATTATAGCGGATAAATCATATATCATAAATGATCATAACGAGGGAATTTGGATCAATCCATCTGCCCGTATTGTTAAGAAACAAGTAATTCATGTTCCAACCAAGAAAAGAAAGAGATGTTAGTGAAATAGGTAATATAGTAAAATGTTATATATTCTGTCATTTTCAATATATTTTTATGTTCTTTCATTCAATAAAATTAAATATTTTTCATTTTATATATATTCAATATATTATGGAATTTGATATTGGGTTTATGTTTTTCCTTATTACAGGCTAGATGGCTAGTAACGAGGATCACCCACATGATGATTCTATGACAAATTGATGCGTCCGCATGGATTGGAACAAAGATTCGCTTTCTTAACTCCCATGAATATCAATGCATGGTTAATCGTACAAAAACGAGATGACGTCATGGCGTATGTACTACGCTTATTTATGGCCAACAAGATACATAAAAGTTGTACTTTTTACCATATAATATTGGCAAAGGGTTAGATTTTCATTCTAACTCCATCTATTATAATTTATAATTTTTTGATGTTGTGTAGAAAGTTTCCATCTAACCTTTGAATTTTGGAGCTAAAACTATCCCCAAACCCATAACCCTAACAAATGAAATGAAAATGAAATATATACAAAAATCTGTCTAGACATCGTCGCCCGGTGACAACCTTTATTTCCTTGGCCCAGCCTACGCCACACACATAAATGGAAACAAATATCTTCCCTCGCCTGGTGAAGGGAAGCTTCTCCCAGTGACTCAACCAAAACTCATATGACAACCACGATGCGAGGACAAGACAAAAGCTACTGGAATTTTATCAAAACCTCTCGCTCCACGCTCGGCCGACGAGACAAAAGCACAAGCTCCTCGCCCAGGCTTCACCCGAAGAGGCTTGAAAGATATCACTTT
Source organism: Vicia faba (assembly GCA_948472305.1). Taxonomy (NCBI): domain Eukaryota; kingdom Viridiplantae; phylum Streptophyta; class Magnoliopsida; order Fabales; family Fabaceae; genus Vicia; species Vicia faba. The sequence goes on along the minus strand of OX451738.1, from coordinate 1,286,445,175 downwards.
TATTTCTTTTCCTCACTTTATTTCTTTGCCATATTCAATCAATCTTGCATCTGTTTTCCTTCTGTTTCTTAGTGCAATCGATTTACACAAGAGTGCAATCAATTGCTCTATGGTTAAAAATGCTTCTATTTTAAAGTACAATCGATTTGCATGTTTTTGCAATCGATTGCTCACTGAAAATATTTGAATTATTTGGCTGTTAGAACCCGTGCAATCGATTTGCATCAAGGGTGCAATCAATTGCTTGCTGAACGTTTTTGAAAAACAGCAACTTTGAACATACCTTTTCATAACACCACTTCATGGAATCTTTTCATTTAATCTTGGCAATTGTTCACGATTAATTTACAGAAACTTATGCTATTTCAAAGGGGTGCTATGAACATATAAATATTGAAATTTCAAAATAAAAAATAATCTCTTCCAATCAGCATTTTTCTGAATTTTCAAATATTCAACTCAAGCCTTTTTTACTTTGATTCAAAAAGTTTTCTGCATATTTTCATATCTTGTATAACAGAAAACTTTGAGCAATCTAAGTCTTGAGTAATTGTATATCATTGTTATTTGAAGAGAATATCAAGTTATTGATAAAACCACTCAAAGTGATTATTTCTCTACAAACTCACTCAATCAAAATATTGTTGTACATTTTCTTATTTTTCAAGATTGTTGAAAATAAGATTAATGGTTTTTGTACTCTTGTTTTCCAGGATTGTTGGAAACAAGTAAGGTCACTTTGAGGGATTGTTCTCACTGTTGACATAGTGAAAATCCAAGAGGATTGTTCTTGGTCCAAGAGGATTGTTCTTGGTTTTGGTAGTTCTTGTTTATGTTTGCCAACTATAAGAAAATTTCTTTCATGTTGAAAGGGGACCGGGGTACTCTCGGACTGTAAGGGGAACCAGGATAACTCTCTTGTGTCTCTTTATTTTTCAGCACTTTACTTCTTTCATAAACACCATAAACTATAAAAATAATATCCATCATCACTAAAACCATAAAAATTTTAAAGTACCTAATTAACCCCCCCCCCCCCCCCTCTTAGGCGCACTTCTTACTTACAAATATATGTTGACTCATACCACTCTATTAATCTCTAAGATTGTCCCAACAAGTATATCTTTAAGAAGCCATCTCTCTCCAGAAGGATAGCCCGATGGAAAATGATCTTAACTGAATACGATATCCAGTACACTATACAAAAAGCAATACAAGGAAGAGTACTGACAGATCATTTAGCGCATCAAGATGTAGATGAATACCAATCTATAAACTTTTAATTCCTAGATGAGAATATAATGCTGATAATGTTGATCACAATGCCTCAAGAAAAACACTCAAATCATCAAAGGGGCAAAATTGTCAAAATTAGGGTTTTGACTGAGAATGACTGATCAATGATTTTTGACCTAGTACATGACGTAATGGTTTGAAGCATAATCTCAAGGACTCAAACACAACATGTTGACATAATTTCATGGCTCAAATCATTTCTCAAGATCATTGGATTGATAGTTAAAATTTGATCAACTGATGAAAAATCAACGGATACACAAAAAGTCAAACTTTAACTTTTTGGTCAACATTGAATTTCAAAGATCAAAACTCATAAAGACATTAAAAAATATCAAACTTGATCATCAATAATAAATAAAGTCAAGAAAATCCATAAAAATTCAACATTTCCAAGACTTTGAAAAATTATGTGTTTTAACCTTGATAATTTCACTACTTCGTGACAATTTTTCACCAAGATGCAAGATGATTCAAGGAAAAATTTAAATATGAATGTTGTAGATATTTATGAAATATAGAACTTTGTATTTAAGGGTTTATGTCCAAAAATTGATTAGATTTGAAGATATAAGCCCATGAAGTCATGACATTTTTCATAAAACACAGTGAAAATTTTGAAAAGTTAGGCAGATTTTTTGTCCCAACTTCTTGGCAAATTTTCACCTAGATCCAATTTGATTTAGATAAAGTGGTCAACATGAAGGTTGTAGAAAATGTTTCAAGCTTTCCAAAATGTCCAAGAACTTGAAGAGATCATGCTTGAGCTAAGAGAATAGAAGAGAAGAATTTGGACATCCATTCTTGAATTTTAGGTCATTTGGATGATGAACACTTGATCAAATCTCAAGCCATGCTGCATAAATATTGATTTGCAGGCTTATAACTTGAAAATCACTCCATAAATAATTGTTTACACAACTGTTAGAGCTATGATCCAAGCATTTGAGCCATTGTCCAAGAGATTCACCCATTTTTGGCACAAAGTAACATTGTCATTCTTGTAAAGTTGCTTTAATCACAAAGTCAACTTGTCTTGAGCCTCTAACTTGTTTGTTATGAACACACTCACTATACAAGATCAAATAAGAATTTTTAAAGCCTCTAACTACTCTAGATTGCCTTGTACTATGCATTGGAACAATATTTGTCAAAGTTGCTTCAAAAACAAGTCAAAAAACCATAACATGTGATCTTGTGAATCTGATAACTTCAAGCCCTCAAACCTCTTTCCTATAAATAGAAGCACTATTTTGCAAACCAAACACAAATACACAAGCCTTAAAACTCCCTCAAACACTCCAAAACTCAGAATTGCATCAAACCCTCCATTGTTTGTCATTTCTGTCCAAAAACTCCAATCTCATAATTCACTAGTGTGTTTTCTCTCTAAATCATTATCAAAGCTTCCTTACATAAAATATAACTCATCCCCATACCTGTTTCACAACTGTAACTTCATCTTCCCCATTTTCCAAACTCAAAAACAGAGCTCTGAATATTGACTTCTACAGGAAGTTTCAACCACTCCCAATCCAAAGTAAGAGTTGCATTAGCTTCCTAAGAGTCCACTGAAGCTATTCAGACCATCACAACACATCCAGGAGTGCTTAAACTCAAAACACGGTTTCCAGTTTTGAGGTAAGTTTTCTCAACTTTGAACTTCTGATACAAGCATCATTAATGGTTACTTTGTGAATAAAAAATGTAGACATCATAACCCTGAAGCTAACCATGCCATTAGATTTCATTTATGTTGCTTGTGTGATGCGAATTTTAAAGATGAACTTTCTGAAAAAATTAGGTTTTTATTTGGTACCATTAAAATTCTCATTCATCTTTGATTTATATCTCATGAAATTTATATAATTGAATTCATATTGAAAAATGGAGCAAGTTTCATGTTTACATTTTCTGATTTGGTTGAGAAACGAGAAAGTTACAAAATTCAAACATGGTGTTTGATATGCTGGCGCGAGGTTAGGGGTGAAGTGGCATTAGGAAGAAGTTTATTTTATATTTATTACAAGTTGTCTTAATAACGGATGAAACAACCATCCCAGTGGCAGGAGAAGCGCACATAAGGTGTTAGTGTGCAGGGACCTGGGTTCGAGCCCCAGTGGTACCCTTTTGGTTTTTTCTTATTATTTCTTTGCAGATCTGGTGCATTCTGGCCACACACACTCACCATGAGGCTTCACATTAATGTCATAGGATCACTATAGGATCTCATCCAACAAATCACAAGATAAGCGTATGGTGTACCTCAGAAAATCAGTCACACATGATCAGAATTGGCACTTGACTCTCCCTCTCGGGCCTTGTCGTTTTTGCTAATTTTCACCACATTTTTTAGCTAAACACAGTGCAGGCCCAATAACATTTTTTTATGACAAACTTTTTTCTTCTTTTTTGTGAATTCAACAAAAAACAGGTTTGGGCTTGTTTGCTATTTTCAAACCTCCCTTTTACCTTTTAACACCTCAAGCCAACCTTTTTCTACATTTCTCTATTTTATTTATCTATTTATTTTTACTAAGACCAAAAAATACAAAAAACATTATTTTTTTCTTAAAATAATTTAATTTAAGCATTTTATTTTATTTTAGTTAAATTAAATTTATTATTTTTCTTTTACATTGTAAAATATTTTCTTAATTAAAACTTAACATTCAAATCATTTTCTAAATAATTAAATTAGACTTAGGTTTTTGCTACTTAATTTTACCATTTTAATTAACCTAGATTTTAGATTTTGTTAAACAATTAATTAAATTTTTAATTAGGTTAATTACTAAAATCCCTTTCCACCAAAAAAACGCAAAAACAATTTCTATTTACTTTACATTCTTGGTGCAATTTTACTATTTTGCATTACAATTTATGTATTTGTCAAAGCCTTGTAATAGTAATTAAGGTTTATTTTACTTGTCATCCCCATTTGTAAATTTGTATCCCCCATCCCCAAAAGTATTGTAATAGCGTAGGATATTTAAATTCTGCAATTTATCGATTTCCATATTATTTCTAGTAATTAGGGTTTGTATGGTAAGAATAAAACCAAACTTTAGACAACCCTAAATTCTAGATAAAATACATGAAAACAAAACACTTTGGATACTTACACCTCTAGGGTAACCCACACTTGTTGCCTCAGTTATAAACAGTCATGTCCGTCGAACGTGGGATGTTTTTAGCAAAGACCCTCGATTAAAAGATTATAGTCCCTCGATGACCCTTCGATGCTGCCTTCGATAAACGATCTTAGTCCCTTACAACAATTGCTAAAACATCTTACAAGTTGCCTTCTATGACTGTACGATGACCTACGCTTGTCCCTCACATTCAATGGTATGACTCCCTACCAACCAATGGTAAAGTAGCATTATCTAAAGAAAGAGGAAAAGAACAAAGACTTTTTGAGTAGGTAGATTACTCGTAATTTCTTGCTCACAAACAAAAACCATTTACACCTCACACTTTCAAAACATTTGTCAAAATAAACATTTCGTATACATTCTCAAATATATGATAATCATTACAAAATTGCCTTACATTGGCATCTTCAAAACATCTTCCAAAACACTCTTTACAAACAAATATTTTCAAAACCAACACTTTGTATACATTCTCAACGATACGAGAATCATTGCAAAGTTTTCCGAATAAATGCATTTTCAAAATATTTTAAAACTTACACCAACACAAAGCCTTTCAAAGTGAGCTAACAATTAAGAGCCCGTAGATAACTATAGATTAAAAGGGTGATAACACCTTCCCTTTTCATACCTACCCCCAAACTCAAGAAAATTCTCAAAAGGTCTTTCCCATTCTTTTCACCCTTTCCTTTATTGGATAAAAGAAAAGTCGGTGGCGACTCTTGCTATCCGCAACATTTGCGATAAAACACAAAACACCCAAGTCAGTTTTCCCACTGTATCATACAATGTCCATTCAAAAAGGAAAACCAAACACTCATAGATAAGCATTAAGTTCAAAAACAACATGAACATTGACAAAAAGATTCAAAGAGGGGTTAAAAAAGTTCACACACTCACAAGGTGAATTGGTAATTTGGTTAGGTAGTTATGCTCAAAATAAAACAAAATGCCTTGATCACTTTCATGCTTTGATACAATCAATACAAATAATAGATTAAACATAATAAAATCCAGTTAAAACAAGAATGTGTCATTAAGCATATATAAACAATGAAAAGCTTCCTCACATTTGGGGATAAATAGGGAACTAAAGTGATTCAATCAAAAGCAAGCAATGCAAAAAGAATGAATGGTATAGTAATTATACAAATGAAAGGTTTCCTAAATATATTATGCTATAGAAAGTGATAAATGAGTACCTGGCGTGTACCAACTTCAAAATATATCATTAACATACATCCGCAAGTTGAATCAATCAAGAGCGAAAAATCACCTCGAAATTCTTCAAGTTACCTGACCAAAATTGAGTCCAAACAACAACAAAAGAATTATAAAAAACAAAATTACACACATACAAATTTCCTCAAACTAATAAAAGAAAGCTCTTGGAAAAACCGTGCGAAAGTGAATAAACAAGTTGAAAAGTGTAGATTTAAGAGTTTTTAACAGGTCCAATTTCAACTTGTTTAAACAACAATCAACACACTACCTAAACTAACACAATGAAAAAAATAAAACATGCTTAGTTTACGTCATAAGATCGACGCCTATTATTTACAAACCAACACGTTGCTCCGGACGAGCCCCACTTTTGTTAAATGTGAAGAGAAAAAAATATAAACGTATACAAGTATCAATATACACAAATTTATATTTATACAATATTCACAATATAGAAATTATGTGCAAAACTCAAAAACAAAGAAACTATCGCAATGCAATCCAATAAAAAGACAAATCCCGACAACGACACCATTTTGCTAAAGCGGTAAAGTGGAAAGCAAAAGTGAGTATTTATTTTAGCGTGATATAGGTTATATCATATCGTCTCCATATGGATTAGTACTACTTAATTACCATTTGATAATCTCTCATTAATGAGTTTGGGTTTGAATGGGTTGGTTTGTAAAGAAAGGAAAAACTATTAACATGAAATAAATTCATTCTTCAAAGAGAAAACTTATCAGGCATGCATATAATCTACTCCTCACAAACTTAAACATATCAACCAACCTTATCAATGGTATCACATATCAAACACAACACCCACTATATCATCTCGGCGACAATCTCTCAGCCAACCTTAATAACACAGAAGTCCACTGTGCTACTCGTGTTGACGATCTCTCAGCACAACACAGGAATTAATCACAGACACCCAAGTGAATAATAGAGTTAAATCTATCTCTAGAATCTAAATACTATTAGAAAATCACCATAGATAATAATTTGAGCAATATATGTCTATAGCAACCCAAACCCCAAGCACAGAGCAAAAATCCAGGAAAACAATTGACAAAGATTTGTAAAGAAAATTAAATATAAAGCCATGGATGAAAAATATACATGAGTTCAAAGTAAATATACATACAAATCCCAAAAAATAGATAATACACAAAGAAGAATAGAAATGAACCACAAATCTCCCGATCGATGAGAAATCCACCCTGAATCATCCGTATGCAAGCTCCATGGTTGTTTTCTAAGCTAATTATCCAAAGGAAAAATGAGGCTTGATGAATTTGGGAGCTAAAACTATTCCCAAACCCATAACCCTAAAAAATGAAATGAAAATTAAATATATATAAAAATGTGTCCAAACACCATTGCCCGGCGAGTCAAATGTGTCGCCCGGTGACGACATTTATTTCTTTGGCCTAGCCCGTGCCATACACACAACTGGCAATAAATATCTTCCCTCGCCCGGTGAAGGGAATCTTCGCGCGGAGACTCAACCAAAACTCGCTTGGGGACCACGACGCAAGGACAAGACAAAAGCTATTGTAATTTTATTAAAACCTCTCGCTTCATGCTCGCCCGACGAGATAGAAGCGCAAGCTCCTCACCCAGGCTTCGCCCAACGAGGCTTGATAGAAAACCCTTCTTTATTTCTTTTCATGACTTTATTTATTAAAATTATTCAATCAATCTTGCATCTTTGGAGCTTCCCTTTAGAATTTATTCCTCAATGCTTCAAACATACATGAATTTCTCGAAAATGAAAGGAAAAACATCAAACGGTACACTATGTACACAAAAAGACAAATAAACACAAACTAAACATATTTACATAAAAATCAGGCTTATTCACATGATATTAACAATAAAAAGTCATTAAGTGCAAGAAGAAGTATATACAAAAATAACTACAATTTGCACTTATCAATTACTAAGTTGAACATTTGTCCTAATTCATATTGGTAGACTTATGATCAATAATCCCTACTCATATAAAATCAATTTGCGCGCTCTTCTAAAATCAAAGAGTAGTACGGACAAGAACAATTGTATACTAAGTAAAACATAAAAACATTTAAGTAATCTCAAACATTCATATGATCCAACATAATACAATTAGGTTCATCTCTAAAGACCTAACTAAAAATAGTGTTGGAGTTGATTGAAAATATACGTGTTGAAGAAGTGCACATTGCTAATTTTTGTAAAGGAAGAGGGAGTCCAAGACTATATATAGAACTAAATTTTTTCCAAGTTCCACATCGCTTAGTTTAGTGAATGAAGAGGGAGTCTAAGGCTATATATAGGATTCAAGTTTTTCTTTACAAGATGTACCAGTCAAAAACACTTTAAGGTTGTATTTCAAATTTTTATTTTCTCTTATACTCTTGTTTTATAGTGTAGTCAGAGGTAGTTAAATATTTTCTTTGGAGAGTGTGGGTATATTGGGGCCTTGGGGTGTTTAAGGATAGTCTATATGCTGTAACAATTTTCACATAATGATATTCTCTGGTTGTCATTTGACAACGGTCGTGGTTTTTTCTCCGATTTTGGAGTTTCTATGTTAATCTCTTGTATTTTTATTTTGTTCCTCTTTTTCTCTATGTTTTGTTTTTCCCAACAAGTGGTATCAGAGTTGTGGGTTATCTTGGTGAGGAAGCGGAAGCTGGATCTGGTGTTGGATCCTTTTATAGGATGTGAGGACTTACACTTGTGGTGGAGAATGTTGGGTGCAAGTGTGAGTGGTTAAAGTCCCACATTGCCTATGAGTGGGTGGAACGTTGGATTTATAAGAGAGGGGATTCATTTACCTAACACCTTAAGGTTTTGGGTTGAGATGTGGTGTCTCCCTCTCTTGTAGTCCTAGAGCATTGGTCCTATTGGGGCTCCCGATTCACCCGGACTCCCTAACAAGTGGTAGCAAGAGCCTTGGTTTGGTGGGGTATAAATTTTAGTATGCTTTGTGGTTGTAGTTTTGTCTGATCTTCCACATCAGAAAAGAAATTTTATACTCTATGTTGGTTAGGTAAATTTTAGTTTGCTGCAAGAAAGGTTTTGGTTGTAATGTCAAGTTTTTCAAGTGCAATGAAGAATGATTTAGAGAAATTTGATGGAAGAATCAAATTTGGCTTGTGGAAAATTCAAGTTCAAGATGTTTTGATACAATTAGGATTACATAAGGCGTTGAAAGGAAACAATTCCAAAATGGAAAACAAGAAATAAGAAGAACTAGATTTGAGAGATTCAAGTATAATCCATGTGTCTTTGGCTAAGAATATTCTTGCGAATATTATTGGTACATCGTCAGCCAAAAAGATTTGGAGGAAACTTGAAGGGCTATATCAAGGAAAGGTTATATCAAATCATTTAATATTGAAGGAGAAGTTTCATAGCTTGCATATGGATGAACATACAAAAGTATCTTATCATTTATGTAAGTTTTTGTTAACAACAATTTTGGTAAAATAATTACTTGTTAATGTTTTGCTAAATGTCTTAATATTTGGAGTAAAACTGTTTTGAATGATGTCAAAAAAGATGTCTCGACACCTGCCTACTGAACTGATCTTAGCCCAAAATCAGTTAAGTCTTTTGTTTCCTGATTTCCAGTATTCTATAATTCAGGATTCGTGATCTACAGGCTGCGAAAAATATGGAGGAATATTTTTCAAATTTCATAATTATATCTTGGCCTGTTTTTATGGAAATATTCAAAAGATTTGAATATTTGTTTTCAAGCCCAGGCCCAAAGCTGCGCATATATAAGGACTCGCTTCCTTATTCAAAGACAAGCAACTTTTGAAGAAGAATACTTTCTTTCTGATTAGAAGTCTAGGTTTTTTATTTGTAATACACTCTAAGTATTAGTTTAAATACTTGAGTTGTTATTTGGGTTATTTATTGTGTATCATTCATAAGCTTTTAAGCATTGAATGATTGAAGTGTTTCAAACTTATTCATTATGTTAAGTTCTTCACTGTAAGTGATTGAAGGGATTTGAAGATGGCCTCATACCTAGGTGAGTCTTAGGTAGAAGTTTAGCTTAGGTAGTGATTAAGTGATTATATCATAAACTAGTTGTTTACTGGGGGTCTATAAATTGATACTATTTAGTGAACTTGTCCCTAGCTTGGTAGCCCCCAGAGTAGGTGTTGTTGTACACTGAACTGGGTGAACAATCTCTTGTGTTTTTACTGCTTTTGATTTTACTGCACCTTACTTGTAAACAGATATTTGTGTTGTGACGTCTCATTCAACATCACATATCTTATACCAGAATTTCAATTGGTATCAGAGCAGGCATCCTGCTCTTTATCTGAGTGAGATCCAGGGAAGATACTTTCTAATACTATGAACAAGGAAGGAAGATTTATGAACAGACCACCCATTCTGGATGGAATCAGTTATGACTACTGGAAACCACGTATGGTTTCCTTTTTAAAGTCCTTAGACAGCAGGGCCTGGAAAGCTGTTTTAAGAGGATGGAAACACCCTGTCAAATTGGGAGAGAATGGAGAACCTACTTCTGAATTAAAATATGAAGAAGATTGGTCTAAGGAAGAAGATGAAATTGCTCTTGGAAATTCTAAAGCCTTGAATGCTATATTCAATATAATTGACAAAAATATTTCTAGATTGGTGAATACATGTGAAGTTGCTAAGGATGCATGGGGAATTCTTCAATCTACTCATGAAGGAACATCCAAAGTTAAGATGTCAAGACTTCAGCTGCTCACCACAAAATTTGAGAATTTGAGGATGAAATATGATGAAAGTATAAATGACTTCCATATGAACATCCTTAAAATTTCTAATGCCTTCAGTGCTTTAGGAGAGAAAATTCCTAAAGACAAACTGGTGAGAAAGATGCTCAGGTCTCTTCCAAAGAGATTTGATATGAAAGTAACTGCTATAAAAGAAGCCCAAGACATTGACAAAATGAAAGTGGATGAACTTGTTGGATCCCTTCTAACATTTGAATTAAGCATAAATGAAAGATCTAAGAAGAAAAACAAAAGCATAGCCTTTGTATCTAATACTGAAGATGAAGAAGAGGAATGTGATCTGGATACCGATGGAGGAATATCAAATTCCCTAGCTATGCTTGGAAGACAATTTAATAAAGTAATAAAAAGAATGGACAGGAACCAAAGGTCAAATGTCAAGAACATTCCATCTGACATCTATAAGTCAAATAAAGCGGGAAGAAAAAGGGCCGAAGAAAAATCTTCTCAAGGGAAGAGAATACAATGTCATGAATGTGAAGGCTTTGGTCACATTAGAGCTGAATGTCCTACATATCTGAAGAAACAGAACAGGAATCTATATGTTACTTGGTCTGAAGAGGACTCAGAATTATCTTGAAGAATCTTCCAAATATGTGTAAGCACTGATAGGAAAATATGTATCTGATGAAGAGTCTAGTTATGGGGAACTAACCTTTGATGAGTTAGTTGCTTCATACAAAGAATCATGTCTCAGAAATGTAGAAGTATGTCTTGAAGGGGAGAAACAGAAAGCCCTTATAACTCAGCTGAAGGAGGAAAGGGAAGAGCATCTTAAAACTATTTCTGATCTGGAAAGTGAAGTGTCCTCTCTAAATTCAAATCTTGATAGAATGGTCAAATCTCTCAAGATGCTGAATAATGGGTCTGACACATTAGATGAAATTCTCCAAGAAGGAAGAATGACAGGAGATAAGAGTGGTTTAGGTTTCAATGAGAAAAAGGAACCTAACTCAGAATAGCCTTCATTTGTTTCCAAGCCTAAACCAAAGATGTCAAATAAAATGTTTCAACATCATGGAAAGAAAGGACATCTTGGCAGACATAATGTGAAGAAAGAACATCATGGCAAACAGTCTACATCTGTTTCCAAACATGCCAAGGCTAAATAAAAGATATTGAATCAGATGTCTCAAAATGTGGGCAAATATCATGATAATAAAGGATATCTTGGGAAGCCTCATGTGAAGAAAGGACATCATGGCAAACCTCATGGGAAGAAAAAGCTTAACCACACCAAAGAAAATCTCCAGCCCTGGAAATGTCATCATTATGGAAATCTTGGACATATAAGGATGTCGTACCCCAAAATTTGCCCTCTCATTTTACTCAACACATGCCCATTGAGGTCCTTAAGTTGCTCAAGGATGCCCAAGAGTTAACCAGACAAACTCTCTCCTAAGGCAATGCACCCCAAATTAGGGTTTCCATTTTCATCAGGGTGTGGGAGCTCCAAAGGTCCCAAATACTTTCCATTGTCCTAATATGTTCTCAAGATCATCCATGTCAAGTTTTATGCCTTGCACAAGAGGTTTGCTCAGTCAACTGCTCAGATGCCTAAAAATCAATTGTACTAGGTCAAAAGTCAACTTTTGCCCACATACAGTCAAACTTCAATATTTTTGGTCAACAATAACATTTTGAAGTAATATCCATCATTTGATCAAGGATTGATCATGATTCCTCAAGGAATGCCCCAAATTCATCAAAACCCAAAAGTTGCTAAATTAGGGTTTCTTAGGAAAAAGCAACCAAACTTTAACCAAGCATCACTTCTTCATAATTTATTATAAATTTTCCATCCAAGGCTCATTTTGAAGAGGATGCAATTCCCTACAACTCATCTTCAGCCCACAAGCTCAAAATATGCACTCATCAAAAGATATGAATTTCTGCATTATAGGTCCTTTTAAAAAGTCAACAAAAACACTTTTTGGGTCAAAGCTTATTACATGAACATGGAAGACCCAATTCAGATGAGACTAAAATGGTTATTTAGGGGACATCCTAAGATTTCTAAAAAGTCCAATTACACCTCTCTAGGGTTAAAATTGGAAGGGATATGCCTTGTCAAAGTTGACCATTTTATCAAAATTGGCAAAAGTCAAATGTGCTAAAAAATACACTTTTTGTTAAATGGGCCAAACTTTTTATGCTTGCACCTCACTCATAACATGGTCCAGGACCCAAATATTCACCCGCACATTATTTGCTTCATTTTCCATTTTATTTTTATTTTTCATGAATTAAAAATTAAATCAAATCAAATAAATGATAACTAATAGCAAAGATTTGTTTTGATCTGATTTTTGGACAGGATCACAAGCTAATTATGTTGACATATCAGGATCAAATCGAATCAAGGTGGATTGGCACAAGAATGGCATGATTAGGCCTAATTTGGAAACAAATCATACAAGGAAGGAATGAGATCAAATCTTCAAAATTTTCAAAGATACATGTAGTTTTTATAACCCTAATTCATTCAGGGATATATATTGAGTAAGACCAAGTGCAGAAAGGAGGCTGGCAGCCGTGGAAACACCAAGAACAAACTCAATTTTTTGCAAAAAAGTAGTGAATCGGTTTCAAGCTTGGAGGCCAATTCAAGCCATTCTAACGTTCCCAATAGATTGTTGGACATCTCAGGAACATATCTCCATCATTTGCAAGCCTTTTCATGCCCAGAAACGCACGCTACAGACCCACAGTTTGCCTTCCCTAGCTTGAATCGCATTTTACAAATTACGCATGATTAACCATTATTGAATACATCATTACGTTTGTATGAGCATTTAGAATGTTTTGGTTTATGTAATTTTGTATTTTAATGCATATATCCATAACTTCCATTGCTAGGTTTTGTTCTTGCGTTTTAGGGGTTTATCATACAGGTGAAATTGGCCTAAACAAAGGCTAGCATCGTACTCGTGAGGTCAAAACAAATTGATTGGTGTAGCCATAATTGATTTATCATGCCTGTGTTGAATTTTTGAGATTTACAGGTTTTTAGCCATGGAAGATGTCTGTGGGTATAGATTATGCATCTAATACGACAGAGGAGGAAGAGGATATTAACGTTTCTGAACCCTATTGGACCATTTGAATTGCGTGCGTGTTTTCCAGCTAACCCTCATGTTTTATATATTATTCATTATTATTATTGTATTAACAAATAAGCAGGACAACACAGATGGTAGGGCGCGTTGGTGTTGAGTATGAGGACCTGGGTTCGATCCCAGGTCCCAACATTTTCTTTGTTTTAATTCTCCAATGCAGGATCATGTGTATCTCCCACTCAAGCGTTCACCACGCGCTACCACCATCCATCTAATGGATGCACCTATATCCAGATCCAACGCCTACTATTGAAGGACCATGGTGTACCATCAAAAGAGCATCACATGGGATTCAGCACGAGGATTGGGCTGGCCAGTTATTGGGCCCATCAAAATCAGAACTGCACACCCCTATTGTTATTTCCTCCAGGCCCAATTTAATTCTTTTTTATTTCTTTTATTTTTTTATTCGTTTAATTACTTTTTTTACAAAATTAATCATTTTTTTTATTAATCATAAAATCAGAAAATCACAAAAAATATAGAATCAAGTTTTTATTTATTTAAATTAATTTTGTTAAAAAATAAATTAGATTAAGTAGATTCATTTGGTTGATTTTTTTTAACTAAAATTAATTAGACAAATTAGGTTTAATTTGTAATTAAATTATTTTCTCAAATATAAAAATGCAAAAAATATTTTAATTAATTAGATTTTTAGGACTTTTTGACTTATTCCCGTCTTAATTATTCGCGCGTTTATTTCCTTTCGTACCATTTTTTTTAATTAATGTAACTGTTGATGGTCTGTAATAGTTTCAAATTAGGTTTTTATTTATTGCTCTTATTTCCCCAGTTTTGGTTATGTAATCCCCATCCCCCGAGGCCTTGTAATAGTTAGGATTTCTATTTTTGCACTTTAAATTCCTACAATTTTTAACTGCCTAGATGCATGGCTAATAGGATTGTATGGAAAGAATACTTGAAAATTAATACAGTAGAAAAATCTAAATGTGAAAAGATAAATTAACTGAAATTATACACTCGCACATGCTCACTCCTAGGGTTTACTCCACTCCAGTTGCCTTCGGTAAACGATCATGAAGTATAGGGTTTGTTAGTGGTCGTCTTCTAGCCCCGAAAGATCTCAAATGACCCATTCGGATGTTGCCTCGGAAAAATATCTTTAAGGCTTTAGGATGATTACTAACACCTCCTAACATTTCTTTTGTGATCGTACTTGTCCCTTTGAATGTCCCTTAAAACTCCAACGACGGTGCTACCTATTCCTTAATAATGGGATAGCATTGTCGAAAGGAAAACGAACAGACTTTTTTCGAGTAGGTAGATTAGTTCCTAGGTACTTGCTCAAAGAAACAAACTTTTTCACACAAACACTTTCCAAACAAAGTTTTCAAAAACAACTTCGTAACACTCTTGAGGACAGAAACAACGGTTAAAATGAAGTAAAACAAAACTTTTCAAAGCAAGCACACACAAGAAATTTCAAAATGAGCAAGTACCTAAGAGCCCGTAGAAAACTATGGATAGAAAGGGTGCTAACACCTTCCCTTTCTATAATCTACCCCCCGTACTCAAAATCATCTCGAAAAATGTTTTTTATGTTCTTTTTCCTTTTTGTGATTGGATAAAATAAAATTCGGTGGCGACTCTTGCTTACCGCGACATTTTGCGAAAAAAAACGCAAAACGCAAACCAGTATTATCAGTCGGTTCTGCCACCGTATCACAGAACTGGAGACTCTGCTGGGGACTATTGATAAAGTGGGGTTTACCTTAGGATCTAGATCATTTTAAATTGCTTTCTTGTTTGTTTGATTTATTCTTAAAGGGTTTTGCTTTGGTTACTATAGATCCTACACCCGGATCTGGAGGCACTTTTTAGGTAAACAGCAATAGATCGTGGAGACTGTACGACATAGACCGATATGGTTTAACTGATGGCTCTGTTGATGTTGCACTTTGGTTGGTATCGGTATCCTTCGTGGGGAAACAAGGAGAATACGGGGCCGCCGCGTGGTGTCTTGAAGCACTAACGGACCTTAGAACCTTAGTTGAACAACTTGGCCATTAGAAAGTAGTGAGATAGCTGGCCTCGGTATAAAGCTGAGGATTGGTTGATACTTGATGCTGCACTCATTGAGATCAGACTTTCGGGATATTTCAGCCGCAAGAAAAGATTGCTTGAGCTGAAACAATGCCCAATAAAGGATGATCAGTGATATTGAGATCCCTTTAGAACCCGGTTACATATTTATAGGACAGGTTGAACCAATCCAGCTTCAAGAGGGTATGACCTTAAAACTCAAGCAGGTTAAACCTAAGGACTTGGTGTGATTTGTCTGTGTTTCTATACCTGTGGTTTATCATGACATCATGCATCATAACATAGCATCCATTCTGATTGCACTAACCATTTCAAGGACCAAGGGAATTTATCTTTTTTTCTGTTTTACAGATCATGGCTTCCGTTCATAGAAACATTATCCGAATAAGCTTTGTGAAGATACCTTCCCAACTCAAAGAGCTAGTATCAAGGGTTTCTGAAACTTCTGCGCTCACTAAGAGACATGGTCGACTCCTCAACCTGGTTACTTCAAATTTTGATGAAAAGATGTTGAGTGTACTCTTTCAGTTCTTTGATCCCAAGCACCGTTGCTTCACCTTTCCAGACTATCAGTTGGTGCCTACCATAGAAGAGTTCTCTCAGTTGTTAGATATACCCATTCTTGAACAATTGCCTTTCATTGGTCTGGAAGAAGTTCCTAAGCCAGAAGTCATTGCCTCAGCCTTGCACCTGAAACGGGTCGACGTGGTATCCAATTGGGAAACAAGAAGCAGAGTCAAGGGTTTTCTAGCCAAGTTCCTGATAGACAAGGCCCAGCTGTTTTGGGATGATATGGATTTTCAGGCCTTTAAAGAGGTCTTGGCCCTTCTAATTTATGGGTTAGTACTATTCCATAATCCATACTCATTCATATATGTGAATTCCATCAAGATCTTCCTCTCTCGCAACCCCGTACCTACCTTGCTCGGAGATATTTTGCACGCTCTCCATACTCGTACCATGAAGAGAAGAGGGGTTCTTATGTGTTGCATGCCATTGCTGTCGAGGTGGTTTATTTCTCACCTCCCTAAGTCCATAATGAAGAATGAAGAAGGTTTGGGTTGGTCGTAAAGGATAACGTCACTCACTCACACGGATATTCTCTGATGTTCCCGAGCTATGAAAAACACTGCTATTATTGACCATTATGAGGAGTACCCTAATGTCCCGTTACTTGGGATTAGAGGGGGTATAACCTACAATCCTTGTTTAGCTCTGAGACAATTTGGTTACGCTCAAAGGGATGAGCCCCATGAGTTACTTATCAAGGGCATTATATTCAACTATGAGGATGATGTTCAAGAGTATCGCCAAAGGTTCATACGAGCTTGGGGCATGGTAAACAGATTTGGCGCCAAGGCTTTGGGGCCAAAGGCTTATATTCCTATGGAACCCTATCTCCAATGGGTACGAGCTCGCACCCTGAAAATTATGATGCCCTATATGGTCATTCTACCAGTGATTATGGAACCCACTACTGAAGGGGGTATTCCTTACACGATTCTCTATCCTGATATACCCACTGATCTTGGAGAATTACAGAGGTCGTGGATTCTGTTGAAGAAAGAGCGGGATACTTACAGAGATCAGTTTTATGCCCAGGAGAGGAAGATTTTAGAGCTCACAAAGTAGCTCTAGGAGGAAATAAGACTTAATGTCTATCTCGGCACAAGGAGGAAGCATCCATGGGAATTTTGAATTTTTCTAGTTTTTAGATTTGTTTTTAATTGTAACGCCTAAAAGACATTTGAACTTTGAATTCTACTAATAAAATCTTTGTTTCATTTTGGTTCGCAAAGTTAAATTTCCCAAGGTCTTTGAAAACATTGCATACATATCATACATATCATTGCATAACAGGATTCATAATAGGTTTCTCATCACCTCCGCTGTTTATTTCAGCAATGGCTCTTGAACAAACTGTGAAAGATCTTCAGACTCAGAACACGCAGTTCCAACAGATGATTGTGGCTCTGGCTAAAGGACAGGAAGAGTTGAAAGCTCTGATTACTAAGAAAAACAAGAAAACCAAGAGGACAGTCGGCGTGGCACATATGAGCAGGAGGTTCAGAGGGCCGCCAAGATGGGTTGTTGAGCTAGCTTCTTCATTTAAAGAGGGAGAGAATCAAGAGGTTGAAGACAGAGAAGAGGACCCTAGTCCTAAAGAGTCTGATAGTGAAACTGATTACAATCAGGAAAAGTACCCTCCAGTTGATGAAAGGTATAAGCAATTAGAAGAGCGTCTGAACGCTATGGAAATCCAGAAGGTTCCTGGGATGGATTTTGAAGAGTTGGGTCCGGTCTCCGGGGTTGTCATCCCCCCAAAATTCAAGGCACCGGTATTTGCTAAGTATGATGGGGTCTCTTGTCCTAAAATGTATCTTCGTTCCTATGTGAGGAAGATACATCCTCATACTGCTGACAAAGACTTATGGGTTCACGTCTTCCAAGAAAATCTGTCTGGAACACAACTGGATTGGTTCTATCAGCTGGAAAGAGCCAATGTTCGTAACTGGGAAGACCTTGCTGCTGCATTTTATAAGCAATATCAATATAATTCAGATCTCGCTCCCACCCGTACACAACTCCAAAATTTTTCTATGGGTTCGAACGAGGGTTTCAAGGATTATGCTCAGAAGTGGAGAGATTTGGCTGGAAGAGTTCAACCTCCCTTGGATCACCGGGAGCTCGTGGATATGTTTTGGGGAACTTTGACTGGGCCGTTCTTCAACCATTTGATTGGAAGTTCATCGGTGGGTTTTACTGAACTGATTTTAACGGGAGAAAGAGTGGAAGTTGGAATTCAAAGTGGAAAATTTTAGAAGGATGCCTCTTCTAGTGCTGCAAGGAAGCCGTTTGCAGGTAAAAAGGAAGTTAGTGTTGTATACAACCAAAAGAATCAGAATCGAGTCGAGCACCGTCCGGCGGTAGGGGCTGTTATGATTCCTAACCCTGTACCTGCTCAGCAAAGAAATAATCAGCCAAGAGCAGAGAGGCCAACTAGAGAGTTCACTCGTATCAACATGAAGTTGTCTCAGATTTTACCTCAGTTGGTGAAGACCAATTTGGTTACTCTGAGGGGAGCTCCGAAAAATCCGAACACCACATCTCCCTACTATAAACCGAATGCTCGTTGTGCTTACCATTCGGAGAGTCCAGGCCATGACACCAATGACTGCTGGACCTTGAAGAACAAAGTACATGATTTGATTGATGCTAAGGAGATTGAATTTGATACCCCGGAGACTCCCAACATTATCACTGCTCCTATGTCGAAGCATGGTCGGGGTGTTAATGTTGTTGAAGAAGATGTGTTTTTGACCTCTGTGGAAGAATTGGTGACCCCACTCATGACTATCAAAGAGAGTTTGTTGAAAGCCGGTTTATTTCCAGGTTGTGGTGAAGCTTGCCACTTTTGTTTGTTTCTATCGACTGGGTGCCCTTTGTTGAAGGCAAGTGTTCAGCGCTTGATAGATGACAAAGAGATTATGTTTGAGACGACTCCTGTTCCAACTATTTCCTGTGAAGACATTGCCATCATAACCATTTACGCCAATCCTCCAAGGGCCTCTGCTAAGAGACCCGTCAGGATTACATCAATTCCGAAAGTGACCCCGTTGATCATAACCATGTCTGGGCCAATCCCATATTCCTTGGATAAAGTTGTTCCTTGGAACTATGGGGCCGACGTATATTACTACAACGTCAAGCAGGATATGCTAGCCATTGAAGACAAGATTGCTAAAGATGTTGATTCCGACATCGTCAATATTGCCGGACCAGTAAGATAACAAGAAGTGGAGGAGTGTTCTCCCCTAAGATTTCTCCTCCAAAGACCGCTACCGGACCTGTGATTATTCCTGCTGTGGTTCCACCCGAGACTACTCTTGCAATTCTAGTAATTACTCCTGTTGACCCTCCCATCACCGAGTCGGGCGAGACTCGAGGAAAAGACATACTAATTGAGCCTGTCCTGACGAGGGATAATTCAGTAACCATACCAGAAGCTTCCAAGAAAGAAATGGAAGAAATTTTAAAGATAATAAATAAGAGCGACTACAATGTGGTCGAGCAGCTGGGGGAGACCCCATCCAAAATTTCTATGCTGGCTTTGTTGTTGTGCTCTGAGGCCCATGCGAAGGCTTTGGTTAAGTTTCTGAAGATGGATCACGTACCACAAGAGACATTTGCTGATCAGTTTGAAGAATGTGTGGCTAGTCTAACTGCCGATAATGGTTTGGGTTTCTCTGACGCGGATCTTCCACTGAAAGGAAGGAAGCATAATGATGCTCTTCATGTTTCCGTTGAATGCAGGGGCACGACTCTGGCCCATGTTTTGGTAGATACTGGCTCCTCGTTGAATGTGCTACCTAAAAAAACTCTAGACAGATTGGACTGCGAAGGCTTGACCTTGAAGCCTATCAATATAATAGTGAGAGCTTTCGATGGGTCGAAGAGGATGGTGCACGGGGAAGTGGATGTCCCCATAAAAGTTGGTTCCCAGACTTTCGACTTCACTTTCTATGTAATGGATATCAAACCATCATATTCTTGCTTGTTGGGACGCCCTTGGATACATGGGGTTGGGGTTGTTACTTCCACCCTCCACCAAATGTTGAAGTACCCAGTAAGAGGAAAGATTGTCACTGTGCACGGTGAAGAGGAGTACATGATCAGTCACTTGAACTCCTTTAGGTATGTAGAGATGGATGGTGAGTTCATCGAGACTCCTTGCCAGAACTTTGAAGAGGTACCTCAAATTTCGGCTACAACAGAAACTATTGGCAGTCCTCCAAAAGTCACCAAGCCTCCTTTGAAGATGGATTCTCTCAAGGATGCGCTAGCAGTGGTTGAAGAAGGTGGGTCTACCATTTGGGGTCAGCTCCCGGTTATTTATTACAAGTCTAACAAATCTGGTTTGGGCTTTACTACAAGTGCTCAAAGGGCTATTCGTCATGCTCGGGCTGGAGGATCTCCCCTACACATCAGCAATCTTGGGGTCAATCCACTTGAAGACAGTGATGGTGATTCCGACATTGACAGCTGGATCTTCCCGACTACCAACGGTGGACTCAGTAACTGGACTGCCAAGGACTTTGTGCCAATTACTTTTGTTCAGGAGTAATTGTCTTTTTGATTTTTTCGGATATGTAATTTAAAAACAATATAAACTCTATAGCCATGTGTCTTACCCGGGGCACAATGGTTCTATTTGTGAGGGTTATCATGTTTCATTTTCATATGACATTAATAAAGAATTGGACGTTTGCATACAAATTTTTCGCTCTTTGTATTTGTTTTCTTTTATTCTGTCTATACAGCTATGCTCTTACACACACTCACGTATCCAAATGCAGATCCATATCCACTCTGGATCCCATTGATAACAGTTCTGCTACTGCTCATTATGACTTTGAAAATCCGATCAACCAAGCCGAGGACGAAGGTGAGGAAGATTGTGAGATACCCGGAGAACTTGCTAGACTATTACAGCAGGAGGAAATGGCCATACAACCTCATGAAGATCCGGTTGAGATAGTGAACTTGGGTACAGAGGAAGACAGAAAAGAGGTTAAGATAGGTGCAAATATGGAGCTTAATGTTAAACAGTGATTGGTACAGATGCTGCATGAGTATGTTGAAATCTTCGCCTGGTCATATAAAGACATGCCGGGACTAGACACATATATAGTGGTTCATCGTCTGCCGACTAAAGAAGACTGCCCTCTGATGAAGCAAAAGGTCTGCCGTATGCGCCCTGAGATGTCAGAAAAGATTAAAGCAGAGGTTATGAAGCAGTTCAACGCAGGATTCTTAGCTGTCACCTCCTATCCGCAGTGGGTTGCTAATGTGGTTCTAGTACCTAAGAAAGATGGTAAGGTACAAATGTGTGTGGATTACAGAGACCTGAGCAGGGAAAGCCCCAAGGATGACTTCCCACTTCCCAACATCGATGTTCTGGTTGACAACACCGCACAACACAAAGTCTTTTCCTTCATGGACGGTTTCTATGGATACAATCAGATCAAGATGGAACCTGAAGACATGGAGAAGACAACCTTTGTTACATAGTGGGGCACTTTCTACTACAAGGTGATGTCGTTTGGGTTGAAGAATGCTGGGGCAACTTATCAGCAAGCTATGGTAGCTCTATTCCATGACATGATTCACCATGAGATAGAGGTTTACGTCGATGATATGATAGCCATGTCTCAAACTGAAGAAGAACATCTTGATCATCTATAAAAGCTGTTTGATAGGTTGAAGATGTACAAGCTGAGGTTAAATCCGAAGAAGTGCACCTTTAGGGTAAGGTCTGGTAAGCTTCTGGGATTCATCGTCAGTGACAAAGGTATTCAGGTAGACCCTGCAAAGGTGAAGGCCATACAAGAGATGCCAGCTCCCTGTACAGAGAAGGAGGTTAGAGGTTTCTTGGGATGCCTAAATTACATTACCCGCTTCATTTCACATCTGACTGCTACTTGTGAGCCGATCTTCAAGCTTCTGAAGAAAGATCAAGTGGTAAAGTGGAATGACGAATGCCAGGTAGCCTTTTACATAATCAAACAATATCTCCAAGAGCCTCCTATTTGGATGCCTCCGACTGAAGGAAGACCTTTGATAATGTACTTAACAATGCTAGATAATTCAATGGGGTGTGTGTTGGGGCAGCATGACGAGTCTGGTCGAAAAGTGCACGCAATATACTACCTTATCAAAAAGTTTACCGACTTTGAAACACGATACTCACTGCTCGAGAAAACTTGTTGCGCTTTGGCATGGGCTGCTCGCCGACTGAGATAGTATATGTTGACCCACACTACTCTGTTGATATCTAAGATGGACTCGATCAAGTACATTTTCGAGAAGTCCGCTCTCTCTCTGGAAGGATAACAAGGTGGAAAATGATCTTAACTGAATACGACATCCAATACACAACCCAAAAAGCAATTAAGGGAAGTGTGTTAGCGGATCATTTGGCACATCAGGCTGCGGACGACTACCAGTCCATGAATTTCGAGTTCCCGGATGAGAATATCATGTTGGTAACCGACTTTGAAGAACCTGGACCGGATGAAGGACCTGAAGAAGGATCCTGATGGTCTATGTTTTTTGATGGAGCCTCAAATGCACTGGGTAACGGCATTGGTGCTGTAATCATATCTCCCGAGGGCTGTCATACTCCGTTCACTGCCCGATTATGTTTCAACTGCACCAACAACATGGCGGAGTATGAAGCATGCATCATGGGTCTTCGAGCTGCTATTGACCTAAGGATCAAGTTCTTGAGTGTATTCGGGGATTCCGCTTTGGTGATAAGTCAGATCAAAGGCGAGTGGGATATGAAGCACCTGAACCTTATTCCTTACAAAGAGTATGTACTGACACTGCTGCCGCATTTCGAAGAGATCACCTTTGAACATTTCCCACGAGAAGAGAATCAGTTAGCGGATGCGCTAGCTACTATGTCGTCAATGTTCAAGGTCAGGTGGGATAATGAAGCTCCCCTAATAACCATAGAGAGGTTGGATGAACCGGCATACTGCTGTGAGATCGATATTGAGGAGGTAGTCGATAAACCTTGGTTTCATGAGGTGAAAAGGTATCTCGAGGCTCAAGAATACCCCGAGGGGGAATCTGTCAATGACAAGAAATTTCTGAGAAAGGTTCACTGCAAAGTTCTTCCTCAACAATGAAGTCCTCTATAAGCACAATCATGACTCTACCTTACTGCGGTGTGTAGAGAAGAGTGAAGCAGAGAGGATCATGGCAGACCTACACGAAGGTACCTTTGGCACTCATTCAAGTGGACACACCATGGCAAAGAAGATCCTATGGGCAGGATATTATTGGTCTACTATGGAAGCCGACTGTTATCAGCATTCTCGAACCTGTCATAAGTACCAAATCTACGCTGATAAGGTGCATGTACCTCCAGTTCGTTTGAATGTTTTGACGGCTCCATGGCCTTTTTTAATGTGGGGCATTAACATGATCGGCGAGATCATACCTACCGCGTCCAATGGGCATCGCTTCATCCTAGTGGCCATTGATTACTTCACGAAGTGGGCTGAGGCTGCCTCCTTTGCTACGGTTAATAAGAATGTGTGGCACGGTTCATCAAGCATAAACTGATTTGTCATTATGGTATCCCCGAGAGAATCATCACGGACAACGGTACCAATCTCAACAACTCGATGATCACTAAACTCTGTAAATAGTTCAAGATTCAACATCCCAACTCTTCTCCTTACCGGCCGAAGATGAATGGGGATGTCGAAGCTGCTAATAAGAATATCAAAAAGATGATATAGAAGATGACAGTGACATACAAAGATTGGCACGAGATGTTACCGTTGCTCTTCACGGGTACCGTACTTCAGCACGTACGTCGACAGGGGAAACACCCTATTCTCTGGTATATGGCATGGAGGTTGTCCTACCCATAGAGGTCCAGATCCCTTCTCTACGGATTATGAAGGATGCGGGTTTGGGCGAAGACGATTGGATCAAGACTCGACTTGATCAATTGAACTTAATCGACGAGAAAAGACTTATTGGTGTCTTCCATGGTCAAATGTATCAGAAACGGATGATCAAGGCCTTCGACAAGAAGGTCAAACAACAAGCGTATGAAGTAGGGGATCTGGTAATCAAGCGCATTATACTGCCGTAGGGTGATCCCAGGGGCAAATGGACTCCCACCTATGAGGGACCATTTGTAGTCAAGAATGTAATTTCTGGTGGAGCCATGATTCTGACCACCATGGATGGTGACGACCTCCCACACCCTGTCAATGCGGACATAGTGAAAAGATACTACGCATAATAAAGACCCTCTAGGTTGACATACCTAGGAAAAAATAAGGGCATCCCGGTGAACCAAAAGGGTTCGGGCAAAAATTAGGGATAAAAATGAAAAATCTATACACCTGGCAAGTCGAAAACCTGAAAAGGCGGCTTGGGCATTAAAGGGTATCTCGGTGGACTGAAAACCTGAAAGGGCGGTCCAGGAAAAAGTTAGGGATTAAAGCGTATCATTATGTCCCATTGGATCACCTTGCGAGCAGACTTCAGTAATCAACTATCAAGCTCAAACGGTACCGACCAATCTAGTCAGCTTCGGACAAGCAGCAAAGTGATGAGATGCTCGAAGACATAGGGGCAATAGCAGAATTAAAACCCAATGGGATCACTACACGTAGCTGTTTTCTTTTTGTACATAATTTCTGTAATAATTTCCATTTTTACAGCGGCGTTCTCTTACTAGAGCGTCAACCTCCTTGTGAAAAACGCCTGTTATATGCAAATTTCAAATCAATACAAAGCGTCTTTTAAGTACAAAACTGTGTGTGTTTGTTTTTCCGTTTTCTGTTTTGTTTGCAAAAACGTCCAATGTTTTATTATTGACATATGCATTTGAATATGATTATTGTTTACAAATATCTGCATATAAAACAGAAAGACAGTTACTAAGAACTCAAAGAAACTGGTGCAAAACCTAAATACTGACAGTTACCTCGTTCGTAATGGTACAAGGGACATAGACAGTTAGAAGCGAAGTCACTATCACATACAAGCCAGTGATACCTATATTCCCCACAGAGCCGAGACAACTAAGGTCCGACCTCCGTGTCCCCAAGCAGGAATTCCTTCCCCAGCAGGCTCTTTCAGAAAGCTAATATTTGTATTCCCCAGCCGATCTGTATAATCATAAACAGTTTATAAAGTATTTCTCCCGAGCAGAGTTTATTTCTCTAACGGCGGAAGCTCGATCTCCAACAGAGCTCTTCTCTCCAGCAATGGAAGTTCATCCCCAGCTGGGTTTATTTCTCCAAATTAGCAGATCTTCCAACAGAGTATCTCCCTTCCCCATAGAGTCCTTACCCTGCAGGATTGTTCTCAGACAAAGTCTCTCCCGGCAGAATATTCTCAAGCAGAATGGATGTAAATCTCTAGCTAATCATCTTCGTTCATTATCCCCACTGGAAACGAAGAACTCAACTCCTTATACTCTCCAGCAGCAGTCCATGATTTATTCTCCCCAGCTAGAGAGTATCACAATGGCATTACATATCCATACATCATGGCATGCGCATACATATTATACAACATAATCTCATTTATCTTGAGAACATCATTACTCAATACATCTCATACATCATGACATTGTATACGACTAACCCTTTACCTTTCAGGGAAGGATGTAATCACGTTCTCACGAGTTTTTTCTAGTTCAGTCAAACCGACACTAAGTTTTCTATTCTAGTTAAAGACATTTTAAGACTTTCGTCTGGGTCAGCCGAGTTTCCGCTAAGATTCCCCTGATTTCTATGCCAGTCAAAGTTAATCCGAGACCTCTCCCGGGATCAATCAAATCGATACTAATATTTCTCTCCTAGTTGATGTTCTCACAAATTTTCTCTGGTTCAGTCAAAACGATACCAAGGTTTCTATTCCAGTTGAAGATATTCCAACATTTTTTCTGGTTCAGTCAAACCGACACTAAGGTTTTTATTCTAGTTGAAGATGTTTTAAGACTTTCGTCTGGTTCAGCCGAATCGCCGCTAAGATTCCCCTGATTTCTGTGCCAGTCAAAGTTAATCCAAGAGCTCTCCTGGGATCAGTCAAATCGATACTAAGATTTCTCACCTAGTTAAAGTTCTCACAAATTTTCTCTAGTTCAGTCAAACCGACACTAAGGTTTCTATTCTAGTTGAAGATGTTTTAAGACTTTCGTCTGGGTCAGCCGAATTGCCGCTAAGATTTCGTTGATTTCTATGCCAGTCAAAGTTAATTTGAGACCTCCCCCGGGATCAGTCAAATTGACACTAAGATTTCTCTCCCAATTGAAGTTATCACATGTTTTCCCTGGTTCAGTCAAATCGATACTAAGATTTCTATTCCAGTTCAAGCTATGAAGCCCGGAAATCGATCGGATAATATCTTGATTTCTCCAAGATACTATAAAGCTTGTAATCGACCAGGTAATGGTATATCTCAGAGTTAAGCTATGAATCCCGGAAATCGACCAGATAATATCTTGATTTCTCCAAAATACTACGAAGCCTAGAATCAACCAGATAGTGGTATATCTCAAGTTCAAACTATGAAGCCCGAAAATCGACCGGAAAACAACTTAATCCCCAGCAAGTTACTGTGAAGCCTGGAAATCGGCCGGATAATAGTACAAGATACTATGAAGCCTGGAATCGACCAGATAGTGGTATAAGACACAGTGAAGCCTGACGCACGACCAGATAACGGTATAAGACGCTGTGAAGATTGGAGCACGACCAGATAGCGGCAAGAGACACTGTGAAACCTGGAGCACGACCAGATAACAGTATGAGGTACTGCGAAGCTTGGAATTCGATCAGATAGCAGTTTATTTGGCCAATTACTATGAAGCCTAGAAACGACCGAATGTTAGTATGCATTAAATTCAAGTTGAAACCCGGATGCGACCGGATAACCACTTAAATGCTTCTGAAGCCTGGAGCACGACCAGATAAGAATTGAGAAATTGCAAAGTCTGGAGAACGACCAGATAGCAAGTTTAATCTCATATCCCTAGTAAGTCACTATGAAACCTGGAGCACGACCAAATAGCACTTAATCTTATTATCCTTAGCAAATCATTGTAAAGCCTGGAGCACGACCAGATAGCAGTTCACTTGCACCTCCTCGACTAAAAGAGGATTCCCCAATAGAGTAACGGACAACTGAGGCTCCCAAAATTCTACTTCTCCCAAAGACAGAGACCAAAATTCCTCATCAGATCCCTCCTCAATAGGAACAAGAATCCTCATTGAAGGAATATCTCACAAAATCAACATTATTCTGGATGGCATCTTTAAGCCCATCTCCGACGCTTCGTCGTGACCTCTGCCGGATGGCATCTTTAAGCCCATCTTCGACGATTCTCCGTCATATTTTCCAAATGGCGTCTGTAAGCCCATTCCCGGTACTATCTACACAGTCACGCACCATCTCAGACGAGTGCAAATTTCTGGGCACTGAGTGTTCAATCATCTTCCAACTTCAGATTACGAAAGGCAGAAAAGCCAATCTACATCCTCAGGTTTAAGAAGATTGAACAGGGGCAGCTGTTGTACCCAAAAATTTGCCCTCTCATTTTACTCAACAGATGCCCATTGAGGTCCTCAAGTAGCTCAAGGATGCCCAAGAGTTGACTAGACAAACTCTCTCCTAAGGCAATGCACCCCCAATTAGGGTTTCCATTTTCATCAGGGTGTGGGAGCTGCAAAGGTCCCAAATACTTTCCATGGTCCTAATATGTTCTCAAGATCATCCATGTCAAGTTTTATGCCTTGCACAAGAGGTTTGCTCAGTCAACTGCTCAGATGCCTGAAAATCAATTGTACTAGGTCAAAAGTCAACTATGGCCCACATATAGTCAAACTTCAATATTTTTGGTCAACAACAACATTTTGAAGTAATATACATCATTTGATCAAGGTTTGATCATGATTCCTCAAGGAATGCCCCAAATTCATCAAAACCCAAAAGTTGCTAAATTAGAGTTTCTTAGGAAAAGTCAACCAAACTTTAACCAAGCATAACTTCTTCATACTTTATCAGAAATTTTCCATCCAAGGCTCATTTTGAAGAGGATGCAATTACCTACAACTCATCTTCAGCCCACAAGTTCAAAATATGCACTCATCAAAAGATATGAATTTCTATATTATAGGTCCTTTTGAAAAGTCAACAAAAACACTTTTTGGGTCAAAGCTTCTTACATGAACGTGGAACACCCAATTGAGATGAGACAAAAAGGGTTATTTAGGGGACATCCTAAGCTTTCTAAAAAGTCCAAGAACACCTCTCTAGGGTTAAAATTGGAAGAGATATACCTTGTCAAAGTTGACCATTTTAGCAAAATTGCCAAAAGTCAAATGTGCTCAAAAATACACTTTTTGTTAAATGGGCCTAACTTTTTATGCTTGCACCTCACTCATAACATGGTCCAGGACCCAAATATTCACCTGCACATTATTTGCTTCATTTTCCATTTTATTTTTATTTTTCATTAATTAAAAATTAAATTAAATCAAATAAATGACAACTAATAGCAAAGATTTGTTTTGATCTGATTTTTGGACAGGATCACAAGCTAATTATGTTGACATATTAGGATCAAATCGAATCAAGGTGGATTGGCACAAGAATGGCATGATTAGGCCTAATTTGGAAACAAATCATACAAGGAAGTAATGAGATCAAATCTTCAAAATTTTCAAAGATACATGTAATTTTTATAACCCTAATTCATTCAGGGATATAAATTGAGTAAGACCAAGTGCAGAAAGGAGGCTGGAAGTCGTGGAAACACCAAGAACAAACTCAATTTTTTGCAAAAAAGTAGTGAATCAGTTTCAAGCTTGGAGGCCAATTCAAGACATTTTAACGTTCTCAATAGATTGCTGGACATCTCAGGAACATATCTCCCTCATTTGCAAGCCTTTTCACGCCCAGAAATGCACGCTACAGACCCACGATTTGCATTCCCTAGCTTAAATCGCATTTTACAAATTACGCATGATTAACCATTATTGAATACATCATTACGTTTGTATGAGCATTTAAAATGTTTTGGTTTATGTAATTTTGTATTTTGATGCATATATCCATAACTTCCATTGCTAGGTTTTATTCTTGCGTTTTAGGGGTTTATCATACAAGTAAAATTGGCCTAAACAAAGGGTACCATCGTACTCGTGAGGTCAAAACAAATTGATTGGTGTAGCCATAATTGATTTATCATGCCTGTGAGGATATTAACGTGTCTGAACCCCATTGGACCATTTGAATTGCGCGCATGTTTTCCAGCTAACCCTCATGTTTTATATATTATTCATTATTATTATTATATTAACAAATAAGCAGGACAACACAGATGGTAGGGCGCGTTGGTGGTGGGTGTGAGGACCTAGGTTCGATCCTAGGTCCCAACATTTTCTTTGTTTTAATTCTCCAATGCAGGATCCTGTGTATCTCCCACTCAAGCGTTCACCATATGCTACCATCATCCATCCAATGGATGCACCTCTGTCCAGATCCAACGCCTACCATTGAAGGACCAGGGTGCACCATCAGAAGAGCATCACATAGGATTCAGTGCAGGGATTGGGCTGGCCAGTTATTGGGCCCATCAAATTCAGAATTGCACACCCCTATTGCTATTTCCTCCAGGCCCAATTTAATTCTTTTTTTTTATTTCTTTTATTTGTTTTATTCGTTTAATTATTTTTTTTACAAAATTAATCATTTTTTTATTAATCATAAAATCAGAAAATCACAAAAAATATAGAATCAGGTTTTTATTTATTTAAATTAATTTTGTTGAAAAATAAATTAGATTAATTAGATTCATTTGATTGCTTTTTTTTAATTAAAATTAATTAGACAAATTAGGTTTAATTTGTAATTAAATTATTTTCTCAAATAAAAAAATATTTTAATTAATTAGATTTTTAGGACTTTTTAACTTATTACCATCTTAATTCTTCGCGAGTTTATTTCCTTTCGTACCATTTTTTTAATTAATGTAACTGTTGATGGTTTGTAATAGTTTCAAATTAGGTTTTTTATTTATTGCTCTTATTTCCCCAGTTTTGGTTATGTAATCCCCATCCCCGAGGCCCTGTAATAGTTAGGATTTCTATTTCCGCACTTTAAATTCCTGCAATTTTTAACTGTCTAGATGCATGGCTAATAGGATTGTATGGAAAGAATACTTGAAAATTAATACAGTAGAAAACTCTAAATGTGCAAAGATAAATTAACTGAAAATATACACTTGCACATGCTCACTCCTAGGGTTTACTCCACCCTGGTTGCCTTCGGTAAACGGTCATGAAGTATAGGGTTTGTTAGTGGTTATCCTCTAGCCCCGAAAGATCTCAAATGACCCATTCAGATGTTGCCTCGGAAAAAGATCTTTAAGGATTTAGGATGATTACTAACACCTCCTAACATTGCTTTTGTGATCGTACTTGTCCCTTCGAATGTCCCTTAAAACTCTAATGACGGTGCTACCTATTCCTCAATAATGGGATAGCATTGTCTAAAGGAAAACGAACAGACTTTTTTTGAGTAGGTAGATTAGTTCCTAGGTACTTGCTCAAACAAACAAACTTTTTCACACAAACACTTTCCAAATAAAGTTTTCAAAAACAACTTCGTAACACTCTTGAGGACATAAACAAGGGTTAATATGAAGTAAAACCAAACTTTTCAAAGCAAGCACACACAAGCAATTTCAAAATGAGCAAGTACCTAAGAGCCCGTAGAAAACTAAGGATAGAAAGGGTTCTAACACCTTCCCTTTCTATAATCTACCCCCCGTACTCAGAAACATCTTGAAAAAGGTTTTTCTGTTCTTTTTTCTTTTCCTGATTGGATAAAATAAAAGTCGATGGCGACTCTTGCTTACCGTGACATTTTGCAAACAAAAAACACAAAACGCAAACTAGTATTAACAGTCGGTTCTGCCACCGTATCACAAAGGCCCTTCTAATTCAATCTGTATGGGTATCCTAAAAATACTCCTCTTCCCAAAACTGATAAGATTCCCCAAAATAGAAAAAAAGAAGAAACAGTGGGTTCCCAAGTCCAATGTTAGAAGTCTCATTGCTCACACCTCTCTCAGAGTATCAACCAAATATGACTGGTACTTTGACAGTGGCTGTTCTAGACACATGACAGGTGTCAAGAATCTGTTGGTGGATGTTAAATCTCACTCCACCAGTTATGTGACTTTTGGTGATTGAGCAAAAGGAGAAATCAAAGGTATTGGCATGCTTGACTGTTCAGGAGTTCCTAAGCATGAATGTGTTACTTGAAAATGGGTTAATAGCTAACTTGATAAGTATAAGCCAACTATGTGATCAAGGATTCAAAGTTAAATTCTCCAAGGAAGAATGTCTTGTGTGCAACGAAAAGAATGAAGTTTTCATGAAAGGAATAAGATCTAAAGACAATTGTTATCTATGGGTTCCTCAAGAGTTAAACCTCTCCTCAACATGTGTTTTAGCCAAAGAGAATGAATTTAAACTATGGCATCAAAAATTGGTGCACTTACATCTGAAAGGCATGGAGAGAATTATATCTGAAGAAGCAGTAGGAGGGATTCCTAAGCTCAAGATAGAAGAGGTAAAGGTATGTGGAGACTGTCAAATTAGAAAGCAGACTAATATGTCTTGTCAGAAGATTCAACATCTTACTACATCAAAAGTTTTGGAACTTCTTCACATGGAATTGATCGGACCTATACAGGTTGAAAGTCTTGGTGGTAAGAAGTATGCCTATGTTGTTGTAGATGACTTTTCTAGATACACATGGATAAGTTTATTACAGAAAAATCATAAACTTTTGAAGTATTTAAATATCTTTGTCAAAGACTTCAAAGGGAAAAGGAAAGTCATGTCATAAGAATCAAGAGTGATCATGGAAAAGAATTTGAGAACAACAAATTTGCTGAGTTTTTCTCCTCTGAAGAAACCAACCATGAATTCTCTTCTCCCATTACTCCTCAACATAATGTAATTATAGAATGCAAGAATAGAACTCTCCAAGAATCTTCCAGAGCCATGATTCATGCTAAGAAGCTACCCTACCATTTCTTGGCTGAAGTTATGAATATTGCATGCTATATTCATAACAGAGTAACTCTAAGGAAAGGCACTTCAGCTACTTTGTATGAAATATGGAGGGGAAGAAAACCAACTGTAAGATACTTTCATGTTTTTGGAAGTAAATGTTACATCTTAGATGATCGCAGATAAATGAGGAAGATGGACCCCAAGAGTGATGAAGGAATATTCCTAGGCTACTCTGCAAACATCAGAGCATACACAGTTTTTAACTCCAGAACCAAAGTTATGATGGAGTCAATAAATGTTACTATTGATGATAGAGGATAGAATTTTGAAGAAGATGTCTCAGAAGATGTTGGAACATCTTTGCCTGATAGTCCAACTAAATCAAATGACACAAGTATTGATTTTAATCCTCCTCAAGAAGATCCCCAGCCTAGTCAGCTCAATAAAGGACCTTCAATCAGAACTCAGAAAGATCATCCTAAGGAGCTCATCATAGGAGATCCAAACAAGGGAGTTACTACCAGATCAAGAGAAGGGATTTCTAAATCTTGCTTTGTATAAAAACGTTAGCCTAAGAATGTCAAAAAGGCCCTAACTGACAAGTTTTTGATTAATTCTATGCAAGAGTAGCTGGAACGATTTAGTAGAAATGAAGTTTGGGATCTGGTTCCAAGACCTGAAGGGACAAATATGATTGGCACTAAATGGGCATACAAGAATAAATCTGATGAAAAAGGGGTGGTGACTAGAAATAAGGCAAGTTTAGTTGCTCAAGGATACACTCAAATTGAAGGAGTGGACTTTGATGAAACCTATGCTCCCGTGGCTAGACATGAATCAATCAGACTACTGTTGGGAGTTGCATGCATTTTGAAATTTAAATTGTTTTAAATGGATGTAAAAAGTGCCTTCTTGAATGGGTACCTGAATGAAGATGTTTTTGTTAAACAACCAAAAGGATTTGTTGATCCAAGTTTTCCTAAACATGTTTATAAACTTAAGAAAGCTCTGTGTGGATTGAAGCAAGCTCCAAGAGCTTAGTATGAGAGACTGACAATATTCCTTGGGGAAAATGGATATAGGAAAGGTGGTATAGACAAGACTCTCTTTGTCAAAGAAGAAGAAGGTAAGATTATGATTGCTCAAATCTATGTTGATGATATTGTATTTGGTGGGATATCAAATGAGATGGTTCAATATTTTGTCAAGCAGATGCAGTCTGAATTTGAGATGAGTCTTATTGGTTAATTAACCTATTTTCTTGGTCTGCAAGTTAAACAAATGGAAGACTCCATATTTTTATCTCAGAGAAAGTATGCCAGGAATATAGTAAAAAAGTTTGTGATGGAGAATGCAATTCACAAAAGAACCCCTGCTCCCACACATTTTAAGTTGACTAAAGATGAAAAAGGATTAAGTGTAGATCAAAGTCTCCACAGAAGCATGATAGGAAGTCTTCTATATCTCACAACTAGCAGACCAGACATTACCTTTGTTGTAGGGGTGTGTGCAAGATATCAAGTTAATCCCAAAGTTAGTCATGCAAACCATGTAAAGAGGATTCTCAAATATGTGAGTGGGACAAGTGACTATGGTATGTTGTACTCTCATGGATCAAATTCTGCCTTAACTGGCTTTTGTGATGCTGATTGGGCAGGGAGTGTTGATGATAGAAAGAGTACATCAGGAGGATGCTTCTTTCTGGGAGATAACCTCATATCTTGGTTAAGCAAGAAGCAAAATTGTGTGTCTTTATCCACTGCTGAGACTGAGTACATTGCTGCAGGAAGCAGTTGTTCTCAATTGGTTTGGATGAAACAAATGCTAACAAAATACAATGTAAAACAAGATGTCATGACATTATTCTATGACAATTTAAGTGCCATAAACATTTCAAATAACCCTATTCAACATAGCAGGACCAAGCATATTGACATCCGTCATCACTTCATAAGAGAGCTTGTTGAAGAAAAGATTGTGGCCTTAGAACATGTAGCCACTGAATTACAACTGGCTGACATCTTCAAAAAGGCTTTAGATGCTAATCAATTTGAGAATTTAAGAGGAAGATTAGGGATATGTTTATATGAAGGTTTGTAGAAATTAAAAGTGTGTGGGAATATCATTAAAGTGATATTATATTGTTTGTGTTTCCAACAAATAAATTTTAGAAAACAATCATTACAAGACTTCCTAAAACTGTTTCCCACACGCTACTATATTTCTTCTCTCTACTTTTAGAAACTTTTCATTCTCCTCAACAGAAGAAGAACCCTTGCCATTCCTCATCTCCTTGCCAGAAATTTTTCAAACATGTCTCAACATCACACATCCTCCTCCTCTAAATATACAAATGAAAATCTTTCTCTTGACAGAGTACTAGATGTTACTCCTCTATCAACGATCCCTCCACTTTATAAAAAGGTTAAGAAACCTAGATCATCACCAGCTAAGAAATCTAGAGATGATAAAGGTAACTCCTCTTCTACTACCGATAATAGAACTGAAGAAGAAATTGTCAATGTCGATAGAAGCATCATAAGGCTTGTGGACATAGTTTTAAATGAAGGATTTGTTATGCCTGGGATTTCTACTCCCCTTGCTCGCATGCCTCCTCGTGTTGACAAAGGAAGTAATCCTAAAAATGATGCTGCTGAATCATCTAAGAAAGATGCTACTGATAGCAAACTTGAGAAGCTTGCTACCTCTGCCCTAAAAGAAGTGGAAGAAGAAGATGTTGATCAAAATGTTGAAGAAAAATCTCCCTCTAAAGAAGATTTTGCTGCCTCCAAGGACGGAGAAGATCAAAATGATGACAATATAGTCAATGTAGAAGAGCTCTCTGACAATGAGCTCATCACTAATGTTGTACCTGGTATTGCAAGAAGGATAAAGTCCAGGAAAGTGAAAGATGCAAGTGTCACACCCCCTCTCAAAATAGTCAAGAAGAAAGTTATGTATGGACCCCCAAAAGTAGGAAGTAAAGTGGTCCCTCCATCTAGAAAAAGAAAAGCTAGACCTGTTAGCTCTACTTATGATGATGAGGATGCTGTAAAAAGGTCCAAGAGTAAGAAGAAATCTTCCCTAATTGAAGAGACAAACTTTGAGTATGATGTCGAGCAAGATATCCTGGACATGTCTCCTATTAAGAAATCTTCAAGTAAGAAATTTTTTGTTACGATTCTTGATGCCCCACTTGACAACATCTCCTTTCACTCTGTTGGGAATGCTGAAAAATGGAAGTACGTGTATCAAAGAAGGATTTTCCTGGAGAGAGAACTAGGAGCTGAAGCCTTGGAATGTAAGGAAATCATGGAGATGATCTCCTATGATGGACTGATGAAAATAGTTACCAGGTTTGCAAATTGCTATGAAACTCTTGTTAAGGAGTTTATTGTTAATATTCCTGTTGACTGTGCTGACCATAAGAGTAAGGAATATAGAAAGGTTTTTGTTAGAGGAAAGTGTGTAGAATTTTCTCCTGCCATTATAAACAAATTTCTAGATAGGTCTGAAGATATATTTTGTGATCTAGAAGTAACAGACAATCAAGTGTGTAGAGCCATTACTACTAATCACGTAAGTGAGTGGCCAATGAAAAAAAACTTCCTGTCAGCAAACTGAGTGTGAAATATGAAATTTTACATAGGATTGGAGCTACAAATTGGGTTCCCTCTAATCACACTTCAACCATCTCCATTGGTTTAGGAAAGTTCACTTATGCTATTGGAAACCAAAAAATTTTTGATTATGGGACTTATATCTTTGATCAAACCATCAAACATGTAGGAACTTGTGTTATTAATATGCAAATTTCTTTTCCTTCCTTCCTCTGTGGAATTATCCTAAATCAGCATCTTGTAATTCTAAGTGGAAATGATGTTGTGTGCAAGAGGGAGTCTACCTTGACCCTCCATTTTAAGCTCTTTTTAGGAAAACATGTCCCATACATTGTTTTAACATCTGCTCCTGCTGAAAAGGCCTCCACTAAGGATAAAATGATCAATGAACTAAGGGAAGCCTGCAAGGAATTAGATGATGTGATCAAAGTGATCTCAGCTAGGAAGCAAATATTTAAAAAGATGATCAAGTACCTGCAAAAGGATAATAACCTTGATGATGCAGTGAGCTCTGAAGGTGAAGACTCCAGTATGGAAAGAAGTTCTAGTTCAACCAAGTCAACTGGTCCGAATGACAGTTACACTACCTGATGTTTCTCTGAACACTTTGTTTCTTTTTTGGCACTTGCATGTGCTTGACATTTGAATTATATGGTTTGTACCCTAATACTGATATTCCTTTAATTGTATCTTTTCTTTGGCATATTATGACTAAAAAAGGGAAGAGAAAGTGAGTGACTGACTAACCACTGACCATTGATTGAGGGGGATCTCAATACTTGAGGGGGAGCCTCGTGTCCCAGAAGATGTTTTGACAACTTCCTATGCTAACAACTAACTACTAACTAAATGTATGTCTTGATTGCCTTGCTTTTGTTGCTACCCTGATAATGCTCTGATAATTGTGTTGCTTCTCTGATAATATGCTTTAACAATGTTTTAGCCAAAATTTTCCAAAGGGGGGAGTTTGTAAGTGTTTGTTGACAGCAAGTTTAGTAAAAAAATTACTTGTTAATGTTTTTCTAAATGTCTTAACATTTAGAGCAAAACTTTTTTGAATAATGTCAAAGTAGATGTCTTGACATCTGCCTACTGAACTGATCTCAGCCCAAAATCAGTTAAGTCTTTTGTTTCCTGATTTCCAACATTCTATAATTCAGGATTCGTGATCTACAGGATGCGAAAAATATGGAGGAATATTTTTCAAATTGCATAATTATATCTTGGCCTGTTTTTATGGAAATATTCAAAAGATTGAATATTTGTTTTCAAGCCCAAGCCCAAAGTTGTGCATATATAAGGACTCACTTCCTTATTCAAAGACAAACAACTTTTGAAGAAGAATACTTTCTTTCTTATTAGAAGTCTATGCTTTTTATTTGTAATACACTATAAGTATTAGTTTAAATACTTGAGTTGTTATTTGGGTTGTTTATTGTGTAACATTCATAAGCTTTTATGCATTGAATGATTGAAGTGTTTCAAACTTATTAATTCTGTTAAGTTCTTCACTGTAAGTGATTGAAGGGATTTGAGGATGGCCTCATACCTAGGTGAGTCTTAGGTAGAAGTTTATCTTGGGTAGTGATTAAGTGATTAGATCGTAAACTGGTTGTTTACTGAGGGTTTATGAATTGATACTATTCAGTGAACTTGTCCCTGGCTTGGTAGCCCCCAGAGTAGGTGTTGTTATACACTGAACTGGGTGAAAAATCTCTTGTGTTTTTACTGCTTTTGATTTTACTGCACCTTACTTATAAACAGATATTTGTGTCGTGACATCTCATTCGGCACCACATATCTGATACCAGAATTTCAATCTAAGTGTTCTAAATGGTATTATTTCTGAATTAGAAACAATTGGAGTCAAGAGTGATGATGAAGATAAAGCTTTGATACTCATATGGTCTCTTCCATCTTCCTATAAGCATATTAAACTGGTTTTGATATATGGTAATAAAACTTTGAATTTTGAAGAAGTTGCTAGTAAAATTATTTATGAAGAAATAAGGTTGAAAAGTGAGGATAATACTTCATCAAACTTAGTGTTGGTTTCTAGGGGAAGGCCTTATGTGAAGAAAAACAATGAAAAGAGTGTGAGATGTTGGAAATATGGAAATATTAGACATATAAAGTATAAGTGTCCTGATGGAGCAGCGTTAAAGAAATGCTCTAATTCAAATGCTAGCAATGTCTCTCTCGCAGTGAGAAAGGACGATCTTATCTAAAAATTGATAAGTGTGTCCTCATGACATTTCTTCTGTGTAATATGGTGGGAGAACTGGATTTTTTAGTGTCATTGTAAATATTGCGGTTAGCAAGAGTCACCATCGACTTTTCTTTTATCCAACATTTAAGAAAGGTGAAAAGAACAGGAAAGACCTTTGAAAGATTTTGAGTTCGGGGGGTAAATTATATAAAGGGAAGGTGTTAGCACCCTTTACATTCGTAGTCATCTACAGGCTCTTAATTGCTTAGCTCGCTTGCTTTTTTGTGTGAATTATTTGAAAATATTTTGAAATACTATTGTAAGGCTAAATTTGTAACAATTCTTGTATCAGTCCTAAAGAATCTATACAAAGTATTTTTTTTAAAATATTTACTGTTTTGAAAGTGTGATGTGAAAAAATGTTTTGTTTGTGAGCAAGCATTCAAGAGTCCTACCCACCGGGTTTTTGTTTTTCCTACTCTTTTCCTTTTCGTTTGGAGATAGTATTATCCATAACATTAGTTAGTAGGTAATCTTATCTATTGGATGTGAAGAGACGGGCGTAGGGTTATTGTATGGTCATAAAAAGAAACATGTAAGGATACTTTAACAACTGTATCAAAGGGACTTATCAGTATATTATTTGTAGGGTCACCGAGGGACTAGATTATCTCTTTGTAGACAACTCGAGGGACATCGACGGACTATGATCTTTTGTATCATAGAGACCATGATGATTGTATAGAGGGTCTTTTGCTAAAGCATTCTTACTTTCGAGGGCTATGACCAATATTCGTCAGACAACAAGAGAGGTTACCCTAAAGGTGCAAGTGTGATTGTTGTTAATGCATTTATTTAGTCTTGAGAATTAGGTTTTCTATGTCCAATTGTTAGTCTTTCCATGCAAACCCTAATTACTAATAGTCAAAAACATAATGTGCGGAATGTAAAGTGCGGAAAATTAAACCTAAGCTATTACATCCTGTGAGCAGTTACATAATAGGAAAAAATGCGAAAAAATAAATCTAAGCTATTACATCGATGGTTGCAACCTATACAATTGTCTCAGAATTTAAATAACAATAAGAAATAAGAAAAGATGTTAGAAAAGTGTTTTAATGTTTTTGTATTTTTAGAAAATGATCTAGGGTTAGGGATGATGATTAAATCCTAATAGATAATTAATTAAGTTAATCAAAAAAACATAAAACCCTAATCAGAAAGCCTAATGTCTAATTAATTAAGAATAATTATTTGGCTAAAATCCTAAAACTAATTAATTTTAATTAAAAACCTAAGGTATAATTAATTAATTAATTAATTAAAAGGCAAATCCTAATTCTAGTTAATTAAAAAATTAGGCCTAATTTGGTTAAGGGTTAGTATTTAATGATTTAATGTTAATTAGTTAAAAAAAGTTAAATGGAGTGAAAAACAAGGGTTAGAAAAACTGAGAAAATAAGATGCATAGGGTGGGGATCAAACCCATCCCCTTTGGCTTAAAGGTGATAGCTTTTTCCATCATGCCATATGCTTGTTTGTGATTGAGAATGAGTATCAATCAAATATGATGAACCTGAATTAACCGGGAAAATAAAGAAAAGATTTTGACAAAAGGAGAAATCGAACCCACGCCCTCTCGTTTAACAAGCATCATACTTACCACCTGGACATAGTTGTTTCACGTCAATTTAATAACACGTAATATATATAAAACAAGTTAAATTCTAAAAATCAGAAATAAAAAAGAATTGAAAACACGCGCTAGTAGTGGGGTCAGAAGTTTTGAATGGACCAATCAGAGTGAGGGAGAGAGCCACGCATGTCGTTGACCCAGGTCAGCGCCACCACCAACGGTAGTGCCACCTTCTTCTCCAGCGAGGTCAAACACCAAATCTGAAAAATCGAAGCAAAACAAAAAAGAAAAGTATCTTGATCCCCTAATTGAGACCTCACGAATTCAATGGTGGTGTTAGTTTTGACTGATAAGGCATGCTGTTAGGGTTTTGAAACTTTGAGAGCTTTGAACCCTAACAATGGTGAATGGTTGTTCCTGCACGAAAGCTTACAAACAATGATTCTAAACAGGTCCAAACATTATTATAAACATGTATATATGCATAGAATCAATCCATAATGCATGAATTATGAGTTCGAGTTCAAGAAAGTTCAACAAACTGATGATACTTGGTTGTGATGATCTGGGATACTATGAGCTTCAGGGGTGATTGGAATGAGTTTCTGGAGCCTTCAGGAAGCTTGATTGATGATTGGAATGGACTGAAAATCTTGGGAGAGAAGGGTTTGATCGTGCCCTAGTTTCTTGAAAAATTTGGAATTTTAGGGTTCTTCTTGAGAGGTAGCATGCGTGTCCCTTGTCATATGAAGTTGTTGTGTATTTATAGGTGAATGTTTAGGTCAACACTTGTAAGATGAATCTTTGTATTTCATGGTGAAGAGATTTGATTTGAATTTTGCACAAAAAACTTCTATCTTAGGCCAAATCAAATATTCATGATCCCACACAGTTTCTTCAGCCTAATTATGTGATTTTGGACTTATGATTTGATTCAAAAATAGATCCACACGTCTTGTACCATTTATTTGGTATTTTATTTGATTTATTTTATGTTATTTAAATAAAATAAAAATAAATGAAATAAAAATAAAAATGATGCATGAATGGACTTAGAGGTCCTCTATGGTGTCACAAACATGTTTGAACCTCAAAAGTTTGGCCCATTAGCCCAAAACTTCAAAATTGTTTAATGAAAGTTTCATGCATTTCTCCAAATTTTCTCAACTTTTGCCAATCATAACTCTCTCAATTTTTGTCATATAAATGTGATCTTGGACTTTTTGGATACCTCAAGATGTCTCCTACTACTCTTATTATGATTATGATTTCATTTGAAGTCTCTAACTTGATGTAAATTGCCTTCATAAAAAGTCTCTTTTTGTTGACTTTCAAAATGACCTGTAAAGTTTT
The DNA here is from genome assembly GCA_948472305.1 of Vicia faba. Classification (NCBI taxonomy): domain Eukaryota; kingdom Viridiplantae; phylum Streptophyta; class Magnoliopsida; order Fabales; family Fabaceae; genus Vicia; species Vicia faba. The sequence goes on along the minus strand of OX451738.1, from coordinate 1,286,404,060 downwards.
GGCTAATATCTCCCAAATGAGGCATTTTTGGCCTTGAGCTTAGAGAGACAAAGTTGTAGAAAATTGAATTTTCTTTAAGTTAGGCTCTGGTTGAGGAATTTTTGATGAAGTATGTGAAATTTGTGCTTGGTCAAAGTTCAGTTGAGTTCTCCTTAAGAAAACCTTAATTTAGTAACTTTTGACTTTTGATGAATTTTGATTTTGTTGATGAATCATGATGAATCATTGATTAAATGATGAATGTGACTTCAAAATATTGATTTTGACCCTATTTATAGGTGAATTTCTTAGGAGGAGGACTTGTCTGATCAATCCTTGAGAAGTCTCGAGCATTTGAAACTTTTATGAGCCTGAGGGAGTGTCTTGAATTAATTTGTCTTGAAAATAGAAGGGCAAATTTTGAGGTACAACATGCTTTCATGGAAAAGGACGTGTTATTGCTAGCAGATTAACACATGTGCATTGATGCAAAGTGTGTATTGAGATTATGTCGATGGTTGAAAAGCTTCCTACCAACATAGAAGTTACACCATAAAGTTTCAACTTGGTTTTTGGCATGTGAAAATTCTTGAAGTGATTTAGCTTCAAGTGAAGTATACTCTTCTTTAGGTGGAGTATAATAGTTTTTAAAACTATGGTTATCGGTGAAGACAATGTGAAAATTCTTGGAGTGGTGTAATTTCAAGTGACTATACTCTTTATGATGGAGTATGATTGTTAGTGAAGACAATGAAAGTTAATGTATTATTTTCAATCAAGGTGAAGATTGTTGGAGTTGATTGAAAATATACATGTTGAAGAAGTCCATATTGCTTATTTTTGTAAAGGAAGAGGGAGTCCAAGACTATATATAGAATTAAATTTTTTTCCAAGTCCCACATCGGTTAGTTTTGTGAATGAAGATGGAGTCTAATGTTATATATAAGATTCAAGTTTTTCTTTACAAGATGTACCAGTCAAAAACACTTTAAGCTTGTATTCGACTTTTTTATTTTCTCTTATACTCTTGTTTTATAGTATAGTGAGACGTAGATAAATATTTTCTTTGGAGAGTGTATGTGTATTGGGGCCTTGGGGTGTTTGTGGGTAATCTATGTGTTGTAACAATTTTCACATAGTGATATTCTCTGGTTGTCATTTGATAACGGTAGTGGTTTTTTCTCCAGTTTTGGAGTTTCCACGTTAATCTCTTGTGTTGTTATTTTGTTCATCTTTTTCTATCTGTTTTGTTTTTTCCCAAGAAATAACTTAGCCACTCATAGTTGAGTTAACAATTACCGTGAGTTGATGAAAAGACATCATGAAAATTAATGAAAAATAAGCTCTTGAATAGCTTAAATGCTTTCCAAACTCCCTGCCAAATGCTCATTATCGTCACTTTTCTACCTAGAATTCGTAATCCATGGAAAGTCTTCACGTTTTTCTTTTTAAAGTTCAAAAAGTATGTCAGAAAAGTCATCAATGTTACTACTTCATGTTCCATCGCGATCACGATATCCTCTTTTCACGCCCATAATGACAGCACTGCGATCGCAGGAAACCTAATAGCAAAAATCTCTTTTTTTCTTCTATTTTTCTTCTGAACTTTTCTAAGTCCCATTTTCTTACTCTTTTGAAACTTTTCTATTCTTCCACATATTTGCTTGGCTTTTCTTTCATAATTCCACTGATTCTGACAAAAATACTCGCAAATATTACATAATGACAAAGTGTCATCACTAAGCCAGGTTTAAAAGCTTATTTTGGTTCGATATCATATTGGTTCAAAATATAATTACAGTTCGTGAGTTTAGTCCAATTTAAAAACTCATTGTTGTTCGAGATAAGCAAGATTCAAAATATCATATTGATTTGTGGTTACCCTGGTCAAAACATTGGTTTGATTCGTGAGTTTATCCCAGTTTGAAAGCTCAACTTGATTTGAGATAAATGTTTATAAAATATCAATTTATTTTGGGGAAAAACCGCTTCCAGTTATAATTTTGAAAGAAGACTAACTGCTTTAATCCACTGTTTGAAAGGAAGACTAACCACTTATCTCTGCAAATTCGTGTTTGGAAGGAAGACTAACTGATTCTCTCCGTTGTTTGGTTGAAAGTTAGCCTAGAACTTCATTTTTCCTTGTATAAGTGGATTTGAGAATTGAGAGTTTAAATTACTTAAAAACTCTTAAAATTTATTAGATACTCTCAAGATGAAATATTGGTGATACAACTAAGTCTTTTTAACCGAACCTGTATAAATTTATGCTATCTTTTCTCTTTTCTTTAACATTTATTTTCTGCAATTTTTATTCTCGCCGCTAATATCTAAAATATTTTTAAAAAGTTTTTAAACTCTGAAAATGTTTTTAAAAGTTTTCCAAACCAATTTTTTTCATAAATTGAACCCTCTCTTATGTATTCTGTTACATGTCCAACATTAGTTTCCTTGATGGTAAATGTTGAATTCCTTTGAGATGATAATTTTAATGCAATGTCCAAAAGTTGTTAGTGGGATAATATTGTGATATTTGGTGAATGAGTCAATGATTAGAACACGAAGTTGGTTTAAACATTCAAACTTGTAAAAGATATGCAAGAGAATTATATACCTTAAAGATGACTAGCAAGTAAATTTAGAGTCGATTTATTCTACGACAATTTTGACATAATATGTTTTTAATAGACGTTGCTTCAATAAGGTATTTTTAAGCTTTTAATGTGGCTTGGTTCATAACTTTTTTAATAAAAGGATTATCAGGCTCAAAGTTCAAACTTAATCTTCCATTTTCCCTTCTAGTTATCTCCTTCCCTATATCCAATCAATAACACATGCATTCAAATTTTCAAGAGAATTATGAATATTAAGAAGAGAAACATATAATGACTCAAGAATTAATGATATATATATATATATATATATATATATATATATATATATATATATATATATATATATATATATATATATATATATATATATATATATATATATATATATATATATATATATATATATATATATATATATATATATATATATATATATATATATATATATATATATATATATATATATTGATGACCACTTTTTTGTTTTTTCTTTTAAATTTTCCACATCTTATACTTTTTTTCCCTTTATTTTTGGAACAATTTTTCTATGAAATTTTTCATTTTGGTTTGATTTTTTTTGAAAGGGTCATAATAATCATGATAATGCTTAGTGATGAACAATCACTTCATTCGTTTGTATTATTATGAGTGTGACAAAAATTCACGATTGAACGTCTAATATTTCTCTTAAAATTTAAATACATATTCAAACTAATTTAAAAAACTACTATGTCTCGAGTTAGGATTAAAAGTTTAATAAAGAAAGAAACACAATTTCTTGATTTAAAGAGGCGACTAGGAATTGAACTTTATTAGACGTTTAGTGTTTGGAAAGTGAAACAACACCTTACATTATTAGTCAAATTTATTCAAAATTATATTTCAACAATAATTTATTTGCGCCATCCTCCATCAAATCTTTGCTAAAATGAAACTTTGGCAAAGAAAAAGTAAATTGAAAGAGATATTTCTTTTGTGCGAAAAAAAAAATATAAAAAAGAGTAACAAGAAAGAACTAGTTCAAAAAGATACATCACCATTTCATTAATTTTACTATTCAAATAAAAATAAATTTAAAATAAAATAAGTACTTAATAAACAAGAAAATTACAAAGAAAAAGACTGAAACAACCAAATCACCACAAGAAAAGTGCAATATACCAATCGAACCTTTTAGTGACTGATAAAACTTCCGTAGGTATAGAAGAGTTTTACTGACACTTATAATATACCGTTGGTATAAGTCTGCTAATATTAGAAAATGTATTTCAATACTAGCGATAGTTAATCTGCAGGGATTGATTTCCTGTAAATAAAAAATGTGTTACAGTTATATAAAAATATTTAACGCAATCATAAATAATTTTATATATAGAATTCTTTCAATATTATTTATTATTTAATATAGATAAATTTTTTTATTAATTTCATTTTCAGTAAAACTAATTGTTATATTTTTATAAATACTTAACATTTATTTAAATTAATTTCAAAAAAATATTAATATAACTAATAATTTATTTTAACTGAATTATTATGAAATGAAAATATTTAAATATGATATTAAAAAATATCTGAAAGATCATAAATTAAAGTTCAAAGTAAGCTTTAAGTTATAAAAAAAAAAAAAACAATTCTTCACGTTATATGTATTGAACAATGTCTATGATTTCAGAGAGGTTGGTATTAACCTTCTAATCAATCTTGACCTCCCTTTTTGTTGTTGTTGATGTTATTATGTTATTATCTCTATTCTATTAAACATTGTTGCTTCTGCATTACCACCTTTGACTCATATTTTTGTTTGTTTGAAGAAATGATCTCATATAGTAAATCTTCCAATTATTATACTTATTATATGATAGCTTTTAAATATGCATGGCTTAAGATTTGTAGAATTATTTATAAAAAAATATAAGTTGTGAGTTCTAGTTTTAATTTATCTGTTTAGTCTTGACTTTAAGTTATCTAATGTATGCATTACAGTTTAGTCTCCACTTTAAGATTATAAATAGGATTTTTATGAATTATTTTAAAATATCAAGTGCTCAGATTTAAAATTTTAGAAATACATTGTTTGTTTGTATGTTATTGAGAGGATTTTTGTGAATCATTTTAGTATATTTTTTAACAAGTTTTTATCCCCTTAGTTGTTGCCAACAACTTAACCATGCTTCTAAGTGTGAATTTGTTCTTCTGTTACCTAGTTGCTATAATTACCGGGTAACTCTGGCTCAACCCTTCTCTCTAGATTATTTTATTTAGAGATACAAGAATACTCAAAAAGACAAAAGGCTCATAGTTCTCTAGACTCTGATATCTTTTAATGGATGCTAATGATTCTCCCTTTTCAAAGTATTGGTGAGTGGATTGTAATAAAGAGATATACTCAATATAATTTTTCTCTTATTTTTTCCTTTCATGTTATCTCGTTGTATTAATCATAATTGCACCACTCATGTAGGTCAAATCCTTTCACTTATGTGTTTGGATATTACAGGAAAGCTAATTCTAAACACCACATAATTGAGGACCCTCCCATTTGATGAGTGTTATATTTTAATTTTTATTCTTAAGATTTCTCTATCATTTCATATCAACTCAATCATATTAAAATCACATTAGGATTTGATTCTTCTCCCTATCTTTAGGTTTGTTCATGAGGAATCACCAAACACTTTGATTTGTGTAATATGATCATATATGTCTTGTATTGATTGATTTTTAGCTAACAAATATAATGAATTTTTACTCTATAAAGGTTAGTACTATAGATAATGGCTCAATTCACTTCATCAGGTTGATTCATAGGTTCATGAGTTTATTTTCATGCCTCATTCAACAAAGCTTCATTGAGATTTAAACTTGATCATTGCGAGTGTTTTAGAATAATGTCATGACAAGGTCTACTATGATTCATTGTGCTTCAATTTTTCAAAGGAAGTCAAAAGATGCAAGAATTGATTGAAGAAGATTGACCTAATTGGAAAAATTCTTGATTCCTTGATCACAAGTGCATAACTCTCTCATTTCTCAATATTTGGAAGTGTTTATTGTTGCTATAGGTTCTTATTATCATCCCCAACAATTTCTCTTCACATAGAAAAAGTATTTGTACAAGGAAGATTGTCAAGATTGAAAGGGGTTCCCAAGTCATTTTGATGCTCCAAGGGCTAGGATTTTAAACTTCCAAGGGCTATATCTTGGCCATCTTTTGAGATTTTTGAGCGATTCCAAAGATATGTTTCTCTTTAAAGGGTTATCAACAAATCACTTCAAAAAGTTTCAAGCAAATTTTGTGTTAAAGACCACTAATGATTGAGAAAGATTACAAATCCTCTAGATAGGCTATCAAGTCCCCTCATGTGACTTCAAGTGGTTATAACTTGGTCAATTTTTATATCCTCGAGTCCATTCTTTTTTCACAACAATCTTTGGGATGTCAACTGTAATTCTGTTTTTATGAGTAAGACATGGACGTGCTTAGAAAGTGGTTGAAAATTAGAAAAGACTATAGGTCTTTTGTGAATTCCCCCAAATTTGTTCATCATTTTTCAAAGATCATAACTTTTTTATTTTTTATGATTTTTGGGTGATCTCAATTCCACACTTCAATTCAAGAGGTCTACTTCATATCATCTTCAAATTTCAAAATCAAATTTTGAGTGGAAGATCATGTTTGAATGCAAAATATTACAAGACACTTTTGATGTCAAACTTAGAAATTTTTCTAAGTGTAGGAAATCCGTGTGTTTTTGTTGATTTCAAAGGGATACAACTTCTGATGCAAGGCACCAAATGCAACTATTCTTTTTACGTTGTAAAGCTTGATTTAAGATCTCTCTAATGCTTCAAAAAGCATATCATATAGTGCTCTACATTGTTGGTACCATGATAGTAAAGTTAGCTTCCTGAAAATGTTTATAAGTTCAAAGTCAAAATTAGTTTGGATTGGTTTGGCCTCTAAACACAAAGTTTTCACATGTTTTGCTTCTAATCATGTTTAGCAATTTTCCAAAAGCAAATAGCATCATGAAACACACGTTTTGGCTGAGTTTTGATGCTAAGCAAGTCACACATTGCTCATGTATCATATTCACACGAATTCACTCAATTATTCTCCCATTCGCACGTTTAAGCATTACCTCAGGCTCTCCTATAAATAAGATGCACATTCCACCTATTTCTACAAGCTTTTGATAGCCAATTGACCCCTGTCAAGATCTCATTTGAACTCTTAAGGCTTGAATTCATTTTCTCATTTCCACCCTCCAAATCACCAAAAATTCTTTTCACTGAGCTTCATTGGACTTCCCTGAAGCTAATCATACTCTTACCTTCAAGAATCTTGACCTGAATCAAGCTCCATAAGCCCAGTTTCAGAGCTTCCTTCTTGAGTTCGAACATGTAATTTTCTCCACCAATTCGCCTCAATTTTGTTGTTAGAACGTAGTTCTTATTTCTCTGATGCTCGCGGCAACATTTGTTTCCAACTGTAATTGAGTTTGATACGTCTGTTTTCAAATCCCTTCTCAAAAAAATTCCTCTGGTTTTTTCCAAATAGATTACATTGTGGCAAATATAAATTTGGTGCGAGGGTACCAATGGAATCGTCTCGAAGAGACGAAGCTAATGGTACCGGCCTCGAGCTCTAATTTTCCATTTCATAATCCTTCAATTCGCTTGGACGGAGGTTGAAGATGACCTATGTGTCCGTCTTCAACTAATGATGAGTTGTCACACTTTTTTTTTTCAAATCCGTTTAACTAATGGATCATGTGTGTTATCCCTTGAAGACCATGATATGCACATCGCGTCTGATCTATTGGATTAACTTATTAACGTGTTTTGACTCTCATCCAATGGTCTTTACTTTCTGACTTTATTTTTATTTTTTATTTTTTATATTTATTTGTTTTAAACATTAAAAAATCATAGAAAATTCATTTTTGACCCAAAAATTATGAAAAAATTCAAAAAAAATAATTTTAAATATTCTCTTTCTTATTTTTGTATTTTCATGATTTTATTTTCAGATTTGATATTTTTTATGATTTTTTCTTTGTTTATACTTGTTTTTAATTGTTTAAAAATACTTTTTGGTATTTTTAAATTCTGAAAAAATTCATCAAGGTCATTTTCTTTATTTATGACTTTTTGAAAAAAAAAATTAGAATTTTATTTTGATTTTTACTATTTTTTTAATCTTTTTTCACTTGAATGATTTTGAATAATTTAAAAATACTTTTTTGTTTTAAAAAATTACTAAAAAATTTGTAAATATACTTGAGATCATATTTGACTTTTCTATGTTTTTTTTTTAATTTTTATTTGATAATTTGAATATAATTTGTTATTTTGCCTTTTATTTTCACTTAAAAAGCAATTTTAAAAAAAAAATTCTTTTTTTTATTTTGATTATTAAAGGAAATTTTATTTTTTAATATATTCTGGCTGAGCTTGAGCAATGTGATTTTTGATCACGAGCTTGACTAAGATCATTGGATCTTCGGTGTTGAGTTTAACTCCACCAAAATGGATGAATGCTTTTAATGATAGTTTGATTAAAATCTTTGGTTCAAATATTTACCCTTCGTCTTCTTCTTATCCATTTCTTACTTGTGCTATATATTTTTAAAGGATGATCTACATATCATTCCTCCAAACATATGATACATATATTGCTATTGACCGGCCTCAAAATACGCGAGACTTCTATATAAGTCCACTTGCGATTGCTTAACATAACCCTAAATTTTGTCCCGATTTGAGAAATGATTATTCGTGGCCCAAACTTATGTTTGTAAGCCCAAGTATGTTTAATTTAAAACCTTTGATCTAATAACCTTGAGGTTCATTGTTAGGAGACTTTGGTCTTATCAATCCTCTAATGAACCTTCATAAAATTTGGGCTAAGTGAATCATTTAAACATTGTTGATCATTTGTTGTTGCCTCGAGAACTTAAAATGAATGATATACTTGACAAAAAGCAAATGAAAATTGTTGTTGAGAAGCTTTGATTTTATCAATCTTCTAATGAATTTTCAAATACAAGTTTCAAGATGTTCATTCAGTAAATCTCTAATTTCTGACTGACTAACAATAGTCTTTTATTTTATGCTTTTACTTTACATCTTTACTTTTACGCATCATTCATTTTAACATTTACATTTCATGCCATTTTCATCTTTGTCACTTGAGCATTTATCTTTATGTCATTTTTACTTTTCTCACTTGAACTTTTATTTTCTTTTTAAAGATACTTAATAACTAACTTGAAAAATAAAAAACTTTAAGGTTATCTGGACTATTTGGTTACTATCCTTGGCATTTTGGAGTTATGGACCTCTTGGACTTAGGATTAGAAGCCTTGTCCTAGAGACCTTGTGACTTCTATTATTATTTTGTCTGGAGTTCTTGGGGTCTACCCCAAGATGTTGGGTTGATTTTCTTTGTGTTTAGGCTATTCTGATTATATGCTTTGTCTGTAATGGGGAATTTCTCTGTATACAACCGTTACTCTGCCCAATTTTTTGTGAAGACGTAATGCATCAAAAGTTTTGTTTTCTTAAGAGGTTTAAATATCTTTGCTTGTTTGGTTTCGATCCAAAGGATGGGAATTCTACATTGAATCATTATGTTTAGCGTTGACTTCTTGTTGGTTAGCCGGTTCTTTTCCCTAGCTTTTACTTTATGCTTTAGGATAGTCCCTTCATCTCCTTCCACCTTCTTTAATTTCAAAACCTTCTCCCTTCTTTTCAAAATTCTTCTTGTTTTCTAAACTTGAACGACTTTCATAATAAACTTGGATTTAGGTCCATGCATTTTCAAAAAGATATTTTCTTAATCAAACTTTAACCAACTTAATAATACTTTGACATTTTTTGTGAGAAGACTAAAATTCAATCAATCTCATTCAAACCATTTGGCCACTTTGGCTTTTTACTTTAAACTTTTCTCAAAAGATTAGACTCTTGTCAACCCTTGCAGTGATGCGAACTACAATACTTTTACGATATATAGAGAAGTGAGATATTTTCCACTTGGGTGTTGAGCGAGGCTTCGTTGATTTTAATATCCAAGTTGTATCCTCCACTTTGAGACGACACAAATTCTCCTTTCTCATAATCATGGGTAGTAAGTATGTTCTTCCACTTGGATATGACGATGATGTCTCGTATCTTAAAATTAATCAACACATTTGTGTTTTAAATTTTTTTAAAGGTGAACTACAAGTACTCTGATCCCCTATTGCACGGAAGGTGGTATGTAGGCACTAAAGGTTCGCAACCACGGACGGTGCAAAAATTGTAAAAAAAAATACTTCTTTTCTCATCTCCACCATTTATTTTTGTATACAACACTTATATCCAAAATACACAAGTTTACAAAGAGGTTCATGCATAGTACCGGAGATGTTTAGGGTGCTAATACCATCCCTTTGCATAACCAACCCCCGTACCTAGATTCTCTCCCCCTCTCTTTGGGTTATTCGATCTTTTCCCATTCCTCTGAAAATAATAAAGCGCGGTGACGATTTTTATTTGATCTGTGTGAGTTAAGTCAATCCAATGGCTTAGTCTCAATATTTCTACCGCTACAAAGAGTCACCAAGAGGCAGACATTGGAATCCTCTAGAATAACTCAATGGGCTTGGGCTTGTTGTGTAAACATGTCTAGGCCCCAAAAAATCACATGCCATAGTATTTCTTGCACATAAAGGTACTTTACACTTATATCAACATTTTGCATAACTATTCTACTCTTATATGCTCTTATACTTATAATTCTCTACATTTTCTAGCTTAAATTCATTTGAGTGGTCCAACTTTGATATTTTCATGTCACAGTCCTCAAAGAAATGTTTGTTGGGGACATCAATAAAAGTTGAGTCGATGAGGTTGTTCATAAAGCGTTATACTTTTGTTTTTAGTTAATGCTGGTGAATTATCATCTCCTTTATGTTATATTGTACTCACGATTGAATCACGTTTTAATCTATGAATAAAAATTATCATATCAAGAATATATGTTGTTATCTCATCACCTTTTTGATATATTGAGACTTAAAGATGGAAGAGAGGAAGATTATAAACTTTTTTCATCTTAGATATGTTAGTGTTTTTTTGTTGTCGTAGTAGTATCTATTTTTGTGATTATTATTATATAATTAACATTACTTTGTTTATTTTAATATGTTTGTAAGACTTGTTATGTTAACAATATAATTGAATTTCTTTAATATTGTTGTTTTAAATTTTGTGGTGCATATAGGAAGTATTACCAAATTTGATTATTAAAAAAATATTAACTATTGGAAATAAATTTATTAAAAAAAAAGATACATATACCAACAACTAATTTAACCTTATACCAACGGAAAAATATAATGGAAAAAGTTATTAAATAGTATAATTAACCGTTTTTATATTCCAGAGGTATTGTCCGATGAATTGAAATTCCGTTGGTATAAGATATTGTGATGGAAATTTTCCGTATGTATAGAAAATTATAGTTGACGGAAGCAAATGTCCGTCGGTATAGATTTTTGACCTTTACCAACAGTTGTTTGACCATTACCAATGGATTTTTGTCGTTGGTAGGTGGAAATTTTCTTGTAGTGAATGATCATCAACATCGAGGATAAAACCTCCATCTTGATTCATATTTTGTTGGTATTTTACCCAATTGAGGAGTGAAGGAAGATTGGGGATGCATATGAGCAGTTTTAACTAAGGCAATGTTTTAGACTGCATCATGATTGACATTACAAAGTTATTTATGTATTCTTCTTCATGCTCCTCTAGCATTAGGTTCTCGACTTTTACTATTTTTAGAGGATTGTTAATTATTTTTCCTGATTTTATACCCATTTTAACTCTCCCCTTAATAGTGACTAGATCAGAGAAAATTAGTGAATAAGTTCCATCCATTTTCTTATAAAAGGGGTATTTGTGTGTATTAACAAACATGGTGGCAAATTCCTTCTCAGAATGTAGAGGTTCAATTTTAGAAGTAATTTCTCTCCAACGTTGAGCATATTATTTGAAGGTCTCATCATTCCTTTTTGTCATGTTTTACAGTTGCATGCAATCAATATTCAAATTAGTTTTATACTTGTACTACTTCAAGAAAGAATCGGCTAAGTACTTCTATGATACAGTGGGAGAACTGACTTGAGGGTTTTGTGTTTTATCGTAAATGTTGCGGTTAGGAAGAGTCGCCACCGACTTTTCTTTTATCCAAAAGGAAAGGTGAAAAAGTACAGGAAAGACCTTTGAGATTGTTTCTTGAGTTCGGGGGGTAGATTATGAAAAGGGAAGGTATTAACACCCTTTTCATCCATGGTTTTCCACGGGCTCTTAGTTACTTGCTAGATCACTTGCTTTTTGTTTTGAAATTGTGCCTTGTGTGGTTTTTGAAAGTATTTTGTAAAAGAGGCCATTCATTTAGGAAATCTTTGTAATGATTCTCGTTCGTAAGAATGTATACAAAGATGTTTGTATTTTTGAAAATGTTTTCAATGTTTGTAAAATGTTTTGAAATGTCTGTTTATTTTGAAAATAGCAAGGATAGTTGTTTGGAAATAGAGCAAGTAACTAGAAGTAATCTACCTACTCAAATGTCTTTCTTGTGCATTTTCTATTCCTTTGACATTGTTCTCTTACCATTGATTTGGTAAGCAACGCTATCTTTGGATGTAAACGGGACGGGCGTGGGTCATCGTATAACCATGATTAGAAATGTTGCAAAGTATCTTAGCATTTTGAGGGACCAAGATCATTTTGTAAGGCAACTTTAAATAGCGTCATCGAGGGACTATGATCTTATATTTGTCTGTTTTGCCAAGATACTTTACATGCGTAATATGGCCATTTTTGTATAAGGAAACCAAGTGGAAAAACCCTAAGAATGCTTGTGTGCAAGTGTGTTATTTTCATGCTTTGATTTTGTCTTGTATTAGGGTTTTCTATTTGTTTTGTTTTGATCTTACCATACAAACCCTAATTACTAACATGGCATGTAAAGCGGTAAATTGCGTAATGTAAAGATTACTAAGCTATTACAATAATTTATGGGAGGGGGAAATACAAATTTGAATGGGGATTTGCAAGAATGTAACTCTAAATAAGCTATTACAACCAAATCGAATTTGTATGAATATTAGAATAAACAAAAACAATATTTAAATATGCAATATTATGCACATGCAAGAAAAAGATTTTTGTTTTATTTTTTATGTGAAAATGAATTTTAACCTAATCCTAAAAATATAAAAAAAAGAATTATATCTTAAAAAAAGAGTTAACCCAAATTTCTAATTTGAAAGAAAATTAAGTTCTTATGTATTATATTTTTGGTGTATTCTTTATATTAAAATAATAAATGATATTGTATAAAAATATAAAGTTTTTATATATGGAAAAATAAATATTTACAAGTATGGGATGAAAAGGAAATAAAATAAATTAAACTAAACCTATTTTATTTATGTTTACAAGTTTATTTAATAAAAATAACTAATATATAGTTTAATAAAAATATTTTCATGTGAAAATAAAATAATATAAAATAAAAAATGCAATATTATCATATTTATATTTTTTATGATTTATTTATGTATTAAAGAAAAATATTTAATAAATAAAAATGAAACTAAAACAAATAAATAAAAATATATGGAAATAGTTGGGCCATGGGTGTTGTAAGGAAACTGGGAGTAGTATGTTAAGAAAAAAACACTAGGCCCAAAGAATCAAGCCCATCCTGCAAAAAAAGCCAAAAAATGAAAAAAGGAAAAATACAAAAAGTAGTGCCAAGGTTCGAACTCAGGACCTGGGCCTCACCAGCGCGCTACCTTGCCACTGGGGTGGCTATACATCTGTTGATTAATGTGAAACAAAAATAACATAACATGAAATGCTCCCATGACCCTGTACTTTATCTTCTTCCCCAAGCTGGCCAGATGCTCTGTAACTTTCTCATCTCTCAATAAAAATGGAAACTGATAACATGAATGTTGTAGCATTTTGTCTCACAATTCTAACTATATAAATCATATAAGCTAACAATCAAAGATCAAACTAAATTTTAAAAGCCCTAAATTTAAACCTAATTTTCACAGGAATTTGAACTTCAAAATTCTCTCAACTCAGGCCAAATAAATGCAAGATATATATATATATATATATATATATATATATATATATATATATATATATATATATATATATATATACAGTTTCGTTGCAATGAGGTATACATTGTTTATTCACAAATCGTGGCCAATAGATGCCTGTATGAAGAGATAGAAGTTGAGATTTTTACCTCTTTCAGTTGAAATCGTGAATGAAGTTTGAGTGAGTTTTATGAAGGCCTGATGATTGCTTGAGCTTGCTTGAACCTCCCTGAGTGTGTTCCAATCCTTGCCTTGCTTTGGAAGTGCCTGGAACTCTATATCCAAGTCAACCTACAAGCTTTGAAAACAAAAATGGCAGATGATGGAGAAGGAGTTACAGTGCAAGGATGATGGTCTGGATCACTTAGATGTCAAGTAGGTAAAGTGTTTTGATGGTTAAAACTTGAAACGCACGAGCCAAATGATGGATTGCTATGCTTGTGCAAAAACTACAAGTTTGGACAGTTTTTTGCTGATATGAAGTTTTGGAATGTTTCAGCCTTCTAGCAATCGTGTTTCTAGTTTTAATGTGTTTGTATATTTGTATGAGATAGGTTTTAAGTCAGCTCTCCAACAGATTTGTTAGTTCTAGCCTTTTGGCATACTTTGTTGCTTTTGAAGCAAAGTGAAGGGATAAGTCTTCACATTCTTGTACTGGCTTGCTTAGGGTTGGTATAAGTTCCATACAAGTTGCCTTAGGTCTGTAGTACTTGTATATGAAAAGGACACAGGTTCAATGCTCAAGAATTGGAAAGTGGCAAAAGTGAACCTTTTCCAAAATGGCAATGGCCACTTTATTCCAATTATGGAATTATAACTTAGATAAAGATTCTAGGGCTTGGATTAAAGCTTTATCAACTGAGTAAGCATTAAATTAAGGAGTATGAAATGACTTGACTCAAAAGTGAGAAATTGCCAACTTCATCTCTTCGATTCTCCCTACTAAAAAATTATCTTGAGGAGTTCTTTGAAATTTTGGAAATCTTGTAATGTACTCTATAACTCATATTTGAAATGCATTTCAAGACTCCTCTTGGAACTAGGTAAAAAATTTCCATGAAGTTGGGTCCAAAGCCTACCTAAATTAGGGCAAAATTTCACTAAGTTATTTAGTTCATGAGCATGTATTCATAAAATTATATCTTGAGATCCAAGCATCTTTATGGAAAAGTGTGTGAAGCAAAGTTTTAGATTTCATGGAGGTCTACAACTTTCATTTTGGGAACTTTCCTTGAATCATCTTGTATCATGGTGAAAAAATGGTTTAAAGTTGAGAAAAAAATAAGAAATTTTCTATACTTAGAAAAATTTCTAAGTTAAGAAAAATTCCAATTTTAAAACCTAATCTTAAATCCTTGATTTCTTGATGAACAAGTTTCACATTTTGACATGTTTTGATGAATTTTGACCCTTGACACTTGATTTTGACCAAAAAGTCAAAGTTTGACTTTTCAGTATACAATTGACTTTTGATCAGTTGACTGCAAATTTCATCTGTCTATCCAATGGATTTGCAATGTTTTGAACCATGTAATTTGGTCAAGATGATACAAATGAACCCTTGAGATCATTCTTCAAATCAATTGGTCATTTGCTAGGTCAAAAATCAGAAATTGCCCTTTCTCAGTTAAAACCCTAATTTTGACCATTTTGCCCTTTTGATGATTTGATCAAATTTCTTGAGGAATTATGGTCCAAACTTGATAAAATGATAAATATGAGCCTAAAATGTTGATATGGATCAAAAATCATTAAGTTTGACTTTAAATTGGCCATGGTTGACTTTTTCCCCAATACAACTGATTTTTAGGTCAATTATCCAATTGACTGATCAAAAATGTGGTTCAAGGCCTGAAACTTGTAATGAGTAATCTTAGGGGTTCACAATTATGTTTGGAAGTCATATGAAGCATTGATAGTCCAAGAATCTTTGTGCAAACTCAAACCCTAATTTTGGTCATCAGTGCATGAAGAGGTGTCTTGAGCTGGTTAAACCCCAATGCAGTCTTGAGTCTAAGAGATCTTGTGAGAAAATTCTTGATAAGTGAGAGGGAAATTTTGGGGTACAACAGCTTCCCTTGTTCAATCTTCTTAAACCTGAAGAGTTAGATTGGCGAGCTTTTCCATTCGCGGCTCGAAGGTGAAAGATGATTGGACACTAGAGTGCCCAGAAATTTGCACTCGACGATGTGAAATTGAAGGAATGGGCTTAAAGATGCAATTTGGAGAGGTGATAGAGTCTTGTTGAGATATGGGCTTGTAGATGCCATCTAGGAAAGCTTGTTGATTTATAACTTGTGAGCCGAAAGAATGAGTATCAGAATGGCGTCCTTGGTTAGAGCATACCTGAACTATATCTGTGAGCTGATTTTGACTAAGTATCAGAATGAAATTCGTGTCTGGAGCATATCTGAATTGTATCTGACCTTGAAATCTGAATGAGTATCAGAATGGCATCCGTGTCTAGAGCGTATCCGAACTGTATCTGACCTTGAAATCTGAATGAGTATCAGAATGGCATCCGTGTCTGGAGCGTATCCGAACTGTATCTAAAAGTTAAATCTGAATGAGTATCAGAATGGCATCCATGTCTAGAGCGTATCCATACTGTATCTGAAAGTTGAATCTGAATGAGTATCAGAATGGCATCCGTGTCTGGAGCGTATCTGAACTGTATCCTGATTGCATATTGTTAATTGTAGCTGTTTTAATCTTATCCTGAAAAGGATAAAATGTTAGCTGAAACAAAGTTATATTGCATGAAATGTATGATGCAATGTGTTTGTTTTATCAATGTTTATGATATATGAACGTAATGTATGCACATGTAAACTGATTGGCGATATCGCTGTTTGATTGAGGAAAATAAATCCTTGAATGCTGCTGATGATATGTTGAAATTTCCATGTCTTGAAGTTGAAGTACTGACGAACTCTTGTTGAGAGAAGTAAATTCAATTCCATGTACTGCTTGTAAGATCTGTTTGGGGAATCCTGAGAAATTTGACGATTTCTACTGGGGATTAATAAATTGAAATTTGTTCCGCTGGGGATTTAAATGATGTACTGCGGGGATTACTCATGGAATAGCCTAGAGACATTTTTCTGTCCTTTCAACCTATCAATAATTGCCTTTCTCATTTTGTTTATTTGTAAACAATAGTTATGTTCAAAATGCATATGTTTATTAATGAATCCTTGGACGTTTTTACAAATAAAACACAAGTGTAAAGAAAAGACAAATGGTTTTAGTACTTTCAAAGAGATATCTTTGTATTGACTTTGAATAAGTATTTTGTACAAAGGGGACAAACATTCTAGTAAGAGAATGGTGCCATAAAAAACAAGAAACATTTATACAAATAAAGATAACTATGTGTAATAATCCCATGGGGTTCCCATTCTTCTATAGCCTTCGTATCTCTGAGCATCTTGTCTATTTGTTGCTTCGTCCGAAGATGATTGGATTGATCAGGAACTCCGAGTTTATCCGTGGAAATCAAAGGTTGTCCGTAAAGTGATCCGACGGGACATAGTCATATGCTTTAATTCCCTAACTTTTGCCTGGACCGCCCTTTCGGGTTTTCAGTCCACCAGGAAACCCTTTTTTTCCCAAGTGGCCCTTTCGGGTTTTCAACTTGCCGGGTGTATAGATTTTTTTTATTTTATCCATAATATTTGCCCGAACCTTTTTGGTTCGCCGGGATGCCCTTGTTTTGTCTAGGTGTGTCAACCTAGCGGGTCTCTTATGTGTAGTATCTTTTGACTATGTCCGTGTTCGCAGGGTGTGGCAGGTCGTCACCGTCCATGGTGGTCAAGATCAATGCCCCACCGGAGAATATGTTCTTGGTTACAAATTGTCCTTCATAGGTAGGAGTCCATTTGCCCCTGGGATCACCTTGTGTCAAGATGACACGTTTGATCACTAGATCCCCAACTTGATATGCTTGGTGTTTGACTTTCTTGTTGGAAGCCTTGATCACCCGCTTTTGATACATTTGACCATGGCAAACAGCAGTAAGCCTCTTTTCATCAATTAAGTTCAGTTGATCAAGTCGAGTCTGGATCCAATCGTCTTTGTTCAAACCTGCATCCTTTATAATCCTTAGAGAGGGGATCTGAACCTCAATAGGCAAGACAACCTCCACGCCATATACCAAAGAATAGGGTGTTGCCCCAGTTGATGTGCGAGTCGTGGTACGATACCCGTGGAGAGCGAATGGTAACATCTCATGCCAGTCTTTGTATGTAACCGTCATCTTTTGTATGATCTTTTTAATGTTTTTATTCGCAGCTTCGACAACACCATTCATCTTTGGCCGATAGAGAGAAGAATTATGATGTTGAATCTTGAACTGCTCGCACAAAGCGGTGATCATAGTGTTGTTAATATTTGTACCATTGTTAGTGATGATCCTTTCCGGGATACCATACCGGCAAATGAGATTTTTCTTGATGAAGCGGGCAACAACATTCTTAGTAACAGAAGCGAAGGAAGCTGCTTCGACCCACTTTGTAAAATAGTCAATAGCCACTAGGATGAAGCGATGTCCATTGGAGGCTGTCGGCTTGATCTCTCCAATCATGTCAATTCCCCACATAGAAAAGGGCCAAGGAGCCGTCAAGACATTTAGAGGAACCGGAGGTACGTGCACCTTGTCAGCATAAATTTGACACTTATGACAGGTCCGAGA
Organism: Vicia faba; assembly: GCA_948472305.1. Taxonomy (NCBI): domain Eukaryota; kingdom Viridiplantae; phylum Streptophyta; class Magnoliopsida; order Fabales; family Fabaceae; genus Vicia; species Vicia faba. The sequence goes on along the minus strand of OX451738.1, from coordinate 1,286,385,593 downwards.
GTGTTGATAGCAATCTGCTTCCATGGTAGACCAGTAATAGCCTGCCCGTAGGATTTTCTTTGCCATCGTATGTCCACTGGAGTGAGTGCCAAAAGTACCTTCATGTAATTCAGCCATGATCTTTTCCACCTCAACCTTATCCACACACTGAAGCAGAATGGAGTCATGATTGCGTTTGTACAGGATGCCATTACTCAGGAAGAACTTAGCAGAGAATCTCCTTAAGAACTTTTTATCATTGATTGAAGCTCCTTTTGGATATTCTTGAGCCTCGAGATACCTCTTGACTTCATTAAACCAAGGCTGGTCCACTATCTCTTCAATATTAATCTCGTGACAATGTGCTGGTTCATCCATTCGTTCGATGGTGATCCGGGGAGCCTCGTTATCCCAATTAAGTTTAAACATATATGACATTATGGCTAGAGCGTCTGCTAGCTGATTTTCTTCTTGCGGGAAATTTTCGAAGGTAATCTTCTCAAAATGTGGTAGCAATGTCAAAACATGTTCTTTGTAAGGGATAAGATTTGACTGCCTAGTGTCCCATTCCCCTTTGATCTGACTGATGACCAAAGCTGAATCTTCGAATACATCTAAAGATTTGATTCCCAAGTCTATGGAGGCTCTGAGACCAAATATGCATGCTTCGTACTCTGCCATGTTGTTTGTACAGTTGAAGCAAAGTCTGGTAGTAAAGGGAGTATGAAACCCTTCTGAAGATATGAGTACAACGCCGATACCATTACCAAGTGCATTGGATGCCCCATCAAAGAACAGGGTCCATCGGGATCCTTGTTCAGGTCCGTCATATGGCCTGATTTCTTCACAATTATCTAATGTCATGATGTCTTCATCCTGGAATTCAAACTTCATGGACTGATAATCTTCTACAGCTTGGTGAGCAAGGTGATCATCCAATACACTGCCCTTTATAGCTTTCTGGGTAGTATACTGTATGTCATATTCTGTTAGGATCATCTGCCATCTAGCTATCCTCCCAGACAGAGCAGGTTTTTCGAAGATGTACTTTATTAGATCCATCTTAGATATAAACAAAGTAGTATGAGTCAGCATATACTATCTTAGCCGGGGAGCAGCCCATGCCAGAGCGCAACAAGTTTTCTCGAGCAGTGAATATCTAGTTTCACAGTCGGTAAACTTTTTGCTCAGGTAGTAAATAGCGTGCTCTTTTCTGCCAGACTCGTCATGCTTCCCCAATACACACCCCATTGAATTATCTAAAACGGTCAGATACATGATCAGTTGTCTTCCCTCGACTGGTGGCATCAAAACAAGAGGCTCTTGTAAGTACTCTTTGATCTTGTCAAAAGCAGTCTGGCATTCATTATTCCATCTGACTACTTGATCTTTCTTCAATAGTTTGAAGATTGGCTCACAAGTAGCTGTTAGGTGAGAAATGAATCTGGCAATATAGTTCAAGCGTCCCAGGAATCCTCTGACTTCCTTCTCAGTACGAGGAGCAGGTATTTCTTGTATCGCTTTAACCTTGGCAGGATCAACCTCGATGCCTTTGTTACTGATGATAAAACCTAAAAGTTTACCGGACCGTACTCCGAATGTGCACTTGTTTGGGTTCAACCTTAGCTTATACGTCTTCAGTCTCTCAAACAACATTTGCAAGTGATCAAGGTGCTCTTTTTCAGTTTTTGATCGGGATATCATATCGTCTACGTAGACCTCTATTTCACGATGTATCATGTCATGAGAAAAAGCTAACATGGCGCGCTGATAGGTTGCCCCGACATTCTTCAGTCTGAATGCCATCACTTTGTAGCAGAATGTGCCCCACTGTGTGACAAATGTAGTTTTCTCCATGTCTTCAGGTGCCATTTTGATTTGGTTATAACCTGAGAATCCGTCCATGAAGGAAAACACTTTATGTTGCGCCATATTATCAACCGGGATATCAATGTGGGGAAGTGGAAAATCATCTTTAGGGCTGACCCTATTAAAATCTATATAGTCCATGCACATGCATACTTTGCCGTCCTTTTTAGGCACGGGAAAAATGTTGGCAACCCATTGGGGATAGGAAGTGACAGCCAAGAATCCGACATTGAATTGTTTCATGACTTCCCCTTTGATCTTTTCTGAAATGCCAGGTCTCATGCGGCGTCCTTTTTTTTTACTGGTGGACAGTCTTCTCTTGTTGGCAGACGATGTACCACGATGTCTGCATCAAGTCCTGGCATGTCTTCATATGACCAGGAAAAGATCTCAACATAATGATGCAATAGTTGAATCAGACGCTCCTTGACACCCGACTCTAGATTGGCATCCACCTTGATTTCTTTTTTATCCTCCTCGGTACCCAAGTTGATTGTATCTACCGGTTCCTCATGAGGCTGAATAGCTCTTTCCTCTTGATGTAGTACTCTGGACAATTTCCCTGGTACTTCACAATCTTCCTCACCTTCGTCTTCGGCTTGGTAGATTAGATCCTCAGAGTCTCAAAAGGCCATAGCAGTATCGTTACCCATGGGATCTGTAATGGAGGGGTACTGCATTTGTGCGTGAGGGTGTGTGTAAGGGTATAGCCATCTTTTAAAAATAAAATGTAAAAGAAAAACAATGAGCACAAAAGTTTGTATGTGAAAAACGTCCATGATTCATTGAATGTCATATGAAGATGAAATAAAAACCCTTACAAATGGACCATTGTGCCTCGGGAAAGACATAAGGTTTTAAATGTGCGAATTGTTTGTGAATATTATAAGTCCAACAAAAATGTAAAAGATAAATTACTGAGGGATGAAAGTTATTGGGACAAAGTCTCTGGCCTCCCAATTGCGAAGTCCTCCGTTGATAGTAGGAAAGATCCAATCCTCCAAGCTGCAATCCTCTTCACCATCTTCCGCGGAATTCACCTCTCGGTTTCTAATCTTAAGGGGGGCCCTCCAGCATGTGCACGGCGCACAACCTTCTGAGCACTTGAAATGAACCCTAAACAAAACTTGTCAGATTTATACGGAATATCCGGAAGTTGCCCCCAGATGGTGCATCCACCCTCCTCTACTACTGCCTTGGCGTCCTTTAGAGATGACATTCGGAGCGAAGGTCTCGTGATCTTGGGGATCTGGGACACCGTCTTGGTTACTGCTATCTCTTGAGAGACTTCTTCGAAATATTGAAAAGGAGTTTCGATGAACTCTCCATCCAATTCCACATACCGAAAAGAATTGAGGTGACTAATCATATACTCTTCCTCTCCGTGGATTGTGGTAATCTTTCCATGGACCTAATATTTCAGCATCTGGTGTAGTGTGGAGGTGACAGGACCGATATTATGGATCCATGGCCGTCATAGAAGACAGGAGTAAGAGGGGCGAATGTCCATTACATAGAAGGTTGAGTTGAAAGTTTGAGTTCCAACCTTTATGGGGATATCCACCTCCCCGTGAACCATCCTCTTTGAGCCGTCAAATGCTCTTACGACTATGTTATTGGGTTTCAATGTTAATCTTTTGCAGTCTAGTCTGTCGAAAGCCTTCTTTGGTAAAACATTCAAAGATGAGCCGGTGTCCACCAAGACATGGGCCAGAGTTATTCCTCTACATTCCACCGAGATATGCAATGTCTCATTGTGCTTTCTTCCCCTTGGTGTCAGATCAGCATCTGATAAGCCTAGGCCATTATCAACTGTCAAGCTGGCCATACAATATTGAAATTGGTCAGCAGATGTCTCTTGAGGCACATGGGCTGTCTTGAGGAACTTCACCAGGGCTTTCGCATGTGCCTCAGAATACAACAACGATGATAGCATGAAGATTTTGGAGGGCGTTTTCCCTAACTGTTTAACCACGTCGTAGTCGCTCTTCTTTATTATTCTCAGGATCTCCTCCATTTCCTTCTTGGAGGTTTCGAGGATAGTCAGTGGTTGAGCCTTCGTCCGGACAGGCTCTTCTTGAATGTTTTTTCCTCGAGTTTCAGCTTAGAAGTGTTGGTAGGGATAACAAAAGGGGTTGTGTCGTCTTTCTCAATAGGAGCACTTGCAGATATGATTATTGGTACGGAGGTAACCTTTGGAGCAACCACGGGTCCAAAAACTGCCTTTGGAGGGGCAATTTCTGGAGAGAAGATTCTATCTTTACGGGTAATCTTACTGGTTCCGGCAATATTGCTAATGTCAGAGTCTTCTTCTTCGGAGCTCATCTCTTCGGCGGCCAGCCCATCTTGTTTGATGCCATGGTAGTAGATGTCTCCACCGTAATTCCACGACACTGTTTTGTCTGATTTATACGGGACTGGCCCGGGCATAGTGATTATAAGAGGAGTAGTTTTTGGAACCGATGTAATCCTAACAGGTCTTTTGGAGACCCTGGAAGAATTGGCGGAGATGGTTATGATTGAAATGACTTCAACAGGAACAGGTGAAACAGGAGCACTTTCAAACAGAATATCTTGGTTGTCTATCAAGCGTTGAATGTATGTCTTCAACAAAGGGAAAACAATTGGTGAGGATAAGCAAAGATGGAAGTCTTCATTACAACCCGAGAATACACCGGCTTTTAACAAATTTATCTTAATGATTGGGAGCGGAGTCAAGAGTTCATCAATTGTGGTAACAAACAGATCTTCTTCAATCGCATTGGAGTTGTGACCATGTCTAGGCATAGGAGCAGAAATGACATTTGACTTCTCGGGCACATCAAACTCGATCACTTTTTCCTCTATAAGATCTTGAATTTTGTTTTTCAAGGCCCAACAGTTGTTGGTGTCATGACCCGGACTTTCAGAATGATATGCGTAACGGGCATTTGGGTGATAATGAGGGGATGTTGTGTTGGGGTTCTTTGGAGCTTCCTTTAAAGTTGCCAAGTTGGATTTTAGAAGGTGCGGTAAAACCTAGGCTAGAGTCATATTGATTCTGGTGAATTGTCGGACTGGCCTCTCCATCCTTAGTTGATTACTTCTTGGTTGACAAATGTAGGCTTTAGGATCATGACAGCCCCTACCATTGGTCGGCGTTCAGCTCTCCCTTGGTTCCTTTGTGGATATACAGCAGATACCTCCTTCTTACGAATGAAATGTTTTCTCACAGCTGTAGAGGTAGATGAATCCTTCTGAATCTTTCCACTTTTTATGCCAGCTTCCACCCTTTCTCCAGTTAGTATTAACTCAGTAAATCCTACAGATGAGCTTCCAATCAGATGGTTGAAGAAAGGGCCCGATAGAGTGCCTAAGAACATATCCACCAACTCCCTTTCAGACAGAGGGGGTTGAACTCTCCCAGCTAGATCTCTCCATTTCTGCGCATAATCCTTGAAACCCTCATTGGAAGCCATGGCCATACTCTGTAGTTGAGTACGGGTAGGTGCCAAATCAGCATTATATTGGTATTGCTTATAGAAAGTTGCGGCAAGATCTTCCCAATTATGGATGTTGGCCCTTTCCAATTGGTAAAACCAATCGAGTTGTGTTCCAGATAGGCTATCTTGGAAAAAATGCACCCACAGGTCTTTATCAGCGGAGGGCGGCCGGATCTTTCTCACATATGATCGGAGGTGCATCTTAGGACATGACACGCCATCATATTTTGCAAATAACGACACTTTGAACTTCGGTGGGATCACTATTCCCGACACTAGTCCCAATTCTTCAAAGTCTAGACCTGACACCTTTTGTATTTCCATAACGCTCAAACGCTCTTCAAGATGTTTGTACTTATCATCAGCTGGAGGATACTGTTCCTCAGAGTAGTCTTCCTCTTCTTCCTCCTCTTCAGATTCTGACGGAACCGCTGTTTCTTTTCCTTTCCCTTCTCCTTCCCCGAAGGTGGTTTGAAAATTCAAGGTTCTTCTAGTCTGTCCCTGAAACCTTCTCCCCATGTTCAACACCCCAGTGACCTTCTTTGTTTTCTTCTTTCTTTCTTCAGCTAACATAGTCTTCAACTCTTCTTTCCCCTTGGCTAGGGTCATGAGTAACTGTTGAAACTGCGTGTTTTGAACTTGAAGATCTTTGACTGTCTGTTCGAGATCCATCTTACTAAAATAAATAGTAGAGAGATGAGGAAACTTGTTGCAAAAGACCTGTTTATGTTATGATGAATGATATGTGCATATGTAATATTTTCAAGGATTTTTAAAAATTCAAGTTCGTTTTAGACAAAAAGAAACACACGTTAATAAGATAGAGTTTGAGTACATCAATGCCCCTCGGGAAAAATAATACAACACTCTAAGATAAAAAAGTAGTGTGCATCCTCTTTGGTGCAATGTAGGCATTTAGAGTCTGTTCCTCATGAAGTAGCCTAGTGAGTTCCAAAACCTTCTTCTCGCTTGCGTAGAATTAGGCTTCGAAAGTATCTCGCTCTCCTTTGAGCTGTATCCAATCCCTTTGTAGGTCTTCAAGATATGTGGGCATGTCAGGATGTAGGATAGTGTATGGAACTTCTCCATCCTTAACAGGCTCAATGATCACCGGGAGAATGGAAGGATAAGGCATCATAAGACTTTGAGCGCGGGTTCGTACCCACTTGAGGTAAGGGTCAAGAGGGATGGAATTCTTATGTCCCAAAGTCTTTATATCCACCTTGTTTAGCATCCTCCAAGCTCGGATGAATCTCTGGCGAAGACCTTGATCGTCGTTGTCGTAGTCAAATACCAAGCCTTGAATCAGCATCTCCTGCGGGCCATCCCTTCGGGGATAACCAAACTGTCTTAGAGCTAAGCATGGGTTGTAGGTGATGCCTCCCCTAATGCCAAGTAGAGCGACATTAGGGGAATTCCCTACAACGGTCAACAATGATAACATTCTCTTTGGATCGAGAGCACCAATGAATATCTGAATGTTTGAGCATCACTAACCTTTGTGACCACCTTAATACTTGCTCATTCTATAAGACTAATTGGGGAAGATGAGAAATAAACCATCTTTCCAGGAGAGGAGTGCAACACATAAGGACACCTCTTTTCCTCATTTTGCGAGTGTGAAAAGAGTGTAGGATATCCCCTAGCAATGTAGGCACCAGATTGCATGACATGAAGATTTTGACAGCACTCACATCTATGAGTTGGTCAGGATTGGGGAACAAGACCATCCCATAGATAAGAAGAGCCACAATTTCCTCAAAAGCTTGTAAGTCTAAGGAATTCCAACAACTTTCGGCTTTCTCAAACAGGAACTTTGCTAAGAAGCCTTTGACACCACTTCTAGTTTCCCAATGGGTTGTGACATCAGATGAGTGCAAGTGCAGGGCTTGAGCAATCTCTTCTGGCTTTGGGTCTCTTTCTGTACCGTTGAAAGGTAGTTGATTGAGAATGGGAATCCTCAAGAGTTGAGAGAATTCTTCCAAAGTAGGCACAAGCTGATAGTCGGGAAATGTGAATCAATGGTGCAAAGGGTCAAAGAACTGGAAGTGCACCTTCATCATATCCTCCTTTGTGTTGGAGGTGACAAAGTTGAGTAGATGACCATGCCTCTCGGTGAATGGAGAGTTCTCAGGGATCCTTGAAGCTAGCTCCTTAAGCTGTGGAGGAATTCTTACAAGGTTGACTTGGATAGTTTTCCTACGAAGTGAATCCATATCCTACAAAATAAGAACAAAGATGAATCTCCAAAATCCTTGAAATGGTTAGTGGATGCATATGATGCTCATGATGTCCATGATGTTATGTACAAGTATGCATATACAAGCAAAACAAACAAGTTCTTAGTTTAGGCTTGCATGGGGTTTTATAGGTAAGTACCCTCTTGAAGTTTAGTTGGCTTAAACCTGTCCTAGTAATAGTAACTGGTTCTAAGGATCTCAATATCACCGGATTATTTCCTTGGTCATTGTTTCAGCTCAAGTCTCTTTAATGGCGACCAAAATATCCCAAGAAACCAACCCTCAATGATTGTAGTATCGAGTATCTACCAACTTCGGACTGCACCAAAGCTGGTCATCTCACTACATCCTAAAGGCAAAGTTGGTCAAGTAAAGGGTTCTAGAAGTTCATTAGTGCTTCATGACATCACTCAGCGGCCCCATATTCTCTTTGATTGACTCAAAGGCTACCGGTACCCACAAATATGTCATACTAATATAGCTATTTCTTAGACCATGTCGGTATACCCCGCACAGTTTCCATAACGTATTGTTATCTACCTATAATATTTCCCAAATCCGGGTAGAGGATTCAAACCCAAAAAAATAACCATAATGTAAAGCAAACAAGTCAAACAATATAAGCAAATAAATGTGATCTAGCCCTAAGGTAACCCCACTTTTTATAAATATTCCCCAGCAGAGTCGCCAGTTCTGTGATACAGTGGGAGAACTGACTTGAGGGTTTTGCGTTTTATCGCAAATGTTGCGGTTAGCAAGAGTCGCCACCGACTTTTCTTTTATCCAAAAGGAAAGGTGAAAAAGCATAAGAAAGACCTTTGAGATTGTTTCTTGAGTTCGGGGGGTAGATTATGAAAAGGGAAGGTATTAACATCCTTTTCATCCATGGTTTTCCATGGGATCTTAGTTACTTGCTTTTTGTTTTGAAATTATACTTTGTGTGGTTTTTGAAAGTATTTTGTAAAAGAGGCCATTCATTTAGGCAATCTTTGTAATGATTCTCGTTCGTAAGAATGTATACAAAGATGTTTGTCTTTTTGAAAATGTTTTCAATGTTTGTAAAATGTTTGGAAATGTGTGTTTGTTTTGAAAATAGCAAGGATAGTTGTTTGGAAATAGAGCAAGTAACTAGAAGTAATCTACCTACTCAAATGTCTTTCTTGTGCATTTTCTATTCCTTTGACATTGTTGTCTTATCATTGATTTGGTAAGCAAACTTATCTTTGGATGTAAACAGGACTGGCGTGGGTCATCGTATAACCATGATTAGAAATGTTGCAAAGTATCTTAGCATTTTGAGGTACCAAGATCATTTTGTAAGGAAACTTTAAATAGCGTCATCGAGGGACTATGATCTTATATTTGTTTGTTTTGCCAAGATACTTTGCATGCGTAATATGGCCATTTTTGTATAAGGCAACCAAGTGGAGAAACCCTAAGGATGCTTGTGTGCAAGTGTGTTATTTTCATGCTTTGATTTTGTCTTGTATTAGGGTTTTCTATTTGTTTTGTTTTGATCTTACCATACAAACCCTAATTACTAACATGGCATGTAAAGCAGTAAATTGCATAATGTAAAGATTACTAAGCTATTACAACAATTTATGGGAGGGGGGAATACAAATTTGAATGGGGATTTGCAAGAATGTAACTCTAAATAAGCTATTACAACCAAATCGAATTTGTACGAATATTAGAATAAATAAAAAAATATTTAAATATGCAATATTATATACATGCAAGAAAAAGATTTTTATTTTATTTTTTATGTGAAAAGGAATTTTAACCTAATCCTAAAAATATAAAAAAAAGAATTATATCTTAAAAAAAGAGTTAACCCTAATTTCTAGTTTGAAAGAAAATTAAGTTCTTATGTATTATTTTTTTGGTGTATTCTTTGTATTAAAATAATAAATGATATTGTATAAAAATATAAAGTTTTTATATATGCAAAAATAAATATTTACAAGTATGGGATGAAAAGGAAATAAAATAAATTAAACTAAACCTATTTTATTTATGTTTACAAGTTTATTTAATAAAAATAACTAATATATAGTTTAATAAAAATATTTTTATGTGAAAATAAAATAATATAAAATAAAAAATGCAATATTATCATATTTATATTTTTTTATGATATTTTTATTTATTAAATAAAAATATTTAATAAACAAAAATGAAAATAAAATAAATAAATAAAAATATATGGAAATAGTTGGGCCAGGGGTGCTGTAAGAAAACTGGGAGTAGTATGTTAAGAAAAAAAACACTAGGCCCAAAGAATCAAGCCCATCCTGCAAAAACAGCCAAAAAATGAGAAAAAGAAAAATATGGAAAAAAACAAAAGGTAGCGCCAAGGTTCGAACTCAGGACTTGGGCCTCAACAGCATGCTACCTTGCCACTGGGGTGGCTATACATCCGTTGATTAATGTGAAACAAAAATAACATACCACAAAATGCTTCCATGACCCTGTACTTCATCTTCTTCCCCAAGCTGGCCAGATGCTCTGTAACTTTCTCATCTCTCAATAAAAATGGAATCTGATAACATGAATGTTGTAGCATTTTGTCTCACAATTCTAACCATATAAATCATATAAGCTAACAATAAAAGATCAAACTAAATTTTAAAAGCCCTAAATTTAAACCTAATTTTCACAGGAATTTGAACTTCAAAATTCTCTCAACTCAGGCCAAAATAAATGCAAGATATATATATATATATATATATATATATATATATATATATATATATATATATATATATATATATATATATATATATATATATATATATATATATATATATATATATATATATATATATATATATATATATATATATATATATATATATATATATATATATATATATATATATATATATATATATATATATATATATATGTGTGTACAGTTTCTTAGCAATGAGGTCTACATTGTTTATTCACAAACCGTGGCCAATGGATGTCTGTATGAAGAGATAGAAGTTGAGATTTTTACCTCTTTCAGTTGAAATCGTGAAAGGAGTTTGAGTGAGTTTTATGAAGGCCTGGTGATTGCTTGAGCTTGCTTGAACCTCCATGAGTGTGTTCCAATCCTTGCCTTGCTTTGGAAGTTCCTGAAACTCTCTATCCAAGTAAACCTGCAAGCTTTGAAAACAAAAATGGCAGATGATGGAGAAGGAGTTACAGTGCAAAGATGATGGTCTGGATCACTTAGATGTCAAGTAGGTAAAGTGTTTTGATGGTTAAAACTTGAAACGCACGAGCCAAATGATGGATTGCTATGCTTATGCAAAAACTGCAAGTTTGGATAGTTTTTTGGTGATATGGAGTTTTGGAAGGTTTCAGCCTTCTAGAAATCGTGTTTCTAGTTGTAATGTGTTTGTATATTTGTATGGGATAGGTTTCAAGTCAGCTCTCCAACAGATTTGTGAGTTCTAGCCTTTTGGCATGCTTTCTTGCTTTTGAAGCAAAGTGAAGGGACAAGTCTTCACATGCTTGTACTGGCTTGCTTAGGGTTGGTATAAGTTCCATACAAGTTGCCTTAGGTCTGTAGTACTTGTATGTGCAAAGGAGACAGGTTCAATGCTCAAGAATTGGAAAGTGGTAAAAGTGAACCTTTTCCAAAATGACAATGGCCACTTTATGCCAATTATGGAATTACAACTTGGATAAAGATTCTAGGGATTGGATTAAAGCTTTGTCAACTTATTAAGCATTAAATTAAGGAGTAAGAAACAAGTTTGGGAGATGTAAGGCATGATTAGGCAGCATAGGTGCTGATTTGAAATTTGTTCTTCATGAAATGGCTTGAATCAAAAGTGAGACATTGCCAACTTCATCTCTTCGATTCTCCCTGCTCAAAAATGATCTTGAGGAGTTCTTGGACATTTTGGAAAGCTTTCAATATGCTCTATAACTCATCTTTGAAATGAATTTCAAGAATCCTCTTGGAACTATGTGAAAAATTGCCATGAAGTTGAGTCCAAAACCTGCCTAAATTAAGGCAAAATTTCACTAAGTTATTTAGTTCATGAGCATGTATTCATAAAATTATATCTTGAGATCCAAGCATCTTTAGGGAAAATTGTGTGAAGAAAAGTTGTTGATTTCATGGAGGTCTACAAATTTCATGTTGGGAACTTTCCTTGAATCATCTTGTATCATGGTAAAAAAATGGCTTAAAGTTGAGAAAAAAATAAGAAATTTTCTTTACTTAGAAAAATTTCTAAGTTAAGAAAATTTCCAATTTTAAAACCTAATCTTCAATCCTTGATTTCTTGATGAACAAGTTTCACATTTTGACATGTTTTTATGAATTGTGACCCTTGGCACTTGATTTTGACCAAAAATTCAAAGTTTGACTTTTCAGTATACAGTTGACTTTTGATCAGTTGACTGCAAATTTCATCTGTCTATCCAATGGATTTGCAATGTTTTGAACTATATAATTTTGTCAAGATGATACAAATGAACCCTTGAGATCATGCTTTAAATCAAGTGGTCATTTGCTAGGTCAATAATCAGAAATTTCCGTTTCTCAGTCAAAACCCTAATTTGGACCATTTTGCCCTTTTGATGATTTAATCAAATTTCTTGAGGAATTATGGTCCAAACTTGATCAAATGATAAATATGAGCCTAAAATGTTGACGTGGATAAAAAATAATGAGGTTTTACAGTAAATTGGCCATGGTGACTTTCCCCCCAATACAACTGATTTTTAGGTCAACTGTCCAATTGACTGGTCAAAAATGTGGTTCAAGGCCCGAAACTTGTCATGAGTAATATTAGGAGTTCATAATGATTTTGGAATTCATATGAAGCATTGATAGTCCAAGAATCTTTGTGAAAACTCAAATCCTAATTTTGGTCATCAGTGCGTGAGGAGGTGTCTTGAGCTGGTCAAACCCCAATGCAGTCTTGAGTCCAAGAGATTTTTTGAGAAAATTCTTGATAAGTGAGAGGAAAAATTTTGGGGTACAACAACTTCCAAGAGTGGGTGTGGGTTTTCTTGAGGTGCATGTACCAGCTTGAAGCTGGCCTAGTTAGATTTTCTTGAAAGACATAAATTAAAAGCTTATCTTCCTAGGAACGAGGAGCCATCTTATAATACCCCGTGTCCTTTTAGACACTCTAAACCTTGTCAGTTGAGACTAGTTGAGTATCTATATGCTCTATTACTTGTCAATTGGGATAAATAGAGTAATTAGTAAATTCATATGAGCTTAATTCTTACTCAATAAGGTTGACCTTTATTAAAATTTTAAAGAAGGAACATTTTGTTAATATTAATAATTGGTCAATTTCTCTCTAGAAGATGAAATATCCCTTTTAGATAGTTTCCTCACTTCTATTCTTACCAACCACACATGTTTTTATACTTTTGGCTAGTATAAGAAGAGAAATGAAAATAGGAATAAAAGTAAAAGAGGAAAGAAAGGAAAAATGAGAAAGAAGGAATAAAACTTTGGAGAGGAGAAGAAGACAATTGGGAGTGGAAGAAGCTTGGATCAAGAACAAGAATCAACTCCTTTTATTAATCAATCATCTACTTGAGGTAGGTTCTAGCTAATGTAGCAATTAGGTAAAGAGTTGAAAGAGATGGAAAAGTTAGGGTTTATGTTTTCTTAACATGATCATGGAAAAATCAAAGTACTTCCATGCCTTTGTTGTTACTTGTTCAAATGCTATGCTATGACATGTTATTTGATGTGTTGTTGGTATGTCAAGATGTTTTATGTTGAGTTATTTGTTATTTTTCCTCCATGTTCACATTTCTCACTGGTTTTGTGTTGTCATCCACGCTAAGTAAGGGATGAGCTTGCTAGGTGAGCTTAGCAGAAACCATGACATAGTTGTGCTATCATCATTGCTAGGAGAGAACAGTTCTCGCTAAGCGAGATAGAGGAAATTTATGGAAAATTACTTTCTATAATCACTCTCTATGCTCTTTCTAGGTCTCTCTAAGAGAGGAAGTAAATTTTCTCAATTATGGGGCTACTGCCTCGGTGGCTTGATGTTTTGGATGATATTTCTTACACTGTGTAGATAGACATTTTGAGATCACCTAGATGATGATCTATATCTTAGTTTTTGGATTTAGACACCTTTGTATATATTGTGTCGTAGTTGTATATTATTCTTTTGGGCATGTACATATAATGTTGCTGACACGATCTTATGTATATTTCAATACCAATTACACTATGTATAATATTTTTTCTAGATATTTATTAAATGTGGGTGTTACATATATTTATACAATACATGATCAAATGTTTCTTTGGACAATTGACCCCTTTGTATTTTTTGAAGTCATTCACTTCGAATTTTAGAGGAAACTCAACACCAGTGACTAAGCATAAGTCGAATGCATTCAAATTTTAATTATCACTCTTTTGAATTATCCTTAGTCATTATTCAAAATCTAAAATATTTCTCTTGATTCATTTTCTGCGGGGTTGCACATAATTTGTTGGGTACATGATTTAAGGTACCATCGTCCATTGAAAATGACTAAAAGTAGAACAATTAACATATTGCGGTTACTAAATAGTGTTATGGTTCCCCACACTTGCCAAAAATGGTTTCTAATTTTATCTTTCTTCCACCAAATATTGTGAAGCTAATAATATCTCACTCATTTTGTGTTTAAATTTACTGACCTCGTAATTCAGAGTTTCTTGGCTTAGCGTAAACTCGTCCATAATTTGAGAATGAGTTCAGTACAAGTGCGAAGGAAAAACTTTGCTTTTGAGTTTATGTTTGGATGGTAATTAGTATGCACTAAGCATGAATGCAATGATACAAAAGGTTTTTCAATACAAAAAATGAATGATATGAAATAAAAGTATTGTGTTAAGAGTTTTTTTTTATGAGAATGGATGCAATGCAATTTTGTATATGTATTTTGGAAGTTATGAAAGTATGGGTGACAAATTCTGAAATGATCTACATGGGAGTTTCTTAAGATGGAAGGATTCAAAATGTATTCTAATTAGTGAAACTCGCAAGGGACGTCCCTAGAGTTTTAACAAGGTTCCTAGAGTCACAGACCCTATTTGGGAACATTGTCATCAATAACATATTAATAATTAAATGATAATACCATTAAAAGGATCTACTCTAGGTGAGTTTATCATGCCAACCAAGTTAGATACACTTCTAGAAGGCAAACACTATGCAACCCCTATACTTAATGATGACTCTATGGTTCTAAACAAGGTTCTTAGAGTCACTGACCTTATTTGGGAACATTTCCATCCATAACAAATTAACTATTACATGACAATAACCTCAACAGGATCTACTCTAGGTGGAGTCTTCATACCAACCAAGCTATATATGTCTTGAAGGCTAATACTATGCAACTTTGAACTACACTTAAGCTTTTTTTAGACCCAGGTGTATAAAGCATCACTCAAAGTTATGTGTAAGGTGTAGACAAATATAAACTCGACATTAATATATATTCAAGTAATCTGACAAATAATAGAAATATAAATAATTAGTCAACTAATCAACAATAAAATACAAAAGAAAACACAAATATTAGGAGACATACAAATAATTGAGGTTAACGCTTTCGTAAAGTTAACTATGTTATGCTTCACTCTCTAATCATCTCCAGTAAAGTCGTCAGTTGTTACGACACAAAAAATATTCGAGGTGTGATCGAAATCAATGAATTCACCACCAAAGTTTATTTTTATTGGGGAAATATTGATAAAACCCTTAAAGAATAATAATATGGTATTTGTAACTAAATTTAGGTCCAGGAGTCAATTATTCATAGGGAAGGTATTATCACCCTACGATATTCGTTTAAGAAAACAATCACATCTAGTTAATTTGAAAAAGAATGTTGTTAGCTTCATTATATCAATTTTACCTAATTATTAAATGCAAATTATGAATTATTTACAAGAAAAAAGGGGAAATTATTATTATTATTATTATTATTATTATTTTGCTTGACAAGATTTGATTCTTGCTCATATGTATCTCCTTGTATGATGGATATTTTAAAGCTACAATTTCATGGTAGGAAAATCTTGTATGTTGGTTGATTTTAAAGACAAAAAGTTTTGATCACGTACAAGCGGATTTTTTTTGTTTGTGGTTGGTTTTGATTGCATTTAGGAGGAAAACACATGTTAGAACAAGTAAGCTATATGACTTGTGTTCGAACACTCGGGGATAAAAGGGATATGCATCTAGTTAATCATTTTCTAATCCAATTTTTGTTGGTAAAGGAAAATATTTAATACGAATCGAGTTGTAATATATTAATGGAAGACAAACGTTAGAACAAGCAAGCTATATGACTTATATCTGAATAACTCGGGATAAAAGAGATACACATCCAATTAATCATTTGTAATCCAATTAAATAATGGACTTAAAATAATCAACTTATTGATTTCTTAGATAGGAAGACAACCGTTAGAACAAGCAAGCTATATTACTTGTGTTCAAACACTTGGGGATAAAATGGATATACATCAATTTAATCTAATTTTGTTAATGAAAATATGAGATTCAAAACAATCATGTTGTACAATTTGCATTGTGAAAACTTCATGAGAATTACATAGTTTAAAGATGAATTTGACAATATTTAAAACAAAGGAGAAAACTGTGAATTTTTAGCATATTTTACATCATGAAATATGTCAAGTAATGTGATCATATATTGAGTTTCATAACTCCGATTGAGGTGGGACCACCAGAAAATGAAATCTAAGAAAAAAGATAGCTAGTCCCAAGATAAAAAATTGAAACATCAAAGGCATGTGATTGATTACCATATGCAACACACATACAACATACATACGATAATAACCCACATTTAATTCACACATACTGCACACTATATTCTATGTAGCATCTATTGACATATGAAATATCATAAATAGCAACAACACAACATATTATAGCAAAAAACAAAGTGTTAGAAACCATAAAAATAAAAAGATGCAAGATGTGGAATGATGGTTAACAACTAAAAACCTTTGGAGATAGGGGATCTTGGTGCTATTTGCAAGACCAATCAATGACTTCTTCCACCAGCTTTCATAATAAAAGAAACTATCTTTCTCTCTCAAATTTTCCAGCACTTCCTTATCTAAAAAAACATACTCTTTTTCTCACAAAGTGACATCTATTTATAGTGGGATGTTAGGGTTTTGAGCGAGGGTGAAGAAAAAAATTGCTATGGTTTTGAGATAATGATGAGAGATAAAAAATGAAGTTTTGTGGAGGTAAGAGTGATGCCAATTATTTTTTCTTAAGTCATCTAACATGCATCATGCAAGATAATAAATAAAGCACTAAAATGACAAGCATATATGGTAAATGACAAAGTGAAAGAAGATTAGTACCAAAGAGGAAGATTATTTGGTTAATGATGAAAATTAACCTTGGAAAATCCTTGATTTATTATTGACCATGGTAAAATAACTTTTTCCATTTTTCCTCTAACATTTGAATTGAATTTTGAATTTAGGTATTTTGGTAGAAGACACTAAAGCCCTAGTACATGTCTTTTTTGGATTTTATGATAACATTAAAAATAATGGTAAGCATAGTGATAAATGAAGAATGAAAGAATAAATTGAGATATTTTCGTGTTTTGAGATTAATCAAATGAATTTAACATACAATAAAAAAAATCAAGAAATCGATTTAAATCGCCAGGGCAAAATTAGGGAAATACAGTGTGTTTCATCTAATTTTTAACCATTCTATTGATTTCATTTTTGTTTTTATATCTTCCATTTATTTATTGTGTTTGTTGTATCTTTATTTGTGGAAGTTTGTTTAGCACTCTTTGTGCTAATATATATATATATATATATATATATATATATATATATATATATATATATATATATATATATATATATATATATATATATATATATATATATATATATATATATATATATATATATATATATATATATATATATATATATATATATATATATATATATATATATATATATATATATATATATATATATATATATATATATATATTGTATACGAATAAAATATGATACAATTTTAACTTATCAAGTAATTTAAGACCGTACACCTAATAAACTTGTAAGAAAAGAAAAAAATGTGTGTGCAGACAAATTGATCTCGTTTGAACTAAATAGTATTTGTTAGTTTGTCTTGTGTGGTATGTGTATTAAATTATCCATATATAAAAAATTCATTTATTTACCTATATTAAATTGGTATATTTTTTAGGAGAGTGCAATTATTCGATCCACTATACATCGAGTTATTACATGAAAATACAAGATAAGTTATTAGAAAATAGTCTTTCGGGTCTTAAGAATATCTCATATTTTCTACTGAAGTATTTATCAATCTCTCATTTTATCAATATATGAATCAAGCAATATCTCAAGGTGTTTAGAAATTTTTATTAATCTCCTTAGATATCCCAATGATCTTTTAATTCTTAGAATAATAAAATCCAGAGGGCGTGTTCACCAAATCATTATAAAGTGCAAACAAATGTCGATGTGTTATCCCTTTACATGTTACACTTAATGATTGGCCATGTTAATGATGCTTTGACTATCACAACGTACCTTCACTCATTCTTGAGTGATTTCCAACTCCCCAATCATGCATCTCAACCATATGGCTACCTTGAACCCTTCATTCAAGGAAAATATATTTATCTTGAGTAATAGATAACGCGACTATCAATTTTTGATTTTATTTCCAACTTATATATGTTCTAAACAATGTAAATACAAAATCCGATAAGGATTTGCTAGTGTCAATATTTTATGCACAACATGCAACCACAAAACCTTCCTAAAGCATCTTCCTCTTAAGACGCCTTTATGTTTTTCAAAATTCAATTTAATGAACCATGCCAATATCTTACCCCCACTACAAAGCTTCCAAATAAACTTGACTAAGATTTACCATAAACCAACTTATTATGGCAACAATATGTTCTAAGTTTGGCCTACTAAAAAAATACACCATACATTATGCTTTCAATCTATATTGTATAGAGAGTAATCTCTATCATGTTATTTTCTTCTTAAGTTTAAGGACATTGCAAATTTGAAAGCTTCATGTGATAACCTAAAGGAGTGTTGACATTTTTAACATCATGCATTCTAAACTGCTCCATGATTTACTTTAAGTAACTAGATTGAGATAAGAACAATTCACTCTTTTTTTGTACTTTCTCATGATATATATATATATATATATATATATATATATATATATATATATATATATATATATATATATATATATATATATATATATATATATATATATATATATATATATATATATATATATATATATATATATATATATATATATATATATATATATATATATATATATATATATAGGATCCTCTTATATTTACCAAGATCTTTAAATATCAAACTCTCAACAAAGTCTCCTTGAGCTTACGACTCTCTCCCTTGCTAAATCTTTCCATCAAGATATCATCAACATATAAAATAAAGTTGATATTGAATTTCTTATTCCTTTTCAATATGTATACACAAATCTCATAACTACTTTTCACAAAATCATGATTAAAAAGAAATTCATCAAACTAACGATATTGTTTCCTTAGGGTTTGTTTAACCCATACAAAGATTTCTTTAATAAATATTTCTTAGACCTTCCTTCTACAAAACCTTTAGGTTACTATACGTGGATTCTCTCTTCAGTGTCTTAATGTAAGAAAATTCTAAAGTGACAAATGGTCACATTTTAATCCAATGAGGTGTGATAAAATGGTGGTTGGGGTTTATCACTCTACTCATAATGGAAATTATAGAACACCTAACTTAATTTTTCACGTTTATCTCAACTTTATTAGCTAGCTGATCAAGGCTCCCATTTTTATGTTTGATAATTATGATCATCTTATTTATGAGTAACAATATTCTAGTAATCTTTGTACGAAAGACACTCGCATGTTCTACAACCCTAATGGCCATAATTTTCTTTATGATAAAACCATTTGTCATCTTAACATTTCTCCCTCCAAATCAGTTTTTCTTTGGAAGCATGTTCTCAAAAAGCTTCATACTAATGAAAACCTTATGGGTGAAGGATGACAGTTGGCCTCTTGGTGTGATTATGCCAACAAAATATTGATTTTAGTGTTCATTTATTATTCTCTTGTAGGATTGCTCAAGATATTTGAAATATTCATAGTTTCTTGCTCAAATTTAACTTTCCTCATAACACCATTAACCAAAGCTCTTGAGTACTTTAATAAAGGATGGTCCAAACAATAAAAAGTATCAGTTCTTTCATTACCCTTTTTATTGATATTTTAATAAACAATAGAGTTGTGAGGAGAGACGATAAATTTTAAGTGGTAAAGTCCTTCCATGCAAGGGACAATTAGTCTATAATAATAGGAACTAGAATCTAATCATATAAGCTCATACATTTAACTAAGATTTCTTGAGCAATTTTCTTGATCTCAGAGGGTTGGGACTTCACTGATCTATCATCAATCATTTGATATTTCAGGGTATGACTTACAACATACATTTTAGCACTGATTTATTTTGTTTCATATTTAGATTTTAGATAAACTTATATAAGTATATATTTGTAACCTAAGAGGGGGTGAATTAGGATTGAAAATTTGTTTTTATCATTTTTACGCTTATTTCTTTGGATATGATAAAGTGATGTTCTTAGAAAGATAAAATGTAAAAACTAAAGTGCATAAAATGTAAATGGCCCAAGGAATTATCCTAGCTCCCCTTATCAACCAAGGGTACATCTAGTCCCATTACACTTTGAAGCATTTTTCATTATATTAGACATTTGTACAATCCTTACACCAAGATTTATCCTACAATCTTATAACATACAAAAGAAGTACACAACTTCCTTGATTTTGCAAGCACTAAATCTATGATGGACTTTGAATCACCCTGATTAAAGGAACCTTTTACAACAATCACTAAAACACTTTGATGATCACACCAAAAACTATGGTGTACAAATAATACAAATTTTGAATAGAATTTGAATAATCTTTTCAACTTGTCTTGAGTTCTAAGATAAACAATTTTGCTCTTCTCTTCCACTTGAATAAAACTCAAAGTATAATAATTTGAGTGCTCTTTACAATGAATGAAATGTTTCAAATATATGAAAATTTATACTTAAAGTTTCATGACTTAAAGTAATGTATAATTCTAAAAACTATTTTGAATTGTATGTAAAAGTGATTAATGAAAGAAGTTAGATAAAAATATGATGAAAGTCATTTAAATATACCTCACGATGAAGGTTTGCAATAATTTAGAAAGAGAATGGTTCAAAATACATAAATTATAGCGGTTCTAAAACCGCCACAAATAAAACCAGAATAAATTCAAATTTTATATACTGATTCAAAATAGTGTAAATTGCGGCAATTCCAAATGACCACAAAAACCTAGAATAAATTCAATTTTTTTCAGACAAATGTGAATTGTGGCGGTTCCAAACTGCCACGGTTTACAAAAAACTTAATAAAATCAAATTTAAATGGTATAATGGATGTCCAACCGATTGGATGAATATTGCAATCAATTGTAATCAAGTAAAATTTGATTTTGCTTTTTAAAAAACTTGGAATGAACTATTTTGATGCATGCATGCTTTTTTTATAAACTTTTTAGATGAATGGATGAGAGGTTTTTTGAGCATCTAAAGTTTATACATAATAAATTATTATTAAGTACTTTTGCATCAAGATCAATTTCCTTTACTTTCAAAATATCCAAACTTATACATTTTTGATTCTTGATTCCAAACTTTTTTCTACTTTGATAATTCTTCTATGATAAATTTTTATTTTCATCAAAACTAAATTAAAGTAGATGAAAAACATCTTCACAACCTAAACTTTTTTGGTAAGTTTATATGTATTTTAATAATCACATAAAATCATTAGTTGAAATTAATTTTTTACACGTAGTCATATTCATTTCAAATGAGTATTTATTTAGCTTTTTATCATTTATTTATTGATCATTCTCTTTAAAACATTGCTAGAAGGTCATCCTTTAAAATATCAATTTCTCAACAACATCTTTTCTTGCCATCTTTTGAATTGATTCCATTTAAACTAGAACAATTTATTATAGTCAGGAACATCAAAGTCAGATCCAACAATATTTTTGATCGTCATGATATAAAAGAAACATCTTAATATTATTGAAACCATAATTTAAAATCATATAAAATTTGTTTTAACCACTAAAGAGATTATCAAGATGAATTTCGTACTAGGTCACACTCCTTAAAAAGTTACTAACTATTAATCGCGACACCTTTAAAATAAAATAATTCAATTTCAAAGTATATTGCATTCCTACTTCAGTGTAAGATTCTTTTTGGAAATATACCTTAGAATATAGTACTAAGACAATTCTAACTTCTGAAGGGACAAATTTTTGAAAGAGTGAATTGGAAATGAATAAGATTGATTTTAACATAATTGAATTTGGTAAAATTGATTTTAAAAGAATTGAGATTAGTAGAATTGATTTATGTTTGAATACATTTATATAAAATTGAGTTGAATAATAAATTTCAGTATAAAAATCACACAGAATTAATTCTGGGAGTAGAAATTATAAATTCTAACTTCAAGTAGAATTAATTCTAAAAGAAGAATTAATTCTATGTTTAATAAACCAAACATCTTAAAATTACCCATAATTAATTCTACATTTAATTCTAACATTTATAAAAGCTAATTCAAACATACATATAAAAAGTGACTTGGAAGGAGGAAAAGGAGAAAAAATACCTAAATTTTATTGTGTTTTGAAAAAAAATAATTCAAAAAAACACTTTTTATAGTGTGGGACAGCGTAACAAAATGAAATAGATAGCTATAGCCAGACGATTTAAAGAAAGAGATAACATGCTCAAACCTTTTTAAAAGCGTAGTGTGTAAAAAAGATGACTTTAACCGAAACAAGTATTATATCAAATAATGGTATAATATATATGTTTTGGATTGAGCTTGTCTTTAGCCTAACTTCACATGAGGCCCAACCCACGTTGGGCAGAAACTTTCGCTCCCCATAAGGAAGCGACCTCATTGTACGGGGGAAACGCAGTTAGTCTCAGGGAGCTCGCACGCCAGTCAGAATGATCTCGAGGACACCCTTCGATCCTCCTCGACCAAGCCTTATCCCCTCGCACGACCTCGCGTCTGGAGGGGAGCATTCACGACACACTGAAGCATCTCACGAGCATCCTCCTCGTAGAGTTGACTATCAACATCTCCGAATATTACAGAGTCTTCGTGGTTCCGGAAAGACCGTATCCATATCCTCCTGATCTTATGGAGGAAGTCATCAAAGTGGGGGACACATGTGGATCTCCACTACTCACGTAGGACCTGGCAGTCTCCATTTTAGGCCTGCTTGACCAGCTCAATGAGGAGACCTTAGCCCAATGATGGGGGCTATAAATATCCTCTCTTTCGAGAGGGTCAGGGATTTAACATTTTCTTACTCTCTTACTTGCTTGCTCATTTGGAAACTGACTTTGGCATGGAGTGTCTTGCAGGTACCCCCCCACCTCACTCTCAAGTTTTGCTCGACGTAAGCTATGATGGTCCATTCCGGTCAGGTACGATCAATGGCGCCGTTTGTGGGAAACTTGCTTCCCTGCTTTCCATTCACACGAGACAAAAGCTAATTTAAATACTTTTTAACTGTGATGACTGATCACACGGTAGAAAATAACAACGTCGCCGACATCAACAACAATGTCGCCGACCATAACACTAACGTCAACAACGCTGGTCCTTCTGGCCTCAATGTCGATAATAATAACAACGTCGATGACAATGATGTCCAAGATGGTGATATGCCCGACCCCTCAGAGTATAGAGATGGGCTGACTTCCTCTTCATCGTCAATGTTCCAACAGCTCAAAGACGATCGTTGTCCTCTCCTAAACTACCAACCATCCGCGTTCCAGGAGGTCCCCGTTCCCACGGGTGTTGATGCCACGACAAGGGCACTGTTCGCGACAATAAATTAAACAAACTATTTGTTTTTTTGTTGTTGATGTTATTATGTTATTATTTCTATTCTATTTAACATTGTTTCTTTTGAAATAGTACCTTTGACTTATATTTTTGTTTGTTTGAAGAAATGATCTCATATACTAAATGCTTCCAATTATTATACTTATTATATGATAGCTTTTAAATATGCATGGCTTAAGATTTGTAGAATTATTTATAAAAAATTATAAGTTGTGAGTTCTAGTTTTAAAGTATCTGTTTAGTCTTGACTTTAAGTTATCTAATGTATGCATTACAATTTATTCTCCACTTTAAGATTATATATAGGATTTTTATGAATTATTTTAAAATATCAAGTGCTCATATTTAAAATTTTAGAAATACATTGTTTGTTTGTATGTTATTGAGAGGATTTTTGTGAATCATTTTAGTATATTTTTTAACAAGTTTTTATCCTCTTAGTTGTTGCCAACAACTTAACCATGCTTCTAAGTGTGAATTTGTTCTTCTGTTACCTAGTTGCTATAATTACCGGGTAACTCTGGCTCAACCCTTCTCTCTAGATTATTTTATTTAGAGATACAAGAATACTCAAAAAGATAAAAGGTGTTAGTTGGTTAATTCTTGATAGTTGTTATTTGGGCTTTAGCTTGTATTTGGATCTGGGCATGTTGCCTATATAAAAAGGCCATTACATTGTAATCCACATAACTGCAACAACAATAATAACAGTTTCAGTTTTAAGAGTTAGTTACACTAACTAACTCAGCAATCTCTCTCTCTTCTTCTCTCTTATTCTTCTTGTTTTTCACAATATTCATCTTTCTTGAATCCTTTATTCGAACAAATTGGTATCAAGATCTTGTTTGCGATTCAGAGAGAATCTAACGACAAACGGATCAACAACCTCAACACAATTTCCAGCAGATCTTCCGGTTTTCAAAGGTGAAAACTATCAAATATGGGTAACACAAATGAAGGTTATTTTCAGATTTCAAGATGTTGTCGAAATCGTGAATGATGGAATATCACAACTGGAGGAAGATGCTATGGAAGCCCAGAAAGCTGCGCACAAAGATCAGAGGAAAAAGATGGCAAGACGTTGTTCTTGATTCACTAGTGTGCGGATTGTGATGTGTTTGAGAAGATAATCAAAGAAGAAACAGCAAAAGGAGCTTGGGAAAAGATGAAGTTGTT
Organism: Vicia faba; assembly: GCA_948472305.1. NCBI lineage: Eukaryota > Viridiplantae > Streptophyta > Magnoliopsida > Fabales > Fabaceae > Vicia > Vicia faba. Next base: position 1,286,360,740 of record OX451738.1, on the reverse strand, counting down.
GTATGGTGGAGATGAGAAACTGAAGAAGGTGAAGTTGAATACTCTGAGAAAGCAGTGTGAGATGTTGCAGATGAAAGAGAATGAATCTGTCTCAGCATATTTCTCAAGAGTGGTAATGCTAACAAACCAGCTGAAGGCATGTGTTGAAGCACTAACGGATCTGCAGAAGATAGAAAAGGTATTAAGATCTCTAATTGCAGATTTTGATTACTTTGTTGTAATAATCGAAGAGGCCAAGAATCTATCTGAGATGATGTTGGAAGAACTTCAAGCTTCTTTGGATGCTCATGAAATGAGGATGCAACAAAGAAACTTAAAAAGGGAGAAGACAACTGAACAAGCATTGCAATCAAGATTCATCAAGAAATCTGGAAAAGAGAAATCGAAGGAGCATAAGAATCTTGCTGGTGATGAGAAGTCAAGCAAGAATACTAATTCGAAAGGAGTGGGAAACAATTATTCTGGGAAGAAAGTTGACACGAAAGGGGTGCAATGTTATAATTGTCAAGGTTTTGGCCACTATGCTAAAGATTGTCTAAGAAAGAAAGCTTCAAGGTCGAAAGATAGTGATGAAGCTCAATATGCACGAGCTGGAAGTAGTGATTCTGATGATGTGTTGTTACTGGTGAACACTCAATCGAACACTAAGAAAAACAACATGTGGTATCTGGATTCAGGATGTAGTAACCACATGACTGGCAATAAAAACTGATTTACCAAGTTAGATGAGTCAATCGAAAAGGTGATAAAGTTTGTAGATGGCAGGCATATCAAATCAGGTGGTAAAGGAGACATTTCGATTATCAGGAAGGATGGTCGAAAGGCTACTATCACTGAAGTTCTGTATGTACCTCCGATGACAAGTAACTTGATAAGTGTAGGTCAATTACTTGCAAAAGACTTCAATATGAAGTTGGAGAATAATCAGATTAAGATATATAGGTATGATGGGAGGCTAATCATGAAAGCACCATTGGCGGAGAACAAAACCTTCAAAGTCGAACTCAACACATCAGATGACAAATGTCTTGCTTCAACTGCAGAAGAAGACAAGAACTGGCTATGGCATCACGGGTATGGACATCTAAACTTGAAAAGTTTATGTATGCTCAATCAGAAGAAAATGGTGCTTGGGTTGCCGTATGTGAAGGAACCAAAGCAGATATGTGAGTAATGCTGCAAAGTTAAGCAGGTAAGGAAGGCATTCAAACGTGATTTGCTTATAAGTTCAAGGCAAAAACTGGAGTTGGTTCATTCATATGTGTGTGGACCTTTCGAAGTAAAGTCCAATGGAGGTAACATGTATTTCCTTACTTTCATTGAAAGGAAGAGTGAGGTATTCACACAGTTCAAGAAGTTCAAGTTGCATGCTGAGAAACAAAGTGGTTGTAAATTGAAAAAGTTAAGAACTGATGGTGGTGGTGAATATACTTCAGCATAATTTTCCAGATTTTGCAATGAGGAAGGTATAGAGCATGAGGTTGTTGCACCCTATATGCCTCAGCATAATGGCATTGTTGAGAGAAAGAATATAAGTATACTGAACATGACCAGATGTATGTTGAAAGCTAAGAATATGCCTAAGAGATTTTAGGCTGAACTAGCTTCAATAGCAATATACATTCTGAACAGATGCCCAACGAAGAAGATGTTCGAAAAGACACCACATGAGGCTTGGACAGGGTCGAAGCCAAATGTAAGTCATCTTAGAATTTTTGGACCAATGTGTTTCAGGCATGTACCTGAATAATTAAGAAAGAAGCTGGATGATCGAATTGAAGTCATGATGCTCATAGGTTATCATTTGACTGGTGCATACAAGTTGTATTCACCAATCGAAGATAAACAAGTGATCAATAGAGATGTTCTTGTAGAAGAAAGCAAAGGATGAGATTGGAGTTGAAGTGCAGTTTGACAAGAATCAGACACAGTCACAACTGTGTTCGAAGAAGATGAAGCTTCAACAAGTCAAAATAAACAAGGTGATACTTTGACTGGTCGAAATGAAGAACCACATGTGCAGAATGAAAGAAGATCTACAAGAACGAGCACTGAGTCAACTAGGCTAATTGGATATGAGAGGTTTCCATATCAAGCAATAGATGTTGATGGTGACTTAATCGAAAAAGCCATGATGATGGCTGAAGCAGAACCAATTGACTTGGGTGAAGCCTTGAGCAATTCTAATTGGTGTGAAGCCATGAAAGAAGAACTTAGAGCCATTGATAAGAACAACACTTGGGAACTTGTCGAAAGAACCAAAAAGAAACCAATTAATGTGAAATGGATCTACAAGGTGAAATGAAGGCCAGATGGTTAGATTGCAAAGTACAAGGCAAGACTGGTGGCCAGAGGTTTTCTACAACAACCAGGTATTAACTTTGATGAAGTGTATGCGCCTGTTGATAGGATCGAAACAATCAAGATTGTTCTTTTAATAGCTGTATATAGAGGTGGAAAATGCACCAACTTGATGTGAGGTCAGCATTTTTGAATGGGCCTCTGGAAGAAGAAGTCTATGTCACTCAACCACCAGGCTTCAACTTTAAAGGGCAGGAGTCGAAGGTTTATATATTGAGGAAGGCTCTCTATAGCTTTAAGCAAGCTCCTAGAGCTTGGAATAAAAGGATAGATAGCTTCCTAACTGAAGCAGGGTTCACAAAGTGTGTCTCTGAATATGAAGTGTATTTAAATGATGTCGAAAGTTCCAAGAGAATCATTTTATGCCTTTATGTTGATGACGTACTCATTACAGGAGAAAATGAAGCTGAGATAATGAAGGTAAAGTCAAAGTTAATGCAAGAATTCGAAATGTCTGATTTAGGGAATATTTCCTACTTCCTGGGAATGGAATTCAAAGACATCAAAGGAGGAGTTTTCTTACATCAAACGAAGTATGCTCAATATATATTGAAGAGGTTTAATATGAGTAACTATAAGGTAGTTGTTACTCCATTAGAGATTGGAGAAAAGCTGAAGAAGGAATCAAATGATGAGTTTGTAAGTTCGACCCTTTACAAACAAATCATTGGATCATTGAGGTATCTTTGCAATACTAGACCAGATATCTACCAAAGTGTAGGATTGTTGAGCAGATTTATGGATAAGCCTCAGGAATGTCATCTCATTGAAGTAAAGAGGGTGTTGAGATACATCAAGGGAACTGTTGATCATGGTGTGTTGTTGCCAAAAGGATCGAAGAACAGTACAAAGGTCAAAGTGCATGGATACACTGACTCAGATTTCAGTGGAGATTAAGATGAAAAGAAGAGTATTGTAGGGTACATTTTCATGATCGAAGGAGCTCCAATCTCCTAGAGTTCGAGGAAGCAAAGCATTATGGCTTTGTCTTCATGCGAAGCAGAATATGTGGCTGCATCATATGCTGCATGCGAAGCAGCATGGATTGAAATGCTACTTGAAGAGCTCAGAATAATGGAATCAAAGATGAAGTTGTTTGTTGATAACAAGTCAACAATAAATCTTGCAAATCACCCAATGTTTCATGGTCAAAGTAAGCACATTGAACGAAGGTATCATTTTCTGAGAGATCAAGTAAACAAAGAGAAGCTTGAAATAGAACATTGCAAGACAAAAGTGTAACTAGCTGACATATTAACCAAAACTCTGAAGAAAGTGAGATTTAAAGAGTTAAAGAAAGGCATTGGGATAAGAAGTATTGATAACATGAATTAAGGGGGTGTGTTTTGTACCCCAAAATTTGCCTCTCATATTTTTCCAAGATTTTTCTCTTACATAGGTGATTACAAACACTTGATTAAAGAAAAAAATAATTTTTTTTGAAGATAAACAAGGTCTTTCGATTGGCATGTCAAAGGGTCTTTTGATTGGCATCTTGACAGGCTTTGATTGAGCACCTAACCTCCTCCAAGCTTGCTTCAAATGTCCAAGCTTCGATTGAAGCCTTGGCCTTTTGCTTGTTTGTTATATACAAGCTTCGACTGGGCATGTGTTTCCTTTGAAGCAACCTCATTCGATTCAAAAGGGAAGGGCCTTCTCTACACTTGCCTTCAATTCATAAGGCAAGAACTTACTTCATGCCAGCAAGCACAAAGCAACGACCTCCTGCATACATCCTTCGATTGCACCATTAGCTTTACATGCTGGCTTGATTCACAATGCAATAACTACCTGCATGCAAGATTAATTCTTGCTTAGATTGGGCCTTTGACTTCTTTGGAGCAACCTTGATTCCTTCTTCGACTAGGAAAATTCTTCCTCTGCGTGTGCCTTCATCGCACAAAGCAAGAATCCCCTACAAGCTCCCTTCGATCCACCAGCAGTGACCTCTTGCATGCTTACTTTGATTCACAAAAATAGTGGGTTCCTGCATGCCAGCTCCATTCAAGGCAAAAGGTTCCCTCTTCATGCCTGCTTTTGTTTCACAAGCACAAGATTGCCACATTATGAACACACAAACGGTGTCTTTGATGGACATACATTTGGACTTCTCGAAAGACACACATTTGTTAGAAACAAACTTGTCTTGCCTTTTGATGAGGTTTGGTTCAATTTGCTTGCTGGGCAAGAGGTTATGTGCTGCCAAACCCAATCCTCATGCACCATTACCTTCATGATAAAGGAGGCTTCGATTGTCCAGAAGGAAGTCCTCACTTGGGCTATTGGAATCAAGCAGCTAAGACAAATAGATGACCCATTCAAAGGACACATAGTGTTATCTAAAAAGAAAAGGGGTTTGGTCAAAAGTTGGATCTAGTTGGTCAAAACGAAAGAGGAATATTCAAGGAAGCTTCAACTGGCCAAAATGAAGTCTCTTGTTTGGTTTAGTTAGGTAGTTTCAGCGTCAATCAAAGAACAAGGCAAATAAGGACTCAATAGAAAGCCACAATGATGAAGCCTGGGGAAATTCGAAAGAAAGTGAGGAGGCTTCTACAAAGCCTCTGATTGATAAAGAACTGAAGCAACCTTTGACCAGTCAGGGAGAGTGAATTTTTTGATTGGTTTGAGTTGAAAGAAAGCCATTCGAAGGAAGTAACACTAGGCCAATCGAAGAGCAACACTAGAGGGCATTCGAAGGAGCCAAAATGTCTAGGTTCATTCAAATTCAAAAAAAGACAAGATTCCATGTCTTTGGCAGAGTTACAATATTTTGTTTATGGCTATTAAAGAATATAATCAAGGTTGTTTAAACCATTGCATTTTTGTACCCTCCATCCCCTCTATATAAAGAGACCACAAGTGTTGCATCACACACACATGTTTCCTATAAAAAAAATAACCCTCACACCGCCACAGAAAAATATCAAAATTCTAACTAGTTTTGTAGGCACCCTCAATCCAGACGAAGACCATACTTGTGTTCTTGAGATTCCCAAGAGTCTTCTCTAAGCCAAGCCACACCCAGATTCATAGATCAAAGCATTTCCAGTTGGTAAGGATTCACCCAAGTCGAAACTGCATTTCTAGGCCCTTTAATTACATGTTGTTGGTATATTTGCGTTGCTAATGTCATTTGTGTTTATATGAACATATCATACGCAAGGTAACATGCAGGAATAAAATCATGCCAGCGGAAGGCATGATCTGGGTTTTCCTTTCGAAACTCATGGTATAGCCAGTCAAGCCAAAATAAGCTTAGGTCTGAGGACAGAAGATACTAATTAGGGAGAAAGACCTGGGTTCGATACCCAAGTCCTGCATATTTATTTTTGCCAACATTTATCTTGCAGGTGCAGATCGAAAGACAACACTCTCCTTGGATCGAAAAAGCATGCCCCTCCCTGGATCAAAGAACCACATTACTCACTGGATCCAAGGACAAACCTGGACTCTGTTCAACATTGGGCCTAGAGAAAATTCCAATCAGCACCCCCTTTTTCTCTTTTACATGCCTAGACCCATTTAGCATATTTTTTTGTATTGTTTTAACTTATTTTATTTTTTTATTTAATTAAACAAATAATAATAAAAAGACTCACAAAAAAATTATTAGGCTTAGACTTCTTTTTAATTAAATAATTAATTAATTAATTAAATTTTAACTATTTTCTGAATTTAAAATGGGTTAGAATTTAGGATTTAATTTAATTTTAATTATTTTTTTCTTAAAAAAATAAAAAGAACAATAAAAATATTTTCTTATTTCATTTTACTTACTAGGTTTTTAGACGTATTTTTAACTTTCGCGCGTTATTTATTTTTTTCTTCGTATTTTTAAATTATTGTACCTGTATCCTGGATGTAATAGTTAATAGGATTTTATCCGCTTTCTTTACTTTTTTCTTCCCCCAATTTTTGTATATTGTAAATCCCTTCTCCGAAATCATGTAATAGTGTAGGTTTATACTTCCTCACTTTATATTTTGTACACATTAAGTGCTAGTAACTAGGATTGCATGATAAGACTAATAACAAAACGTTAGCAAACCTAACACAAAAGATAAAAAATAACTGAATATAACACACATTGCACATACACACCTCTAGGGTACCCCACTTTGGTTGCCTTCGGAAATAAAGTAGTCATGTCCCTCAAAACAGGGACGCTTTAGCAAAGACCCGTAAATAAAAAAAGATCATAGTCTCTCGATGACCCTACAATTGCCTCTCGGTAAACGATCTAGTCCCTAAACAAACTTTCTAAAGCGTCTCCACAAGTTGCATTCGTGACTGTAACGTCCCTTTTGAATGTACCTCAAACATCCAACGGCTAAAGCTTATTACTCACTAATAGTAGGATATCGCTGTCTAAAGGATAGGAGGAAAAGAATAACCTTTTTTCGAGTACAAAGTAGATAGCTGCTAGAAGTTTGCTCAAAACATTTTTCGCACTTACACAAATTCTACTTTTCAAAAACAATTTCAAAACACTTTGTATACTTTCTCCACTATCCCGAGAAACATTACAAAGTTCGTCATATTAAGGCATTTTAAAAACATTTTCAAATACACAAAGCACAAAGGTATTTCAAAATGAGCAAACCTCTAAGAGCCCGTAGATAAATACGGATAGAAAGGGTGCTAACACCCTCCCTTTCCATGATCTACCCCCCTTACTCAGAAAATTCTCGAAAAATGTCTTTTTCTGTTCTTTTCACCCTTTCCTTAATTTGGATAAAAGAAAAGTCGGTGGCGAATCTTGCTTATGACAACATTTACGAACACAAACGCAAAACCAGTATTAACAGTCGGCTCTGCCACCGTATCACAGAACTGGTGACTCTGCTGGGGATAATAAAAAGTTGGGTTACCTTAGAGTTAGTTTATTATTTAACTGCCTTTGTATGCTTTGTTTGCTTTACTTTTTAGGGTTTTGTTTGGGTTACTATAGATCCTACACCCGGACCTAGGGCACCTTATTCAGTAAGTAGTAATAAATCATGGAAGCTATACGACATAGACAATATGGACAAAGTGATGGCTACCCTAACGTGATACTTTGGTTCGTACTAATGTTCCTTGAGTAAGTCAAAGATAACACTAAACTTCCTTAGTGTCATTAAGCGCTAACTTGCCTTTATAACCTTTAATTGACTCATGCTAAGCCATTAGAAAGTAGTGAGATGGCCGGCTTTGGTTTCGACCGAAGTTTGGTTAATACTCAATACTACACTCATTGAGACTATACTTTTGGGATATTCTGGCCGCAATACTTTGGTGCTTGAGCTAGAACAATGCCTGAAGGAAAGGTCAGTGATATGAGACTCCTTAGAACCCGGTTACTATTAATAAGACATGTTAAGCCAACTGAAACTTCAAGAGGGTACTTACCTTTAAAACTCATGCAAGCCTTTAAACCTAAGGTCTCTGTGTGACTTGTTTGTGTTTGATATACTTGTGATTTTAAAGCATAATGATAACATCATAAACATCATAACATGTCATGTACACTAACCATTTCAAGGGCCTGTGGATTCATCTCTTATCTGTTTTATAGGTCATGGATTCAGCTCGTAGAAAAACCATCCGAATCAATTTTGTGGAGATCCCTTCCAAACTCAAATAATTGGTTTCAAAGGTTCCCAAGAGTTCATCATTCAACAATAGATATGGTTACTTGCTCAGTTTAGTTGCTACTGATTTTGATGAGGGTTTGATGAGTGTCTTATTCCAGTTCTTCGACCCTAAGCACCACTGCTTCACATTTCCAGACTATCAGTTGGTGCCTACGTTGGAAGAATGCTCCAAAATACTCAGTTTGCCTATATTGGAGCAGATACCCTTTACCGATTTAGAACAAGATCCAACTGCTAAAGATGTTTCCATAGCTTTGCATTTGAAGCCATCTAATATTGAGTCCAATTGGGAAAGAAGGAGTGGAGTTAAGGGCTTCCTCACAAGTTTCCTGATGAAGAAAGCCCAAGTATTCCTAGATGCTATGAGTTACCATGCCTTTGAAGACGTTTTAGCTCTTTTGATCTACGGATTGGTTATGTTCCCTAATTCAGACCAGTTTGTAGACGTCAGTGCCATCAACATTTTCCTTGCTCATAATCCAGTGCCTATATTGCTCGGGGATATTCTGCACTCACTCCATACACGTACCATGAAGAAGCGAGGGACTCTTATTTGTTATATACCTCTACTCTATAGGTGGTTTATTTCACACCTTCCTCGGTCAGTAATGAAGAATGAATTAGGTTCAAGATGGAACCAGAGATTAATGTCTCTTTCTCACTCTGACATCTATTGGTGCCCTTTCTCCCAAGAAGACATCTCTTTTATTGATCGCTACAGATAATTTCCCAATGTGCCACTCATTGGCATTAAAGGAGGCATCACTTACAACCCCTCTTTGGATTTACGTCAGTTCGGCTACGCCCGGAGGGATGGTCCTCATGATATGCTCATTCAAGATATTGTGTTCGACTATTCAAATGATCTACAAGGTTATCATCAGAGGTTCATCCGCGCTTGGGGAATGGTTAAGAAGACTGATAGAAGGAATCTAGGGCACAAGAACTCCATCCCTTTGGAGCCATACCTCAAATGGGTGCAAACTCGTTCTCGAAATCTTATAATGCTGTATGCTGCTATCCTACCATTAATTTCAGAGCCTATTGTTCAAGGCGTTAAGTATCACATCATTCTTCATCCTGATATGCCAACAAACTTCGAAGAATTGCAAAAATCTTGGATATAGCTCAAAGAAGAACGAGATACCTTTGAGTCCTAATTCTATGCCAGTGAGAAAAAGGTGTTGGAACTGACAAAGCGGCTTCATGAAGATCAAAATCTCAATGCCTACATTAGCACCAAAAGGAAGCATCCTTGGGAGACTTAGAAGTTTTAGAAGTTTCTTATTTGTTATTCCTTTGTAAACTTTGGTTTCATTTGAGATTACTAATAAAAAGTCTTTGTTTCTGTTTTGGTTAAAAGAGTTTAAATCCTATAAGGACCTTGAAAACATTGCATACATATATCATATATATCATTGCATAAACAGGTTTCAGGACAGGTTCCTTATCTTCTTTGCTGTTTACTTCAGTAATGGCTCTTGAACAAACAGTTAAGGAGCTTTAGGCATAGAATGCCCAATTCCAAGAAATGTTCCTGAATCTAGATAAGGGACAAGAAGATTTGAAAGCTCTGATTCTCAAGGACAAGAAGAAGAAAAAGAGGCCAGTGGGTTTTCTGAATTTGGGAAGAAGGTTCAAAGGACTAATGAAGCAAGTTTCAGAGCTCACAACTCTGTCAAGAGAGAGAGAGAGAGAGACAATTGGGAAGGAGGGCCAAGAGAAGAAGACAACAGTACAAGGGAGTCTGAAGAAGATGAACCTGACTATTTCGAGGAGCAGTATCCTCGTGCTGATGATAAGTATAAACAACTGGAGGATCGGCTCAATGCCATGGAGATCCAAAGGGTACCCGGGTTGGATTTTGAAGAGCTAGGACTGGTCTCAGGGGTGGTCATCCCGTGGAAGTTCAAGGTCCCGACATTTGCTAAGTACGACGGTGTCTCCTGCCCTAAGTTGCATCTAAGGTCGTATGTCAGGAAAATTCAACCCACACTACTGATAGGGATCTGTGGGTACACTTCTTCCAAGAATGTTTGGCAGGAACTCAGTTGGAATGGTTCTATCAACTAGAAAGAACCAATTTGCGTAATTGGGAAGATCTGGCTGCTGCTTTCTACAAGCAGTACCAATATAATGCTGACCTCGCCCCGACTCGTACACAGTTGCAAAGCATGTCTATGGGTCCCAACGAGGGTTTTAAGGACTATGCCCAAAAATGGAGAGACCTTGCGAGAAGAGTCCAGCCTCCTTTGTCTGATAGGGAGCTGGTGGACATGTTCTTGGGCACATTATCCGGGCCATTCTTTAACCATCTGATTAGAAGTTCTTCTGCTGGATTTACTGAATTGATCTTGACAGGTGAACGAGTAGAGGCTGGCATTAGAAGTGGTAATATACAGAGGGATGGATCCTCCAGCACTGTAAAGAAACTATTCATAGGGAAGAAGGAGGTTAGTGCTGCTTATTTCCAAAGAAATCTTAACAAAACTGAGCATCGTCCAACAGTAGGGGTTGTTATGATTTCTAATCCTGTATCAAACTGGCAACAGAATAATCAGTCCAGAACAAATAAACCAAGAGATAGTTTACCCAAATCAACATGACCTTATCCCATGTTTTACCACACCTGCTGAAATCCAATTTGGTTACCCTGAAAGAGGCTCCCAAAAACCCCAACACAACATCTCCTCACTACAATTCAAATGCTTGGTGTGCTTACCATTCTGAAAGTCCAGGCCATGATACAAACGACTATTGGGCTTTGAAGAACAAGGTGCAAGATTTGATTGAAGCAAAGGAGATTGAATTTGAAGCTCCTGAGACCCCTAATGTTATAACTGCCCCTATGCCCAAGCACGGCCATGGTGTTAATGTTATTGATGATGACATGTTTGTTGCTTTTGTTGATGAATTGGCTACTCCACTCCTGACTATTAAAAAGAATCTTGTGCAGGACGATTTATTTCTGGGTTATGGAGAAGGTTTCCACTTATGTTTGTCCTTACCTGATGGTTTCCATTTGTTGAAGGAAGGCGTTCAGTGCCTGATGGATGATAAAGAAATCCTGTTTGAGAAGACTCCAGTTACAAGTGCTTCGTGTGAAGATGTTTCTATCATTACCATTTCCGCCAATCCTCCCAAGGTCTCCTCCAAAAGACCTGTCAGGATTACATTTGTTCTGAAAGTTGCTCCATTGATAATTACTTTCCCTGGACCTACACCATATTCCTTAGATAAAGTTGTTCCCTGGAACTATGGGGCTGACGTCTATTACCATAGCGTCAAGCAAGATTTGCTGGTTGTTAAAAATAAAGATGTTGAGGACTTTGATCCTGACATTAGTAATATCATCGGGACAAATAAGATAACAAGAAGCAGAAGAGTTTTATCTCCCGAGATCTCTCCTCCTAAAAATGTTGCTACTCTTGTGATCATCCCTGTTGTTTCTCCTGTTAATACTCCCATTGCTACTCCTATGATTGTTCCTGCTGCTACTCCTGTCAGTATTCCCATAGCTACTCCTGCTATTAGTCCTACTATTGTCCCTAATACTGAGTCGGCGGAGACTTGGGTCAAAGAGTTATTGGGTGAGCCTGTCCGGATGAAGGCACATCCAGAACCCATCCCTGAGGATTCTAAAAATGAGATGGAAGAGATATTGAAAATAATCAAGAAGAGTGACTATAATGTGGTTGAACAACTGGCACAAAACCCTTCCAAGATCTCAATGCTGACCCTGTTACTATGCTATGAAGTCCATGCCAAGTCCTTAGTAAAATTCCCGAAGTCTGCCCATGTGCCTCAAGAGATCTCCGCTGATCAATTTGAGAATTTTGTGGCTAGTTTGATAGATGACAATGGCCTGGGATTCTCTGATGTAGACCTAACCCCCAAGGGAAGGACACATAATGATGCTCTGTATGTCTCTATCGAGTGTAGGGGAACTACTTTGGCCCATGTTCTAGTGGATACAGGTTCATCGCTGAATGTTCTTCCCAAGAAAGCCCTTGACAGATTAAGATTGCGAAGGATTGACTCTGAAACCCAGTAACATTATGGATAGAGCCTTCGATGTTTCTAAAAGAATGGTGCATGGGAAGGTGAACATCCCTATCAAAGTGGGTACGCAGACTTTTAATTCCACTTTCTATGTGATGGACATCCGCCCGTCTTACTCCTGTTTATTTGGTCGACCTTGGATCCATGGGGTTGGTGCTGTGACTTCCACCCTACATCAGATGCTGAAGTACCCAGTCAATGGGAAAGTTATCACAATTCTTGGGGAGGAGGAGTACATGGTGAGCCACCTAAACTCTTTCAGGTATGTTGAAATGGACGGCGAGTTTATTGAGACTCCCTGTCAGAACTTTGAGGAGGTTCCATAGACCGTTGCTGCAACCAAGACCACTGCAAGTGTTCCAAAGACTACTAGGCCTCCGCTGAAGATGGCTTCTTTGAAAGATGCCAAGGAAGTCGTTGAAGAAGGTGGGTGCATAATTTAGGGCCAACTTCCGGATATTCCCTACAAATATGACAAGTTCGGTTTGGGTTTTACATCAGGAGGTCAAAGGGTTGTTCGTCGTGATCGTGCCAGAGGACCGCCCCTACGCATCGGCAATCACGGGGTTAATGCTTTAGAGGACAGTGATAATGACTATGACATGGACCAATGGATCTTCCCAACTGTCAGTGGAGGACTCACCAACTAGAAGACTAAAGACTTTGTGCCGATTACTTTTATTCAGGAGTAATTGTCCTTTCTTTTGTTTTTGGATATGTAATAAATGAATAATAAAACTCTAAGACCTTGTGTCTTACCCGAGGCACAATGGTTTATTTGTGAGGGTTATCATGTTTCATTTTCATATGTCATTAATAAAGCATTGGACGTTTTTTACATACAAATTTTATGCTCTATGCCTTTCTTTTATGCTTTTTTACTTTATTAAAACAGCTATGCTCTTACACACACTCACATATCAAACTGCAGACCCATATCCACTCTGGATCCCATTGATAACGGTTCTACTATTACTCATTATGACTTTGAAAATCCGATCTACCAAGCCGAGGACGAAGGTGAGGAAGATTGTGAGGTACCGGGAAAGCTTGACAGGCTGTTACAACAGAAAGAAAAGGTAATACAGCCTCATGAGGAGCCAGTTGAGACAATGAACTTGGGTACTGAAGAGGACAGGAAAGAAGTAAAGGTAGGTGCTAACTTGGAGCCTAGTGTTAAACTTCGGTTAATACAGATGCTACATGATTATGTTGAGGTTTTTGCCTGGTCATACAAAGACATGCCGAGACTTGACACTGATATTGTGGTTTATCGCCTACCTACAAAAGAGGATTGCCCACTAGTGAAATAGAAGGTTCGTCGTATGCTGTCAGATATGTCAGAAAAGATCAAGGCTGAAGTCATGAAATAGTTCAATGTCGATTTCTTAGCTGTCACGTCCTATCCACAATGGGTCCCTAATGTTGTTCCAGTGACTAAGAAGGATGGTAAGGTACGTATGTGTGTGGATTACAGAGACCTGAATAGGGAAAGCCCCAAGGATGACTTTCCGCTTCCCCACATTGATGTTCTGGTTGACAACACCGCTCAGTATAAATTATTCTCCTTCATGGATGGGTTCTCTGGGTATAATCATATCAAGATAGCACCTGAAGACATGGAAAAGACAACCTCTGTTACATAGTGGGGCACTTTCTGTTATAAGGTTATGCCATTTGGGTTGAAGAACATCGGGGCAACCTATCAACGGGCCATGGTAGCTTTGTTTCATGATATGATCCATCATGAGATAGAGGTCTATGTTGACGATAATATATCCAGGTCTCAAACTGAGGAGGAACACCTTGATCACCTACATAAACTATTTGACCAGCTGAAGAAATACAAACTGAGGCTAAACCCGAATAAGTGAACTTTTGGAGTAACATCTGGTAAGCTCTTAGGTTTCATTATCAGCGACAAAGGTATTGAGGTAGACCCTGTAAAGGTCAAAACTATACAAGAAATGCCAACTCCTTGCACTGAGAAGGAAGTTAGGGGATTCTTGGGACGCCTAAACTATATAGCTAGATTCATTTCACATCTGACAGCTACTTGTGAGCCAATTTTCAAATTACTGAAGAAATATCAAGTAGTGAAGTGGAACAACGATTACCAGAACGCCTTTGACAAAATCAAGGAATATCTCCAAGAGCCTCCAATTCTGATGCCTCCGGTTGAAGGAAGACCTTTGATAATGTACTAAACAGTATTAGATAATTCAATGGGGTGTGTGCTGGGGCAACATGATGAGTCTTGTCAAAAAGAGCATGTGATATATTACCTTAGCAAAAAGTTTACCGACTGTGAAATAAGATACTCACTGCTCGAGAAAACTTGTTGTGCTTTGGCATGGGCTGCTTGCCGACTAAGATAGTATATGCTGACCCGCACTACCTTGTTGATATCTAAGATGTATCCTATCAAGTACATCTTGGAGAAGACCACTCTCTCCAGAAGAATAGCAAGATGGAAAATGATCCTGACCAAATACGACATTTAATACACAACCCAGAAAGGGAAGTGTACTAGCTGATCATTTGGCTCATCAGGCTGTGGATGACTACCAATCCATGAATTTTGAGTTCCCGAATGAGAACACCATGTTAGTAACTAATTGTGAAGAACCTAAACCGAATGAAGGACCTCAAAAAGGATCCTGATGGACTATGGTTTTTTATGGAGCTTCCAACGCTCTTGGCAATGACATCGGCGCTATGATCATATCTCCAGAGGACTGTCATACTCCTTTCACTGTCAGGCTATGTTTCAACTGTACCAACAATATGGCTGAGTATGAAACATGTATCGTGGGTCTCAGAGCTGCAATCGATTTAAGGATCAAGTTCTTAAGCGTGTTTGGAGACAAGGCTTTGGTAATCATTCAGATCAAAGGAGAATGGGACACGAAACATCCTAATCTCATCCCATACAAAGAGCATGTGTTGACATTAATCCTATACTTTGAAGAAATTACTTTTGAGCATTTTCTACGAGAGGAAAATTAACTAGCGAACGCGCTAGCTATTACGTCATCCATGTTCAAGGTCAGGTGGGATAATGAAGCTCCTCAGATCACTATTGAAGGGATGGATGAGCCAGCATACTGTCAAGAGATTGGTATTGAAGATGTAGTGGAAAAACCTTGGTTTCATGAAGTCAAAAGATATCTCGAAAGCCAAGAATACCCTGAGAAAGCTTCAGTCAATGATAAGAAGTTCTTAAGAAGGTTATCCACCAAGTTCTGTCTCAGTAATGGGATCCTTTACAAGCGTAACCACGACTGTACCTTGCTTCGGTGTGTAGACAAGAGTGAGGCAAAAAAGATTATGGCTGACTTACACGAAGGTAACTTTGGAACTCATTCCAGTGGACACTCAATGGCTAAAAAGATCCTGCGGGAAGGATACTACTGGTCCACCATGGAAACAGACTGTTATCAGCATTCGAGGACTTGTCACAAATGCCAGATCTATGATGATAAGATACATGTACCTCCCGTTACTTTAAACATCATGACCGCTCCTTGGCCATTTTCAATGTGGGGCATCGACATGATTGGAGAAATCAGAGCTACAACTTCTAATGGGCACCGCTTCATCCTGGTTGCCATTGATTACTTCACGAAGTGGGTCGAAGCAGCTTCATTTGCTTATGTTACCAAGAACTTTATGGCCCGGTTCATCAAACACAATCTTATCTGTCGGTACGGTATTCCAAAAAGAATCATTACAGATAATGGTACCAATCTCAACAACACTATGATCACCAAGCTCTGCACGCAATTCAAAATCCAGCATCATAACTCTTCTCCCTACAGGCCGAAGATGAATGGCCCTGTTGAAGCTGCTAACAAAAATATCAAGAGAATCATACAGAAGATGACGGTGACATATAAAGATTGGCATGATATGTTACCATTTTCTCTTCATGGTTACCTCACCAGAATGCGCACATCAACAGGGGAAACTCTTTTCTCTTTGGTATACGGTATAAAAGATGTCCTGCCCATTGAAGTCCAGATCCCTTCCTTGAGAATCATGAAGGATACATGATTGAGTGAAGACGAATGGGTCCATACTCGACTTGACCAATTAAACTTGATTAATGAGAAGAGGCTCGCGGCTGTCTGTCACAGTCAGATGTACCAAAAACGTATGATTAAAGCTTTTAACAAAAAGGCTAGACGTCGGGAATATCAGGCCAGTGATCTGGTAATCAAGCGCATTATACTGCCACAAGGTGATCCCATGGGAAAATGGACCCCCACATACGAAGGTCCATTTGTAATCAAGAACCTATTTTCTGGTGGAGCCATGATCCTAACCACAATGGACGGGGACGACCTTCCGCACCCTATAAATGCGGACATAGTTAAAAGATACTACACATAAATAAATACCCGCTAGGTCGAATGTCCTAGGCAAAAATTAGGGCATCCCGGCGAACCAAAAGGGTTCGGGGAAAAATTAGGGATATACATAAAAAATATGTACACCCGACAAGTCGAAAACCTGAAAAGGCGGCTTGGGCAAAAAAGGGTATCCCAGTGGACTGAAAACCCGAAAGGGCGGTGTTGTACCCCAAAATTTGCCCTCTCATTTCTCAAGAATTTTCTCATAAGATCTTCCATGACTCAAGTGCATCACTGATAAATTAATTTAGGTTTGGAATTGGCACAAGGGAAAAATGGGCAAAATGCACACTGAAAAGTCAAACTTTGACTTTTTAATCAAAATCAGGTTTCAAGAATCACATTGCATCAAGACGTGGTAGAATATGAAGTTGGTTCATCTAGAAAATCAAAATTCAAAATTACTTTGGAAAAGTCAAAATTCTAAACACTTAGAAAAATTTCTAAGTGCTAAGAAAATATGATAAGTTCAGAACTTCTGGCCAAATTTTCATCATGATGCGATTTGATTCAGGAAGAACTTCTGACACAATAGTCGCTGATCTCGATGAGATCTAAAACATTGCAGAACATAACTTCTCCTAGAAATGCTGGGATTTCTAGTTATAAATCTTTGAAGACACGTCCATGAAACAAAATCACTTAATAAATTCTTAGTATTTCAAAGTCAGAATTTGGTTAAAACTTCTGGGTCAGTTTTCACACAGGTACAATCAGAGTTTTCAAAGATGATTCAAAGAGAGGTTACAGAGCATGTTACAAGATTTCTGAAATGTTTGAGAACTCCTTCAGATCATGATGGAGCAGGAAGAATCAAAGATCAGAAGTTGGATATTTGTTCTTAATTTAAGTTACGTTTGTACTGAACTTCTGATCCAGTTTCAAGCTAGGCTGCATAATCTCAGGTTGTAGGTGTTCTTTCTTATTAAATATCATCATCATTTAATGCTCACACCCACTTTTGAGTCTTTATCCCAATGTTTAAGCCTTTATCCAAAATATCTTCCCACGTGTGGCATGAAAGTACCATTACTGTCCTTGAAAAGTAAACTTTTGTACAAAGTTTATTTTGAGCCCATACTTTACTTTGTTTCTGAGTGTACTTCCCCACAAATCATGCCTACATACTCAGATTAGGTGTTCTTAAAGCTTCTAATCACCCTACCTTGCCTTGAAACATGCTTGTCTAAACTTGCTTCAAAAACAAGTCAACGAGCCATAACACATGATGGTTGTACTCCTGGTTTCTCCAAACTACTAAATCCTTTGCCTGTAAATTAAACTTCATTTTCAAACTATTGGAGCATGAAAGAGATTGGAAAAAAGCCTTGAAACCTTGCTGAAAATTCCCAAGAACCTGAAACTGCAACACAAACACAAAACCTGCTAGTTTCTGATTTTTGCATCCAAACTCTATTTTTCCTTGCGTGTTTCTTGACCAAATCATCCATACAGTTTCTAGAATACACATAGAAGCCTTCCCAACTTCCATTTTCAAACTGTAAAAGAGTCTTCACCATTCTCCATTTCAAAAGTTAGAACTTTGCACCTTGACTGCTCCAGAACTTTCTGACCGTTCATAGTTCAAGTTAAGGGTTGCTTGAGCTTTCTGAGAACTTGAAGAAGCTGAACAGAACATCACAACAATTTGAACCAGGCTCTAATCCACTGAACAATTTCCAGCTGCAAGGTAAGTTTCTTCTGATTTTTATCTCATTACTTAGGCATTATTAGGCTTGCATTTTCAAAGATACAATGTAGATATCATGGCTCTGAATCTGTACATATTTATAGATTTCATTTACTTGGCCTAAGTAGAGAGAATTTCAGATCAGAACTTCTTGAGGAAATTAGGGTTCGGAATCAGGATTAGAAAAATTCATGCTTGCTTTTTGGTTTACAGTTTTGATGCTTTGAATTTCTGAAACCATGATGAAATTTTCCATAACGCCTATGTTTGCATTTTCCATTTTTGTTGAGAAATGACTAAGTTGCAAATACTCTGGCTGGCATAAAGAAGAAGATTAAGTTCATCATCAGAACTTACTTTGTAATATATGTTTATGTTTTATTTCTAATAACAGATGTATAGCCACCCTAGTGGTACAGAGCGCACACATAAGATATTAGTGTTAAGGGTCCTGGGTTCTAGCCCCAGAAGCATCTTTTATGTTTATTTCTTAAAATGTTTACCCCATTATATGTCAAACAATATTCCTGGGCCAAAACTTCTAGATAAACCCCCTCCCATTTGTTTTCAAAAATAGTACTCCTGGACCATAACTTCTAGATATTCCCGTCCAACAGCATTGACACCTCACTGGCCCATTATCAGAATTTCTAGCCTTCCAGTAACACTAGAAATTCTAGGTTTCCTGTTGTATCAGAACTTCTAGGCTCTCTCAACAACCAGAACTTCTAACCTTCCAGTAACACTAGAACTTCTGGGTGTCCAGCTGCATCAGAACTTCTAGGCTCTCTCAGCAGTCAGAACTTCTAGGTTCTCTCACCAGTCAGAACTTCTAGGCTGTCCCTTGTTCCTAACGACCCCAGAACTTTAGTGTGTATGGACCCAGAACATATGGCTTTCCCCATTTTCTGCTAAAATTTTCTTTCTGATATGTAGCGCACCAGATTCAGAACTTTTTCTCCTTCTTATTTTTATCCTTTCAGCAATGCGCTGACTCTGATTCTTTTTTCTCTTATTATTTTTATCATCACTCTTATTTTCATTAATCAAAAACACCAAAAATACTTTATACTCATACACTTTGCTTTATTTCTTTTAAAACAAAAAGACTAAAAAAATTTTCTTAAGCAAATTTATTTCTTCTCTTAACAAAAAAAAAGCAAATCTATTTTACATTTAAATTCTTGTACATTACTTCAATATGGTAGTAATAGATAATTAGGACTTTAATTTCTTGCAACCCCCATTCGTAAATTTGTACACCCCATTCCCCAAATGATTGTAATAGCGTAAAATATTTACTTTCCACAATTTATCATTTTCATATAAATGCTAGTAAAGTAGGAGTTGTATGGGAAGATAAAATCAATCTTAGAAAACATTAATCTAAGATAAGCCAAGCATGAAATAAAAACACTTGCACACTTGCATCTCTAGGGTTAACTCCACTCGTTGCCTTATGAAAAATGGTCATGTTATGCATGTAAGATGTCTTAGCAAAACCAATCGAAAAAATACAAGATCATGGTCCCTCGATGATGCTTCGAATGTTGCCTTACAAATGATCTTATTCCCTCAAGAGAAACACTAAGATATCTCACACCATTGCTATCACGACTATACGATGACCCACACCCGTCCCTTTACATCCAAAGATAAGGCTTCTTACCAATCAATGATAAGATAGAAACATCTAAAGGAGAAGGAAAAGAACACTAAAGACCTTTTGAGTAGGTAGAATGCTCATAGTTTCTCGCTTGCTCACAATAAAAACATTTTATACACCAACACTTTCATTTTGAAACATTTTTAAAAGACAAACACTTTGTATGCGTTCTTATAGAGACGAGAATCATTACAAAGACGTTTTTAAAATAATTTCAAAACCCACACCACAAGCACCTTTTCAAACAAAAAGAAAGTGATCTAGCAAGCAACTAAGAGCTCATAGATAACTATGGATGAAAAGGGTGCTAACACCTTCCCTTTTCATAATCTACCCCCCGAACTCAAGAAAATAATCTCAAAGGTCTTTCCTGTTCTTTTCAACCTTTCCTTTATTGGATAAAAGAAAAGTCGGTGGCGACTCTTGCTATCCGCAACAATTGTGATCAAACACAAAACAAGCACCAAGTCAGTTCTCCCACCGTATTACAGAATTGACGACTCTGCTGGGGACTATCTTAAAAGTGGGGTTACCTTAGGGCTAGATCACCTTTATTTGCTTTTATTTGTTTGTCTTGTTTGCTTTATATTTTGGTTCCTTTTTTGGGCTTGTTTTGATCCTCTACCCGGATCTGGGACACCTTTTTAGGTAAGTAGCAATAGATTGTGGAAATTGTACGTCGTAGACCAATATGGTTGAAGCAATGGCTATGTTAGCGTGACACATTTGTTGGTACCGATATCCTTGTGTTGAATAGAGGAGAATACGGGGCTGCTGAGCAGTGTCATGAAGCACTAACTAACCGTAGAACCTTAATTGAACAACTTGGCCATTAGGAAGTAGTGAGATATCCGGTTTCGGTGGAAAGCTGAAAATTGGTTGATAATAAATACTACACTCATTGAGATTAGACTTTTGGGATATCTCGACCGCAAGAAAAGATTTATTATGCTGAGACAATGCATAAAAGAAAGATCAGTGATATTGAGATCCCCTAGAACCCGATTACTTTCTAAGACAGGTTGAGCCAACTAAACTTCAAGAGGGTACTTACCCGCCAACTCCATGCAAGCCATAAACATCATAACATCATAAGAATTCTCACTAACCATTTCAAGGATTTAGTAATTTATCTTTGTTTTGTTTTGTAGGCCATGAATCCCATCTGAAGGAACACCATCCGAATCAGGTTCGTGAAATCACACCATCAACTCCAAGAATTAGCATCAAGGGTGCCTGAAGATTCTCCTTTCACCAAGAAATATGATTGACTCCTCAGTTTGGCTACCTCAAATTTCCAAAAAGAGATAATGTATGTACTCTTCCAATTCTTTGATCACATGCATCATTACTTCACCTTTCCTGACTATCAGTTGGTGCCAACACTAGAAGAATTCGCTCTACTACTAGGAGTGCCCGTGCTTGATCAAGCACCGTTCACTGGTTTATAAGGGGTTCTAAAACCCGAAGTCATTGCCGAAGCCCTGAATATCAAGAGAGACGACATTATAGAAATTGGGAGACAAGAAGCGGAGTTAAAAGGTTCCTAGCCAAGTTCTTATTGGAAAAGGCTCGTTCATTCTGGGAAGATATGCATTTTCAAGCCTTTGAATATATCCTGGCCCTTCTCATCTATGGTTTGGTTTTATTTCCCAAGTTGGATCAATTCATAGATGTGAATGTCATCAAAGTCATCCTCTCTCATAATCCTATACCTACCTTGCTGGGAGACATCTTACATTGTTTCCATACCGCACCATGAAGAAAAGAGGTACTCTCTTGTGTTGCATTTCCCTACTCGCCAAGTGGTTTACCTCGTACCTACCTCCATCAATATTGAAGAACGAGCAAGGATTGATATGGTATCAAAGGTTGATGTCTCTCACCCACTTTGACATTCATTGGTGTTCTCGATGCTTGGAAGATACTTCTATCATTGACTGTTGTGGGGAATTCCCTAATGTCCCTCTGCTTTCCATTAGGGGAGGTATCACATGCAACCCTTGCTTAGCTTTACAACAATTTGGGCATGCCCGAAGAGATGGTCCTCATGATATGCTCGTCCAAGGAGTGGTGTTCGACTACGAGAGCAATGATCAAGGCTACCGTCAGAGGTTTGTACGTTCTTGGATGATGGTAAACAAAGTGGATAGTGAGACATTGGGACGCAAGAATTCTATTCCCCTTGAACCTTACCTTAGGTGGGTACAAGCTTGTGCTCAGAAGCTCATGATGCCTTACCCTTCCATCTTACCAGTTATCGTGGAGCCTGTTGCTGAAGGAGATGTTCCGTATACTGTCCTCTATCCCGACATGCCTACTTCTCTTGAAGACTTGCAAAAGGGTTGGATTCAACTAAAGGAAGAGCGAGACACCTTCGAAGCTCAATTCTACGCAAGCAAGAAAAGGGTTTTGGAGCTTACAAGGCAACTTCATGAAGAACAGAGCTTGAACGCATACCTAACACCAAAGAGGATGCATTCGACCTTTTTGTCTTAGGAATTTATTATGTAAGCCCAAGAGGCACGTTGTAACCATTTTGAACTAATTAATGAAAATTGACGTTTGTTCATTCTTTGTCTAGACAAATTTAAATTTTATAAATCCTTGAAATCATTTACATGTACATTTTTCATGCATCATAACACAACGGGTTTTCCAAGACATGTTTCCATATCTTTCCGCTGTTTATTTCAGCAAGATAGATATCGAGAAAACAGTGAAAGACCTGCAAGCACAAAATTCCCAGTTTCAAAAGACTCTGCTGACTCTGGCCAAGGGGCAACAAGAGTTGATGACGTTGCTAGCATCCAAAAAGAAACAAAAAAGGAAAGCCCTGGTCAACATGGGTAAAAGATTCAGAGAGTCGATCCTCCAGATGCCGATAGTTGAAGATTCGTCTGAGTAAGACGAAAATCAAGCTGGAGAAACAAGGAGTACCCGGGCTAGGTGTATCAATGATCGAGTGTCCGATGATGAAGACTATTTTAACGAGCATATCCTCCTGTTGACGATAAGTACAAGCAGCTAGAGGATAGAATGAAGTCCGTTGAGATTCAAGCCATCCCTTGTTTTGATTTTGATGATTTTGGTTTAATATATGGGGTTGTCATTCCCCATAAATTCAAGATACCAGTCTTCGTTAAATATGACAGGGTTTCCTGCCCAAAGCTTCATCTGAAGTCTTATGTGCGCAAAATACAACCGCACACCACCGACAAGAAACTATGGGTCCATTTCTTTCAAGAAAGCATGGTTGGGACTCAACTAGAGTGGTTTTACCAATTGGAGGGTTCCCGTATCCATACATGGGAAGACTTGGCCACTGGTTTCTATCACCAATACCAATACAATACCGACCTGGCGCCGACTAGAGTTCAACTATAAGACATGATGATGGGTAAAAACGAGGGGCTCAAAGAGTACGCCTAAAAGTGTACGGATCTTGCCAGTAGGGTCCACCCACCATTAACTTATAGGGAACATATTTATATGTTTATGGGTACGTTATCTGGTCCATTTTTCAACTTATTGGTTAGGTGTTCTTCGTCTGATTTCACCGAGCTGATCCTGACCGGTGAAAGGGTCTAAAGTGGTATCAAGAGTGGGAAAATCCCCATGGCATCTACTTCCACCTCCAACCCCGTAAATAAACCCTTCACTGGAAAGAAAGAAACTAATGATGTTTATGGGGAAAGGGTCTGTACCTAGAAGGATAGCCATATGTCCGTTAATGTTGTTCTAATTTCCAACCCGACTCCTGTTCAAAGACAATCTTCCAATCATCAACAATTTGAGGTTCCACGAAGATAATTCACAAGGATAGGCATGCCATTATCCCAAGCCTTACAACACCTGTTAAAGGCTAACTTCGCAAAACTGCATAATCCTCCGGCCAACCCGAACACTTCCTCACCTAAATACAATCCAAATACCTAGTGTACATATCATTCAAATAGCCCCGGGCATGAGACCGATCAATGCTGGGCACTGAAGAGAAACATTTAAGACCTAATAGACAACAAGACAATCAAATTTGATCTGCCTACAATTCCCAATATGATAACAACATCAATTCCAAACCATGGCAAAGGTGTCAATGCAATTTAAGACACTATTTTTGTTTCCTTCGTCGAAGACTTAACTACTCCGTTAACTGTTATAAAAAAGAATTTGCTGAGAGCCGGGGTTTTCCCTGGTTTTTTGAAAGATTGTGATTGTTGCGCCACACAAGTTAATGGATGAAAATGGATGAAAGAAGGTGTTCAATGCCTGATGAATAGTCATGAGATCGTATTTAAGAAAACTATGTCTGTTAAAAATTAGACCGGTAAGATTGAAGACCTTTCCATCATAACAATTTCAAACAAGCCTCTTAGGATCTCTTCAAAGGGTCCTATCAGGATTTCGAATGAACCGACTATTACTCCTCTGATAATTACGGCCCCTGGGCCAATTCTGTACTCTTCCAACAAAGCAATATCGTGGAACTACGGTGCTGAAGTGTTTTACCATGGAATAAAGCAAGATGCTTGGGTTGAAGAAAGCAAGGTTGATGACATTGGAAATATTACTGGCTCTAGTAAGGTGACCAGAACTGGGAGAATCTTTTCGCCCAACATTTCACCCCTAACTGCTACAATGGCACTTGTCCGCATCACCGCTGATAAGCCTAGTGCTGACACTAGGGGTAAAAAGAAAGTAGTTGAGCCTACTGAGACAGAGACGCCTACAAAAGATGTTGTTGCTGAGGAACCTTCCGCTCAAGAAATGGATGAGATCTTGAAAATTATAAAGAGGAGTGATTTCAAGATATTGGAGTAGCTAGGGAAAACCCCTTCCAAGATCTCCATGTTGTCTTTTCTACTTTGTTTCGATGCTCTTGCTCGAGCATTGATCAAATTCTTAAAGGAGGCTCATGTCCCTCATGAGACTACAACTGACCAATTCGAAAATTGTGTGGCGAGCTTGACGACTGACAATGGATTGGGGTTCTCGGATGCTGATCTGATGCCACTTGAAAGGAACCATAACAAAGCTTTACATGTTTCCGTTGAATGTAACGGGACTACCCTAACACATGTTCTGGTTGACGCTTGCTCTTCATTAAACGTGCTACCCAAGGGGGCTTTGGACCGGTTAGACTGTGAAAGACTGGTGTTGAAGCCGAATGATATTATTGTGAGGGCTTTCGATGGGTCCAAACGGATGGTTCATGGAGAGGTGGATCTCCCAATCAAATTGGGCTCACAGATCTTCAACTATACTTTCTACATCATGGACATCCATCCCGCTTACTCCTATTTGCTGGGTCGACCTTGGATTCATGGAGCAGAGGTAGTAACATCTACCCTTCACCAAAAGCTAAAATACCCAGTCAAGGAGAGGATCGTCACTATTTATGGTGAGGAGGAGTTCATGGTGAGCCACCTCAGTTCCTTCAAATATGTGGATATTGTGATACGGTAGCAGAACCGACTGTTTTTACTGGTTGCGTTTTGTGTTTTGTGTTTGCAAAATGTCGCGGTAAGCAAGAGTCGCCACCGACTTTTATTTTATCCAACTGGAAAGGAAAAAAGTACGTAAAAAAATCCTTTTTCGAGATGTTTTCGAGTACGGGGGGTAGATTATAGAAAGGGAAGGTGTTAGCACCCTTTCTATCCATGGTTTTCCATGGGCTCTTAGGTACTTGCTCATTTTGAAATTGCTTGTGTGTGCTTGTTTTGAAAAGTTTTACTTCGTGATAACCCTTGTATCAGTCCTCAAGGATGTGATGAAGTTGTTTTGAAAATTCGTTTGAAAAAGTGTAAGTGTGAAAAGTTTTGATTTGAGCAAGTACCTACTAGTATCTACCTACTAAAAAAAAAGATTGTTTCTATTCTTGTTTTCTTTAGACAGCACTGTCCTACTATTGAGAAATAGGTAGCGCCGCTGTTGGAGTTGTAAGGGTCAATTCGAAAGGGACGTACGGTCACTAAAGAAATATTAGGACACCTTAGTAGTAACCTTAGAGTCTTAAGATCGTATCTGAGGCAACATTTCCGAGGCAACGTTCGAATGGGACATTTTATCTTTTTAGACAGGGGGGGGGCAACCACTAAGACACCTTATGCTTAATGATCGTTCACCG